>CM076675.1:83236864-83951864 GCA_038501925.1 Xenopus petersii | reverse complement strand
AGGTGCATAGCAGTGTTTTGAGCCTGTAATTGAAGTAGGCAACAAATAGGGGCATTTTGTTTATTAGGGGTGGTAGGTATTTATGAAGTGCAAGTGGGAGGCAGGGATAGAAGGTGAGCCCAAGGGAAGAGACCAGGCAGTTGTATGCAGGTATGGGTAGCACAGAAGGGAGGCTGTGGGCAAGGCTTGTCTCTACTAATTCCCCACACAGGCCAGACTGATGGCAGGACTATGCCTGTGCCTCTATCTGAAAGCAAATCAGAGAGGCGTAAACACCAATATTTTGTGTTTTGCTTGGTTGCCCGGACTCCCAGACAATTACTGTATATTTCCCCACTTTTCCTGAACACTGACTGCACTGAGCTCTTTGAAGCGGAGCAGCAGGAATGGAGTAATATCCACTAGTACGACATTCCGCAGACTTGCCCAAATATGTATTTATTACCGTCTAGATGCTGGGCTCCTTAATAGCCGTTGGCACTAAGTGAATGGGGAGCTTTGTTTGTTCTTGTATCACCGGGCGCAGCCCTCAAGCCGCACCGTTGTTCATACAAGTTCCCTTACCTGCCCCTTAGCTTTTCTGCGCCCACATTATAAATGGACGATTTTACATTATTTTACCTCTTACTGAAATGTCTGCCTTTTATTTTTATATCATTTGCCAAGCGACTTCATAGGCTGGAGGAAGAAAAAAATCTCAAGGCAATACCTGTATATTTCTCTTTTAACCTGGCTCACACTTAGACTTAATGGTCTCTTTTCATTAGCTCTAATTATTCGCCTACGTTTATAGAAAATACCTTATTTGTCTAAATTGCCTACATCTCTTTACAAATTGTTATAGTTTGTATCAAACCACTTTATTTATTGGCAGGGGGGAATGGGCAAGTGTATGTGTTAGTTTGGGTATTCATACGTCGGTTAGCCAACCAGCTATTTATTTAAAACAATAACTATAGAAATACATGATCAACCTAGACACCTTTCAATATCTCTTTTTATCCTAGGAAAATGCATCTGTCAATCGTCTATCAACTATTTGTCAGCCCTGTCTATCTGTCTCTCTATCTATCAAACTAAAATATATATATATATATATATATATATATATATATATATATATATATATATATATATATATATATATATATATATATATATATATATATATATCCTGTCAGTCAGTGCACGCCACAGCCCAAGTTACTGACAGTGAGAGGTAAGATGATTAAGAAAGGAATGGAATAATCTACCCTCTGACATTCACCCACACCCCTTGATGGTTCAGACATATTATAGCTGATCATTTAACCATTGATGGTTGACCGTTTGCTAACGAATTCAGCTTTATATAGGTAACCGCTCCAAAGAATTTGTGTTTAGAAATAATTACAGCAAATTCTATTTTTTTTTTCATGACCGTGACATGTAAATATTTTATGGCATATAACATTTTTGTTAACCTTTAGATTTCCTGTATATTTATCAGTGAAAGATGGAAATGGTCCTAAAGCTTCAGTGGTAATATACAGTCACATTTACATATATTTCCTTCAAAATTGTTTTTTTAAAAGTAACTAAAATACAATATAAAAATAAAATAGTTTCCCAAAAAGAAATAATTTCTATGCATGTTTCTATGTATACACAGGCATTATTGTCACGGAAAGTCTACTCAGCAGGCCTTTTTATTCTGTTGATGTCCTGTCATATTGCTGTCCAGCTTGACGTATTGTTTTGATACCAACTACCCACAAAGGATTTGAAAATTAGTAACACCAGAGTAGTAAATGCGGGTTCATTGTGGCTGCAGGAATACAGGCACGTGTATGTTTCAATATTTTCTTTTAATAAAATACCTTTTTGGTAAATTAGATTTTAATATAGAACAAAATTAAGAAAAAATATGAGAAAAACATATTCCTCCGTCTGCTAAATAAAAAGGTAAAAAATTGGAAAGTAGTCCAATAAATTTTTATACTCAGATAGAAATCACCCCCCCACAAACACACACACCTAAGAGACATAAAAAAAATAATCCCTATTGCCCGAGACATCATTGTCCTAGCTCAGTGGCCACTGGGAATGTTATTCAAATGACAGGGAAATAAGCGAATGTTATCAGCCGAAATATCGCTACCGGTCAGTGAAGAGATGGGCAAATTGCACAATTGCACTAGAATAAAGGCAAATGGGCTAAAACAGTTAAATTCTGGGGGATGATGCTTCTGCGGGAACAGAGTTGCACCGAGTCTGATTGACAGCGCCAACGTCAGCAGGAGGGGGGAGACTGGAAGGGGAGGGGGAAAAGAAGGCCAAAAAAAATCTATCTCTGAGAAACTTTTTTTTAGAGAAGATCAAGGAAAAGTTTCCGTGGGATCTGGGAATGTCTCCTCTCTCCTGTGTGGAATGAGAGATCGGGATGCAGCAGGCACTGTGGAAAGGAAGGTTGATCCATAGCAGCAGCTGTGCCTAAATCTACACACAGCATTGCCCACTTCCCTCTGCCCACAGCTCCCTGCCCACGACACACACACGGCCTGAAACAGTGGATCATCTTCTTTACTGACACTGCAAGTCGGGCAACCCAGCTGCACCCACAAGGAAATGCTGCTCCCTCGCTCTTGGATACACTTTTAACAAAGACATAAGGGGACGTTCCTAGAGCCTGGAGCCTGTTTAACCACTGTAAGTTGCCCTTTTTTATTTCACACTCTCTGCTGTGTAAAGGGAAACAGGGGCCAGGAGGGTAACAGAGAACCAGCTGCAGATGTATATACCATACACCCAAGGGATAGAGGCTGGTACCAGTTACCCAGCACCCAAGTCATCTTGCTCCCTCTTGTCAAACTATCCACTGATTATACATTCCAATGAACAAGCATATAATAACATCATAATAATATTAAAAATATTCTGTCCTTGCAGCAAATAACTAGATTTCAGTTGTTACAAAAAGCAGGACTTAAGAGGCCAATGAGGGTTGAAGCAATATAGGGGTCAGAGTATTGTTCTTTATTTGCCTTCTCGTTTTCAGAGCCTATTCCTAACCATCACACCCAATAGAGCAAAGGGACTTTATCTGCCTATTTAGTCTACAGTCGCAGACTCAATTCTAAGCACGACTTTCACTGACAGATTCCACCCCCCACCTTAGAGGCCTAAGTTTACATCAGAGTTACCGCTGTGCGTTATTACTAATGGAGGAAAACGTAATACTAATAGCAAAGAAAGGATAATTCTCTGGGAATAGGCTAGACACCTCTATATATAACTACTCCCAGCATCCCCTGTCTGGCCACTGGCTGAACACCCCTGACCCCTTATTCTATAGCAAAGACAATAATAATAACAGAAAATTAATAATACAATATATTATATTTAGTGTTATTAGTAATTTATGTAGCAGGATTGTTTTGGATGCCATTGTGTTTATACTACCGATTTCGGGGCATTAGTTTGTAATTAATTAAATTGCGACCCAAGGAATTCAGGCTTGATGGCCTTTACGGGTCGCATGGATATAAAACGGATAAATATTCCTGAATTCAATGTGTTTAGTTAATGTGCATTTACTTTGGATTTTATGGGCATTACAAATATTTTTTTTTACATCTTTGCCTGTTTGAAACTTTCAATTTATTTAAAAAAAAAAAACAACAATTTAAACCAAAAATATTTAGCATAACATTTTATTTTTTAATTTAAAGTTGATTCGATTATTCAGTGATATTTAGAAATAATCCGCCTCATCAGATATAAACACAAGGTGAACGTACATTTGAAATCCTTCACTAGAGGGAATTCAAAGCGTTTCTTGTTTGTTTAGTTTGAGCGTTGGGTGAGCTATTTGACACTAGATAAACGGCACAGCTATGATAAACCCCCCAAGAAACTTGACTCTGTAAATAGAAATATTTTCTCTTACCCAAAGAGAGCAGCATAAAAAAATATACACACACGTCACTCACAGAGGCACTCGCTGAGCAGTTTATTCTGATATATAAATATATATATATATACACACTCACTGATCTCTTCCATTTGTTAGAGAAATTGAAAATACAAGAGAGTGAAGGGGAGAGAGAGTTCAGTTCATTAGTACAGAGGTTGTGAATGCCTAGACATCAAGGAACAATTCACAACTTTTAGAATGAAAAATGAGGTGAATGTTGATAAACTCTTGCGCCAAGGAGGGTGCAAAATACGACTTTATGAAAAAAAGGACAGTTTTAAGAAAGCTTGAAACAACAGACCCTTTTTTTTAAAAAAAAAAAAAAAACTTTTTAGAGAATGTTTCCCCCATGAGTGGAGTAAAAGATTTTGTGTGCCGGGTCGGTGAGTTGTAGGTCTGTCACAGTGTTCTGGGGTCTCTCATTCTCCAAGGATAACAGGCCCTTTGCTCATGTGAGCATCTCCCTATGGCCCCCATGGTACTGCAATTAGAAGGATTATACAAAGAATCTGCAGGCCTGTAAAGTCGCAGCAGCTTCAGGTTAAAAGTATGTCTCCTGAATTAAAGAGGTGAGAGGGACCTGTAACCTGGAAATCCGCCTTTATGGGTATTTGCATTATGTATATTATTGTTTTATTTCTTTTATTTGCATATCGCACTGAGCTACAGACGCACAGATGAACACAAGCAGCAGCAGTTTACTTACTTACACGTAAAAGTCCATTATGATGAGCACCAGGTCCTACAGTGAGTCTGTCATACCTTATCTTTATTGGCCTTCCCCAGTCTCTGCCCCATGTAAAGCGTTCCCTTTTATCTGCTGCCAGAGCCGTGCTCCATCTCCTGCTGCTCCACTTCTCTGCTGGATCGCTTGCTAGAGGCCAGTCTGCCTTGTGTATGAGTAGCGCAGTCTGAGCGATAGCAGTAGCACAATGCAGACAATCTACCTGTATCAGAGTTTCTATTTATCAGGCCCAAGTACAGGGCAGGGATTCTGGGGAATGTTACAATTTTTTTTCCCCATATAATATTTTTTCACATTTATAAACAAAGTTACTAATGCGCATGATATCATCTGGTTCAGTCAAAACGTTGTAGTATGAAATAATTCCACATTAGAAAGTTGAAGCAAAACCTAATGCTTACGAGTGTTGTTGGACAAGAAGCACAATTCAGACACAATTCCGTCTCTCAGCCAGCCGACCCTCTTCCGAGTTCGATCTGCTCTTTTAAAGGGACATACGGGAGGCTGCACATTTATTATGGATGAGCGCTATTATCGCGCTATTATGCTGGTCATTAGACTTCTCCTTGTAGCAAAGAGGCAGCAGTGGCCCCCAGTTAAGGAACATTTTCATTATACTGAATATAACTTATCTTCATTTCTGGTTCATCCTACAGCTTCCCATCACACTTTCCTTCAAGTGACCAGTGCTTTTAAAAGCTTCCCCTGTTCACTTCTACAGCAATGAAAATAGACATTTGCTGTGGGTTTCTGCAAATGATAAGTCAGCTCTTATTGTAATTGCTAAAGGGAAGAGAGGGGGATATGGAGTAAGGGAATGGTGGGGAGAAAGTGTTCTCCTTACAGTACTGTGAGCCACCTCTCATCTGTCGCCTTATTTCTGTGGATTACAGCAATCCTGCAGTGTGATTTCTACATCATTTTCAGTTTAGTTTTTGCCTTTGAATTTTACTTTTAAGTATATAATGTATTCAAGAGTAGCCACTTTTGCAGGGCTTTTTCTAAGAATATATATATATATATATATATATATATATATATATATATATATATATATATATATATGTATATATATATATATACACACACACACACACACATATATACATATATATATTTTTTTTTTTCAAAAAGAACCAGCAACACTTGGTTATTTTTAGTAGTGAAATAGCCTTATGCATGCCTTACTAAATATATTTTTTCACTACTAAAAATAACCCAGTGTTGCTGGTTCTTTTTGAAACTATACTAAACTTTAACCGTGCAACTGAGTGAAGTTTAGAAGCGGAGTGCCACCCATTGCACAAGTTATATACACACTCATATATATCTATATATCTATATATATATATATATATATATATATATATATATATATATATATATATATATATATATATATATATATATACACACACACATACACACACACACACACACATATATATAATGTATATAATAAGTAGGCCTCAGTATTAGGTAAAGAATTTGCTGGCTAAATCCCATCACAAAAGAAGTATAACCTAAAACCACAAAAGCTAAGGAATCTCATTAAAATAAGCTGCAGAAATGGAACTTGGTAGATTGGACTGAAATCGTGTAGGGTCTCTTTGAAAACAAAATGCTGGGTGAGTTCTTATTTAAAAAAAAAAAAAGGGGATGGAATTCATTTCTGAAATCCCAAACAAAACTGCAGAGGGTTTTCGTGCATCCAGTAAAATAAGGATTTGAAGTGATTATTCATGTGTTTCATTTTGGCAATGATTGCACAGTTGTAAAGCAAATCAACTTTATATTAAATATGGAGTGAAACATTTCCCCCCTTAACTATGCGAAAAGTCCTTGATGTCTTGTTAATAGGAGTGCTAGACCCTTGAAAGAGAACATTAATTTGGTGTCAAAATTCCATTTCTATCCCAAACCCCAACATCAGGTCCTTATGTGACTGCAGCCATCAGCAGACAATGAACATCTTCATTAAACAGTTTGATAGTTGAAAGGATTGTGACATCACACTATAGCAAGAAGCACTGCCGCTACACAGCCCAAACCGATTTAGCCTCATTAAACAGAACAAAATCCATTTTTCCAAATAAGACCCATGTAGCACTGAAAAAAATCTAACTGCCTTGTAAAACTGGAATTAAGCCACATGTCGGCCAAGTTTGAGCCCCCTGTATGTCATTCAGAGAGCACATTCAGTTCTTGTTTTCCAGCTGTAGAATGCCATAACTTTTGTGTTGCTTAGAAATATGTAAATACAAAAGATTAAAGTTTCACTTCTTTTTAACTGTGTAAACAGAACCATTTAATGGGGCTCTTAACCTTAAGATACTGAAGTGCATCATTTTTTTACATAGTGCTTTGATGTGTAATGAGAGTCATCAGGCCCCATTGAACTCTATATGGAGAGATAGTTTACTTTAACGAGAGAACTACTTACAGTAGATATGCACGTGAGTCTCTCCATATATGTCTGTGTGGAAATATATATAGTTCAGGCCACCAAATGCATTCACTATGTCGTGGAGAAAGTATTTTCTTGTTGGAAACACGTAGCATAGACTGTGTAAATTGGGTCAAGAGGAAACTTCTCTGCCTTACTTGCCTTGCATTAATAATGCCTATAAAAAATATTAATAATTCTAGTTGCTATAGCAGAATCACCAGAAAAAATTATATATATATATATATATATATATATATATATATATATATATATATATATATATATATATATATATATATATATACTTCTTCAGTGAGTATCCGCACTCCAAAGCAATGCTCAATGGCGGGGTGCATGGTGATTATTTATGTATCAAAAAATCTTGTGACCAGCACTCCCTTTTAAAAGTTCAATTCTTTTATTGTCATTTTGTAATGTCCGACGTTTCGGTCCTCATTAGGACGAAACGAAAAAGGTCCTAATGAGGACCGAAACGTCGGACATTACAAAATGACAATAAAAGAATTGAACTTTTAAAACGGAGTGCTGGTCACAAGATTTTTTGATATATATATATATATATATATATATATATATATATATATATATATATATATATGCATAGATATATACATATATATATATACACATATATATATATATATATATATATATATATATAACAAACAAGGGAAAGTTGTGCTCACCACTATTTTTTAAAAACATTACGCGGGGGTGCAATGAGGGTGTGACCACAAAATACATATAGTCAAATACAAGAGTCCTCTGCACTCAACCCATTATCAATCTATTTAAGACAGAGACATTTTGTTTGTCCATATATTGCAATATATGGACAAACAATCCCTGTTTTGTTTAAAGGGTAAGGCATTTTTCAGTAGCAGTATGCACAAAATGTCTCTGTCTTAAATATATTGATAATGGGTTGAGTGCAGAGGACTCTTGTATTTGACTATATATATATATATATATATATATATATATATATATATATATATATATATATATATATATATATATATATATATATATATAAATCTATATATCTTGACAAAGGTCTGAGATGTAGACCGAAACGTTGATCTTCCCAGTAAATCTCTCTTTATTTTCTACAAATCCTGTGATTGCTGGGTCATTCTACTTGCTATTGTTGAACTACAATTCTGCACCCATGTACTTGCTGCATTGGAGAGTGCTTCCTTCTAGTATGTCTAGTAAATATATATATATATATATATATATATATATATTTTTTTTTTATTATTATTTTTTTTTTTTAATTTAATGGTGATTTAAAGAATGATGTTTTCAATATGGTCTGCCTGAAGTCCTGGAGACACACAAGCACTGATTTACATGTTGTTTTATGGAAAGAGTAAGTTTATGGAAGAGGAACAGAGTTCTCCTTCCATTAATAGTTCTGCAGCGGGTGTGAAACACTCTGTATTTTTTGAGGCATGAATATGACAGATGAGTAATTTTTTTTTCAAGGGGATATAAGTAAGCTTCTTGGCTGGAAAAATAAACACCAGAGACAGACAGCCCTATAAATCAAATCAAATGCTGCACAAAATGTATCTGCCAAAATATTTACTCTCAACCCTACTCCTAAAATCACAATTTTAATTAGTGCTATATATATATATATAAACTTGTTAAGCAACTTGCCCGGGTGCTGGTAAATAAGGTAAATAAAGTAGCATAGTACCGCACTCAACGGGAATGCTTTTGAAAAAATCTGATGTTTCAAACACCAACTGTACTCTTTCTCAGGAGCACAGTATATATATATATATATATATATATATATATATATATGTATATATATATATATATATATATATATGTATATGTATATATATATATGTATATGTATATATATATATATTTTTTTTTTTTTAACCTGGAAGAATATCTAAATTTAATTAGATACATTTAGCACAAAAGATGCCGTTTTAAATATTTAAAAACTTTATAGAAAAAGAACATTCTGCTTCTAGGCCATACTCACTACAAAATATGAATGTGTGATACAAATAACAGGACATAAACTACAGTATATTAGGGGTTATCTTCTCTTTAGAAAATGGTTAGGCAGCCTATGATACTGCTAGTAATTCCATATTCTGTGCATATACTGAATTTGACTTTAAAATAGCATATGTGTGTAAGTGTGTGTATATGTGTGTGTGTATATGTGTGTGAGTATGTGTGTGTGTATATCTATATGTGTGTGAGTGTATATGTGTGTGTGTGTGTGTGTGTATATGTTTGTGAGTGTATATATGTGAGTGTATATGTGTGTGTGTGTGTGTGTGTGTGGGATGGTGGTGGCATGTTCTAGTTGGATTGATTGGTGTCATGTTCAGTTTGCAGGTAGTTACTATGCAGAGGATATAATAGTCAGTGTTACACAAGGCACAAGAAGGCAAATTAAATTAGGGGCTGTTTTTTTTTAACAGAGAAGATAATTTTCCATAATCCCCCCTCCAAAAAAAAAAAATAGAACAGCAACACATATTGGAATTATGAACATTCTCTTACCCCTTTATTACATTTGTCCCAAAGTGGCAAAAAATGTTTTTTGTTTCTCAAATGGATGGAGTGGCAGGAGGAATATTGCAAACTGAACTGGCTGCATGCTTTGCATTGATGCCTCACAAATAAATATTAAAGGAGCACTGCTTAAAGGATTTACAGACTTGTGTATTAATCAATGGATGGACAAAGCATGGCCTGACCAGATTTTGCTGCGGCTTTCAGAGGGTGCTGGGGTGTTGTAGTAGAACTGTAACTGGCACATGTTTGTTTTATATGCCGTTATATATTTGGGATTTTTTAATGATGTTAAGGGAATTATAATGAAATTATCCTTGGTGCTATGCATGCTACACTATTCTACGTGAATGGTATGTGACATAGCCTTGTGTCAGCGAGATAGATAGATGAATAGATATATAGATAGAGATATATACAGGACAGGTACTTGCTTGCTTTTTTACTCTCTAGAAGTTTGTTCTATCCATATCAGCATTTACATTTATTTGATATATTCTGCAATGTCACTAAGTGCTACTATACACATGTTTTGCTCCCTGTTGACATTAAATGCCTAAACTAATAGCTAATGGTTTCCTATTGTTTTACCATGTTTTTTTCCCTCAATTTCCCCTGTTTGTACTTAATTAGTTGCATAAACTAACTATAAATTGCACATAGTTGTTTAAGCATTACAAAGTGCAGCACACTAGCCTAGATAAAATATTGTTTCTTTCAATTGTGTTTACCATGTGTTTAACCTCCTCTAAAAATACAATGTAAAAAGAAGAATTTGGAATCCTGTGGGTTCGTTATTACAGGAAGGTGCAGCTACTGACCTAAAGGGATTTCTATTGACTACTAGCAGGCTGTTCAGAAAGTAGAAAGAGAATGTTTCAGCGACATTTCCTCAACAGACACACATGCTGTAAGGGATCAGTCACAAAAGCAAATTAATGAGTTCTTACTGATAAGATCATAATAATATTAATTCATTGTGTTTTCTTGGGTCAATTAAAGTGAAAGAATTGCACTCCCATAGAAAAGAATGTAAAAAGAAAAGCACATAAAGTCAACTTTTTAAAGTTAACCTACATAAAACTGAGGGTTTTGAGAGGTAGACTTCAGGGGGGGGGCTAGAGTCTGCCATCCTTGTAATAATCTGTGCTGTTCTGAATATATTGTTTTCTTCATCTAGTGGAATCTAAAGTGTGGTATATCAAACATGCCTAGAAGTGGACGCTAAATATAGTCAAGTGGTATTGCCATTAGGCATGCCACCATGGAAAAGTATATTGGAAACTTTCATAAAATGCAGTCATGTATTTCTAGGCATGTTCTGCCCTTTTTGTGATTAATTTGGAATACAAAAGACACAATCAAACTGAGAGAATCGAGTAGACGCCGGATTTAATCAGGACATCAGTATTTGTACAGTTCCTCTTTTCATCACATTAGCACATGAATGGCCTGTTTATTGATAGTGCGAGTCTATTATAAATTCAACATTTCAATGAAATCCATAAAGATCATCTTCATCAGACTATAAGCACTTAATAAAACGTACACACACCCATATACACGCTGACACACATAGGGGCAGATTTATCAAAGGTCGAATTTCGAAGTGAAATATACTTCAAAATTCGACCATCGAATGGCTATACTTCGACTTCGAATATCGAAGTCGAAGTTTTTTTGTACTGAATTTGACCGTTTTGCGAACGATTCCAACGATTTCAGTGATCGATCGAACGATTTTACTTCGACTACAAAAAACGTAGAAAAATGCATTAGAAGGTCCCCATAGGCTAACATAGCACTTTGGCAGGTTTAATTTGGCGAACTATTGAAGTCAAAGTCTTTTTAAAGAGACAGTAATTCGATTATCGAATGGTCGAACATTTGCACAATTTTACTTCAAATCGAGGTTGAAGTAAATTCAAAGTCATAGCATCCTATTTGATGGTCGAAGTATCCAAAAAATTACTTTGAATTTTGAATTTTTTTACTTCTAAAATTCCCTCAAATTCACTTCGACCTTTGATAAATCTGCCCCATATACTTTATATTATTTACTTTATAGCATGTGGGCAATTTTGAGGTTGGGCTGAAGGAGCACTCGATCTCATATTCCTGGGCCAAATTCAGATAAAACAACAGTTTCTTATACTCTATGCTCAACAGTGGATTTAGTTGTTTAAGTTCATCATTTTAAAAAGAATATAAAACTGGGAAAAAGTTTTATCTAAAATCACACCTATGTAATATTCTTCTTATTAAGTACGAATTTAATAATGTGTGAAAAATATTGGTTCAGGTCAGGTAGAAATATTATGATTTCTATTGATATTTTAATGAAATCTTATAGAGACATGTTTTGGCTTTTGATAACTATAATTTCCTAGTGTTTTATGAGGCTATTTAAAAAAAATGTAATTAGAATAAACTTCATGTAATATTGAAGTCCTGATTGCATATTAACAGGTCCAGTCAAATTAGTCTGAGAACAAATGATCAAGTAAAGCCAATCTTTTTATATCCTTGCAAATTAATGACACTAATTTATTGATCATATGCCATTTGCAAAAAGTATAAAAAAGGAAAATAAAAACATACTGATACTGTCAATGGAAATATGCAACTAGGCCCTTAACAGTTATTAATATTAATACAATCATCTATTCTTCTTATTTTAAAACATTGTTACTTGATTTTTGCAAAATAATTATTTTGTTATTTCTCTTTAAGGATTTAGGCTTGTTTAACGGAATGTAGGGTCAAGAGCCCTTCAGTAACCAAGCAGTTAAGAAAATCATAGGTTAATTCTAATTACATTTTTTCCATGTTGTGTGTCAATTTCTAAAAAAGAAAAAAATATGTATTATGCCCCTTATCAGGACTGTGAATCTGAATTTAGAATGATTCTTTCAATGACAAGTTTATACAAGGTTTTTTTTAATCAAATAAACCTATGAACACTTAGGGGGCCGATTCACTCAGCTCGGGTGAAGGGTTCGAATGAAAAATACTTCGAATTTCGAAGTATTTTTTGGGTACTTCGACCATCGAATGGGCTACTTCGACCTTCGAATTCGACCTTCGACTTCGATTCGAACGATTCGAAGTAAAAATCGTTCGACTATTCGACTATTCGATAGTCGAAGTACTTGCCCTTTAAAAAAAACTTCGACCCCCTACTTCGGCAGATAAAACCTACCGAAGTCAATGTTAGCCTATGGGGAAGGTCCCCATAGGCTTGCTAAGCTTTTTTTGATCGAAGGATTTTCCTTCGATCGTTTGATTAAAATCCTTCGAATCGTTCGATTCGAAGGATTTAATCGTTCGATCGAACGAAAAATCCTTCGATCGTTCGATCGCAGGATTAGCGCTAAATCCTTCGACTTCGATATTCGAAGTCGAAGGATTTCAATTCGAGGGTCGAATTTCGAAGTATTTTTAACTTCGAAATTCGACCCTTCGTGAATCGGCCCCTTAAGAATGAATCTTAATCTTTTTGGAGGGACATCAATTTTACCATTTTGGTTCAAATGTTACTTTTATTCTCTGTGTAAGAGGATACAGTGTAACAACTTGTCTTTCCGTTGTAAAAGGAAATGCTCCAAGAGAAGAGCTTGTCAGAAAGTGAGGACGGGTTTCCAACAACCCAAACAGCTGGACATGCAGAGGCTGCTGCAGGATCACCAACACTGGGAGTAGCAGGTCTGAGCACCTCTTTGAGCAGCCCTCAAAGCCAGGATCCAGAGCAGGTAAAACAAATCTCTTCCTAATATAATCCAGGTTTGCCTCCACATATTAAAAGGCCCTGGAGAACTATACATGCAAGGCCCTTATCCCAAATCACTAAATCTTCTTTAACCCTGTTGTTGATGCAAAAAAAGTGCTGCATTACTGTACTGTGTATGTAGTTACATTTATTAATACCAGATAGCTTGTCAGTTTCAGACCACACATATGCTAAGCAAGCACAATTGCCCTGGAAACAAGAGATAATTACAGTATTTCATAATATGTCAAGTAGACCATATGTTTCAAACTGAGCTTTTCAGTGGGCAGCCCATGTGTCCCATAGGATAAGAGGAGATTTAGCAGTTTTTTTTATTGTGTGATATTCAGTAGCACTTAGCTTTTATGTAAACATGCATCTACAGGGCCAGAGGTAGGCTTTATGAAACTGGCATATACATTAAAATAATAATATCACATAACAAATTACAAATATAAAACTATGTTAGGTCATTTGATCTTTAGATAGCATAGAGAATAGAACAGAATTAGAAAATCATAGTGATTGCTAGGTAGCTAGTATCTAACAAAACAAACTGTACATTGAAATGTTACCACTCATACTTGGCAGACTAAGAAAATATTTGTCTGAATCTTTAAAGGAACAGTAACATGAAACTTTTTTAATAAAAAATTAGTTTGCCCTTAACGAAAAAAAAAACACCAGCACACATTTAACTTTACATTCGCAAAGACTTTATTAAGAAATATCTTAAGGATACTCTGCTTGCACTCCTCTTCTGAAAAGGCGACATGGCGACGATCCATCTGGCAGTGCTCGATTCTCCTCCCTGCCTGCTATAGGAGATAGCCAGGGAGGAGAAATCGAGCACCGCCAGATGGATCGTTGCCATCTTGCCTTTCAGAAGAGGAGCGCAAGAGGAGTATCAGTAAGATATTTCCTAATGAAGTCTTTGCGAATGTAAAGTTAAATGTGTGCTGGTGTTTTTTTTTCATTAAGGGCAAACACATTTTTTATAAAAAAAATTTCATGTTACTATTCATGTAATCACTGCTTACAAATTGCATCAGGAATTGGAGGGATGTTAGAGTTCAGTGCTACAGCTAAGCTCTAACTCCCCATGAAGCAGAATGGTGTTTGGCTGCTCAAAGTCCAAATGGACATCCTTTTCTTCTTTGATGTGAAAAGATGTATATTGGTTAAAACACTTTCCTAAAGAGTAGAATTTTTTGCTGGAGTTGCAATGGCTGAATGACGTTGTTAATAATGGACTGTTACACCAGTCCATATTTTTTGAAGAGTTAATAATTGTGCCAATTTTTAAAATGCTATCAATGCCCTAGATTACACAGTTTGATAAATACATCTTCCCCCAAAATCTGGTTCATGGTGCTTAGGGGCCAGAGTTAGAGAAGAAAGAAATTCTTGGTACTGAAGAAATACTCCTTTCCCAATATCAGCGAAAAATACATAAATCAAAGATGTAGACCATAGGTTGGAAATCTTTGATGCTTCTCATACAATGCAATGATAAGAAATTAATTATTACCGAGGTAACTCCTTCGAAAGCTGTAGTGTCAAGGGGAATGCTGCATTTTGCCATCTGCAAATTTTTGAGTGAACTTTGGCAAACAAGGTACCCCTAATGCTGAACATAATAAAGGTATTTCATAGGAAAGATACTACTTTATAATAAAGTCAGGAACAGGCAGTCCTTAGAATAGCCTAGCTGACCTTTAATATTGTCTGGGATCTCTGCTTCCTGTGATAGTGTTGCTCTGCACAAATGGAAATTGTATATATGTACAAATAGTAGCATACCTCCCAACTGTCCAGCTTTTAGCAGGACAGTCCCGATTTTGACAGCTCAAACTGCAGTCATTGATTGTTACTGAAATGTCCTAACTTTCTCTTAATCTCCTGTACTGAACAGCCAGAAAAAGATAAAAAGTTTCAAAAACTTAATTGGCTTTTGCCAGAGAGCCCAGAATATGTTGCAGGTGCACTTCGATACATTTGTAACAATTTAAAATACGCAAAGAAACAATTGTAACAATTTAAGATTATCAGGTCTCTTGGGGAAACTGTGACTTCCAGCTTATATGGCAATTCACCTTTATTAGCAAAACTATAATAACACAGAAATGTGTTCAAACTTTCATAACCTGCCAAATTTTGTAAAATGAGCATGGCAATTAGGGAGTGCAGCCACAAAATGGGCATGGGCAAAACATTTCAACGTGCATTTCAACATGCTCCGAGGGACAAATCTTTTTCCAAAATGTTGGGAGGTATGTAGTAGCTTACTTGGAGGTCCATTTATAAAGGTTGAATTTTAGAGGTTTTTGAAACCATGATTAAACTCTATGGGGGAAATGTAAGAAAAGTCACAAAGAGTAAAACAATTTGCACAGATAAGAATAATAAATTGCATTTTAAATGTAATATTCTTTCATAGACTGTTATTGCATTGCAAATTTTAATTGAGAAGTGCTTGAAGATGTCATAATCTTTTGGCGCAAACATAACAACTTTTTCAGTAAGAAGTTTTTATTATATTCACTGTACACTGGAGCAAACTATAAAATTCTCAATCTTCTATTGGCGGAAGTGGTCACTAAAGAGTTTCCAGGTTTCAGAAGTGATATTAAATTTGCACAAAGGAAAAAATTGGTTTGCACTAAGGCATACATTTCCACATTGCAATAGTTACCAACTTTAATTACATTCCCCCATATTTCTATAAGTTATTAAAAGATCCAAATAGAAAAATTATATGAAAAAAAATGGATGATACACTAAGAGATGAAAACCTCTAAAAATCCAAGTCTCACTTGATTAAAAATGGCCAAATAGGTCCTCAACAGCTTTTACCTGGCAAATTTTCAAATTTAGTTTTTTGTTGTTTTTCTTTGTTTTTATACTAATCAATAAATCACAAATTTTCAGAGCTGCAAAGAAATACAGAAAAAACACAAATGGGGGAATGTAATAAAAGTCGATAATGGAAAAAATATTCGCAATACGAAAAGTTATGCCTCTGTGCGAACAAATTTTCCTTTGCGCAAATTTAATATAGCTTTTGCAAACCTGGAAACTGTTTAGCGACCACTTCCGACAGTGGAAGGTTTGCGCCAGTGCGCAGTTAATGTGATAAAACTTTGTACTGAAAAAGATGTTACATTTGCTCCAAAAGATTACGAAACCTTCAAGCACTTCTTAAAAGTGGGCAATGCACAATGAAAATTCGCAATGAAAATTCGCAATGTAATAACAGTTTAAACATGAGTATTATATTGCGAAATGTGAATTTTAATTCTTATTTGTACAAATTGTTTTGCTCTTTGTGACTTTTATTACATTCCCCCAAAAGACATTTGTGACTAGTCTATATAGTGGATAGTGACCAAAGAGACTGCAAACCAGGCCACCAAACAGGAAGAACTGTAGTATGAAATGTAATTCCTTCGGTATATTAGAACTACAAACAGAAAAGATCTATTTGATTATGTAACTGTTTGTTTGCTTTTCTTTAATTTTTGTCATCCACAATAATCATTTTCTTGCTATTTGTTATTCAAATTTAGAGATGTCGCGAACTGTTCGCCGGCGAACTTGTTCGCGCGAACATCGGGTGTTCGCGCTCGCCGGAAGTTCGCGAACGTCGCGCGACGTTCGCCATTTTGGGTTCGCCATTGTTGGCGCTTTTTTTTGCCCTCTCACCCCAGACCAGCAGGTACATGGCAGCCAATCAGGAAGCTCTCCCTTGGACCACTCCCCTTCCCTATAAAAACCGAAGCCCTGCAGCTTTTTTTCACTCTGCCTGTGTGTGCTGAAGAGATAGTGTAGGGAGAGAGCTGCTGCCTGTTAGTGATTTCAGGGACAGTTGAAAGTTTGCTGGCTAGTAATCGTTTTGATACTGCTCTGTTATTGGAGGGACAGAAGTCTGCAGGGGTTTGAGGGACATTTAAGCTTAGGTAGCTTTGCTGGCTAGTAATCTACCTTCTACTGCAGTGCTCTGTATGTAGCTGCAGTGGGCAGCTGTCCTGCTTCTGATCTCATCTGCTGACTGCTGCAATAACAGTAGTCCTTGTAAGGACTGCTTTTATTTATTTTTTTGTTCCAATACAGAGCAGTATCAAGCAGATTACTAGCCAGCAAACTTACTATCATCTGTCCCTGAAATCACTAACAGCTCTCCCCCTACACTATCTCTTCCAAGCACACACAGGCAGATTTTTCAGATACATTTTTGCCCTTGATCCCCCTCTGGCATGCCACTGTCCAGGTCGTTGCACCCTTTAAACAACTTTAAAATCATTTTTCTGGCCAGAAATGTCTTTTGTAGATGTTAAAGTTCGCCTTCCCATTGAAGTCTATGGGGTTCGCGAACCGTTCGCGAACCGCTCGCAATTTTGCGCAAGTTCGCGAATATGTTCGCGAACTTTTTTTCCGACGTTCGCTACATCCCTATTCAAATTCTTTTGTAAGTTTCATCCTATTTCACTCTATATATACATAAAAAAAATACGTTCCCTTTTTCTAAATTAAAACAAGTAATAGATAGTCCTGTTTTAGAGAAAAAAAAATATATGTTTATATATAAGGCACACATCTAGGGGCAGATTTACTAAGCTCGGGTGAAGAATTCGAATGAAAAAAAATTTGAATTTCGAAGTATTTTTTTGGGTACTTCGACCATCGAATGGGTCAAATTCGATCGGATTCGATTGAATCGAATGATTTTGAGGATATTTATATATAAGGCACACATCTAGGGGCAGATTTACTAAGCTCGAGTGAAGAATTCGAATGAAAAAAAAATTTGAATTTCGAAGTATTTTTTTGGGTACTTCGACCATCGAATGGGTCAAATTCGATCGGATTCGATTGAATCGAATGATTCTAACGATTCGAAGTAAAAATTGTTCGACTATTCGACCATTCGATAGTCGAAGTACTGTCTCTTTAAGAAATACTTCGACTTCATACTTCACGACTTTAAACCTACCGAGCTACGTTAGCCTATGGGCACTTTTCTAAGGTTTTTTCGATCAAATAAAAATCCTTTGATCGATCGCTTAAAAACGTTCGATCGAAGCATTTGCGCTAAATCCTTCGAATTCGATATTCGAAGGATTTTACTTCGAGGGTCGAATTCGAGGGTTTATTAACCCTCGAAATTTGACCCTTGATAAATCTGCCCCCTAATGTTGCTTCTGTTGATGTAGCAAATTACACTGAATAACATTTCCAAATCTGTCTTAAATTCCCAGTCTTAATGTGGCCATACACAGGCAGATTAAAACTGGCAATTTCCTTTAGACCAATTCGGCAGCTATGTGTGGGGGCTCCCGACGGGTCCTCCCGATCGATATCAGGCCAAAAATCGGGCAGATATCGATCGGTCAAGTTTAATTTTTGTGTACGATCCAGGACCGCATCGGCTAGTTGATGTGGTCCTGTGACCCGTCGGAGCCCATTCATAGTATCGTAATCCGAATGTTCGGCCCCAGGTTGATCGATATTGGCCAGCCGTTAGTGGGCATATCAGGTTAAGATCCGCTCGTTTGTCAACCTTGCCAAACGAGCAGATCTTATAGTGTATGGCCACCTTTACTTTGTTTTTGTGTTTCACTCTCTCCCTATGAACTATTTTTTAAACCAGGAAACATCTTACCCTGCTTTGGTATACAGTACAGTATAATAGCAAATGGAGCATAGGGGAAGGAACATCTATTGAAATCTGAGACAACGTGATGAATCCCTCCATTCTCACTGTTGTTTTGGCACCTTTCCGTTTTCAGAACTTACAAAACACAGGCAAAACTTTTTGGCAGTTTATCTGTGATCTTTTTTTTACGGGTGGCTAACCACTAAAATCTGTGGAATTTTGAAACATGCAAAATGGTTTTACTTTTCAGCAATATTATTTAACTCTTAGACCAAAAAAATATTATTTCGCTAATATAGAGTTTCAAATATTTCTATTGCATGAAAATTCTAGCAGTACTAATGATAATAAAAGCGATTCCAGTAATAATAATAACAATAACAGTACACATACAAGTGCTTTAATTGGGTGTTCTAATATTCTTACCAGAGATTCCCCAGTTCTGTGCATACTGGTTGCAAATGCCCTTGTTGGATCAGGACACTAACAGGGAATACTGTACTGAATCCCTATCACTTACCTGCACGTCAATTGACCCAATTCAAAGAGGGTTATAATATCTGTTAGATGGTTATAATACCATTATTATAGACCATTACAATGGGATCCCCTTAACCTGTGATTAGCTGAGCATTCTTTTTGTTTCATTGTTTCAGTTTGTGGATCTGCACAACACTCTATCATGCTGAGCTGAAGTCCAGTTATCATTTTAACTGCATGATATGTTGCTCCATTTTTGAGATACTGGTTAAGGGCAGGAAATATATGCTACTGTTTATTTGTGGGCAGGGCAGATCAACATATTACTACACAGAAAAATCTTTAAGAAAGCAACAATATTGTTGTCTCTTTAAATGTTGGAAGCACTCTCTACACTAGCCAACTCACACTTACTCCATCTCTCAATGGCAAGGAGGTCCAGTGGTCCACATAATAACCTCTAATTTTGAATGATATGCTTCTGTTGAGAACATTCTAAAAATATGTAGGGCTTCCTTTAGCAACCACTGGTTACATCTAAACACCTGTTACTGTCTTAAAAAGGTTACTTCTATGACATGTATATATATAGCCCAATAAGGAAGGTCTGGGGGCATTTAGGTCAGGGTTTTTCAACTTGGAGATGGCCTTCAAGTTATTGTCATTACTCAACCAACTCAAAAGTTCCACAGATTTTTAATATATTTTGGGTATGTGAATTAATCTGGCCATGCAAAAAGTGCAACAGCTCTGTTCTTGATTAGTATTATATAATCTATATTGTATTATATATATTTTTTTATATAGCACCAACATATTGCTTTACGCTTTGCAGATATTATTCATTTTTACATCAGTTCCTAAATTTACGCCATCCTTCTGATAGCCAGAGTAAAATTTAGATCTGTGTATATGTTGGTTATCAGTTAGAAGCGAAAATGTTCTGTTATGCTTTAAAGAAAAAAAATAGTAAAAACGTACTTCCTTTGAAATGTTTTGGAGCCATTGTGATATAGGCATTTTTTTGCTTTGCGATAACAGAAGCTCCTTTTCACTATGCTATATCTATTCTTCATACAAAAAAAAGCTTCCCATGTTGCATATTTCTTCCAAACTCATGCCTGGACAGATCCTTAGATAGTCAGGGGTAGGGCTGGGGAGGACCCCAGTTTAATTGTTTGATTTGAATATCAAGAATGGATAATAATATCTAATATCATATTTGAAACAGAGTGTAAAGCAAAAATCTAGCAAAAAATGTCATGGCTGCTAAAACCATGAATATAGCCAACATACTGTACTGAATGAAAAAGTTCACTAATTCCTTTTGCTAATCAACAATTATAGTTTCATATTGAGTTTAAGTCATGCTAAAAGATTAATAGCTACTACTTGTAGCTGACTCCAAATAAGTTTTGTTGTTTCCTACAGGGAGGTAATAAACGACATGACTCTTAGAAAATCTATTATGTCTGTCATAAGCCTTAGCTATCCAGAGGCAACAATTTTCTTTGCAATACTAACTTGATGAGCATCAGCCAATAATTTGCCCAATATTTGTAGTAATCATTTCAATGGAATAAAACTGAAATATGCAAGAAAAATTCCTTTTCTTAAAATAGTAGTTTTCTCTATGAAAAGTCACTTCCAATTCTGTACAATTATAGAACACATACATATGTTAATTTTGTTTGTGCTGTTGCTTTTTACAATTTATTCTGCTGCATATAAATGTTTTGGAGGCTACATTCACACTCCAGTATTTAAATGAACTTGATAGAATCCTCAGTGTGTCTTCTGCCAGTTTTATTCTGCACTGAAAATAAACTGAAAGACTGTGAAAATGAACTGTTAAATATTATGCTGAAAGTTTAATACACTCCTTTATTAACATGTTCTACACACTAGCAATCAAGCCACATCACACTTAATCACTGGTTTTGGTAACTGACGGCAATGATGTTCCATTGGTCTAGACCAAAGTGTTCTTTATGGGTTACAATTGTGGTATTGAAGCTTTTAAATACAGGAGAAATATTTCATGTGTTCTGCAGGCTGTGTAAAAAAGATGAAATAGAAATAATTTCTGCACTTTGTTAATTGCTGGGACAAGATGTTTTGCACAAAGTGCAATTTAAACGTTATGCATATGTAATTCAAAAATAATAGTTTCATGATTATATTCATACACAGTATGTGCTGCAAGTGCATTGTAAGTTATGATTGATATGGACTTTTTACATTCCAGTTGTTAAAAGTTTAAGGTTCTTCAGAAAATAAGATGTTGTTCCTAAAAGTAACAGTAACACCAACAAATGAAAGTGTTTCAAAGGAATGACAATATAAAGTACTGTTGGCCTCCACTGGTAGAACTGGTGTGTTTGCTTTAGAAACTCTACTATAGTTTATATAAACAAGCTTCTGTGTAACCATGGGGTCAGCCATTCAAGCACAGGATACACAGGAGATAACAGATACGTTCTGAAGAATCCCATTGTAGACTATAGAGGTTATCTGCTGTATATCCTTTGCCTTTTCTCTTTTTTCACATTTGAATGGCTGCCCCCATGGCTAGACAACAGCTTGTTTATATAAACTATAGTTGTGTTTCTGAAGCAAACACCCCAGTTTTACCAGTGCAGGGCAACAGTAAATTATATTGTCATTCCTTCAAAACACTTTCATTTGTTGGTGTTACTGTTCCTTTAAAAGGTAAATGACTGTGACCATTGTAAAAAATAGAAACAATTTATGAATTCATTTGCCCAACCTAGTATTTTATTCCTACTGCAAAATGCTGGAATCAGCCTATAAGACCAGTTGAAACCAGTTACTGACTCACAGCATGTGTACTGGTTGCAGCCAGGGAGAACATGTTAGGTTGAGGAACAACTGAATCAATACATTTATAAGCAACTAAGAAAAAAATACAAACCATTTATGAAACATTTTTTATTAAACATTTACTGTAACAATTTTTTTATAGAATTTTTAAATTAGCAAACCCTTTGACATGCATTAATAAAACAGTTTTTTAGGGCGTCTGTTATATCCAGCTTTCTTACATTTTCAAGTTGATTGATCTGGGAGTACAATATGTGATCCCTTACTGGGAAACCCATTATACAGAAAGCTCTGAATAACGAGAAGGCCATCTACAATAGAGTCCATTTTAAGCAAATAATTCACATGTTTAAAAAAACGATTTCTCTGTAACAATAAAACAATACCTTGTACTTGATGGTAACTAAACTGAATAAATCCATAAAGTGACAAAACAATTCTTCAGGGTTTATTTAGGGGGCCCATTCACTTAGCTCGAGTGAAGGAATAGAGAAAAAATACTTTGAATTTCGAAGTGGTTTTTTTTGGCTACTTCGACCATCGAATGGGCTACTTCGACCTTCGACTTCGAATTAAAAATCATTCGTCTATTCGACCCCCTAGTTCGCCACCTAAAACCTACCGAGGCCAATGTTAGCCTATGGGGAAGGTCCCCATAGGCTTCCTATCAATTTTTTGATTGAAGGATAATCCTTCGATCGATGGATTAAAATCCTTCGAATCGTCCGTTTCGAAGGATTTAATCGTTCCATCAAACGATTATTCGTTTGATCGTTCGATCGAATGAATTGCGCTAAATCCTTCGACTTCGATATTCAAAGTCGAAGGATTTTAATTTGTCAGTCGAATATCGAGGTTTAATTAACCCTCGATATTCGACCCTAGGTAAATTTGCCCCTTAATGTTTATAAGATTTTTAGAAGGTATGGTAATCTAAATTTTAGAAGGTATGGTAATCTAAATTTATTGAAAGATTGCTCGCTTATCCAGGTACCAAGCATTCTGGATGATAGATCCTATTCCTGTACTGATTTATGCTGATTTCACTTGCAACCTTTTGTTTGCATGCAAATGTGTATGGTGTTGAAGCAATGACGTCACTGTGTGGTTAAATGAGCTCCATCACATCACTTTGTTTTTACATTTAACATGTTGAAAACAAGACATTTTACTTTTATACCTGATTTGACTTGTCAGTTGTGTGTGTGTGTATATATATATATATATATATATATATATATATATATATATATATATATATGCTCATATACTGTATATACACACATATAACTGCCATAAGGTAACCAGGACTTGCTTACTGCAAATTCCATCATGATTCTTGTCTGTACAGCAGATGAAGCAAACCAAGCCCCCTGCTGACTTGACTTTACTGATAATCTACAAAAAAACAGACTGCTGATTGATCATAGAAAATGGAATTTGCTTATATAAAATAGTAAATAACTCTAAATTTAAAACCCACCAGATTTAATTTCTTTTAGAAGATAGATATACTGGCACTCTAGCCAGGTGCTTCTCTTTTAGTAACCCATAGCAGCAAATCAGCAGGGCAAACGTAATGCCTTTCATTACATTGCTCTGATAGAAATCTATAAATTTAAGGTTACAATGCAAAATGAAATTGAACTTATTTACTGTACATGCTATGATTACATTCACAGTCCTGAACATGCAGTTTACATTAATTTGACACTATGGGGCCCATTTACTAACAATCGCATTTCTATTTTTTCCTCAAATCTCGAAGAAATAATAGGTTATAGGTTTTCCCACATTTTCTTAAATCTCTAAAAATTTGAGATTTTATTGAGGATATTTTTTTTAATCATCAATTAACAGATCCTGTTAATTCCATCATTACACCCAGAGGTGATTGAGCCCAATCTGCCGCCTGAGGTGGGAAATTACTTGAGCACAAATGATTTATTGTAAGTTACAGAAGGAACTCATAAGGCTTATGAGGAATGTTACCACAAGGGTGGCAAGCCACAAAATAATTATCATTGATACTTGTGCCTATACATGCGCCTGACAGTTGCCTGTACTCGAAGGGAGCTCCAATGCACCTGTCCAGCCTTCCCCCAATAAATTACTCACATGTGCAGATATTGGTGCAAGGTAACCATGCAATTACTGATAGCCTACACATTATTGTATTTCTAGGGTTCCACTAGTGGCTTATGTTAAAGGAGAAGGAAAGGTTAAAACTAAGTAAGCCTTATCAGAAAGATCCATCTAAATATACCAGTAAACCCCCAAAGTAATGCTGCTCTGAGTCCCCTGTCAAAAGAAATACTGCATTTCTTTCCTTCTATTGTGTACTCATGGGCTTCTGTATCAGACTTCATGCCTTCAGCTTAAACCTCATTGCCTTGGGCAAGAGCATGCTCAGTTTGCTCCTCTTCCCCGCCCCCCTCCCTTCTCTACTGTAATCTGAGCCCAGAGGGGGGAGAGACTCAGGCAGGAAGTGATGTCACACCACATTAATACTGCAGCTCCTGTTCTAAACAAACAGAGAGTTTCTAGAGCTTTTTACTCAGGTATGGTAAAACATTCTACAGAATAAATATAGCATTCTAGCTTGCACTATTGCAGCTAATCTATTGGCAATAAAATGCTTCCGTAGCTTTCCTTCTCCTTTAATAGGTGTTGCTGACTTCCTAATGTCCCTACATCAGTGTGCAAGAAGTGATTCCATTCCCACTATTCAAATTTAGTCACACAAACACTTAGGGGCCGATTCACTATGGGTCGAATATCGAGGGTTAATTTACCCTCGATATTCGACTAGGAACTAAAATCGTTCGACTTCGAATATCGAAGTCGAACGATTTAGCGCAAATCCTTCGATCGAACGATTAAATCCTTCGAATCGTTCGATTCGAAGGATTTTAATCAAACGATCGAAGGAATATCCTTCGATCAAAAAATCTCAGGCAAGCCTATGGGCTACCGAAGTAGGGGGTCGAAGTTTTTCTTAAAGAGACAGTACTTCGACTATCGAATGGTCGAATAGTCGAACGATTTATAGTTCGAATCGTTCGATTCGAAGTTGAAGTAGTAGTCGAAGGTCAAAGTAGCCCATTCGATGATCGAAGTAGCCCAAAAACACTTCGAAATTCGAAGTTTTTTTAATTCGAATCCTTCACTCGAGCTTCATGAATCGGCCCCTAAGCATTCATTTTGGTGCAATTGTGTTAGACACAAATTAGCAGGTGGCTGCACTTACAGTAGAATTCTGGGAAAACATTATATTGTGGGGGAAATTTTGATTTGTACCCAATAAGGGCAGTTCGCTCTACACACTGTGTTCATAAATTGGCCTTTAGTTACCTCCCTTATAGAATGCCATCTGAGAATAGGTTTTCATTTGAGATACAACATTGCCAGAATTTGTTCGCACCTCAATGAATTCATTCCCCCTGAATATATATATACTCTATGCTTTCCTAAATCATTCATATATTACTATATACTGATACACACTCCCAAAAGGTGTGCTTGGACTATAGTCATTCTATAATGATTGATTTCTAATATATCTTTCAAGACGACCTTTATACATTATATAAAACTTTAAATTACCTCTACCTATAGAGAGGATGGCCCTAAACTCTGCAAGCAGAAGAAGCATATCCCACGATGATAGGAAATCCAAGCAGACATAGCACAAGCAGTAGTAGCACCTGTATCAATCAACCCACTGTGCAGTAACAGGAGAGAACCTCCTTTCTTCCTCTTCTAATTTTACCTGTGCAGTACTCTGGCAAGGTCCTACCACTGCTGTGACAAATTTGGAATACACTATCATATATCCATTGTTTTGATCCAGAGGAAGGTAAAAAAAACCCTGCCTGAAGCCACTGCCAATTATGCCTCAAGAGGGAAAAAATTCCGTCCTGAGCCCAGTGGCGATAAGAAACATTAATTTTTGACATTCATTTAGCAGATGTTTAAACTGTATAACTGTACCAAAACCACAATATAACAGTAAACAGGAACATCAGAAAAACACATTTGCTTAATAATAGATGATATGAGAACATAAAGAGAAACTCCTGACATTTCACACCTGCTTAGAAGATAAGGAAGTGAACTGCTTCTTCCCCTGACATCACATCTCTCTCTTTCTCCGCCCCAACCTGGCTTTCCCTGCCTGAAAGGGGTTGTTCACCTTCAATTATATTTTTTAATTTTTTGATGTAGAGAGGGACATTCTGAGACCATTTGCAATTGGTTTTAATTTTTTATTACTTGTGGTTTTTGACTTATTTAGCTCTTTATTCAGCAGCTCACCAGTTTGTAATTTTAGCGTTCTGGTTCCTAGGGTCAAAATTCTCCTAGTAACCATGCACTGATTTGAATTTACAACAGCTATGAATGCTTTAATAAAAAATAGAAATTGGATTTCATGTTTAATTTGAAAAGGACATTTATTATACAGATTTTTGTGTCTGGGTCCACTTTAAGTATTAATTTTGTAGGTATAGTTATTCTTTAACTGATATGTTTCCACTAGGTTCATTATGATGGGTACAGCAGGGAGTTCTTTCAGCTTGATTAAAACAGAGCTTGTGTAATTTTTGAAAAATACTGTTTAAAAGTTATTGCATACAGGTTTAAACAGTTGATGGATTTGATTGTGTCCTGCATTAGAAGAAGTCTCATACACTGATATTTGGAATACCATTACCATTATTTAAAAGCAAGGTATCCCCAAATCACAGACAGCAAATTGTAAGTCTGAAAATATATTAGAGCAGTGATCCCCCAACCAGTGGCCAGGGCTGACCAAGCCAACTGGACGCCATAGGCAACCTGGCCGGCCGACTCCTGTGTGCATGCTCCCCCCAACTGCAAATGTGGAGAGTGGTAGAGGGGAGGGAGCGGAGAGTGACAGAGTGGAAAGTGATGGGGGGAGGAAGGGGAGAGTGACAAAGGGCAGTGAACAGGGACTAAGGGTAGGCAAAAGACACTTTAAAAGATACCTGCCCATCACTCCCCTATCATTGTTCCAGTAGCGTCAGCCACATAGAGGCTAAAAAATAGCCAATCACAGTCCTTATTTGGCATCCCAGGGACTTTTTTCATACTTATTTTTTTACATTTGAATCTGTCTATTTGGTAAATAAGGTTGGGGACCTCTGCATTGGAGAGACAACATAAGTAAACAATTAAATTACAAATTAAATTGTATCCTGGGCCTACTGAAAAACAGAACATTAAAGATTGCATAGCCCATTTGCCCTACACTAGAGTCCTGTGCGGGTCAATTTTTTTGGACCCATACCCGCAACCTGCAATGCGCAAACTGGACCCGCAACCCACATTCTTACCCGCTTGGACCCGCTACCCGACCCCCAAGTACCTTATCCGCAACATGGACCCGTGACCCGCTGACCATCAAGAATCAGGAAGTGCTGTCATTGTAAACCGGAAGTGACATCATTGGAAGTAGCTGTGATCAGAAAAAAAGGAGTAAAACAGGAAGTGCTGTCATTGTAAACCCGAAGTGACGTCATCGGACCTAGACGTGACCAGAAAAAAGGAGTAAATATCGCTATTGAGAAGACCCGCAACCCGACCCGCAACCCGCAGAACCGCCGACCGAGTCTGTACCCGCACCAGGAACTTCTATCTGCAACTTGCAGGTTTTTGCGGGTAACCGTGGGTACCCGACCCACTGCAGGACTCTACCCTACACTGACTTTCTAGTACAATGCAAAGCACAGAATGACTGATTATAATGTTAAATATTTACTTCCTGAACTTTAATGTCTTATTAAAAATGTAGCTGATGACATAAAGTCTGAAATAACGATTTATGCATAAAGCCATGTCACTTTCACATATTTAATTTAACTGGGCATGTAAGCCTTTGCAGTCTCGTGGCTATACTGCTAGAAAGAAAACAAATTAGTAAAATATATGCAGAATAATATTTATAAAGGCTTAGCTGGACTGTATACGCTAACTAAACACAACAAAGGTATTCACTTGTTCAGTAGGTGGCCTTCAGCCTCGTGTTTTTATTCGGTCATGAAACTCCTCTGTAACTTATAATATCCTTATATTTTACAGGAGGGGGTACTTTATTCACTATATATATATATATATCTATATATATATATATATATATATATATATATATATATATATATATATATAATTTTTTTTTTTTTTTTTTTCAGTTGTACATACTATGCAATAATGCAATTTCTTGAACACTGCAGGACCCTTGGTGCTGGTTTTTGATTTATATATATATATATATATATGCCCTTTACAGAGTAAGAAATATAGATACAAGTCATCACTATAATAGATGCAGTTTTAGATTTAAGAATTCATTTTTGTTCATTACAGCTCAGAAAATAACTCGAATCTTCTTCGCAACACAGACCTCTGTCACCCATTGAACACATTCTGCTGAACTTTTTTTAATCAAGTTTGATATATGTGTCAAGTTCATTAACCCTTTCCCTGCTATTTACATATGTGCTATGTCATCAGCAAGCAAAGCGACAGCCTCTCAGCGATGTAGCACATATGTACGTTTCTGGGTTTAAGGCTAATGCAAATACTGTGCTGATTCTCGACTTGCAGATGAACAAAGTATCAGTAACCAATTAATTACTGGCAGGAAAGAATGTTTTGATAAATAACAACATTTATAAAACTTCTGTTAATACTTCTGAATTCTCCAGCTCAAACTATAATAAATCTGCACCTTGTTCTAGTCTTTGACCTAAGCCCAACACATGTGAAATGCAGCCCCATACTGTCCTTTATTAAAGGGTTAATAGTCTCTTAGGAGAAAAATGCAATTCTGTCTATGTTATGAATGCCTCAGATCCAACATTTTTTGTATGAACAAAATCCCCCCAAAAATATGTTCTGAACTATAATAACTGATCATCTCTAACACATACCATACCAGTCTACCCTTTTTTGCCATTGTGAACTTGCTGAATATATATTTTTTTTGCTGAACATTATATAAAACAGTTGAGCATGCCCTTTTGTTTAATGATGTGATTCTCATGGTGAATTCTCTAATATCTGTCATCATGTCTAAGGCCATCTACATTAGAGAACTTTAAAGGGCATCTGTCATGGCAAAATACATTTTTTTCAAAACACATCAGTTAATAACGCTGCCCCAACATAATTCTGCACTGAAATCCATTTTTAAAAATAGCAGATATTTTAAAATTGAATTTTGAAACCTGCCATGAAGATGAAAATGTTGTTAGTTTCTCCGGTGCCTTCAGTCATGTGACTTGTGCTCTGATAAACGTCAGTCACTCTTTACTGCTGCGCTGCCTGTTGTAGTAATATCACCCCCCTCCCTTTACCCCCAACAGAACAATGGGAATGTAACAAGATAACCACTCCCTGACACAAGCTAACAGTTAACTGGTAGATCTGAAAATAGCACTCAATAGTAAAAATTCCCACCCCTCCAGTTACATTGAGTAGAAGAAATATTAGCTTACCTGAAAGCAGTTATTTTGTGAAGTGCTGGCCCTTTCTGAAAACACAGGATCAGGCACAATGACCTGAAATGGCTGCCTACTTATATTACAGCTTAAAAAATACACTTGTTGGTTCAAGAATTCAATTTTATGAGGTAAAGTGAATTATCTGTAATGTAAGTAGTGTAATTTAGAAATAAAAACTACAGCATACAAATCATGACATGAATTCCTAGGAAATAGGGGGTACAGTTTGTGTTATGGAGGGTTACTATTTATAACATAGTAACAAAGTAACAAAAGGGGGGCTCGTAAAAAAGAAACGTCCATCAAGTTGTATATTTTTATCTTAGTGATGACTAACTGCTAGTTGATAGTTGCTTTCGTTTTACAGATACACACATACATACTTTTATTTTCTAAATTGTCTTTCTTTCACTAAGTCCGTTTGCCTTCACCTGTATTAAACCTACTTCACTGTAATAGCCATAAAAACTTTTATCACATTACCATGTGCAGGCACGTGTCATAGTCCTGCTTACACACATCTGCACACACACTAGGGGGCAGATTCATTAAGGGTCGAATTTCGAAGTTAAAATTACTTCGAAATTCAACCCTCGAATTGAAATCCTTCGACTTCGAATATCGAAGTCGAAGGATTTAGCGCTAATCGTTCGATCGATCGATCGAAGGATTTTTGTTCGATCGAACGATTAAATTGTTCGAATCGAACGATTCGAACGATTTTAATCAAACGATCGAAGGAAAATCCTTCGATCAAAAAAAGCTTAGCAAGCCTATGGGGACCTTCCCCATAGGCTAACATTGACTTCGGTAGGTTTTATCTGCCGAAGTAGGGGGTCAAAGTTTTTTTTAAAGGGCAAGTACTTCGACTATCGAATGGTCGAATAGTCGAACGATTTTTACTTCGAATCGTTCGATTTCGTTCGACTTCGATCGAATTCGAACGAATTTAACCAATTCGATGGTCGAAGTACCCAAAAAAAACTTCGAAATTTGAAGTTTTTTTCATTCGAATTCTTCACTCGAAGTTAGTGAATCTGCCCCTATGTGTTCTGTGAAGCTGGCACATCATTTACATTGTTATGTATTCTGGGGACATTAAACATGATGTTGTCTCTGTGTTCATACTGTTTATATGTTCTAGAGCCATTACATATGAAGTTGGCAGTATATTTATATGCGAAGGCTTAGTTTGAAACAGAAATATTGTTTCATTATATTGTATTACTATTTTATATGGTCATTACACTGTTTGCAATATCAATAATAGCCTTATATACTCATGAGTACTACTGCAATAGCTACTTATTTTATGAGGCCACTCTGAACTAACTATCGCACCATAACCTGGAAGACAGCAGGGACTTCCGCCTTCCCTCTTGTGTGCCGGTGACCTGGAACCTTGGCATCTGTTCTGGGTATTGGGATACCAAACATGACCATTACATTTGCATATTGCCATCTGGGAAAATCCTAAAATTCCAACTAGACAGTTAGGGGCAGATTTATTAAGGGTCGAAGTGAATTCAAGGGCATTTTCGAAGTGAAAAAATTTGAAATTCAAAGTAATTTTTTGGATACTTCGACCATCAAATAGGATACTACGACTTCGAATGTAATTCGGCTTAGATTCTAAGTAAAAATCTTTAGAATATTCGACCATTCGATAATTGAAGAACTGTCTCTTTAAAAAACACTTCAAATTCAACGCTTCACCAAATTAAACCTGCCAAATTGTTATGTTAGCCTATGGGGACCTTCTACAAAGTTTTTCTAAGTCGTTACATATCGAATAAAAAATCTTTTGATCGTAAGCTAAAATCGTTACAATCGTTGGATTCAAATTATTTTTATTCAATCATAGGAATGCCAAATTCGGTGAAAAAACTTTGAATTCGATATTCGAATTCGAAGTTTTTCAATTCGATGGTCGAATTTCAAAGTTTTTTGTACTTCGAAATTCGACCCTTGATAAATCTGCCCCTGAATTTAAATTCCTACATTATTTTGTTATGTTCCCCCACAAAAAGAATGGCTCTGGTATGGAGGAGATTGATACATTTTACAGGATAGTGAAGAAAAAGTAGAAATTCCACAAAAATTCTAAAAAAAATGCCTATTAGTTCATGTCTTTTATCCATTCAAACAATTTCCACATTAATGAGATTTTCTATGTTAACCCTTTTATCATTCAGATAATTCCATCTTCATTAAAGCTTCTTCCACCCATGACTCTGAAAATCTATGTACCTTTCAAAATAGTTTTTAAGAGGAAGGAAATGGTTCATTTAAATTTTTTTTTTTGATTGTTGATGATATTGTGCCTTTAATAGAATAGAGATTATGTAGTAATAAAATACTGCCTTGGGTTTGTTATCTATAGGAACAAAGCATAAAACTTTTTGTGCAGTGGCTCCAGAGTAACTCGCTTAGGCGGCAAAGTCCCACTAGGTACCAGGGGCGGCAAAAATGCTGTTCTTGGTACCTTAAGAGAGGAGTTTCCGGTTTTCAAACTGAAAATTTGTTCTTCTAGCAAAGAAAGCACAATTATGCTTACTGCGCTAGTGTACTGGCCCTCTCTGCCGCCCTTTTGGTGAGCGCTCCAGGGAGGGGGGGCGGCAGCAACACCCTAGCTGCCTCAAGTGGTGGAGGGGCCAGGATCTCCCCTGAGTGGCTCCTGGGTTAATTTCTTTTTTGCTCACTGACTGGGTTCGTAGACATGAACTAGCACTGGCACTAGTGTTTTCCTTAAAGGGATTCTGTCATAATTTTTATGATGTCATTTTTATTTCTAAATTACACTGTTCATACTGCAAATAATTCCTGAACCAGCAAGTGTATTTTTTTTTTTTTTAGTTTTAATACTTTTGTGTAGGCAGCCATCTCAGGTCTTTTTGCCTGGTCATGTGTTTTCACAACTCAATGTAACTGAATGTGACGCAGTGGGACCTGGGTTTTACTATTGAGTGCTGTTCCTAGATCTACCAGGGAGCTGATCTTGTGTTAGGGAGCTGTTATCTGGTTACCTTCCATTGTTCTGTTGTTAGGCTGCTGGGGGGGGGGTGATATCACTCTACCTTGCAGTACCGCAGTAAAGAGTGACTGAAGTTTATCAGAGCACAAGTCACATGACTGGGGGCAGCTGGGAAAATGACAATATGTCTAGCCCCAAAATTAAATTAAAAAATCTGTTTGCTCTTTGGAAAAACGGCTTTCAGTGCAGAAGTCTGCTGGAGCAGCACTATTAACTGATGCGTTTTGAAAAAAATATTTTTTCCAACGACAGTATCCCTTTAATTATTGAAAGGATAATGGAGGGAGATTGAGATGCCTTGCATGCGTGGGCTACTAAAAACTACTGTAGGGAATCAGCTTGTGCAGTGTCTAACTGCCCCGCCGGGATACCAGGAAAATTCCTGGTGGGCCCAGGTGTCAGTGGTCCCTCATGCTGCTAAAAATTTCGCCTATTTAATGGCCATTTCTATGAGAACAAAGAGGCTAAATAGATTATAGTATGTAAAGTAAATAGACTAGCAGAATAGAGGTTGAGTGAGGAGAGGAAGAATAATAATACTGAAAGTGGGCCACTGGTCTTTGGTTTTTGGGTGGGCCCCTGGTGTCCCAGTCCGACACTGAGCTTGTGTGCCATTTATTATTTGTACTTTAGCACAAAAGTTACTTGCCACCAAAGGCCATATGCATTTAATATTGCTTGCATTTAACCATCTTTCTCATCTAAAATACATCTAAAAATTACTAACATTCATGGCTAACATCTTTTAACATTTTAGCATTAATTATTCTGATACATAAAACAGATACTAAAACAGTTTTTGCATTATGAATACAAATTTTATTCTAAAGACAGTATATATATATATATATATATATATATATATATATATATATATATATATATATATATATATATATATACTGTATATATACAGGAATTTTAATAATTTAAAAGTTACACATATAAATATAATCACAGTTTAAAGTAGCATCTGTCGCTGCAATCTGACTCCAGGAACATTCTAACAATCTAAAATAATCCAGCTAATTATCTGGAGAAGAACTGATTTCTACTACACAGGTTTCAATAGAATTAACTAATTCTACATTAACTAATGTTTATTGGATTTTTTTTTTGTAAATGACATTTCTTTCATAATACAAAATGGCAGTTTTTGAGTGAAGATGACCTTTAACAAAGACCCAGTAGGGAACTGTGCTAATATTGTAATTAAAGATTTCACAGCAGTAAAAAACGGCTTATTATGTTTAGAGCTATAACAGTAAATGTCAGTGTTAATAAATGAATTACCCTTTCACGCTGACATTATACACTGGCTACCTCTCCCAATATAGAAATTATATGGCTAATAACCATAATGTTATAGTTATTAAGAGTGGTATAATGCAAATATTTATCAGGTGTAACCACCTCTGGGACATCTAGCTATTGATACCAAGAAATGTAGACAAGAAAAACTTTAGTTAATACTATTCCAGTTCATGGCAATGGGTTTCTCCCTGATCAACATTTTCCTTGCACAGCCCTCTGCTGTAGACAATTGTCCATTCATTTCTTTAAGGTATTAACTGAGCTTGCTTCAACTAGCACTACATCAACTGCATTATATGAATATACACTATACATTAAATTGCAAGACACCTACCCTAAAATGAAAATTATTAATGTATATTAAAGCTCAAATGGGAGCTTTTTTTACCTGTATTATGGGACTTGGGGCATGTGTCTTTATTTGGCTATCAAACTCTTTTGTGAGTTCTTATATCCTTAAAATTGCAGTAAAAACTACATTATCCTTTATATGTACCACAGTGATCTGATGGAAGGGAAACTATTACTCTTAAATATGCAATATTTCAAGCATAGTTCATAGATTCCATAGAGGTAAAGGATCAAGCAATAAATGGCAAAATTCAGAGATTACAAATTGCTCCAGATGTGCCAGAAGAAAATTCTGAAACATGCGCTAATGTTGCACGTGTTCTTTTTTAGTTTTAATAGCAAACCTTTGCGATTACATACATTTATGTAAAATGTTCCTTAGTATAATAAGCCTGTAGGACTGTTAATGTGCAGAATTTTTCTATAAAGAACAGGTCAACAAGCCACATTCACAGAACTTTATTGTAGTGTGACTAGAGGCTGGGAGAAGTATGTGGGGCCTCATGGATAAAAGCACCAGCAGAGTATAGTAAGGTCATCTGTCTGAGCCACCTGCTAAAGCCGTATAATAAAGGCATCCAGAAAACTGTGAACAAGTAGAAATTTGGAAATGTGAGCAGAATTAACTATTTCTGTGCATTTGCTAAATCATTTGCATCTAAAACATCCATCAGTCACTGGGTATTGCTAAATAAGACAAAGGAACAGTGAGGCTTTAGGCCTGTATTAAGCAAAATATTTGAATAGCTATCCTTCCATTCTCGAATATTCTAGAACAGAACAAAACATGTTTATTACAGAGCAATGTACAGTAATAAAAAGTCAAAGTAAGCCCACATCTAGTACCCACAGCATACAATCAGATGTGTATTTTTAAACAGCTGGCCAGTAAATGCTGACTGGTTGCTATGTTACCAGACAAGTAGCAAAATTAAGACCATTTATTACCTTACCTGATCATCAGTTTTATTTTAGAAGTCCACTTTGTAATTACCATTCATATTTGGTTAAAAATATATTACTAACTCTAACACTGACTTCATTATTACAATAATATGTCCTGCAGGCCGTCAGTGACATTCTGTATTCTGCAAAACAACTCTATTTCCCCAACACAAATGGTACCGCTATTCTAAAAAAACTTTAATAGTTATTAACTTATAACCACCCAACCCTGCTGCCTGTTCTATCACTACAGGGGCAAGTCTTAAAAAAAGATTATAATTTATTAGAAAATAAAACCTAGCCTGAAGGCTGGTACACATATGCCAGTCTCAGGTGTGCCCAAGGTAAGCCTCTGCCCCAAACCTGCCACACAGCCTCACATTACTTGAATCCCTCCTCAATACAGGAACATGTTGGCAAGCAGGGAGATTCAGTGCACCAAAACCTTACAGAAGGGCATCCCCCAATAAGCTCTATACCAGCATTTGCCTCTTTTCTCACTTCCTTTGCCTCTTGACAGAGGATACAGCCTCAATTCTCGACTTAACCACATGCTATATTGACTCTATTGCAAAGATTGTCAGAGTTTTATTGTTTCAAGCATCCATTGGAGGACGCATCTTTGTTCAAGGCCTCCTTAGTTCATGGCAAGGTTACAGTCAAATATAATTAACCATTCCGACATTACTCCATTATCTAGAATAGCAAATCAGTGTTAACCCCAAACACGGGTGTTGTTGCATGAGGCAATTTAACTTGGGGGGTGGCTGGCAAGAGGCTTTGAATCGCACTGAACCCATACTGACCTTCTAGCTAGGCACACAATCAGATTATGATGACAATGGGTGCTTACGCAATGAGGGCCACATCAACTATCTGATGCAGTCCTCAATCGAAAGAGAAAATCGAACCTGATTGATATCTGGCTACATTAATAATACAATAATAGCATAGAAAATTTAAATTCTCATTTGCTCACTCAATATTTATCCTTTTAGCCCAGCATTAATAACTTCAGTTAAGCTTTTAAGCTCCCATGTGCTAGATGTTTTAAGTTTTGATTTTTTTCTGGATGTAATGGACACTACATATGAATAGATGCCATTTTGGATTTTATTCAGCTGGATGAGGATTTGGCACATTAGTTGCGCTGTGCAGACTACTGGACAGTCATTGAGGTTGCAATGAGATCAGCCCTTCTGTTTGTTACCGCGTGTATACAGCAAAGGCCATTACTGGCAGGATTCCTGGGCTGTACCTCTCCAGAGACTCTGGCTGATGTTTATATCAGAAATCATAAGCTTATTTTGTATCTAGAGAGTAGTTTTTGCAAATACACTTGCTTATGTTTTAAGCTGTTAATGATTGTTCCATAAACTGTTATCACCTTTTATATGTTTTCATATAATATACTGCAATATACTATGATCACTCTCTTGCATGTCTAGCATTGATTTAACAAAAGACTTTTGCTTTTTACTTTGAGGTTTCCATCTTGTAGACTCAATTTGGTTTGAAAATGCTATGGAAACAGATTTTCAAAAGGTGTAATTTTGCAACAAAAATTCAAGAAAAACCCACACTGGCACCTCCCTACTCAGTGATTTCTAGATACTTATTGTGGAAGCAGAATTTAGTACTATAAAATATAACTTTTAATGATCTTCATTAAGAACAGTTATTCAGTCCCACAGAACAGTCAAACAAACAAAAGTCCCTTAAGTTAAAAACCCTGCTCTGAGATATGAAACACTATTCTCCACTGGTATCCTTCTATCCCTCAAATGTACTTTTAGCTCTATATTGTACAGTTGCTCACACTTAAACCCAGAGCCAGGCAGGATAGATGTCCTAGGCAACCCAGCCAGTCACGCGCATTGGCAAATTGGCGATCGAGTGCGCATACGCGGAAGTGCAAATGGACAGGGAGATAGAACAGACAGTCTGGGAAATAGGGGACTGAACATGGGGTAGGTGACAGGAAAGGTACATGCCTGGTGCTCCTCCCAACTTTGCGCCCTAGACACGTGCCTACTCTGCCTACCCCTAGTTCCGAGCCTGCATCCACATCCACCACCGCTAAGTATCATTCAGGCACTAATTGGGCAGGGGAGAATAGTGTTGTACTGTGTCCTAGTTTATTTCCCCATATCAGTGAGGCTGAGCCCACCTGACTATACGTTGCCCTAGATTAGCTCAGTTGCTCACCAAAGCACACTGCAACAATTGGTCTCTCATGATTCATGTCTCAGAGCAGGGTTTTAACTAAAGGTACTTCAGTTTGTCTGGTCTATGGGAATGAATAGCTGTTTTTACTTCAGATATTTATGAAGCCTAAAATTTTTCTGGTTGAGTTTCAGCGTAAAAATACTTCCTGAAGTCATGTAGAAGTTTACTGCTGGGTTTCATTCAAAAACTAGAAAAAATTTAATTTTTCGGGTGACAATTCAGAAAACTCCCACAATTTGAACTAAATATTACTAAATTCTGCTTCCTCCATGCCTACCTGGAGTGGGGGAGGTGCCAGCATGAATTTTTCTTCTCTTTTGAACATTTTTTGAAAAATGCCAATTTACCTAGCACACCATTATTATTGAACCACAAATCCCTGCATATGTGGGTGGTGCATTTAAACTTTTAAAAGAAGATCATTTATTTAAGGCTTTTTAAAGATTGACTACCATTAGTGGTCAGTGATTTGAATAAATGTCAAAATAATTAACTGATAAATGCTGCTGGGAGAACACTTTAGAGTCTACAAAATACATACAGGACATCAACGATGTTGCTCATAGGATTTACAGAAATAGTTATAGGTGAAGCCTAGCTCAACCTTTTTGCATGGTGCCCCAAGGAATTGCCTACCAGAATACAACATCTAACCACCAACTACATTTCAAAAGTCACTAGTAACTAGCGCCTCTCTGGAGTTAGCTACATTGGATAAGAATATTACATTTATGGCTGGCTGTAGAGCTATTTAATTGTCTTTTCATTTATGAAAAAGACAATTATACAATTATTTTTATTGCTTATATACTGTATATACTGTAAATAATATTTGTTAGATGAGACTCAAAAGCTAACCTTGTCAAGATAATTCAATTTATGTTGGGTTTTGTCTTGTAAAGCAGCTCAATTTGAAGGCAGGGTTTCGGGGAGTTAAAACACGTTTGAACAAATTTAGTATTTCCTTTGGGGAGGGGTGTATTTGTCAGTTCCAGTGGCATTTTTTGTTAGCTTGGCTCAATGGGGATATGTTGTTAATGTTGTTTTTTTTCTTAAACAAGAAGTCTTATTATACAAAGCACATTACCAGTCCCCTGAATGGAATAACAAAAACCCTGCAAATTAATCCCAATTGGCATAATATTCTTGGTTGCCATAAACAAAGAGAATGCTTGTTTATCATTAAATCAATAGAGTATTCATAAGGTCACGTATCATTTTCCATTGCACACATCATTTTTTGGAAGTCTATCAGTGAATAAAATTGTATTTAATTTGCAACAAGGGCAGTTAAAATACATTAGTTGTAGCTTGGAAAGAAAAAAATATAGAGAAAAATGGAAAAAGGGTTTAAATGCAGCCACCTGTGGCAATGATAGTAAATTATTTCGTTTACATTTATAGTTTTGGATGAATCCTGTGTTAAACAGATTGAAAGAAGTCTTTTGTTTTATGAGAAAATATATTTATAATACCCAGCTTGGTCATAATGGATAGAGATATTTTCCAGAAAAGTATGTTGTTATTCCAAATGGTCAAGATTCAAATATCTACAAATATCAATGTGATATTTCAGAGGTAAATGTAGTTCATTGTTTTATTGGACTTTATTATTAGATGCAGAGACTTAAACGATGGTTAAATCGTTTGCTGGTCTGTTAAGAGCAGTCGAGGCATATCAAACTAATGACACCTTAGCTGTTGTAAATCCCAATTGAGAGCATGCCAGTTGATGGGAGCCAATATAGCTAAAGGTACTTGCAAAGTAATGAGTGAGGGATCTCTGAATTGTTGGTTTCTTTAAACCAATGTGGACTAATGTGAACCATTTCTCCTAAATATGTCACTTCTTCTTTGCTGGTACTAACTTGTTTTTTGGGGTACTTTATTACATTAAAACCTGGTTTTAAAATCAATAATAATGTTATAACTTTAGGAGGTACTAATGCTAAATCTTGCAATTATTAGCATATTATAGAGGCAGATTTATCAGGGGTCGAAGTGAATTCGAGGGAATTTTCGAAGTAAAAAAATTCAAAGTAATTTTTTGGATGCTTCGACCATTGATACTACGACTCCGAATTTACTTCGAATTCAAAGTAAAAATAGTTTGAATATTCGACCATTCGATAATCCAAGTACTGTCTCTTTAAAAAAACTTCAACTTCAATACTTCGCCAAATTAAACCTGCCGAAGTGCTATGTTAGCCTATGTTACACATCGAAGTAAAATCATTTGATCGCACGCTAAAATCGTTCGATGGCCAAATTCTGTGAAAAATACTTTGACTTCGAATTCGAAGTATTTTAATTCGATGGTCGAATTTCGAAGTATTTTACACTTCGAAATTCGACCCTTGATAAATCTGCCCCTCAGAGTTATAAACTTCAAACATACTCATCATGTTGATATTTTGGAGAATGGATTTGTAGAAATTGCCTGCACATAGAATTTATTGGTTTATTTGGTCAGACTTTGAAACCAATATAACATTGGATCTTATCAGTAGATTTAATTGCCATCAATCTCAACTTCATTTTTATAAGCTGTATACAGGTATAGGGTCCCTTATCCGGAAACCCAATATCCAGAAAGCTCTGAATAATGGAATGGCTCCATAGACTCCATTTTATCCAAATAATCCAAATTTTTAAAAATGATTTCCTTTTTCTCTGTAATAATAAAACAGTACCTTGTTCTTGATCCCAACTAAGATATAATTAATCCTTATTGGAAGCAAAACCAGCCTATTGGGTTTATTAATGTTTAAAGTAATTTCTAGTAGACTTAAGGCATGAAGACCCAAATTACGGAAAGATCCTTTATCCAGAAAACCCCAGGTCCCGAGCATTCTGGATAACAGGTCGCATACCTGTAATAGGTATAACGCTTGCATGCGTATGGGTTTATTATCCCCATATTCTATCTTGAAACATTAATAAATATAGAACATATAGAAAACAATCATTTGAATGTTATGATCAAAATTATAAATATTGCAAAAGCATTACAATAAGCAATACCACTTTGCTAAAAGCTGGGGAACCAGCCAAAACATCAGTCTCTCCTCACTAAATACATCTTGTGAATTACAATAAGTCCTGTGAGTCTCAGGTTCCACTGCTGTGTAAAAAAACACAAGAGTTTTGATTATGGAAAAATTGATATGTATGACATCTTATGCATTTATTTTTAATATAATGTTTTAGGAGTATATCATAGGGAGTGCATTTGGTGTATAGGAGAAATAAATAACAATCACATCAGAGAAATCCATCATGAAACATCACAGGGGCAGATTTCATATGAATATAAGTATCTGATATTAAACACGAAAAAAAAAATGGTTACTACCAAAAGTTTAAGCGCATAAATGCAGACACATAAAACCACTTTAATGCTGCATCTAATAGGTAAACTTGTAACACAATATTTTGTATTTTTTATTATTTCCTAAAAACATTTATATCCCAGAGCATACCTATCCTTTGTTGGTCACCTTTTTGTTAACCTGTTTGTCAAACTCCGACTCTTAGCAATATGTACTACCACACATAAGATTGCTAATTCCCATATGTAATAAAAGTTATGAAGTTTGCTGAGGTACAGTAATCTATAGCAACCAATAAAAAATTAAACAAAACTAACTGCTGACTGGTTGCTATAGGTGACTATAGCAACCTTTTATTACATAAGCCTCGTAAGACTTTTAAAGATGTATTCCTTCGTGCTTGGCAGGAAACTAGCGCTTTTAAGCCCCCAAAGGCACTGTATGTTTGAAACTAAAAGTAGCTATTCAGTTCTACAACAGAAATTCCATTAGTAAAAATATTTAATCCAGAAGCTCACCTCAAAAGTATTAATAATAAGAGTTTGCCCTTGATGACACATAACTTGAGCCATCTGATCTTCTTTCTAATTACAGAACCGTATAGATTGTTTCTATCTAGTCCTTATTTACAGGTGTCTGAGGATTACTGGATCAAAGATTTTGTAAGACAGACAGAGGGAAAAGGAAGATGGGTGGCGAAGAGCAAGGACATAAAGAAATGCAGTGTTTTTAGAGATCTAGGACATTATAAGATAGAGAAAAAAAATGTTGTTGCAATAGGACTGAAGGAGACCTGTCAGATGCTCCAGTGCTGTGCCTGGTGAAAGTTAAAGGGATACTGTCATGGGAAAAATTTTTTTTTTCAAAGTGAATCAGTTAATAGTGCTGCTCCGGCAGAATTCTGCACTGAAATCCATATCTCAAAAGAGCAAATAGATTTTTTTATATTCAATTTTGAAATCTGACATGAGGCTAGACATGTTGTCAGTTTCCCAGCTGCCCCAAGTCATGTGACTTGTGCTCTGATACACTTCAATCACTCTTTACTGCTGTACTGCAAGTTGGAGTGATATCACCCCCCTTCCCCCCCCAGCAGCCAAACAAAAGAATAATGGGAAGGTAACCAGATAACAGCTCCCTAACACAAGATAACAGCTGCCTGGTAGATCTAAGAACAGCACTCAATAGTAAAAACCCATGTCCCACTGAGACACATTCAATTACATTGAGAAGGAAAAACAGCAGCCTGCCAGAAAGCATTTCTCTCCTAAAGTGCAGGCACAAGTCACATGACCAGGGGCAACTGGGAAATTGACAAAATGTCTAGCCCCATGTCAGATTTCAAAATTGAATATAAAAAAATCGGTTTGCTCTTTTGAGAAATGGATTTCAGTGCAGAATTCTGGAGTAGCACTATTAACTGATGCGTTTTGAAAAAAACATGTTTTCCGATGACAGGATCCCTTTAACAGGTGAAATAAAAGAATGTCCCACTATGATCAGTGAGCTGAAACTTTTATTCTCTAAAACAAAAGAAAACATATTAATTAAAGGACACCTATATTATTTACACCACTGAGGGTGCAAGCTAACAGAACCTGTACCTCCGGTAACACTCCATTTTCAGGGAAACAATAGTATTTTTTCAAGAAAAAAAAACAATTCAATAGGTGCCCTTGAAGGATAAGTTTTAAACTACAACCATGAAAATGATAAATGCGCCTTTAGTGAGTATTTAGTTGTTTTCTACTTTTTATAATTGGCTGTTTGGATCACCATATAAAGCAATTCTTCATGGCATTACTTTTTATGATTTATTGATGAATAGGATTTCATGAGAATATTTCACTTCAAGTTTATGAGTATACCCATTTCGCATACATGAAATGCACGTGCCTCTTCTGTTAAACACTTTCAGAATAATTTTCTTATCTATCCATTTTTTAATTTTTTGGATTCACTGGAAATATAATACCTTGCCTTCATCAGTGAGCCAGAACTAGAAAAAGACAAATGTCCCATCCAGATTTTAATGGCAGCAAGTAGAGACTATAATCACCTGCTTCCTGCTCCAAATCCCTGTTTTTGTTTCGAAGGAAGAGATACAAATATATCATCTTTTTAAATGCACTGAGACAGGAATTAATGTGACCAGAGGGACAAGTATGGGATTTTACTATTCATGAGTTGTATTCAGTATATATAGTGCCAAAGGATCAAAGCCAAGGTAACAGCCCAAGGAAGGCGCCAGCCTCCAAAAACCTACAGGGGGGCTGGCAGTATATCTGTCTACAGTAACAACTCTGTTAAGGTTGAAATCTGCTCCAATTAACACTCTAAGTAACTACAAAACACAGCATTATTTTCACTTTGCTTATTGGAAAATTATTAGTTTTTTTATTTTTGCAAGTTTCCATTATTACAATTAAGCAGCATACAGCAGAACAAAGCAGAAAAGTTTAGCAGAGCTGTCAACCCCCTCATTTTCTTGGTAGTTACTAGATTTTGATCCTCTCCCCCCGGTCTCCTGTCCTTCATCCTGAATTCCCCAAAGTGCACATGCGCAGGCAGAGATCTGTGGTTTCAGGGGAGAGATTTGCGCATGCACATCACGTCCAGGGGTGGCCCTCTGCCTTTACACCACTTCTGGGTTTTCAGAAAATCTCTTGGTGACGCACTCTATCTACAACTGAAAACTCCAAGATCTGAGTTAAGTTAATTCTATGCTGCTGTTTGTGATCAGTGATCCATTTCAGGGCGTCCTTCCAGTATACATGTTAATCTCTAGAGTGCAAAGTGTTAGAAAGGCCAAAGTGAGCTCCCTAAACAAAATCCCAAGTTTCTTTTAAATAGTATATAAATGTAAATTACTAAAGAGGATTATTTGAAGCAATGGAAAATGAACTTTAATAGGGGTAGCAAGCAACACAGCATTAAAAAATATGGAGGTACATGTAAGAAATCTTCCATCTAAACAACAGCACATACTTTCAATAATGGAATGCACAAAAAAGTTGTAATAGAGAGGAGAGAGAAAGGAGCACATCTTTTGAAAGTCAAGTGCAAAAATGGCAGAAAACATCTTTATTATTTTGCATTATTGCTGATTATTTTTTCCTTTATTTAGGGGCAGATTTATCAAGGGTCGAATTTTGAGGGTTAAAAAACCCTCGAATTCGACCCCCGAAGTAAAATCCTTCGAATTCATATTTCGAATTTGAAGGATTTTAGAGCAAAAGCTTAGATAGAATAAAAATCGTTCGATCGAACGATTAAATCCTTCGAATCGAACGATTTTTAGCGATCGAATAATTTTTATACGATCAAAAAAAACGTAGAAAAGTGCTCTGGAAGGTCCCCATAGGCTAACATATATATATATATATATATATATATTTGAAAGGAAAAGATTAACTCTTAAGATAAATTAAATAAATGCTCAGACTCTACAGCCACACAAGGAATGTTAATCAATTATAAAGAAAAAAAGAGAGAAAGAAAAGGAACCTTGTTTTGTGACTGTATCAGATCACTAGACCTCTATATATCGGACACTTCCCTTGATATTTATCACAAAGATAGTACTTAACCAATAAAAAGGTTTGTTGTTACAATTCATTAAATGCAGTGTAAAGTGACCTGTGCAATCGATTGTGCTTTTGATTTTTAAATTAATTGGATGTGTTCTAATTTATAAAGCGCGTGTGCAATCAATTAATTCACCAATTCATTTAGTCTAAAGTATACCATTTCAAAGTGACTTGTGCATAAATTAACTAAAATATTTATTGGTTAAGTTGATTGATAAAAACGTTGAGAGTGAATGTAATTAACTTATGAATGAATTGGAATTTTTATATATACTGGCACCTTAAATGAACTAAATTGATTGTATCGGGAGTGATTAACTCCTAATTTTATCTTCAGTTGTTGGTGACGTTGTGGGTTAAATCTGAATAAAATAACAACGATACTAATTGACAAGTTTCTTTTCATTTAAAAACGTTTTATTGTGAGTTCTTTGAAGGGGAATGTTGCACGTGGCACGTTATATTTAGCAGGGAGAAGTTAAACTTACCTAATCCTAACAATAAGCAACATTGTAATTTTATAGCCTGGTGTTATCAGCTTATTTTAAATACTGCAAACAAAGTATCAAGTCGGGTAATCTAAATAGATAAGGGTTTCCTTTTCTAAACCATACAACAAATTGGAACTGAATAACCCACTATCTTTGTGATAAATATCAAGGGAAGTGTTCGATATATCGAGGTCTGGTGAATTGATACAGTCACAAAACAAGGTTCATTTTCTTTCTCTCTTTTCTTCTTTATAACATATATATATATATATATATATATATATATATATATATATATATATATATATATATACACATATATATTTACACACAGAGGGGCCCATTTACTTAGCTCGAGTGAAGGAATAGAAAAAAAAACTTCGAATTTCTAATGATTTTTTTGGCTACTTCGACCATCGAATGGGCTACTTCGACCTTCGACTACGACTTTGACTTCGAATCGAACAATTCAAACTAAAAATCGTTCAACTATTTGACCATTCGATAGTCAAAGTACTCTTTAAAGAAAAAGCTTCCACCCCCTAGTTCGCCACCTAAAACCTACCGAAGTCAATGTTAGCCTATGGGGAAGGCCCCCATAGGCTTTCTAAGTATTATTTTGTCAAAGAAAAATCGCTCGGTCGATGAATTAAAATCCTTCGAATCTAACGATTCGAAGGATTTAATCGTTCGATCAAACTATTTTTCATTCGATCGTTCGATCTATTTGCGCTAAATCCTTCAACTTCGATATTCGAAGTCGAAGGATTTCAATTCGGCAGTCGAATATCCAGGGTTAATTACCCCTCGATATTCGACCATAAGTAAATTTGCCCCATAACCACATTGATAATGGTGTGTGGCTCCGTTTCTTGGCAAAAGGTCAAGAATGAGAAATAAAAAATTAAGAATGAAGAAGAAAGAAAAGAAGCAACTTGTAGAATGGTCGACCAAGTTAACCTCCAGTCCAAAGGTTTGCCAACCGTTTTTGCAATATCTAGAAAATTCAAATGTAGGAGACCATCCACTAGTAAAGTAGTAGCCAAAGGTATTTTGTAAAATGTAAGGCATATTAATTTAGTTTCAAGAAAGGTCCAGCTGTAAACATTATGTCATCTTTTAAGACCTTTGTTTTTCTTAATTAAATAAATTAGAGTTGGATTTTTCCATTAAGATATATGGACAGAAAACTCTGAATTCAAGAAGCATTTAAGAAGTTATATTCAATAAAATTTAATTAACTAAAAGCCAGAAATGGGCACTGCTCTGAACTTCAAATTAGTAGCCTGTAAAGATGGCATTCTTTCCAGACATGTCTCAGTGGTGCCAGATTTCACTCAGTTTCAGAACAGAGAGGGTAATGGGAGTAAGCTAAGAGAGAGAGATTCAGCAATCAATTGGTAAATTGTGCACAATGCTGCTATTTGTTCAGAGCAACCAAACATATGACAAATTGACACTAGGGGGCACATTTACTTAGCTCGAGTGAAAGATTAGAATAAAAAATACTTCAAATTTTAAAGTATTTTTTTGGTTACTTCGACCATCGAATTGGCTACTTCGACCTTCGACTACGACTTCAACTTCGAATTGATCTAAAAATCGTTTGACTATTCGACCATTCTATAGTCGAAGTACTGTCTCTTTAAAAAATATTCGACCACCTACTTCGCCACCTAAAACCTACTGAGCACCAATGTTAGCCTACGGGGAAAGGTCTGGAACAATTGGTCAGCACTCACCCAAACCACAAACTTGTCAGACAGGTGCATGTGCAAGGTTGTCTACTCCAACCGGATTAACAATACAAGACGAAATCACAGCATCATCCAAATTGTGTGTAATCTTAAAAAGCCTTTATTGGATTTCTGGCTTGGATCTCAAACAAACAACATTTCAGGCTTGCGTGGCCTTTTTTCCACTTGAAAAAGGCCACGCAGGCCTGAAACGTTGTTCGTTTGAGATCCAAGCCAGAAATCCAATAAAGGCTTTTTAAGATTACACACAATTTGGATGGTGCTGTGATTTAGTCTTGTATGGGGCTTTCTAGGCAATTTGGGATCGAAGGAAAATCGAAGAGGAATGATTTTTCCTTTGAACGTTCGATCAAAGGAATTGCGCTAAATCCTTCCGCTTCGATGTTCAAAGTCGAAGGATTTAACTTCAAGGGCTGAATATCGAGGGTTAATTAACCCTCGATATTCGACCAATAGTAAATGTGCCCCTAGGTTTGTGTTCATTTGTTAAGCACTTTTTACTAAGAGTTCCCTACTTTAATTTGTGGAAATTTTCAAACACAAGGGTTAAAAGAAAACTTTGACCAAGTTAAGATGGGCAGACAGCATTTAGGCTTTACAGCATTTGAGGATAACATATATTATAATTATTATTATTATTACATTTTTCCCTAAAAAAAAATCAGATTTTCAGTTTTTTTCTGAATTTTCACTCGGGGAATTGCACGAAACCCATCGCACATCAGAAAATCATTAGGACTTCTCCCATTGACTTATATGCAACCTCAAAAGGTCTGAGATGCTGGATTTTCGGACTTTTCCATCCTCAGGGTTTAATAAATTCTGAAAAATTTGTGTTTTTTTAAAAGTCTGGTTTTATAAAAAACATCACAAACATTTTGTGATTTTTGCATTCGGAGTTTAGTAAATAACCCCCATAATGTGTACATTATAGGTCCCCTTTAAATTCTGTTAGATAACATTAAGATGACTGACATTTTGCTTGTATGCAATATTCTTATTGGTGAATTCTGTAAAATTTAAATCTGTATGTTGTCATATGCTTTACAAAACTAAGGTAAATACAGTCTTTCAGTTTTATAAAGGGTTTAAATCCCCTTCAAAATCACAAGGCAAACTTATCTGGGTAAGGAACTGCAAAAATTTCCCAAAATACAAAAATCTTTTTTATTTTTTTTTTGTTTGTGCTTAAGACTTTAAATGGCTTTGATTCATATCATTTGATAAATGTGGCTCCAATAATATGGAATGGATTGTGTTTTCAAACAGTAGATAAGACATTTTGCTGAAAACTTAAAATATTTGGAATGGGTCTCAAAATTAGACATGCATGTATCACACTTTTGGTTTCTTGCCATGTTTCTATAAAATATTGGCAGAGTAATTTTAAATCATTATTTGAAATGATCTAATGTGATTTCCATCTCTGGTGGGCCTTCTGATTTCAGTACTTTGGCAAGCTTAGTCTTCAAATACTTTTTCATTATTCATTTGTCTACACATTTCTATTTTATGTATTAAAATACAAACAAAAACAGCAACAATAATCATTATAATAATCATAATAATTTCTTCCTTTAAGCAGACATATAAGCTTAAAAAGAGGTGTTCATGAATTAAAACGGCACCTAGATTAACCTAGTTAAATGAAAAGGGTACCCTTCTTCCAAACCCCTTACTGTTTATAGAGGAAAAGATACAAAATAATTCTTGTAGCTCTTGTCAATGGGAGCGAAATACTCCAAAATGAAAAAAATAAAGAAATTAATGAAATAATTCCCTCAGTTTATACATTAAAGAGCACTGATCCATATCCATCTACCACAAAAAGTGATATATGAGCAGACTCACAAAATACCACTTAGATGGAAAGAGAATCACAGTTGAAAAGAAATTGTATCAAGCAACTTTTTGGATTTGACGATCAAATTGTGCGACTTTTTCGAGTTGTCACCTAAAAAACACGACTTTTTTGGATCATCTTAAAACCCTCCAATATCATGAAGGCAATAAACATCTTCAAATTGTGAAAGATTTTGTTCACCTTTAAATGAAGTTTTAGTATGGTGTACAGAGTGATATTCTGAGACAATTTACAATTGATTTTCATTTTTTATTATTTGTGTTTTTTAGTTATTTAGATTTTTATTCAGCAGCTCTCCAGTTTGCAATTTTAGCAATCTGGTTGCTAGAGTCCAAATTACCCAAGCAACCAAGGAGAGGCCTTAATAGAAAAATGAGCAATAAAAATAAATAATAAATTTGTAGCCTTACAGAATTTTGGTTTTTAGAATGGGTCAGTGAGCCCCATTTGAAAGCTGGAAACAGTTAGAAGAAAAAAGCAAATAATTCAAAAACTATAAAAAAGAAGAAATGAGGGCCAATTGAAAAGTTGCCTAGAATAAGCCATTCTAGAACATACTAAAATTTAATTTGAAGGGGAACCACCCCTTTAAAGGTACATCCGCCATTGACATGATTTTGACAGGTTTTAGCTGGAGTATTTTGGGATTTTTAGCAGCTATGGAACATTAAAAACCCATGTGCCTATGAGTACGTGTGATGACACTCGAATCACGTTATATGTATTGTCAAATCCTGACATGATGCTATCTAATTTTTTTTTTCTGAGGTAATCCAGGAGTTGACTTAGGCCATTCCTCAATATTTTTATGATAATGACAATGGGGAAGTGACCAAAGAGACAGTCTGGGCCGCTCACAAAACAGTAATCAGAGGGATACTCATAAAGCACGCCTCACACCTCCGCAAATTAAGGGAAGCTCGAATAAAACAGCTCACGACAGAAGCCCTTGTGCTAGAAACCTCACACAAAATAATCCAAGACCCCCATACGCTAGCAGCACTAATCACCAAAAGGGGGGGAACTTAAACAAATTTGAATAGAAAAAGCTGAGAAAGCTGTAAAATACACAAACCGCCTGGTCTATGAAAAAGGCAACAAGACAGAGACCCTACTAGCTAAACTCCTGACCCCTAACAAATCTGCAATATTAATCAGGGCAATAAAGAATTCTAAGGGAAAGTGACTTCATAGAACAAGCGACACCCTAGGCCAATTTGCACAATACTATTCAAAACTCTATGAAGGTGGCAAAGCATCCATGAAGGGGGCAACCGTAGAATAAATAAAATCCTACCTAGAACAATGCAGGAAAAAAGCCTAAAATACCTGACGTCAAAAATATGTACTCCCAGAATTACCTCCCAATGCTTAAACACCTCACTTTAACACTACGGTCATGGCAGGAAAAAAACTATTTCATGGCTAAGAAGGCCCTAAGTAGTCATAAAGATTTCATACCTGTTCCATACGCTGCCCATATACATAGAAACATTGCAAAAAGAAATATTCAAATTCTTCTGGAATAATAAACACTCTAGGGTAAATAAATCTATTCTCACGCAATCTATACCAAAGGGAGGCCTTAACTTCCCCAATGTTCACCACTATTGGAAAGTGGCCCAGATGTCTCAAATGGTCAAGATCCACTGCCCCCCAGACACTGTCCGATGAGGCCCAACTGCTGGCTCCCCTACCTCCCAAAACTCTCTTATGGATTCGAGGAAGCTAGACATTCGTCAATACTCACAAATTTGATACTGAAGCACACCATACAACTTAGGGAAAAAATCTGGCTCAAATATAAAGAGGAGATCAGTTTAAACCCAGCTCCCTATTCACCAATATTCCACACTCCAGATTTTCCCCCAGGCCAAGACTTAAAACCTTTCAGATGGTGACTAGACAACAACTTTCTAGACATAGACAGTATGCCCCCACTTGGCAGCATAATAACTTGGGATGACCTGCGAAGTAAACACTCTTGCTGGAAACACTACAGATACCTACAAATCAGACACTTTGTTCAAAAGCAAATGGGCAAGACCCACCCAAAAAAAGACACTTTTTGAATATCTCTGTTCACACCCTTACAGCAGGGGACAAATTCAGAACGCGTGCCATCCCAGACAAAAACAAATCCATGGAGCGCTGGGAACAGAGACTAAAAACTGTGCCGGAGATAGAACAATGGCAACTTGCACTCTACCACATCAGGAAAGCATCTATTAACACAATTGTTAAGGAAAATGCATTGAAACTGCTATATGATTGATATTTGACCCCGGCAAAGCTGCATAACATCCTTACACTTGCAAAAGTAAAAAGTAAAATCTCGTTGGTGTTCTCGATGGAAAAACTTACTCCAATGAAACACCGTAAAATGGACAAATACGACAAAATCTGGACCCCATGTGTAATCTAGTGCAAGACTCAAGACCACCCACTACAAACAGGAGATAAGCCGCAAAATAACAAAATATAGGATAAAGTCAAAATCACTAACTTGTAATACTGTAATCTGTATTACAGATGGCCCAATGTGTTTCCTAAACCCAAGCCAACTTCTTTAGGGGTATATAATAAACTTTGAGTTTCGTGTGCCATAAAGAAAACTGCATGATGATGAGTTAAGTTATGCTTCATAACTTGATTTACTTCAAGGAAGTATCTCTGTAGGCTTTGTAGATGCACTGGAAGTAGCTCTTTGGGCTGGCAATTCCCTTTAAGGAATATCTTACTTGTTAGGCTAAAGCTGTGAAATATGTAGAGTAACTCAAAGTATTGAATAAATACATTGTGTTTGTCCATATCCAGGCTGTGCTGCATAATGGGTTCTGCACATATGAAACGTCTGTAGCCAATGATTTCTTTGAGCTGATTTCTAAATTTTGCTAATGCCATTTGTTGAAATATTTTTATTCTTTATTAGAAGATACTAAGATACTAATGCAAACTAATCTGCACACCTGTGTTCCAATAACATATTTGTGTTAAAATTGTATATTAACATACAATTTTTCAGGGGGAAGCAAGAATTACATTGCCACAGTTAATGACATTCATACAATAATAAAAATACTGACATATCCTCTTTCCATTATTTAGACAATAGAGAACATCAAGGTGTATCTACATGAGAAGGAGCTTTGGAAGAAATTTCATGAAGCAGGCACTGAGATGATAATAACTAAGGCTGGCAGGTCTGTAAAATATCTTAAAATGTTTATTTTGTTTATATGAATCTGGATTAATCATATTACTGATTTTAAGATATATATATATATATATTTATTTTTGAAACGTAAGTGGGGGCAGTGATCACAGGACTATATTATTTCAGTCCTTCTGAAGTGGTATCAGTGGGAGCTTATCTTGATTCCTGCCTATTGTTTAATTGACAGGCTCAGCAGACAAGGTTTTATTTACATTACAGCAGCTTGTAGGAGGGAGGGGTAATGACATCACTCCAACTTGCAGTGCAGCAGTAAAGTGTGACCGAAGTTTATCAGAGCACAAGTCACATGACCTGAGGGCAGCTGGGAAATGTCAAAATGTCTAGCCCCATAGCAAATTTTAAAATTAGATATAAAAAAATCCATTTCTTGTTTTGAAAAACGGATTTCAATGCAGGATTCTGCTGTAGTAGCACTATTAACTGATACATTTCGTAAAAAACATGTTTTTCCACGACAGTATCCCTTTAATTACTTACAATGCTTACTTAATCTTGATCTCTGAAATGTTCAGAAATAATCTCCACTTTACTGAATGACTTAAAGGAACAGTAACGTCAAAAAATAAAAGTGTTTTAAAGTAATGAAAATATAATGCAGTGTTGCCCTGCACTGGTAAAACGGCTGTTTGCTTAAGAAACACTACTATTGTTTATATAAATAAGCTGCTGTATAGCAATGGGGGCGGCTATTCAAAGAAGAAAAGGCTCAGGTTACACAACAGAAAATAAGCTCTGTTTGTCTAATGGTGTTATCTGTTATCCATTAGTTAACCTGTACCATATAGCCGTTTTTCAATATAAGCCATAGCTCCACAGCAGCTTTTTTATATGAACTATAGTAGTGTTTCTGAAGCAAATAGATCAGTTTTACCAGTTCAGGGCAACACTACATGATATTTTCATTACTTTAAAACACTTACATTTTTTGGTGTTACTGTTCCTTTAACTATGTACATGCATTGTATTAACAAAGGAAATCTTTTATGGATGCCTGTCTTCTTTGGATCCTCTCTAAACCGGTTATGAACCACTTAGGTTTCAAATCCTAGATCATTATACCTAATGCACTTCTTGGTCACTGATATTGTCTATTTTGAGGTCAGGACTCCTGAATATTAAAATTATTTTATTACAATTCATATTTTTGCTATCATTTTGCCATTTTTTTAGATAAAACTTCTGGATCTGATTTATGCTTTTAAAAACTCAGATGTATGTTGTATATTCCGCAATATTATCCGTATAGTCTATGAAATGTATATTCTGCAATTTACCACAGCCAGGAAACAACCAAGGTTCCCAGAGATGAAATGATTTATTCAGATTATCCAGCCAATAGCAAGTTATACAGAGATCTTTCAAAATGTGCCCACGGGTTATGCTTCCTTCCTTCTCTCTTTCCCTCTTCTTCTTTCCAGCCAAAACCAGCTCCATTTTTATACTGTTTCTATGCCATTGACCCAAATGGAGAATGGTTCTGATTGGCTGATGAAAAGGAAAAGGAAAACCAGCTAATTTCTTTAGATGTCCTTTTTACCAATAACAACTATACAAACAGTTCCTCTTTGAAATGTACAAGATCCTCTCCAGATGATTTCTTGGGTTACTGTATGTCACCCACCTATTTAGGAAACAAAGCATTCTATCTATGTACAATATTTATTAAAGGAACAGTAATGTCAAAAGATAAAATTGTTGTAAAGTAATGAAAATATAATGCAGCGTTGCCCTGCAATGGTAAAACTGCTGTATTTGCTTAAAGGAAAACTATACCCCCCAAACAATGTAGGTCTCTATTAAAAGATACTGAGTAAAACAGCTCATGTGTAAAACCCTGCTTCATGTAAATGAACCATTATCATAATAATATACTTTTTTAGTAGTATGTGCCATTGGGTAATCATAAATAGAAAATTGCCATTTTAAAAAATAAGGGCCGCCCCCTGAGATCGTAAGATTCACTGTGCACACATACAAACCACATGTAAGGTCACATGAGCCAATTAACAGACAGAGTTCTGCCTTTTGCTTCCTCACTTCTTCCTGTTACAGTTAGTGTTGTAGTATTTCTGGTCAGGTGATCTCTGAGGCAGCACAGATAGAGTCATGAAATGGTGGTTCAAGGCAAGAGATGTAAAAGGGCAATATTTATGTAAATATATATTCCAGTTTGGTAAGATTCTTTAATATGTCATTCAATTTGATATAAACTATCTGTTGCTTAAGTATTCATTTTTGGGGTATAGTTTTCCTTTAAGAAACACTACTATTTGCTGCCCCCATTGCTGCTGTGTAGCAATGGGGGCAGCCATTCAAAGGAGAAAAGGCTCAAGTTACACAGCAGATAGCAAATAAGCCCTGTCTGTCCAATGGTGTTATCTGTTATCCATTAGTTAACCTGTGCCTTATAGCTGTTTTTCAATTTCTGCCATTGTTCCACAGAAGCTTGTTAATATGAACTATACTAGTGTTTCTGAAGCAAACAGATCAGTTTTACCAGTACAGGACAACCCTACATAATATTTTCATTACTTTAAAGCACTTTCATTTTTTGGTGTTACTGTTCCTTTAAAGGAGAACTAAAGCTTAATTAAAGAAGTAGGCTAGAAATGTTGTACATTAATTTTTGGGCTTCTGTACCAGCCCAAGGCAACCAAAGCCCTTCAGCAGGGAAGATCTGTGCCTCAAATGATGCCCCTGTACATCCGCACCGTCTTTTCTGCTAATTCATTGCATATGCTCTGCTGTGAATAACTGAGCTTAGGGACTGACTCAAAATATACAGAACACATGGGGGCAGACAGTGGGGTAACTACTCGCCGGCAGGCCCTGGTACAGGATGGGACCCTGGGCCACCCTGTCAGGCACTGCCCCTCTGAATCATGCAACGGAGTGCTGCCAGCGTGTGCGCTGTAAAATTGCCCCATGCAATTTCATGTACAAATACCCGAGAACTCATAGGGGCAAATTCACTAACCTGTGGAGTTGCGCTAGCACAGACTTCGCCAGACGAAGTTTCACCAGAGCGCCGTTAATTCACTAAAATCCAAAGTTGCGCTCAGGGAGGCGAAAGGTAGCAAAGTTGCGCTATCGTTAATTCGCCAAGCAAATCGAAGTTACGATAGCGATGCCTAATTTGCATATGGCGCCAAGTTAAAGTACAATGGACGTATATGTAGCAGCAAATACATTACACTACACAAGCCTGGGAAAGCTTCATAAAATAGAGTTGTTATTTTGCGCTATGCCCATTGTATAATTTAGGTGCCATTTGTTAGGAAATGTAGGGGGAAGGAGGGTACCCCCAAAACAAATGTATGATCTTTTTCAGCCTATCACCCTTAAAAAACTAAAGGACACCAGTGTTTTTCAGGGCTTAGAAAAAATTTCAACTTTTTTTGAAGCAAGCCCTATCTATTCTATTGCACTTTGCCTGGTCTAAGGTGGTGAAGGCAAGTCTGGCGCAAGAGCTAACGTTCAGTAAAATCTGCAAGTTAGTGAATTTGTGTAGTTACTTCCCTTCGCCATAGCGCAACTTCTCGAAGGCTGCGCAGTAGCGCTAGAGTAGGTCCACTTCGCTAGCGAATTTACGCCAGCACCCGTTCGGCGAAGTAACAAAATGACGTCATGCTGGTGAATTTGCGCTATCGTTAGCCGATTCGCACCATAGACTTTGCCCCATAGACGGGTGGCAATTCCATATATACTCCCCAAAACTCACAGCCAGATGGCACAGTGTCAAATTAATGTCAAATTCATACCCCCAGAAGTAAAGCAAAATGGCACAATGGCAATTTCATGTATAAATACCACCAGAAGTCATAGCAGTGACAGATTCACAGAAGGCAAGGAAAGAGTTATTAGTCACTTTTGGATAAACACCAGGCAAATGTGTGTAAGAAATGAGTTAAGGGAAGAGTTATGGGGGAAGTGGCAGCACTGCTGCACTTATCAATTCAGGGGGGAGAGGGGGAATCTGCAGAGTTGCCCTCTGTGTTCAGCCCAACGAACCCTCCCTCCCTTCATGCTCAGCCCAGCCCTCCCTTCATACTCGACTCAGTCCAGCCCTCCCTTCATGCTCAGCCCTCCCTTTGTGCTCAGCCCAGCCAGCCCTCCCACCTTTCGTGCTCAACCCAGCCGAGGTGCGATTGCACCCCCGCACCCCTGGTAGTTATGCCCAAGGGGGCAGATTTACTAAAGGACGAAGTGGCCATTGATAATGAAAATTCCCCAGAAATCTCATCCGCAGAGACATTGCCAATTTACTAACAGGTGTATAGGACAATTTGCTAGTGAAAGAGACCGTTTTGCATCCTACTGCTAGGTGAATTCTCACTCAGGTGAATGATTGTTACTCCTCCTCAACCTTATGTCTTCTCATATCCTGTATGCCGAAGAGTCATAAAAGCTATTGAAGATTTTTGTGTTAACTTTTTTTCCCAACCATTTGAGGGGCATGCCACATTTGTTTTAGTGTGGGCTCATGTCTAGGGCATTAGATGATCTCTTTTGTCTTTATTTTGCTTCCTTGGACATTTGTAATAATAAGTGGCCACTTCAAGCATTTGCAGCAACATCTCTAATAAAGATGTCTATGCAACCTATATGTACCCACCCTATTCAAATTGAGCTAAAAGTATGAGTACTAATGAAGTTTAGCTAGGCATAAATTAACACTAGCAAAATTTCTCTATGAAATGCTTGTGCTGACAAATGAATGCTAGCGAAACTTCACCAGCGTTCCGCTACAGAGATGCAACTTCGCATTTTAGTAAATTAGCGTGGTGGTAACGAATTTACACCTGCTGAAGTGGCACAAAGTGTGGCGGAGCCTTTTCTGGTGAAAATTCACCCCCCTTTAGTGAATTTGTCCCATAGAATGTAAATGTCCTAATATAAGGCTGATTAGTAATTAATACAGAGAATTGCTACAAGACAGCACAGAAATAGCAATTAGCATCAGAAGTTAATAATCTGAATTGTAGCATCACCTTATATTACAGGCTAACCTCATTTTCTACTTGATAATTTGCGATAACCCCAAAGCTTAGCTTCTCAACAGCTGCTCAGAGATCACTGATCATGTCAGTGTCACAGATCAGTGCTGCTATTGACAAGCTGAAACTTTAGACTGGGGCAATAAGTTCAGTATCTAAAATATTCATGTTTAAAGTTTAGTTCTCCTTTAAGAGCAAAAAATTAAAAAATGTGAATGTAAAACATTGTCATAAAAAATTTGTAGAGTTCATGTAAATGTCAATGGTAGCTGTCTATGGTAAATTTAAAATGTTTTGTCAATGCAAATTTTTTGACCCATTGAAAATGATATGAATGAAATGATTTTATTCAATCATTTTTATATTCAGATTTTTTAATAAAAAAGGAAACAAAATGTTAGAGTTTATTAACATAGAAAAGAACCTCTTACATTACACAAATTCAATATTTTGATAAATAGTAAATATTTTTAAATCTGTATTTGCTACCTAATCTTACAATGATTTTCCTGTTATAGAATAGAACCATTACGCTTAAAATTTAAAGGTAAACAATATATTTAAAAAAATTTATTTTATAACTATAGTGATGCAAGACAAACTCAAAAATACTGTGCAGTACCTATACAAACCTATATGCAAAACCTACCAATTAAAGATTTCTGCTGACACATCTATCTAGAATTTCATTCATCCCCAGCCCACAAAACCAATTTAATTCCAGTCTACCCCACTACATAACCACTACTGCCCTACATTTATTTTGTTGCATTTGTCTAAAATGTCTAAAATTGAGAAGTTGTAAAAAGTCATTTGTTGTCCGTAGAGGTGAAAAGCTTAGAACATAATTAATTACATATTACAATTAATCAGACTGTTCGTGGAGGAGGATTACTCCCTTCAAGTTTTTTAAGAGTTAGCGAAATAGCAATTCAAAAAGATAAAAAGCTGGTGCCAAAATAATCAATGATTAATAATGTAGAAGTATCCACAAAATGCACGTACTATCTCTTGTCATACATATTACCATGTCATACATACAGTACAGTGTGTTACACAAAAAAATGTGAATATCAATATGAATATCAATATCAATACACTTATCTCTTGACATTTCTTTTTGCAAATACTTTTATCACATTGTTTTGGGCATTTTGTACAACAGAAGATAGATGTAGATGTTTTAGGGGTTTTGTTTTTTTTACCTTACATCAGTGTTTTTGCTGATGTGTTTAAGTTTATTTGAAGGTAAATAAAAGATCAAAAGTCAAATTATTTGACCTGATTAAATAAAAGTTGGTCTTTTTTTTCTATGGTGCTTTTATTGAACTTATTAAATGATTGTTTATTATTGGTGTTGTGAGCTTTACTAACTGCCTCTGGAACACTAATTAGATGCCCAGACATGTTAACTGCAGAACTGTTTAAGCGTTGACATAAAAAAGTGTGCCCAAATTATTCGAGAACGTCAATTGATAAAAATGACTCCACAACACCATTGTTTTGCCAGCCATGATATGTGCCAATTAACATGTTTGCTTACCAAATGCTTGATTACAAATAAGGGAACCCCAAGAAGTGACTTCAACAGTCTGTTGAAAAGACAAGAAAGAGAAGCCGGTAATCTAAGTCCTGCCATATTACAAAGAAGACTTGAAAATGCTGGGTATCATACAGTATGAGAAGCCTCAGAAACCACTGCAGCCGTTCTTATGTGCTGGCAAACACTCGCTGCCCTATGTGCTCAATTGCACAGACAAACCTATATGCAAAACCTACCAATTAAAGATTTCTGCTGACACATCTATCTAGAATTTCCCATTCATCCCCAGCCCACAAAACCAATTTAATTCCAGTCTACCCCACTACATAACCACTACTGCCCTACATTTATTTTGTTGCATTTGTCTAAAATGTCTATTTCAAACCCCACTATTTGCCTTTATCCAATCACTTTCAAGCCCTTGTGCACTTTCCTTCTAATAGGAACAACCAGGAGGGTGAGCCAGGTAAAGTGGGTAATAACAAGAGACAGATGGATATACCTATTGCTTAAATTAAGAAGTGACACTTGTGGTGGACTTTGACACAGGTAAAAATAATGTCTGCTAATGTTAACAAGAAGTGTCCACTCAAAAAAAAAAAGTGTAGCCAGTTCTTATATTCAAGGGTGCTCTGTGCTCCAGAAATCAAAACAATTGCTTTCCTTTGTTTCCCCTCTTCTCCTCATATTAGGTTCCAACTAGAAACTCTTACTCAGCAATTTTACCTAACCAAGCCTGCTGGCATTGTTGTCAGCATTAACCTACTGTGAGGCTAAACGATTTTACTTTCTTTCTTTTTGAGACACGTTTACCACCAAGGTTTTTCTCATGGATTTGTCCAAAGAGCTCTCTAAGTAATTCCAGCTTCTAGAATCCTTCAAGATAAAAACTTGTCATACATTCCAGAATGGACATGCCTTTATATATCATTATCTACTTCATCTAGCTAATACAAATTAATGAATAAATTCAATAAACTGTCTCAACAACCTAACATTAATTTCAGGAATTTCTGGCATTGCTGAGGAATCAGATCTGGCTTTTGACAGTTTGCAATCCATCCAAACTGTGGAAATAATTATAAGCACATGAGAAGTAAGGAAATAATAATATAGATAAGGCAGTGCAACCAAATCCCAAGTTCTCGAGAAGACTGCCACCACTACTAGAACATTGACACAATACTCTTGGATAAGCAAGAGTTATGCTCAGATAATTGTGAACCCATCTTCCTTCCACAATAAAATCAGTAGCCTTTGCAACAATCCTAATGCTTTGCACAAAGTCATCACAAAGAAAACCTTCTGCATAGCATTGCATTCCAAAAGTCTTCTTTATGTCTTCATAACAGACACTATAAACTACATCTTGCCCCATTTATGCTAGTCAAAGTCTTGTGAATCATGCTACATTTGAAATACTAGGTTGAACGGAAGTTGCTGATGCTTAAAGAACACTCTTAAAAGTTGTATTACTTTGTAATCCACTGAATTCTTAAAGCCAGCACAATATTTCCTTGCTTAATACATGGTCACATCTTAACTCTCACACCTGAAGGGAGTAATAAACAAGCTGCTATAAGGGGGTTATTTACTAACAATTGAATTTAAATTTTTTTTATTTTTATTTTTCAATTTTTTTTCTACATTTCTAAAAAAACTCAAACGATTTAAGATTTATTAGGTGAAAAAAATACAAAAACCTCTAAGACAAAATTTCATCTAGTCAATGGGAGCTGCACTGATATTATTTGACCACTTCAAATCAGTTCTGACTTTTAGAGATTTTTGGATTTTCTTTCTCCACTAGGAATTGTCAGATGAATTTTGATTTGTATAGCACACTTTTTTTCATCCATACTTTTTTTATTTTGATTTTTTAATAAATCTTCCAACATTCATAGTTTTCGAGTTTGTGAGTTTATTCATTTTATTCATGGTTTCAAAAACCTCTAAAACCACTTTAAATTGTACTTTTAATAAATAAGCCTCCAGGTTTTTGAAATTAGTTACCCATAATGTTTGCATTATGGATAATGTAATTTTCTTTTATTGTGTAGGGGTCCATAGGGTTAAGTTCCTATGGTCTGAAAATTCCTCATGGTTTGAAATCCCCTGGTGTGGCCAGCTAAAAGTTGCGCCTTAACTAGATATGGGAGGGGGAGTGATTCTTTTTCCCATGTGAAGTGTGCCCTGGCATTTCCAGATTTGGCCAGAATTGCCCAATTTCTTTGTAAATTAGAGCTCAGTCTCTTTTCCAGTACATGTGGCTGAAGCAAGATGAGAAGGCCTAAGGGATGGTGAGGACCTTGGAGGGCTTGGGGTAGGGGGTCCTGAGCATTGGGAGCTTGAAGGCAGTACAGAGAATGTGAAAGGAGCTTCTTGGTAATTGGATTCCAGTGAAAGAGTCTTCGGTGTGCTTACACTTTGGATGAGTGTTGGAGCCAGCCTGAAGAGTAAATATTTATGTGAGATGCCTGTGGATACCTGTGCCAGCTCTGTATGATTCCTCGTGTTATTTTATTTATTGTGCCATACACTTTATGGTTGTTTCAAGCAAAAAGGATAAGCAAATTAATGTCTTGCCAATGATTTTTAGATGTGCAGTGGGTTTCATGCAATACCCCGAAGTTTTTGGGTGAAAATTCAGAAAAAACTTGAAAATCAGATGAAAAAACCTGAAAAAAATCATGAAAATCTAATTTTTTTCCCAGAAATATTTTTTTAAGAAAATGTAATAATAAATAAGCATAAAAAAAACCGAACCGAGTTTGTAGCAGAAAATATTGAGATAAATTCGGATTCAGATAAATAACCCCCTAAGTGTTAGATAATACCTGCAGTCCCAGGTATACAAACCAGACAAGAAGAAACATTTTAGGGGTTATTTCCTAAACTCCGAATGCAAAAATCACAAAAAAAAAAATTGTGATTTTTTTTTTTATAAAATCTGACTTTTAAAAAATAACGTATTTTTCAGAATTTATTAAACCCCGAGAATGGAAAAGTCTGAAAATCCAGCATCTCAGACCTCTTGAGGTTGCATATAAGTCAATGGGAGAGGTCCCAATGATTTTTTGATGTGCGCTGGGTATTTTCGGGTGACAATTCCAAAAAAATCATGAAAATTGTGAAAAACTGATGAAAAATCTGAAAAAAATGTGAAATCTGATTTTATCCCCGCAAAACAATATAAAATAAAATATTTAATCAGTGTAAAAAACCCGAGCAGATTTGATAAATAACCCCCTTGTTGGTAGTTTTAGGCAAGTCAAGTTTTAGGCAGAAATATTTGGAGCTTCTATCAAACCATATTAAATGAACAGAAACAGGGCAAAAGTTCTGCCCTAACACTATCAAGGCTAATTATTTCTTTGCAGTGTCTCTCTTGTTTTACATGAGGAAAAAGTAATAGTACAATCCGTCTATATCACACAAAGAATAATAATCAGGGCCTAATTTCTCTACTAGGCACCAGAGGCCTCAGGGTCCTAGCACCCGCCATCCACGTGCACCTCCCCTCCTCTCCACAAATCTGGGCCTGCCCATAATGCTTCACCAAGCTATAGAGTAATAAAAGTGAATAGCTATACAAAGCTTTTCAACAGACAGATGTCTAGAATAAGAAATTCTTTAGTATCAATGGACTTAGAAAATAGAAGGAACAACATAAAAGGCTGCATCTGTGTTTTACTTTTCATACTTACCTACCTATTTGTATGGAAACAATTTAACTGTGCTATGGGTTTATGTATCCCACGCAACACCAATTGCTTCTAAAGCTGCTTAAAACCATCTCAGACAAATGCAGAAAATAAAAGAACAGGACTCACTATAATGGATACTAAGTAAGAATGGAAGCAAACGTTTTTATGATATGAACCTAATGAAAAGGAGAAGCATAAAAGAGGTATAATGGATAATGCTTTTTAGGGCCTCCAGGGTTCCCTCTTTAAATTGAACACAACAATACTTTTAAAAACACATATAAAAGCAATCCAGGAATTTTGTAAATATAATCTCTCAAAAATGGAATTTTCCTAACTGTCTGACCCTCCAATCAAAAGGACACCAGATAAAGCTCATATATCTATCTCCAGACTATGAGTTCAATGTTTCTTCTGTAAGTGGCAGTGAAATTAGGTTTGAAAAATGAATCACCGATGAGAACTCATGTTGAACCTGTATTGTTTGTTATTCTGTGGCTACAATCTGGCATGGGTAATCCAGCACTTCAAAGCTAACGGTCCTTACACTGTATACAGAATGTCATGGCAGACTAGCGTGAATGATAAGGAAAAGAAGGGACTGCAAAGTCTGACTACATTGGGAAAACTGGACTTTGTGCAAAACACTTTGATGTTTTTAAAGTGAATACATTATAAAATATTTTCTCTTTCTTCCTATGAGTAATATATTGAATTAAAATAGCAAAAACTGTGCATAAATTAGCGCATAAAAAGCTATGAATTTTTTTTTAACCATGATATATGATATACAGGTATGGGACCTGTTATCCAGAATGCTCGGGACCTGGGGTTTTCTGGATAACAGATCTTTCTGTTATTTGGGTCTTCATGCCTTAAGTCTATTAGAAATTCATTTAAACATTAAATAAACCCAATAGGCGTGTTTCGCTTCCAATAAGGATTAATTATATCTTAGTTTGGATCAAGTACAAGCTACTGTTTTATTATTACAGAGAAAAGGAAATCATTTTTAAAAATTTGGATTAATTGGATAAAATGGAGTCTATGGGAGACAGCTATTCCGTAATTGGAATTTTCTGGATATCGGGTTTCCAGATAAGGGATCCTATACCTGTATAACTAAACATGTAACATGATTTTAGATTTCTGTTTCCTTTTTAATTGCTGAGAAAACAGAAAAGGAAAAATATTTTTCATTCAGCTGTCATTCAGCTTTCATATACTCATACCTTCAAATACAGTCCATGCTCTGTCATGAATTGTTCCCAAAACCTGTTTGCCATTGGCTGAAACTTAAATTATAGATTACTTTTTAAAGAAAAATAACCACTGACTTGGAATATGGGCGAAGTCTATAGAAGAACAGTTGTAGCATACTGGAGCGTCTCTAGTAGGTTAGGGCAATGTTTGCCATAATATAGTTTTGCCTTTCCATCGTCTCCAATTCATTTGGGCAAAATGTTGACATTTTGCAATACTTTGACACAGTTTTGCAAAGTTTTTTTAAGCAAAAGACCCCTAGTTTGATCATCAGTAATGTTACTAATAGTTACTTTAACTCTATACCTTTACACTACAAAATTATGCATAGAACAGGGGATACCTATTATTATTATTATTATTAACATGTATTTATATAGCGCCAACATATTGCGTAGCACTGTAAAGTAAATGTGATTATACAACTACATCACATGAATTACTTATATAGAATATATGGAGTAACAAACATCACAATCAAAACAGGTACAAAAAGGTGAGGAAGGCCCTACGCATAGGCATACAGTCTAAAGGGAAGGTAGTAATACACAAGGTGTGGGAGTGGGCAAGATCAAATTAAGTGGGTGACAAATGTGGTATTGTATGTGGTGTTGCGTTTGGTAGTTAAGCAAAGTGAGGGTAGGCTTCTCGAAAGAAGTGAGTTTTCAGAGATTTTTTGAAAGCAGAAAGGTTGGGAGAAAGTCGGACAGACTGTGGGAGAGCGTTCCAGAGGAGGGGTGCAGCCCTTGCAAAGTCTTGAATGCGAGCATGTGAGGAGGTAATGAGAGAAGAGTTGAGTAGCAGGTCAGTAGAGGACCGTAGTAAGCGAGTATAAAAAGCACATGGCAGATAGTCAATGAAAAAAGTCTGCACAGATTTGGTCATAGTTGCTTTCCAAAAATAGTGATTTATGTTTATTACTTGGCAAGACACAAAAATAAAAAATGATGTAGGGTCAGCTGGATTGTTTGGGACTTTATCATATGGATTCAGATGGATACAGTACTAAGTTACAGGCTAAACTATCTCCCTTTGTCAGAAGACAGTCCATTCTGAAATGTTGCAATGATGAGAGAATAGTAAATTAATTATTTCACTTTCCCAAAAAATTGTGAAACTGCAAAATGCATTAAAGTCAATGGGTATTATTGTGGTGACCGCACAACTGTTTTTTTTTCACTGCAACTTTTTTTGCACAATACTTTTGAGTCTTTGGGTGTTTTGTTTCTTCTGGTGAAAAGTTCCACTCATCATTAGTTGCAAGTCTCATGACCCAGGGAACAGGCCATCAACTGGGACTAGGCACTGAAAAATCCATATTGTATTTTGTATGTTGTTCACTGGCAGCAGGTCAATGAAATAACCACCATCTTTAAGAAAAGTTAAAAAATAGAAATGTCTGTTTTGAGTAAGACTTGGGCCACTTGGCCTGGGGAATATAATATAGGGGTTTCAGTGTAACAACACCCCCATTTTGCAAACAAAATAGAAGTACGATTAAAAAAATATAGATATCTTATTGGATCACAAAAGAATTTCAAAGAAAAAGTAGATTCTCTTACACACAGAGGAAAAGAGATAACAGAAAAATAGGAAAGTGATAAACATTGGCATCATTTCACTCACTTCTGTGTGGTAACAGTGACTGGAGCAAGCTTGCCTATAAAAAAAATGACATCTCCAAAAGAACTTATCATGGCACAGTTCATTTTAAAACAATTTGTGAATATAAAAAAGATAAAATATACACAGGACAAAATTAAATAAACAGTGAAAGAATGGATTAGTTTTATGAACTGTGCCAGTAATTTGTTTGCATACCGTCCTCTACTCTTTTGCGAGGAGGATGAAATGGAACTAAGTGATGTATTTATTTTTTTTCTGCACTATTTATTTTAAACTGTCTGCCCTTATCCTAAAGACGTAGAAAATAATTCTATATATATATAGTATATTTGTGTATATTTATATATATATATATATATATATACTGTATATTTATCACAAAGTTTCTTTATTTCATCATGATTTTACCTGCACTGAATATATATAATGTCAGGTTCAATTTTAATTTATTTAAATTGATTTTAACTATTATTTCTTGAATATTTTAGCTACCACCATTCATTTCTTATTCATTTAATAATTTACTTTGCACTTTATTGTAAAATTACATGGATTTTCCTTCAAAATTTAATGTTTTGAACAATTAAAAATTAACTCTAAAGTTCATTCTGATGCTAAAAGTGAGTTCCCTAAACTGCCCTGCTGTAAGTATAACCCAGATACTTTTCACAAAAGTGGTTCCTTACCAAGATATATTTAACAGAACAGGTTGTATAACAAGGGTATCAATATGGTGCAAATCTACAGAAATACTGCAAAACAACGAGAATAGAAAAAAAAAATCAAATCAGCAATCAGAGCACAATGACATCACATTATCTATGACTTTAGGACCGATATTTCTATGGGTGGGAATTGCTACTGGGAATCTGGGATAATGATGTAGCTATAGATTCTTGTTAGAGCTAAGGCTTCTCCTGATAAAAACCATAGGTATTACATTTCCAAGCCTGCGACAAGTCATGGGCGAATTTGTCCTGTTTTGCCGAAACATTTGCAAATTTACAACGAAATTCGTCTAACGACGAATAATATGCGAATTGCATTGAAGTCAATGGGCGGCAAAATTATTTTGACGCATGACAATTTTGATGCCTGCAAAAAATTTTATACAAGCACCTATTTTGTCCAAATGCATTAAAGTCAATAAGCTCCAGAATAATTTTGACCTACGACAATTTTTTTTGACGCAGTGCATTTTTCGCCACAGAATTTTCACTGCAGTTTTGCCGGCACCAAAATGTGGAAATTTGCCGCAAATTTGCACCTGGAGAATTTATATGCCCATCACTACCTGCAACAAGAAGATATGCACATACATTGATATCTAGTTAGAAGCCCAAATCTATGTGAGGCTTTTGGATACTGGGAAACTTTGTTTTTTTTCCCGGTGAAACAGAACAATATTCTAGCACAGATTTGTGAAAATGTTTTAAGCTGTGGATGAAAATGCAAATTTGCTGCAAAACTGTCCCTAAATAGATTATGATCATGTTTTTAACCTTGTGCCTTTTAGTTATGCACGTTCAAGTTACTATTTATATAATTAAAACAGGCTTAGTAAACCTCAACAACATATATGATGCTTTCCTCTATCATTCCATGCTGTGTAGACCTGTAAATGGTAACTGCTAATTGGTTGCTGGGTTTCTTTTATACAGTAACTTGAACTTTTCAACTGTTTTTACATTCATCCCGCAGAGTCAGAAATGCAATCTCTAAAAGTAGCATACTCAGATTATATAACTAAACCTACTGGAAAGGAAATTTAAATGAGTCTGAATTGCTAGATCCACAGGTTGGTTTATGCATGTCTAATTTTTGTGTCCGGTCTTCAGTCTGCTTATACACTGCCTAAAATAACCTGAGTAATTTCCTCTTTTTCTTATTTTCCTGGGGCTTGAATTCTGGGACTTTCATAGTTAGCACCTTCTTTACTTTCTGGAGCAGGTAATTTGATATAGTCAGTGTTGGACTGGGACACCAGGGGCCCACGCAAAAATCTTAGACTTAGGGGGCCCACCAAAAGACCCTAGATCAGGGGCCCACTCTTAGTAATATTATTCTTCCTCTCCTCACTCAACTTCTATTCTTCTAGTCTCTTTTCTTGACACACTATAATCTATTATTCAATCTAATTAGTCTCTTTGTTCTCATAGAAATAGGTAATGGCCATGAAATATGCTAAATGTTTTGAAGCATGAGGGCCCACTGACACCTGGGCCCACCGAGAGTTTCCTGGTATCCCTGTGGGCAAGTCCGACACTGGATATAGTCTATGTCTTGTTAAGAGGAGATATGACACTTTTTTTTCTAAAAGTTTGTCTTTAAATTTGTTTAGTTGTAGTTAAAGAGTCAATTGTAGCCAAACAAATACTGTTTGTATTTATATGGAATTTTAAGGCTTCAGTTCATTGTATTTTGCATTAAACAGGAAAGCATTATAATAAATTGCTTATATGCAGTATTGGACTGGGGGGGTCCACTGGAGTTGCCACATAAGGGCCACCCCACGGCACCCCCCTCCCAAGTCGCAAATCCCCCTTTGCCCACCCCCACCAGCGCATACCCATGCATGTAATTTCTTCAAGCGATCGGGGAAGGTCAGGGAAAATAAAAGTTCCAGACGGTGTGGAGCGGGTTGGCCCAATCCGACCCTGCTTGTATGCATCACATAAAACAAGTCACTTCCATTTAACCTGTATCTGTGGTGTTTGAAATTGTATGGCGTAGCAGACTGGTCAGTTAGGGTTAGATATAGGGAGAATGCCTAGTTTCTGTGTAGTTAATTTTGGCAACCAAGCCAGATTTTCAGTTATAACGAGATTAGCTGTCATAGATTTTGGAACTATAGTTAAATGAAGGACACGATAATGTTTTATTATGTATGTTGAGCTTTAAAAGTAAGGTCAAGTCCAAAAACCCCTGGCTGAAAGAAATGAAAGGAGAATGGGTCACATACACATCTGCTTTTGTAGTATAAATGAGTAAGCACACAAATCTAGTAAATCATATCTAGTTCAATCGCCAGTGGCTTTGAATGTAGCGGCATATAAAAGAAAGATGTGTACTTGCTTTACAAGGGCAGTTTACCTTTAAATTAACTCATTCAGAAGAGGGCCTGGATTTACAGATAAGAATTAAAAAGCATAATAATAATAATAATAATAATAATAATAAGTAGACTGTAGACCCACAGGGCAATAGTTCTTTTGAGGGTGTCAGTGACTCCCATTTGAAAGCTGGGTAGGTGCAGAAGAGGAAGGCAAGTTAATGTAAAGGTATACTTCCCCTTTTGTTATAGAAATTCACACATGCAGGAAATACAGTACACAAGTAGTGATGGGCGAATTTGGGGAGTTCCGCTTCGCCAAAAATTTAGTGGGAAATTCGTGAAACTGCGAAAATTTTTCAAAACTGCGATGGCGTCTCGTTTTTGAAAATTCGCCGGCAAAAATGTGTCGGCATCCAAAAAAACGGACACCGGTATCCAGAATTTGCCACGAATTTGCGCCTGGCGAATAAATTCGCCAATCACTATACACAAGGTACAACTGATTCTAATTTCAATAGCAGGAAAGCTCCAAAACATATACAGGTATGTTTTCTGTATAATTGACAAAAACCAGACCCTTGTAACCTTTAACTCAAGCCTTGTATTTTGCAGTGTATTTCACATACTGGGCATTGTTTACTAACCACAAGTTCTAAGCCTAATAATTGGCACAAATTTAAATCTGTATGTAAACTGTATGTAAATCACATGGCCCTGCAGTTCCCACATCAGAGGTAAAAAAAAAAAAGTATTTTCTTGTTATAAGACCTTTGCCTACTGTATGCAGGGCCGTCATCGGGGGGGGGGGAGTGTTGTACCGGGCCCGGAGGCTAAGGGGGACATGGCAGTGCTGCACTTTACTTTCAGATTACTACTTTCAGAGAGCTGCCTAATGTGGAAGGGAGGGCGGGAGCACAGCTAGAGGCATTTTCAATCCATTCCCTTCCTTATTGGTCACTGAGTTTAAGTCCCAGGTTGAGCTGCTCAGGGATTTGATAGCTGAGGTTTGACCTTCCCCTCTGGCTCATCCAATTCTGGTGCAGCTTTACTGGAACTTAAAAATTCTGTAACCAATAAGGGAAGAAAATGCGGTCACTGGAAGAAGATGCAGCCACCTGTGCTCCCCTCCCTTCCAAAGTTGGCAGCTCACTGACAGCAGGGGGGCCTTCTAATCAAGTAAGTGCAACATGGCAGGGCCCCAGTAAAGTTAACCCTTTGTGGTTCCTTTTATTGTATGGGGGGCCACCAATTTTTTTTAAACTTCTGGGGAGGGCTGGCCACAATTATTTTTACATGGATGTGTAAGGGGGGCCCTGGCTTCCAATGATTTTATAACATGTAGGGGGAGGGTCCTGGCCACCAATTTTTTTTTACATTGTGGGGTCCTAGCCACCAATATTTTTTAATGGGGGCCCTGACCACAAATGTTTTTTTATGGGGGGCCCTGAAAACCAATATTACTTTTATGGGGGACCCTGACCTTCTATGTATTTTTTTATTAACATGTGGGGGACCCTAGCACCAATGTTTTTTTGTTTTGCTTGTGGGTGGGTGTGGTTTGCAGTGAGTAGGGAAGTCTTCAAAAAATTGCATTATTTTTGGTAATAGTGGAATAAGTCTTCTGAACTGACTGATTTTATGTTTTTTTTCCAAGAGGTATTTTCATCTTAACAAATAGACCTGTTTACAAATGTGGTGACTGTAATAGAACAAAAAAAAAATTAAACTTCTCACAAGCAAGAAAACTGATACAGATATGTTTCCTCAGTATGTAACTGTAAAGGGGAATGCTCAATTGTTGCTTGAACACAAACATAGGGATCAGGCAATCTTTTACACAAAAATATTGCCTGGTGCTGTATCACTACCAAAAAATGTTCTATGTTCTTGAATTTGGGGACAAATAATTTAAATGGCACAAGACAGGAACAGAGTGAGCAATCAAATGTTTCATTTTAAACAGATTATCAGAAAATGCTACTGTGTGGATGCTGAGTTACTAAATTTGGGAATGTTGTGCTTTTTGTTTTACGATTTTTTTAGGATTTTATCACTGTTTAACAAGAAACAATTATGCTCCCAGTTGCCATTATATGCGTTACTAAACACCTTTACTATGCTGTTTTTCATCTTCTGCTTTGAGTCTCAGCTTGAATGCATACCATGACATCTCCACCTTCTGACTAAGACAATCCACATATGCTGATGCACCTGTTGTTGAAGCATCGAGAATGTACCTACACCATTACATTACAGCCTTTTGTTATTAACAAGAGTGAAACATTCGTTTACATGAGGTCAAATTATCTCAGTTCGAGAGTTCTGCTCACAGAGCAGTTACAAAATGGTTTCCTGGAGAACTATTGAACCCAGCTATCTGCAAAATGATGCTCAGGATAACAAAATTACCTCCAAGAGCTTTCTCTGAGATAACATTGAGGCTTTGAGATTTTGGAAAGTCCTGTGTTTGAATGTTTCCTGGTACAAAGAAACAGCAACAATTGCAATTGCAATTCAGTGTAATGACTCATTGCTTGCCTCTTCATCTACACAGGCAATGCAATGGGGCTCATTTAAATCATAGCAACCAATCAGTGATTAGCTTTATTATCTATTTCAAATTGCATTACCTGTGTTAGGTATCCAATTTTTGTAAAAACAAAATCTACGTGTAAGTTCATCTTAATGAACTCATTTTGTGATGTAGACAAAAGCATTCTAAGGCATTTATCAAGTGGTCATTTTGTTCTGCAGTTTTGCTGTGAGAGAGCCAAAATATAAAAGACTAATAAAGACCAGTTGCTTAATTGCTCAGTTTTCTAACATCTGCACTATTTTTGTTTATTTTCACAAACAGAAGTGTAAGTTTTAATAAGCATGGCCATGGAGAGCACATTTAAAAAACATCTAACAAGGATATTAAAATGCACTTTAAGAAAGTCCAGGGTAAAATTGTATTGAAAGCATCAATTGCTCAACACGAATGTACGACAATGAGTCAGGCAGAATTTTAGACTGGTCCTAACATATTTCACAATTCTTATTTTCTAAATTTAGTTCTTATGCATGCTCTAAAACTAATTTACATTACAAATCAGCCCTCGTCTCCCACCTCAAAATGCTAGTTCTTAAATTGGCTTTCAAATACCATCACTCACCAAGTCTTACAAAACTTGTCCCTTCTCCAGTCTTAAAATGCTCCCTGACTCACCCTCTGCAGTACACAGATGCCCTCCAGCTGTTTCTGTATCTTATAGTAACTTCGTATTCCAAGCTGTCCAAGCGTATTCCAAGAATCTGATATCTCCCTGAAAGCTATCTTTTCAAAGTGGTATACATGCTTTCTTTGTGATATTTTAATACATACTGTAATTGCCTATTTACTCCATAGCCAATTCCGATGATAACCTCTTGCAAGTAGGGCCCAATTTTCATTTGTGCCATTCTGACATAATCTAGTATTGTGTTTACTACTATTACTACTGAGATTTTTAGAATCGGATCCCTTAAAAATATTTAATTTAAAATAACATCTGTGTTAATTAACAGACCAGGAGACGGTTTCTGCAACACTGCATCAAGAGTCAGAACCAAAAAAAAAAGAAATTAATATAGACTACTGCTCTCAATAATAGCCCATGTACATTTACGAAAGGACTTTAAATAATTTATTTCTTTTTTTTTAATCAAATGAAGGGGTTATAAACCCAACCATAGCCCTGTCCAACAGCACCCCCTAGTTTCTATAGAAGAACATAATTGTAGAGGCAAGAAATGCCACCAATGAGAATTCCACTAATCAAAAACTTCATCATTAATGCAAAAGGCTTGACTAGTAAGAATTCTGATTGCCAGCACTAAGTCAGGCACCTTTCTGTTATCTTACATACAGTATAGAGATAATAATGTTATTTTTGCGAATCTGTGCATTAAGCTCCCAACATCAATTACAGGAACAGCAAGGCAGATTTATATAGATCAGTCCCTGTAGTAATGTGCCAACATCTTCCTTAGCACTGAACAAGGGTGGATACAGCAATAAATTACATATCAGCTGATCTGTGTGGGAGCTATAGAGGGTTCTGCTCAACAGATCTTTAAAACATAGTAATACAAAACACAAGAATCTAAAAATGAGACACAGGTATGAGTCTGTCTGTGACTATAAAATTAATACACTTTTGTAGTGTTTTTTTGTTTCCACTTCTGTGGAAAATGTTCCGTGCTATATACCATAATGTTATAATTAATGACATTAGTGGTAAACCTTTCTACTGACGACTCCATATCATGTAAACATTAAGGGGCTGATAATAAAATTCAAAATTATTTTTACAAATTATATTTTTTCTGTAAAAATGTGTTTTTTATTTCTCTAAAACTCTAAAGATTTGCGATTTATTATGGGGCAAATTCATCAAGGGTCCAATATCGAGGGTTAATTAACCCTCGATAAAAAAAGTAAATATTAGTGATGAGTGAATATTTCAATTTGCTGAAAAATTTGCAGAACTGCAGAAATTTTTTATGAAACACATTAAAGTCCATGGTTGTCAATGGCATTTTTTACACACAACAAATTTTTATATGAGTGCAGCAATTTTTTCTTGCTTCAAATGCAGTACAGGAAAAGGGAGTTTTTTTCTTATGGTGACATAACTTTTTCACAACTTTTTCAAAGTTTTACTGAAAGGTAGGTTGGGAAGTAAAAACTTGGCATTACTACATTTGTTTTGTACTGTATGAAGAGTTGTGTTTAGATCTTAACAATAAAGAGAAATTGCTGTATTCTTGTTACCAACCTCCATGAAATATAATTTCATTAAGAAATTTTGACTGCAGTCCTCTGGACAGAACTCTGCTCAGCGATGTTAGAAACCACCAGTAGTAAATAAAGTTGAATACAGAAATAAAGAAGATAATGTGTAAATCTGTTAAAAAGTTCCTATCAAAGACTGCAATGTAATAATTGCCTAATATAGAAGAGTATTACCTTGCATAATGCAAATTTGTGTTCTCTCACCCCTCATTTATCCAGTTTTCTACTTCTTTTTACATGTTGGGATTAAAATGCCAACAAGCTATTAGCCATGTACCTATATACACGTGATTTTCCCAGATACACGTCCATCAACAATATCATGGCACATTTGTCTAAATGTTGTAAATATTTTTCTCTCTTTATTCTTTCAAGTTTGCAGCAACAAAGTGTATATAACACAATGGCCATGCACAGTTGAGGATTTGTTAGAGCTTGAATGTCTTTGCATCATGTAACGCTCTCTAGCACATGTTTCAAGTTTGATTTACAGATAACAGCATGTTGATCATACAAGTTCTCACCTACACAAATAGCACATTGTGGGAAAGAGCTGTTCTCCCATCAGAAGAAAGTAAAAGCATTTTGTGACAAGCACCCTCTTTGGCCCGTCACAGTTACATGCTAAACATCTGGAATTTATGGAAAACATTTAATGAGTCACTTGAAACACGTTAGTCAACCATTTTGTTCCTTTTTTCTCTGAAAAGCTAATGCATTAAATGGATGGATAAGTAAACCAAGACGTTAACTGGATTGGATTCTAATGGTATCTATAATTTAGGAATAAAAGAGGTCATCAGTTTGTCTGCTTTATCAACAGAAATAAAAACATAAAATTCTTGTTGACATATGGAATATCAGTTATCAAATTATTTTTGTACAGCTTGCTAATTATTAGCCATTTTGTATTGTTCAATGGTTTTATGGGAATGTTTTAAATAAATAACATCAGCCACATATTATCAGTTTTAATAAAAAATAAAATACTTTGTCTTGATATGTGGCATCAGGCCTCCAAAGATAAAATGAAAGAAAAATTATGGGCCATAAGTACAACGTTCAAATTGAGCTGTTTTTTTCAGATTACAGGACAGGTTTATGAAGCATTACCTAACTATATTTTATACTACATTAAAACTCTTGTATCTAAATTATGACATCAGATATGTAATTTTATTGCATTTTTATTGCAGATTTTGTGTGCTTTTCTTGCACCACCACAAAATAAAACAGGAATGCAATTGTTAAATCCATGCATGCTATAGTACTTTTTTATGAGATCTAATGGTTGTTTGAAGCGTGGAGACCACAGATTAAAATGACATTTACTTTTAGTTTTTCAAATAGTTGAATTCATGGAATTATCAATTAATATGAAGGGAATCAGGGAAATTTGCTTATGTAAACAGTGAATTTAATTTAATTAGTTGTGAGCTTTTTCATGAAAATACTCCCATTACCATGCCAGACAAAATACAGCAAAACCTTAATTTTACATCCCCTGATTTTAAGTTTTCCCTTATTTTACATCATGTTTCCACCTAAACACTATGCATAATACTGTACATTACCTTGATTTTACATTTTTTCAGGTCCCTTGGGGTTCTACTGTATATCTGGATCAAATTAAAAACCCAACATTTAGGGGTATGCTGCTTATCTGGTATTTGGTTTTAGGAGATAAATCTGAAGTCTAAAGGAAGTTTAAATCTTGGTAAATTTCAGACTAACCCCCATATATAATAAAAGTAGCTAAGTTTAACTAGGAGCAGTCACCAATAGCAACTAATAAGATATATGCTTTTAAACATATGACCAGTAAATTCTATCTGCTGATTGGCTGCTATGGGTTAACTCTTGGGCAAACATAGCACCTTTTAGTACATGAAATTAGCACTTGGAATTATTAGAACAGTAGTAGCATCAGTACTGTGACCTATTACCCATAATATGACAGTGGTCACCACAATGTACCACTTAACTATTACAGAGAAAAAGGAAATCATTTTGCAAAATTTGGATTATTTGAATAAAATGGAGTCTATGGGACACTTTCTCTAATTCGTAGCTTTATGGATAAAGGGTTTCTGGATTACGTGTCCCATTCCTCTATTATCACTCTTATTTTTTTTTTCCCCCACTAGGCGAATGTTTCCAAGCTACAAAGTTAAAGTGACTGGAATGAACCCTAAGACAAAATATATCCTCCTCATAGATATTGTTCCAGCTGATGATCATCGTTACAAATTTTGTGACAACAAATGGTAAGAAATGTGTTTTCTGTAGTAAATGCTTTGAGTTCACTTAGGAGAAACAAATCCTAAAGTAAAATAAACCCTACCCCCCTTACCCAACATAGACCCCTCCTTCCTCCCCAGCAGGGTCGAAACTAGGGGTAGGCAGGGTAGGCACGTGCCTAGGGCGCAAAGCAAGAGGGGGTGCCAGGCACGCACCTTCTTTGCCTCCTACCCCTAGTTCGGTACCGCCTGGTGCTCTGGTGGGTGCTCGTTTCCTTGCTGTGCATGCGAACATGCCCTATTCTCGTGCATGCCCCTTTTGCACGCGCACGTTTTTGTGCCTATCAGTCGCTGCCTAGGGTGCCTGGCCAGACTGGCCAGTCACTGCCCCCGCTCCCAGCCTAGCTGCTACCCCAGGCAAATGCCCCTAACTCTTTAGTTACCCCTCTGAGTAGATTTTGTCCAGCGGAGTTCACAACAGCCATCTTCTTCTCTTCTGTAATTTTCGGAATGAGACTGGAGAAGCAGAGCATGCACAGTTGGAGCAATTTTCTGTTTTCGCGACTGCAAATGTGCAGAAACCCATGAAAATTGCCAAAGCGCCTGTCTCATTCTGAAGATTACTGAAACGACTGAAGATGGCGCCCATGAACTCCACTGGACAGAATCTGCATGGAGGGGTACGTAAAGAGTTAGGGGCATCAGGAATCGCGTAGCTGTAGCAGTACATGATCTGCCACTTGGTCTATACTGCTGCCTGTGTGCTGAAGATGTTAGCAATAGACATGGAGTGACACACTGCTCGCACATTCTTCTTTAGGGCTGAAGGTGCAATAGACATACTGACGTGTCAGTACAGTAAAGTAAGCGAGAGCAGCGCACCGCTACATGCCAGTACGGGTCAATTGCTTACACCTTCAGCACACAGGCAGCAGTATAGACCAAGTGGCAGATGATTTCACTAATGTGCCCAAATATTACTGCTACGGCTACGCTATTCCTTGTTTAAATGAGTTAAATGGTGTTAATGGTAGAAAGAATGTCAGGCTGAATGGTCGGCCCCCACACATTTTCACCTCACCAAATCTGGCCCTCGTTGTAAAAAGTTTGGACACCCAAGGTTTAACACATGGTATCATGTAAAAAAAAGTTGTGGTGGCTCCATCTTTATGGATGTGTGTATATTTTTTTTGTATATTCTTTATTTAAGAAATAAGCATTATCATATACAGAAAAAGGAAGAAACAAAAATATTCACATAGCAAGTACATTGAATCCAATAATTTCTCATACAAAGTGTGTTAAAGTAATAGCGCACGATAAAATGAAGCAAAAGCATCATATTAAGTATGTAAACACATTATCTCGGTTACTAATCTGGGCGTTCACCAGATAAATTCAATCCTGGAATCTCGAAGTATTACATGCCTATGTATTTCTTGTATTAACCTGAGAAGCTGTACAATAGTACCGAGATAAGAATAGCAATAAATAATCTCAATAGGATTCAGTCATACTTCAAGCCAGTGAAGAAATAATAATAGAAAAAAAAAAGATGTGTGTATATTTATATTGTTTTCTCTTCATCAACCAAAAAGCTTTGCACAGACACTATTTAACCATTCTTGTGCAATCATTATGAGCACCCTTACATCAAATGCATTTGATTTTGTAGGATGGTGGCTGGCAAAGCTGAACCCGCTATGCCTGGTCGTTTATATGTACATCCAGATTCCCCTGCAACTGGAGCACACTGGATGCGGCAACTGGTCTCATTTCAGAAACTAAAGTTGACAAACAATCACCTTGATCCTTTTGGACATGTAAGAATCCAATTAATTGCTAATAAGAATATTATTTAGGCTGTGGAAATTAGCAATGGCATATCCATACATATATGAAACTTGTTTGTTTTCTGTCGGGCAAATACATACAGGTATTTAAAATGTATCACTGTTTGGTTATGCACTCCTTTTCGTCTTCTTTCTTTTGCTTGTTTTATTTTTGTTTAATTGTTTTAAGTGGGATATCAAAATCTAAAATACAGGTAAGTGGAGGGCACTCTCATTTAGAACAATAAAGAGACAAAAATGCAATAGGAGGTGCAAAAAAACCTAAAGTCACCCCTACAGAGCAACCAAATATAACATGTCAAAAAAATCAGGTCTGCACACTCACAAAAAATCATTTGACTCAGGTGGTATAATAGAAAATGCTTTACTATTTAGAAAAACAATTTGACAGTAACACAATGTTTACAAAGACAAAACACTCCACATAATAGTTATATACATACCACCCTTTGGTACAAAGAAGGCAGAAAAGAAACTACAAGAAGCTGATACACCTGCCAAATGAGAACAGCCCCAACATTTCGGCACACAGCCTTTGTCAAGGGGATTCTGAGAAACGTTGGGGCTGTTCTCATTTGGCAGGTGTATCCGCTTCTTGTAGTTTCTTTTCTGCCTTCTTTGAACCAAAGGGTGGTATGTATATTACTATTATGTGGAGTGTTTTGTCTTTGTAAACATTGTGTTACTGTCAAATTGTTTTTCTAAATAGTAAAGCATTTTCTATTATACCACCTGAGTCAAATGATTTTTTGTGAGTGTGCAGACCTGATATCAAAATCTACACAGACTCTGTATTCCCTGTACACATAATAATGATAAAGTGCCATGCAGAATAATGCATAATCTATCATGACCTTTCATTTTATCTATACTGCCTTAGGTTTTAGGATTAATTCTAAATACAATTATAATACATAGGTCACTAGAGTTCCCCAGACTCCTTTAATTAACCATAAAGCACCATGTTTTTGCACTTTCCTTCAAGTGTAAATGCACTTTGTGTGCCATAACTATTTGCCTGTGTTAAGCAGAAGCAGAAATTCATACTAAAGGGGTGGATGTGGGGAATGGGTGTCTTTTTGAACACCCATAAAGACATAGGCTGGCGACTGTCAGGTGACAAAAGGCTCTAGGACAGGTGTTAAATAAAGGACTACCCTGACCCTAACAGTTCTATAGTCTGGTCCTTGTGCTGGATTGTTATTCAAACACAGTATGCAGAACACTGGAAGGGTTAGGTGCAACTCTGTAATGTAAGTGGCATTATTATAAGGACCTCCACATGGGTGATATAAAATGCTTTCTGTAGTCACAAAACTTTGAAAACTTGGCATCAGGGCCCAAACTACGAGTAGTCAGTAGCAGCATAGGACTGGGGGGGGGGGGGGGGCTGCCACCTCAGGGCCATCCCTGCCAGTAGTGGAGTCCTCAATTCATTGGAGCTGCAATCCTACACACACCCCCTTGTGCACATACCTTTCCCTTGCAGCTGAGATTGGAGGGAGGTAAGGGAGAGCAGCTATCATTTCAGGCAGGGATCTGGTCTGGATCGGTGGGTCCCACAAGGGTCAGGGACCACCAGTTTTTTTCCCAGTGTACCACTGGGCCAGTCCAACAGAAGAGAACAGAAGTGCTTAACATGTATTGGTGGGGGGGTCGCTACGTACTTACCTCTTCTATCTGCCTGCCCCTAGTCTGGGCCCTATTCCCCCACTGCCACTTGTCAAAATAATAATTTGTTAGTATGTAAGTGCTTTATAAAACATATGTGGATCCTTTTATAGATTAAAAGAGTTAATTTAATTGATGTTTTACCCTGGGTGTATAAAGCTCATTCAGGTGACCAATGAGATTTCCAGTACAAGTAAATTACTTATTTAATAGATTAAATGATAATGTGAAAACTATTTATACAGAACATCATCATTTTTTGCATTCTGTGTAACTGCTGTATGTGCAACAACACAGAATCATTTATATTTATATGCTGGTTTTCATTAAAAGAGCCTCAAGAGGATATTGCTATTTGCTACTCTCCCAAACCTCCAAATTGCAGATGGCAACGTAACCACATTAAAATGGTAGGACACAATAAATAGTTTCTTTCCTCTCAGCAGGAAGTTTTAAGGTCTTTAGAGGAAAAAGTATTACAAAAGAATGTGGGGTTACTATTTTTTTTTGTTGAAGTTGTTGTCTTTTATAAATATGTTTAAATAACCTTGGGGGAGGTAATTATCATTTTTCACATGAATTGTAAATCAGCTCTATTAATGATTAGATTACCTTATAAAATTCTTCAAAAATCTTTTAAAAACTAGAATTGGATTCAGTTTCATTTAACGTATGGAGGGCATAAGGGGATAGAGGGATAAAGTTTGAGTTTATCTATAAACACTGCTAAAAATTCAAATCTTCGAAGTCATGGAAAAGTCTATGGCATATGGACTCTTCAACTGTTAGAACATATTTTTTGCCTTCATGTTTGTCGAAAGTTTTGATCTGTTGGTTTTCATTTCGATAATCCGATAAATTTGAGTTTCTCATTCGATAATCCTAATAATTTGAGTTTCGTGCAACGATAGAAAAAGTTGTGCGATTCGAATTGTCTCATGGTTTTGTTGTCAAGTTTCCTGAAAGAACAATTTTCCATCCAAATTGTATGTAAATTAAGTCAAATCATGGATGGGAGTTTGGTCAAATTAATAATATATGTATAATATATTCTTTTGATGTATATGGTGCTACATAACTCAATGCAATTACTTTAGTACCTTCAGTTTTTAGAGACAACATTATCGACAAACCAAATGCATTTGCCCCAATTCACAGGAATTCATTTCTCATTTCTCCAATATACAACAGTCTTTCAATGAATTCCCCATTCAAAGCATAAAGGCTGGTAAAATTCAGTAGGGCATTCTTAATAAACCTAACACTTGGAATTCAGTAACTTATCCCTGCCATATGGACAGAAAGGTAGCTCAGTGGGTAGCACTAATGCCATGCAGCTGAAGTCCGAGAGTCCAATTCCAGACGGTTCACTATCTGCTAAGATTGTGTATGTTCTCCAATAACTGGGTCTACATGGTTTTCATCCCACATGCCAAATGCATACAGGCAGGTTAATTGCCCTACTGTGTGTGCATGTCATAGGGATCTTAGATTCTAAGGGCAAGGACTGTTGTAAATCAGCCCTGAGCTCACTTTTGGTTGCTAGCTAACAGCACACAGACACAAAGGCTCTGTGCTTGCTGCATTACAGGGAACTGCTGCAGAAGTACATGGATTCTGTACTACCTCCCTACACTAATAAATAAGCCTCCATGTTTGTACAATTTAATGCATGTCATTTGCATGGGATTGTTTTGATGCACGTTTATTGTACTTACTGAAACAGTCCACTACGGAAACTACTGCTATGTCCAGGGTTGTAGCTCCAGGGCTCTTTAGCATCACTAGCTCATGACTTATTACAACTATCAACCCCCCAAATTTATCGGAGTTACCAGAATTTGAGGTTTGTCCCCCGGTCTGTTCCTCTGTCTTTATAATAGAAAATGAATTTACAGAAGTGAAGTGTTGTACATCTGATACTTATTAAATTTTGTTAATCAGCAATGTGTTTGCTACTATTATTAATGGCTTAATCCATTGTTCTGGACAACTCTAAAAAGCCAATACCGTTAGCTCATTGACAGAAAACATGTGGGCAGAGAAAATACATTTCAAAAATGCTTTTCTTCCTTACCTCCTTCCCCTACATGGGATTATCTAGATCCCAAGGATTTAAACACAGGAGCCTGCTTTTTAAGATAGGCACACTTCCAAAAAGCATGCACACACTTTTGCTGTGCCTAGTCATGTGAGGTACTGCAGCAATAGAATGTTAATCTGCCATGTTTATAAAAGAAAATACTTGTAGTCAGTACAGAAATTACAGCTTGTTTTTAATATATAACTTCCAATTCTACTTTTCAATGACACCTACTACAACTAACAGATGCCTCAGATAGCATGTTGTCTGGGAATTAAATCCCATACTAGACAGTGTCCAGAAATATGAACAGCTGAAGCCCACATTGCACCTTCTTGATAGACATTAGCGGACACATATTTGCAATAAGTTGTGTTCTTCAGGGATCTGCTACAGGAACAATACAAAATATAGGCACAGAAGATTGGTGTTGGGGAATTGTAAATCAAAGGCTTTTCCACTTTTAATAGAGGCTTTGCGGGAAGTTGTTTGGGGGTCCTACTGCAGAATTTTTTACATTTCTTGGTTGCATTGCTGTTTTAGACTAAAAGTGGAAATCACTCACATTTACTGCATTTACTGGTCATCTGTTTAAAAGCAAATATCCTGTTGGTTTCTATGGGTTACTCCACCCTGACAAACGTTGTGCCTTTTAGCATGTGGCCCCACGATTACTAGTGCAGTATTTAGTGTACCTTCTTATCAATCCATCTAGGTTGTGTGAGTCCCATGATTTTAGTGGGTGTAGGTTTTTTTCACTACTGCAGTTTTGTCTCAAAAGATTGTAATTGTATAGCAAAGCCCCTTAATACATTTTTATTGAATTTATGTTTGTCTTGTGATCATATAGCATGTGTTGAGCCTTAGGACAGCCATACATAGCCTTATTTTGAAATTAGAAAAATAAGGGGGCAGCCATTCAAGCACAGGAAACAAACATGTGTGTTACATGATGTTTAAACTCTTTGCCTGAGACCTTTGCTTTTCTTGGCCTTGTTAATCAGTTTATTAGGAAAAGTAGGTGGGTGCAGGCCAGACTGACTGAAGTCTCTGGATGAAGCAGCTGGAAGGTTATTCATTAGAAAATAGGTGGAGTCAGTGGAGCATATTGTATAACTTTTCCACTCTATTTTAGAATTTGCTTCTAGGTTTCGCAGGATGTATGTACTTATAATTTATTCTACTTTCCTGAATTCATCTTGCCCTACACTAAAAATTTGGCAGTTTTCATAACTTTATCTGGTACAGCAATAAAAGGAAAACATTGTAGGAATTCCATTCTGATTCAGCTTCCAGAGGAAGCAGGTGTAGAATGTTAAACCTGCTGAACTAAAATGTAGCCTATTATAGCATTAAATGGATACTAAAATGTGGGCTCCACATTTCAAGTGACCAAAAAATAAAGCATTCTCTTCTGGTTACTTAAAGTATATGGCATCGAACAATCAGAAAATATCAACCCACAAGGTTTTAAAAAGGTATCTTTGATTTCAGTTACCTGAACTAGTCCAGCACCCATTCTAAAATGTTTTGGATTATTAACCTAGACAAACATGCTGTTGTTTGAACTAGTTAACCAGCTCCACTGACATCTGATAAACAGTAGCCATACATAATGGGGATAAGAGATTTGCCCACATAAATCTCAAAAAATCATTTCAGATAATTAACCAGTGAATTGCTTTTGAGGTAGTTTTATTAGAGAGACAGCTAATTTCTGAATTATTTTCAAGGACAAAACATCATGGCAGGTCTTGTTCATTTTAAGAATATGGAAAGGTAAGAAAGAGAGTTTGTTAAAAGAGCATTACTAGTCTGCCTTTTCTTGGCACTGCTTAAATAATAATTCATTTATGATAAGGTCAGAAGTGTTGTGAATGTTGCATACTTCTTAGTGGAATATATCAACATATTTGTACCTTTTGGATTTATATCTGCTTATATTGTTTCCTACTCATTTCTGTGCGTGTACCTTTGAAGTCTTTGGGCCAAACGGAATGCTTAGCTCTGTAGTCCATGTGCAGCTGCTCATATCCATTCATTTGGCACCTTGTAGTCGCGATCTGCAAACCAGACGGGGGTTCATCAAATCTCAATCTCAGAGACAGGAAATGATTAATAAATCAATGTAGATTTCATTGTGGTAAATGCTGCGGTTATGCTTCAGGTGAGATTATTTCATGATTTGTGAGCACTGATTTGACATCTTTGTAGGCTGGCCTACATTATCCCAAAAACTCTAACACTCCGACCTCTTGATTTTCACTCATTATTGCCATCATATTGACATTTGAGTTGGTGCAACATATGTTAAGGAAATACCTAACTCTGTACTTTCTGCAGTAATGAAGACTTTTCATCAACTCCGCTGCTATTTTGAGAACGGTTTCAATATGAAACAAAGTAAAATAAACAGATTAGTGAATATTAAAAAAGATTCAAATATTTTTTTCAGTTCTGAAAAATGGGGTTTTAATCAAGATCTTAAAAAAAATATATATCTTTTTAAATAAGGGCCTAGGGCATATTTGAAATATTAAAAAAGATTCAAATATTTATTTTCAGTTCTGAAAAATGTGTTTTTAATCAAGATCTTAAAAAATAAATATATTTTTAAATAAGGGCCTAGGCAGATTGGAAATTTTCCATCCTGTACTCATTTTTCTCTAGCGCAGGTGACAAACTGTTCGAAGTTACCTTCCATTCACCATTAATGTAAATCGTAGGTGGGAAAGAATATGCATTGAATATCAACCTGAAATTGCCGTACTAGTGAACAGGTTTTCCCACCAGTAATTTCCCTTAATGCTAGTAGAAAGGTAACTATGCATTTTGTCTCCTGCCCTGGAGGATATTAAGCTTGTGCTGCAAAATGTCCCAACTGCCATCACCCTTAGCGAGTAAAAACATGTTCCTGTGTTAGGCCATAATTATTTGATTATCTTTTGATCTGATATAGAATACAGTCATAGGGACGGCTGTATTATAATGAAGAGATGCAGAGATGTGATGCAGCAAATTCCCTCCTGTGACATAACTGCAAGTAGAAAAGAAATATATATATAAATATATAAATAGCAACCAAAAAACCGCACTCACAGGACTTGATTCGTGCAAAAAATTGTTTTTATTCCAACGTTTCGGCTCTAACACTCGAGCCTTCTTCAGGAAGTGAAAATTTTGCATGTGTGTGCTCCAGTTTGCTTGATATACAGTATATATATATATATATATATATATATATATATATATATATATATATATATATATATATATATATATATATATATATGTTTTAGGTAAGTAAGGATAATGCCCAGTGTTTTTGTGTACCCCAAGGTGTGTGTTATATGTATATCGATGACATTCAGTAAAGGCAAGCCACAGACTACATAAATAATTTTAGTAATATAATCCCTGTCACAGGCAGTTAGCAGTCTGGGGTATGACATTCTGCACAGCAATGCTCAGCTGTAAATTCCATATGAGTTAGCCTCAGACATTCCACAACCACGTAAATATCATATAAAACTGCTCACATTCACTGATATTGGCATAACAAATCTCAGAGGCATTATTCCCAATATTTTAGTAAATCCAATATTTTTGTGCTAGTTACATGCCAATCTTAACCTTTAATGCACATAACACGTGGCATCATAAATCCATCATACTCCTTCCAAGAGGCTAAGAAAAGGACACTATCTGGAATACATCAGCAATAAAAACTACATTGAGAAGGTAAATGAGCAACTACTGAGGGCAAGCTGAAGTTCATCCAAATCGGAATCTTCAGAGTCTGTTTTTCTTATCCAGCTAAATATGGATTATATTTCTGCTGCTGTCCAGTGAAGGTTCCATATATTCCCAGAGTAAAAACAGTGCAGATATGCTTCCTTATGATATAGTCTGTTTTGTTTTTCTTTAAGGCATTCATCTTTAGATCATTACCTGGTAACAGAAGATCCCAGTTTTCATTTGGACATACATACCCATTCTGTTTTCTATTATCTGCCAGATGGTCTTGGCATATAATGAGATGAGTTAGTAGGGGATTACCAAGCATAGCAGGACCAGATGATATTTTGGTCAGTTTCTGAAATACATAAAAAATTCGCTGTTTACTGTTTACATCATAATCCGACGTTTCGGTCCCACCTGGGGACCTTTTTCAAGGTTGAAAATTGAAAAAGGTCCCCAGGTGGGACCGAAACGTCGGATTATGATGTAAACAATAAACAGCGAATTTTTCTTCACATCAATACAGTGAGTGCTGATCCTTCTTATTCTATGTATCCTGAATTTGATCGTGCACCACAAACCATTTAAATGATCGGAGTGCTGGTACTGTGGGACTATATATATATATATATATATATATATATATATATATATATATATATATACAGACCAACTGAAAAAAATGTACCCACAGAATCTAAATGAGTATCTTATGTTTGCTCAACATTTCAGTTTACCATGTCAGTCACAAGGTCTGTACATGTTACAGTATTCATCGATCTTAGTGAAACATCACTGCACTATGGGTTCTGGCTCCTGAAAAAAGGTAGCAGCAGCCATCTGATTAAGAGACCCGTAGGAAAACTGGTTCTAAATTGCTTTAAACACTGTTTCATTTGCAACTACATTTATATTTTTTAATTAGTGTATGTTGGAAAGTTAATTAAATATAAATAAATATAAAATATAAATAAATAATATTAATATTTTTTATAATACACAAATGTTAATAATATGACCCAAGTGGCATATATATATATATATATATATATATATATATATATATATATATATATATATATATATATATATATATATAATGCTGTGTGAAAAACAATACCATCTGATTGCCTGGAGTTGCTGTTAAAAAAAATATGCAAAACCACAGAGATGACACAACAAAATATCCCACAGTCTCCAGAAGCAATGTTGCTGAATCTATTTGGAAAACTTTCAAACAAAAATATAGAATTTCTGACTTTCCAAATACTAAATGCTTGCAGACTTTTGATTGCTAGAAATTGGAAAAAACAAGAAGTATTACCTAAGTACAAAGAGAGGTGACCAACAATTTAGAATATGAAGAAGTAGTACCGAGGAGTTTAGGGGGCAAACAATTTTTTTGTAAGCTCACAAACTTTGGATGTCTAAGGTCAATATCTAGTTTATATACAGTTTACATGTATTGTATGAATTGTAATTACCCCGAGAGAGTCATACGGATATAATACAGGTTACACTACCCTTACCCTTTTATTTATTTATTTATTTTTTCTGTTTCTTTGTTTAATTGTGTGTATATTATTTTGGCTAATGTAATGAGTATGCAATGTTTTTAAACCATTATATACCATATAATGATTGTACTGTTGAAAACGAATAAAAATTGTCAGTTAAAAAAACGCAAAACATATTTCTGCCTACAGCAGCAGTTATGGGCAGATTTATCAAAGGTTGAGGTGAATTTTCGAATGAAAAAAAATCTAATTTCGAGCTATTTTTTGTGTATAGGCCAAATTCCATTCGAATTTGAAAAAAATGTAAAAACTAGGGATGCACCGAATCCACTTTTTTGGATTCGGCCGAACCCCCGAATCCTTCGCTAAAGATTTGGCCGAATACCGAACCGAATCCGAACCCTAATTTGCATATGCAAATTAGGGGTGGGAAGGGGAAAACAGTTTTTACTTCCTTGTTTTCTGACAAAAAGTCACGCGATTTCCCTCCCCGCCCCTAATTTGCATATGCAAATTAGGGTTCGGATTCGGTTCGGCTGGGCAGAAGGATTCGGCCGAATCCGAATCCTGCCGAAAAAGGCCGAATCCTGGCCGAATCCCGAACCGAATCCTGGATTCGGTGCATCCCTAGTAAAAACAATTCGGATTTCGAAATGTATCGTGTACTGTCTCTTTAAAAATTCGACTTCGACTATTCGCCATTTAAAACCTGTCGAATTGCTGTTTTAGCCTATGGGGGACCTGCTAGAACCTATTTGGAGTCAATTGGTGGACTTTGAAAAATCAAAGGGTTTTTTTTTGCAAAAACTTGGATCGAATTTGATCGTATATGCTATTCCTTCAATTCGAATGATTTGGATTTGGACCTATTCGATCAAAAAAAAACTTCAACTTAATTTCAGTTGGTTCTTTTTGAATTAGAATTTCAAAGTTTTTTCAATTCGATATTCAACCCTTGATAAATATGCCCCTTTATGTGTAGTGACAGGAATTAATGAAATTTACTTATCACTGTGCAGATTTTGATTAGAAAATGCTTGTGATTGTTATTGCATTCCTAAACACACGTAACAGCTGCTGGCTGAATTAGAGAAAATGCCTTGTCTGCCATTAGCCTAAGGATGTTAGCCTCTTATTATTGGGTGGGTCAAATCTGGGACATGTTATTCAGAATGCTTGGGACCTGGGGTTTTCTGGATAAGGGGGTATTTCCGTAATTTGCATCACCATACCTTAAGTCTACTATAAAATTATGTAAACATTAAATAAACCCAACAGGATAGTTTTACTGCCAACAAGGATTAATTATAACTTAGTTTTGATCAAGTTCAAGGTAATGTTTTGTTATTGCAGAGGAATTAAAATATTTTTTAAAAATTTCAGTTTTTTTAATTAAAATGGGGTCTATGGAAGATTACCTTCCCATAATTTGGTGCTTTCTGCATAACGAGTTTCCATATAGCAGATCCTATAACTGCACCAATATCATTGTTGTAATTGGAACAGTGATATAGTCTGTCTTCTGTGTGCAGTATTATGTGTTTTAGTGAGTATGTGTTTTAGTGCGTTCCCATTAGTAATGATTTTATTTAAAAATATACTAAAAGACTCTTGATTTATCTTTATGGGTAATCCATCTATTATACAGCTTTGCAGTTCAAAGCGATTCATCTATCTTTTATGGCTTATCCTGCTATTAATCAGTTGTGTACTAAAAGGCTATTCCACCTTTTCAGTGTAATGTTAATCATGTTATGTTAATTATGGATTCTGCCTGCACCATAAAAGCTACTGTGGGAACTTTATTTTCCATTTTGGCCATCTGCTGCAGCATGTATGTCCCTTGATTTGTAAATAGCCAGTGAATGTCTAGCCTGAATCAAAACTAAATTGCTGTGGATTTTCTACATGTACTTTCTTAAGTAACAGGAAAATGCGACCTGTTTAGCTTCTCCAAAAATTTTTGAAAATTCGCCAGCGATGGCTTCACACCCATCGCTACACTTCACCAGGCGAAAATTTGCTCAGACAACGCTAATTTACTAAAATGTGAAGTTGTGTCCAGGGCGACGAACACTGGTGAGTTTTCGCTAGCGTTACTTTGGCAATCAAAGCGAAGATGCGCTAGCATTCAATTATGCCTAGCAAAACTTTGTTAGAGGTCTTCGCTCAGGCTAATTTGCATACAGCGGGAAATTATAAAGTTGAATGGACATATACAGTATGTTGCAGCCAATACATTACTTTACACAAGTCTATGGAACCTTAATAAAGAAAATAGAGTTGTTATAATGCCCTACACATGAGCCCACTGTATAGTTTATGTTCCATATGTTAGAAAATGTAGGGGGAACCCAAAAAAAATTTCAAGGACTTTTGCAGGCTATCAAAGCTCTGAAAAGACGCCAGTGTTTTTTGGAACTTTTTCCGCTAAAAATATGAAGTAAGTAACAGCAGATTGAGGAAGATCTATGCACTCCAATGCACTTTGCCTGGTCTGAGCTTGCAAAGGCAAGTCTGGTGAAAGAGTTAAAGTTCAGTAAAATCTGTATCTTAGTGAATTTGCGGAGTAACGTCCATTCGCCAGAGCAAAAATTTGCCCGGCGATAGAGTGCGAATGATCGCTCTTTCGCTAGTGAAGTTACGCCTGTGCCAGTTAACCTTGTTAAATCGTCGCCAGCATTAGTCACTTCGCCCTTTAGTAAATTTATCACTGTGAGTGTTTTTTCTCCATCATTTCAAATTTAAGCAGTCCTTAGGCTGCTGTATTGTGGGCTTTGATTGTTTTTAGGTAAGGGTGATCTATAACAGTAAGAGAGCTCAACCCATGTACTGTATAATAGAGAAGATGGAAGTAGAAATGTTTCTATATCTATATCTTCCCCAGTGCTTAACACATATAGCTTCAAGATTTGCCTTGCCTCCACTCCCCTGTCACAATCCACAATGACTTGAATTGGTACAGGGTTTGGTAAGAGAAGGCTACTGTTGTTTATTAACACATAGTTTAACATAGTTAACGAGTGCAACCATCCAAAAGTGTTTGTAAACTGTTTGTCCAACATGTGCAACCTGTGCAAACAATGTAGCCTCCAGATGACTGATCCAGAGCCTAAATTCTGGTTACTGCTTTCTTTCTCATGTCACCATCTGAGGCTGACCACATTTCCCAGGACCCCAGGCCTACCCAGTTACCCAGTCACCTTTCCAACTACACATTTTCATCCCCTTAGGGCTCTGAGTCAAAGCATATCCTACGGCAGTTCCACTGCTGATCTACCCGCCTATTGCATCAGAACTAGCAGGGTGTCCCTAAGGGCCTCCCATTTCCCAAGCTCAGGAATATCACTATTTAATAGCAGCCACACAGAGGGAAGGAGGGGCAGCTTGTCAAGCCTTGCTTCCATACAGATCATTGGGCCCCAATCCTCATTTTCTAAATCATGCATATTGTTTTCACATTTGAAAGCACAGTTATGGGATACTGTAATACAACCCTGTATTTTCTGATATCTAGTAACTCATAGCAACCACTCAAATGTTTGTTTTAAAAACAGCTGACAAATAAATTCTAATTGCAGATTGGTTGCTTTTGGTTACTAGACATGTAGCAAATGTAAGAAAATGTATTAAATTACCAGATGTGATATGCATCCTGGTGCTTCATGCGTACGTGCCATAGTTACTAGCTAGCATTGCAACCCAACAGTGCTGGGATTTAAATTTAAAAAGTTTAAGTTTAAATTATCCTGGATACTTTTTGAGTAAATTTTGTATGTTCTCACATTTCCTGCATGGGTTTCCTCCATGTGTTCTGGCATTTTAATGGTTCACTGACTTCTAACTGAATTTACTATGTTTTCATGTAATAATAATATTGTGGCTCAGGAAATCAAGGTTGGCCTGGACCACACCAGTCTATTGCCTGCACGGCTCCTGATCTGAGGGGGGTTTGCAACTAAAGTGGGACATGGAAGCCCCAGTGGGCCTCCAACCAGCCAGGAAAATATATTCAAAGTAACAGAAGGTCACACAGTCATAATAAGTGGGGGACTTTGAAACATCATTTCTTGCACTCATCCAGATAAATAAAACTTGTAAGTAATTATATTACTGTTAATTCTAATACTTGAATGCCAATTTGCATTTATCAAACCTCAAATTTTAAGTTTTTAAAGGGGAAAATCTCAAACTTTTAGAAGAAAAGCTGCTAATGCTGAACCAGATACAACAGTGTGGCGTTAGCTAGCCAGCTGTATTCTGATTGGTCAAGCTTGGCATTATGTGGGTTGGCATTCTTTTTCCAGTCAAATATTCCCAACATTCTATGTGCCCTAATGTGATCTTCTTCATCTCTCTCTGCTGCTATACCCGTGTGTCTCTGACCCAATGTCTTCACTTGCCTGGTACATTTGATATGAATCTTTTGTTCTCTAAATTAAGCAGCAGTCAGCATCTCTAAGATCTGCTCTTTATCCCCATTATTCAGCAAGCTCCAGGAGTTCTGGAGGTGTCTGGGCTGAATTTATTTGAGATTTATTTTGCTCTGAAGCTGCTAAAAATTCGAATCCAAAAATACTCCAGCTAAAACCTGTTGAAATCATGGAGAAGTCAATGGCAAATGGTCCCTTTAAAAATTGGCACATGTTTTTTACAGGATTCTCGATAGTTTTGGGCTGTTTGCGCTAGTTTTCATTCAATAATCCAAAAAAAGTTACACAATTTTGTCACTACTTTTTCTTCCACAGATTTTTTTCAAGAATAATTATTGGTAAATTAAGATTCAGGTTTGGTCAAATGTTTTTTTTGTTTTTTTTTTTTAAATAGTCGAAAAGTTTTAATAAATAAGCCTCTGAGTGATTGCAGATTCCAGGCATAAAAGCAATAAAGGCAAACTATTTTATCTGTTCTAAGTAGAATAAATAATAATAAAGGCATTGCATTCACTGTAACAGGTCGTGGATTTACATGAACTGCCTAATAAAAATAACAACAATTAAAAACATTAATTTAAATCTAATGCATAGTTCAACAACTTTACTAGGATATTTTAATGTTTTAAACCTTTTTCTCCTAACAACGCATGGGAATAATGCTCCACTTTGCACTTTCTATAATACTTGGCTTGTTTCAGCTTGTTGAAATTTAAGCAAGCCAACTGCACATTACAATGAAGAGGTTTTAGATCTTCATCGCCAAAATGCATGCAGTCCCACTTTTAAATTTATTCTTAACTTTGACAAATCATTGCATCCATATTAACACCCTCACAACTTTTATGTGTGACAGTGTAAATGTGTTTTGCAATCAGTTGAAAATAAACTGCTAAAAATAGCAGTGGTACTTCTGCTTGGACTCCAGAAAATGTATTTTGGCCGTCATACCTGAGGCCAGATGGTCATCAGCTTTTCCCTTGTCTGGGACGCAGATGAGCATATCACTATATACCCTGAGAATTGCTCAGCTGAGCCGCTGCAGAGCCACGTATTTTGTGAAAATGAAATATATATATATATATTAATACATTAGGTTTACTATGTATAATAGGACTATGCAAATTGATTTACTAATTATTAAGGGAACTTAAGGATAAAATACAATTTTAAAGCCTTACGCCTATGAACACATGCAGTACCCAAAAACTTGAAATAAGTATTCTGTAAGAATTATGTTATGAGTCAACTCATTTAATAAATAGCATTATTTATTTTTCTGTTAATCAAATGATCCTGTATTTTTGTGTGTGTATGCTACTAAATACATTTCATTATTATTGCTCTTCCTTTTATACCTTTTCAGATTATTTTAAATTCTATGCACAAATATCAACCAAGGTTACATATTGTTAAAGCGGATGAAAATAATGCCTTTGGTTCCAAGAACACAGCTTTCTGTACACATGTATTTTCAGAGACATCATTCATATCCGTGACCTCTTACCAGAATCACAAGGTAAATCCCAATGCTGTTTTTGTTTTCTTTTTAATATTCATGTATGTTTTTATAAGTGTATATCTGTGACAAAAGTTGGAGACATAAGGGGCAGATTTATTTAGGCTCGAATGGTAAATTTGAATTCAAATTTTCAATATTAATTTTGGTCAATACTCACATATTCAAATTTTAATTCACCAACGTGAATGTGAGATTTATAACACTCCTCGACCCTGGAAACTGTTCTACTTCAATTATTCACCACCCAAAACCTGCCAAGTCCATTTACAAGTCAATGGCAGGGGTCCGTTGAACCATTTCAATATGTTAATTGCCTTCCTGACATTCAAGTTTTTTTTGAGAGAAAAACTCAATTAGAATTAGTTTCGAATTTTCGGATAAATAACTTCCCATTCGAGTTTTGAGTAGATTTAAATTTATTAGAGTTTAAAAAATTCACATAACTTCGAAATTTCACCTTTCATAAATCTGCCCCTAACAGTGTAATAAATAACACAATGGAATAATTTGTATTGCTAGCACTAATTAACTCTGTAAGGGTTAAGATGTTTCTGACCATTCCTTAGTCTTTTGTATTATTAGAAGGGAACTTTCATAGACAAGTGGCCTGTGCTGTTCAATGATTTAAAGTACAGTAAACAAATATGTACATGTTTCTAAAAATCTTAGAGAATAAAGATTAGAGGGACTACAATTTGGGGTAATGTAGGGAACGCTACGCTGCTGAATTAGGTTGAAGAATGTTTCAGATCACCCATGTTTTTATGATATAGAGACACCTGTGTGACCCTATTTTATATAAGTGCAATGTCAAATATGATTTTATTTGAAGGCACTCTGGACATGAAGGGGCCGATTCACTAAATTCGAGTGAAGGGTTCGAATTAAAAAAACTTCGAATTTCGAAGTTTTTTTGGGCTACTTCGACCATCGAATGGGCTACTTCGACCTTCGACTACGAAAATCGAACGATTCAAACTAAAAATCGTTTGACTATTCGACCATTCGATAGTCTAAGTACTGTCTCTTTAAGAAAAACTTCAACCCCCTACTTCGGCAGCTAAAAGCTACCGAAGTCAATGTTAGCCTATGGGGAAGGTCCCCATAGGCTTGCCTGGGATTTTTTGATTGAAGGATTTTCCTTCGATCGTTGGATTAAAATCCTTCGAATCAGTTCAGCCGGGCACAAGGATTCGGCCGAATCTGAATCCTGCTGAAAAAGGCAGAATCCTGGCCTAATTCCAAACCGAATCCTAGATTCAGTGCATCCCTACTCACAAACCCTAAAACCACGATTGTCATTGAGTTTATTAAAAGATCCAAACATAAAAATATAAACGAAAAAAGTGCCGAATGATGCAATAAAAAATACGAATACCTTTAAAACCTCTAAAAATGTTAGTGTTCCAGACAATTTGTAGCAAAAAAAAAAACGAAAACCACTAACAGTCTGAATTGATTTAACGTGGTCCAATCAGATCAGCACAACTCCCGTTGACTTCTATATCACCTTTAGAAATATAAGAAAGTCACAAATTGTTCAAGATTTGTGGAAAAAAAAGAAATGCAGTTGTTAGCAAATGGGCCCATCAAAAATCCCCCAAACATACATCAATTTACTTCTTCATAGAATATTTTAGCAGTTTTTTGTCACTTTTATGCTGAACACAATAAGAATGTTAAATGTGTCACCAGCATTTGTTACAGTCAAAATGGATTATATATCATATATACTGTATCCTTCTTAGCAAGTTCCAAAACCATGAAGCTTTACCAAACAGAATTTCTTTAGAAAAGTTTTCTAAAAATGAATGCATTTCTTCATAATTTGAAGGCATGTTTTATAGGTAGAAACCCTTCTGTTCTGTGTTGTGTGAAAGTTATGGGCCCCACAAATTACTGTAAGTTGCTTCTTATAAATACCCATTATTGCAGTTTTTCATTCCTTCCAAATCTATGTAATATTGCCTTTAATATAATTTAAATGATATGACTATATTAGTACACTCCTGAATATTTGATTGGTTCCTTGACACTCTAGGGTTGGTAATTGTTAAAATACAAAGATACCTCCACCACATTTATGTATTATAATATTCAGACTTAGGGGGTTATTTATCAATGTCAGAATTAATCTTAATTTCTTATGAAAAAAATTCCAACCAAATCCGCACAGGTTTTTTTGTCTTATTTATTAGTACACTTTCCCAAAATTTTTGTTTGTGGGAAAAAATCTGAAAAAATGGGAAAAATAAGAATTTTCGGAATTTCTTTCCAATTTTCACTATTCTTTTGGTTTTTCACCTGAAAACTCAGATTTCTTATGTTTTTTTGGCTGAAAACTCTGAAAACTTTGGGGTATTGCACGAAACCCAGCGCACATCAAAAAACCATCGGGACTTCTACCATTGACTTATATGCAACCTCGACAGGTCTGAGATGCCAGATTTTCTGATTCTGACTTTTCCATTTTTAGGGTTTAATAAATTCCGAAGAATTTGTGATTTTTTAAAAGTCCAATTTTATTAAAAGAATCACAAATTTTTTGGGATTTTTGCATTCAGAGTTTAGTAAATAACCCCCTTACTGTATGTTTCTCAATAATAATGGGCACAGTTTCACCGTTACCTGGAAAATGCTTTTCAGTAACGTGCACAAACATCCATGTATTAAAAATCTTATATAATTGAATAATAGTCATTTGTATACATTTATGGAAGGGAGGGGAACTGTGTATAATAATAAAAAAAATCACACAGATGTGCATTTTAACCACTACTGGAATCTGGTTCTTGACTGAATACTGGCATAATATGAAAGTCAAAAAGTGATTAGAAAATACAAATAAAGCTGTGTGCAATGCAAAATGAATTTGGCACTGTTTAGTATATACATATGAATCAGCAACCCCATACATTCTCCAATGTCATTCAAAAGAAACAAGCAAATCTAATAATGACTCGAAAAGCTCACCCATAAATCTAAGGTAAAAAGTAATTACAGAATATGTATTTGGTGAAACAGATGAGGAATGTGCCCATAAAATAGCAGCAAGCAGCTTGCCTTTGGCTTGAATAAGTGTCCTGTGAAAACGAAAGCTTCGATTTTGGAGTATGCAAGCAAACACTCAAGGCAAGGTCCATCACAAGGCATTTGGAAAATTTTCAGGATTGAGAGAGATGAGTCATTCTTAAATCCACAACCCTAATCTCATAAAGGAATCATTGTACGTCAGACTGAATTGCCATATCTCATTATATTAATTAAAATAGAGTGCTTGCACTCATTGGATCAGTTGAATATTCAGATCACTTTTAAGGTACACATGTTGATGACAGTTTTGGTTTAATCCTCATTTGCTAGAATGGGCATAATAATCCATGTTTGTAAAGCTTGGAAATGCTTTTTCAGCTGACCTTTTTACTGTGTTTCACTATTTTGTTTGTTTTGCCGTTTTTCTCAAAACGTGTTTCCATTCGAAAGCAAGATTTTCCACCATTTAGCAGATGTACTTTTCCTATTTCAATTACATTATGTCAGACTTTTAAAATAAAACATAACACAGCCTAAGACAAGGCATACAATGTTCATTCCTGTGGGATGCTAGCCAGGGCTTTCCATATTTTGCCAGTAATAAAACTTTTCTCTTGGGTTTCCTATTGCACATCTACTATTAAAATCGCTGTATACATTATGTGGTTTCCAGTGCAAAATAAAGCAGCTTTTGCTCATCTAATATTCAAAAGATCCAGCAAAAAGGTAAAGAAAAAAGTTATTCACCATGACATCATGGTTGAATATCATTGTTAAATTTTGCTGTAAATAATAGATAGCTGCATATATACACTCATATATATACATGACCGTCCTGATGTGACACGACCATAAACATTATGACCTTCATTTTAAGGGCCAAAGGGCCCAAATGATCGGAACAACAAGAAGTGGAGAGGTTCTGCATTGGCCAATATGGTGCATCAGCAAAATAAATTCTAAAACTTTTATCAATCAGTAAAATCCATCTAGCACACATACACTGAAATATTTAATACAGGTATGAAACCTATTATCCAGAATGCTCGGGCTTTCATGATAATGGGGCTTTCCGTAATTTGGATCTTTACACCGTAAGACTACTAGAAAATCATGTAAACATTAAATAAACCTAACGATCTGGTTCTGCGTGCAATAAGAATTAATTATATCTTAGTTGGGATCAGGTGCAAGCTGCTGTTTTATTATTACAGAGAAAAAGGAAATCATTTTTAAAAATTCGGATTATTTGATTATAATAGAGTCTATGGGAGACGGCCTTTCCGTAATTCGGAACTTTCTGGATAACGGATTTCCGGATAACGGATTCCATACCTGTATATATGATTGTTTCTATTCTAGACAGTTCAACTACCTGCTTAATCAGGAAAAAAGAGAGCCGATACCTTGTCTGCTACAAACAGGGGAATCCCAAACTTTATTCCATGGTGCTCTAACCTCAGCGGAAGGGCCATGCGGTCCCGAAACGTTCGATCACTGTTACAGGGCCACTATACCTTTGCTTTTGTTTGTATTTTTTGTAGAACACAACTGATGACTTTTGTGACTGTTTATTGCTTGTCTGGACACAGCCTTTCTTATAACTTCTCATAGCCATATGGCAGTATAGTCCCCTTTCTGGAAGCTAAAAGTACAGTGGTGCCAAATTGGGGCTGCGGGCAGCTAGAGGCAACTCCTAAAGTTTTTTTTCATATCTACAGTATTGCTGCAGGAGAAAGACTGCATCTTTGCATGGCTTGTGCAGAGATATACAAAACATTTGTTTCCAATGTCAATATTCACCTTTACAACTGTAATGGTGCTACCCACATTCAAATGGTTAAAGAAGGGGAATCTTGACAGGGCTAGGAAAGCAGGGAGGGAGGAGAATGTGTTGTAAATACTTTCTTGGGAAAACAAGGAAATAATAGGTGGCAACTGTTCAGTAGGGGGTTCAGGTGACCATGTGCCTTGATGCTGTCCTGGTCATATATTGGTGAATTCTAAGTTTTGTAGCCCCATGTATCATTGTTCTATAGACTTTCTAGAAAATATTTAGACTGCTTTCCAAATGTAATTAGCAATTTAGCTGTTTCACTCTGCATTTAAATAAACATATTTATTAATTGTATTTTAGATGTGTCATATTGTCTTTCCTTTTGCAGATAACACAACTGAAAATTGAAAATAATCCCTTTGCAAAAGGCTTTAGAGGGAGTGATGACAGTGACCTCCGTGTGGCACGTCTGCAAAGGTATACCTTTAGTATAGTAGTAGTATATTTCTTACTTATTTATATTAATATAATATATTATTATATATTTGATATAGAAATTAATTTTATAAATGGACATTGCTACCTTGAAACTACCTTGATATCAAAGGTCACCACCACAACTTGCAAAGGGATACATTCATTCATAAAATTGCAAAATAGTTTCATCTTTTCATCCTCATTTGGCTAAAAGAATTCTGTTACACCAACAGTTTGTGTTACATTTTCTGATACAGTTGCTTGATTATTTTGCCTTTGACTATGAATGGGAACATATTTAAAGCATATGAAAGAATAATTAAGCCTTTGGTGAGGCTAACTTCCCCAACAAAAGAGTAAATATAATCTTATTTGTATGATAAAAGGCTCAAACAGAAGCCACAGAATTTTTTTTTTCTGGTGTAAATCTACAACCAGTCATACAGTCAGTCTCATGATTTTCTGGAGAATGGAATACCCTAAAGGTGTTTATTTTTCTCATTATTTTTATTCAGGGGTCTAAGGAAACCTTGAAACTGCACGGGAAGCCAGCAAGTATGGGGAGAGCATAGGGTTTCATTAAAACACAATTTTAATACATATTGGTAAAACAGTTCAACCTCTGGTCATTTTGGGTCCCTACACTTACCTTGCAATGGAGTCCAATAATATCTACTTACGCCACTGTCCCATGCCACTTTTAGTATTGAAACTTATTGTACATTATTCTTTTGTTTTCCATGTATTAATTATAAACATTTAGACATCCATGTTACACTTTTTTTGTATACAAATTACATATATATTTTAAATTTTAATATATTACAAATATATTTACCTTTTTACTTGGAATAGAAACAGTCTTCTTTGTTACTGAAAACATCACTGCCCATAATTCATTTTAATTAGAAAAACTTTAACTCTCTCACTTTAATTGCAAACATTTTTATATTTTAATATGGTTTTCACATGATAAACCAAGAGATTAATTTTTCTGATCTGGCCCTATATGTAATTTCCATTTAGTGCTACTGTAGCCTTGCAAATCAGTCACCCGTATTAGCTATTGTAGTCCGAATTTTCTAAGCATGAGAAATGTATTTAAATATGAATCTTCGGCTCACTACGTTCCATTAATTGGGTGTTGGGTCTCATCATTATTGCTCTGGCTAGACCTGCTGTAGCTCCAGTACATGTAAGGTTTATGGGAATAATCTAGCCTACAAACTTCATATATAGATTAGAGCTAAGATAATGTAAAGAAACGGCAAATTTATAATGAATTAATTCTGTCCAGTCTGAGTACCAAACCTTAGCCTTCGTGTGGGAACATCAAGTTCAATCTTCCAACAATCTCTGTTGTACAATATACAATTCTCCTTCTACAGACACCAAAAATTCAATTATAGTGTTAAGGGGGAAAAGTAAAACTTCATAAAATCAGTTTTAGAAGACTAATGAGTATTATAAATCTGCTGAGGGTTTAACTTGGACATCTCCAAAATACAGTTAACTATCAACATTTCTCCTGCAGCAAAGAATATCCTGTCATTTCTAAAAGCATCATGAGGCAAAGGCTGATATCAGGTCACCCAGGACAGTTATCAGGCAAATCAGATCTTAACCCACTTCATGGAAGTCACCAGGGCCTGCAGCATTATCAGTATGAGAATGGAGCGCACATGCCATTTGCCCCAACTGATGCCCAGGACTTGCCACTCAATACCTTCACTGCACAGAGGGACTCTGGCTTGTTTTATCACTGTTTAAAAAGAAGAGGTACGGTAAAATAAATAAATAATTGTGCCACAATACCCTTGCATAGTTCTTACAGCTATTGTGAAATATGGGTTTGTAATAACAAGTAAAATACTTTTTTTATGATAAAGAGAACTATTTGCACATAGCTAACACTTGTAAAGCATCATTCTAACATCACCCCCCCCCAAAAAAAGGACTTTTTATGTATTATGCTGGGAGCTTTTAATGGAATGTGGGCTTTTATAACTGTGGGTTACAAACACCTTGGCTTAGAGATAGAAGGGTAGATTTTAAATCTAACTCCTCCAGTGATTTACCCAAGACTTAGAACGTTTCAATATAATGTCCTTGCCAAATTATAGAAAGAATATTAAACTAGTAATTCGCTTACCAAAATTGTTACTTATACCATTTTAATCTGATGCCTACAGCTATATTCAGTCTTCTACTAACAGTACAACATGCTTAAATATTTTCATTGATGGGAAAAGAGGATGCTCAGCTAAGTCACAAGACCTTTTGACAGGTGGTTAGATCAGGGCTACAATGCAAGCTGTTTGCCCTATTGCTCCCTACCTTCTATGTCTGAATGACATTCAAGGTAGGGGTGGGTAGGGGTCTATGGGGGATATCTAATAAAAAGCACTAAGTTTGCTCAGGAGCAGTAACCCATAGCAACCAATCAGCATTTAGCATTTACTGGTCACCTGTTCCAAAGCAAACATCCTATCGGTTCCTATGGGTTACTGCTCATGGTCAAACTTAGTACATTTTATTACATATTGGGGTGCGTCTTTAATAGTACTACATATTCAATCTTCATGTGTTCAGTAGCTTACTGATAATATTTCACTGCAGAGAATTGTCACTACATCTTCATAATACATTGTGACATGTTCCTTTCTCACTGTAGACTGTACAACATAAGACAATTAGTCTTTGACATTTAGGGACCTATTTTTCAAACCTTGTTGTTTTTTTCTGGCTCAGTTTTTAAGGGAAAATAATTAGAGGTGCATTCAAGATTTATTATGCTCCAAAGATTAGTTTCGCGAATTTTTCGCCGTTTCGCGAATTTCACGAATTTTTCGGCGAAGCGAAACGTCGAAAATTCACCCGTCACTAGTCTTTTCTAATAATCTACTGTATATGTTCTCTTTCTCTCAGTATCACTCATTTATGTCCATCTCCTGAATATATAGTTCTTTGTTTTACAGAAGGGGCTCGCCATCTTGACCTACCTTGCAAGAGATCTTATCTGGATCCCTCATCATCTATGGCAGATGATCACTATTTCCGATCTCCTCCCCCATATGACCAGCAAATGTTGAGCCCATCATACCGCAATGAAGTTACACCTAGGGAACCATGTATGTACTCTACTTCAGGAGCTGAAATAGCTGGTGTATCAGGAGTAGAAGATTTACCTCCTCCTCCTCCACCTTTAAGCTGTAACATGTGGACTTCTGTTTCACCATACACTAGCTACAGTGTTCAGACAATGGAAACTGTGCCATATCAACCTTTCCCTACTCATTTTACCACCACAGCGATGATGCCTCGTCTGCCTGCCATTGCAGGGCAAGGTTCTCAGCCTCCTGGAGAATCCCACTTCAGTGTCTACAATCAGCTTTCTCAGTCGCAGGCTCGGGAGAGAGTCCCTTCGTCATTTCCCAGAGAAAGGGTACATCCATCCCTCTGTGAACGAAAACCCCCATCCCCTCATATCAACACAGCCAATGAATTTCTGTATTCGCAAGGCTTTTCTTTATCCAGAGAATCCTCCCTACAATATCATTCAGGTATGGGGACTGTTGAAAACTGGACTGATGGATGACTGCTGCTACCATGGACGCCACATATGAATTATTCTTCTATGACCCAAACAATCTGATTTCTCTCCTTATTACCTGTTGGTATCCTGCACTCCAGGAAGTCTTTTTATCTGAGATTGCTTGATATAGAGGATATAGAGAAAATATCACTATAGCCGTTAAAGCCAACCTATACGGATGTCCTGTGTCTTCTATATTTCAAATACTGGGAAAACTGAACCAATGGAAAAGTAGAACATGCATCAAACTATTTCTCAAATGAAATACAAAAAAAAAGTGAAAAATCACTACATTTTTGCATGCTGAATAGCTATTTATACATATGTATGTATATATATATATATATATATATATAAATATATATATATATCCAAATGCAAGCCACATTTTCAATGAAGCTTTGCTTTAAACAGATGAAATGCTTAATAAAATCAAATGTTACCAGGTTTTAGACATCTATTTAAGATTTTTTTTTAAATTAAATGTGTTGTTTTATATGCAAAAGACAATATTTTCTTAGAAATCCTCTTAGATCCAAGCGATGTGGAAATTTCCTAGTTTCCTTGTTACGTAGCATGGTCATTTTACTTACAGTACATATCAGAACATAAAAGCCATTTTACTTGTAATCCAAAATTTCTGTTGGTTTTCAGTAATCTTTATTAATTTGTGCAGTGATAAATATTATATGCTGACAGCGACTCAAGATTTCATCATCCCATCCCTCCCTGCTCTTCAATAAATCTCAGACTTTCCCAGGAAGATATCCATAATGCCAGACATTTTCCCAGCCTAAGAAAAATTCAACCCATGTTGTGATTTGGTGATATGTGTGGCATTAATTATTGGTTTGTCTGTTACAGAATTTAAGATAAGAACGACATAATGGAAGCTAAACGTTATTGTGAGTTGCCATAAAAAACTATTATGTCAGAATTTAAACATTTTGAACAATACTCCTAACATGGAAATAAGAATCAGCAAATATACTTAAAGAGAAATATTAATGAAAACAAAATGTTTTTGAAAAAAAACTTATAATCATGAAGAAAAATAATTTAGAGTGTTTTCGTTTAGAGTGAAGACGAAATGACATGCTGGGTAACCCATTTTAGCTATGCAAAAGCATATACATTAAATTGTTAGAAAAGATACTTTCCACTATGCTACACAATCATACCATTTAGATATTCTTTCTTCCAGTTGCAAGAATTACTCCAAATCAGGTTGCCCCAAACACACTTTTAATTTTCCTTTAATTGTTTCTGTAGTGAATACAACTGTCTCTCCAGAGTTCAAAGAAGCAGCAGATGTGGAAGGCAAGGGTGATGGAAATGGTGTCTACTGGGAACAAACTGCATTTTGTGATAATTTGGTGCAGATTTTCCACCAGTAAGATCATGAATTTGTTCACAAAACTCTACCAGGCAAAAAAAATCTCCTCCAAGTTCACTTAATAACCCTTTTCTGGTCCAGAACTAGCTCTCCACTTAGCTGTGGATATAAAGTGCAGTTAAACCCTAGCCCTACCACACTAAAGTCGCTAGTCTGACAGATTTCTCCTGGAAATATTAACTCCGCTACTTCTCCTTGGTGGAGCACATTATTGTTCTTACTAACTAGCCCTTAGTATCTTACACCTCTTGGATGTACTACAGCAGCAGCTAGGCTATAACTCACTGGCATCATGCATGGGATCCCTGAAGCCCTAACTTTTCTAAGGCATTGGTTACCTTAGGATTAACCTCCTACAGGCTTTTCTCCACTTCAGAGGCTAACTGAAGCTACTTGTCTCTGGCTGAGTCTCAGCACTCAGCGGGTCTTAATAAAGACAAAAAAATGTATTTACCTATTAGCCCTACTAGGTAAATACACTTTGTTTATATATGGTGGGGTTGCAGATTTAGATAAATTACCAACACAAGGCGTTATAACAAAAAAGATTTATATATATATATATATATATAGAATATATATATTCTTTCAAAAGTATACAGTACATCAAACAAAGCAGTATTTGTCATGAATTTATACACATAAACAAATCCTATTTGATAGCATAATGACAATACATAACATCCAAATGCATACTCAAGGCACAAAACGTCAAGAAGCAGATAAATATGCCAAAAATGAGAATAATCCCAAAGTTTTGGCGTAATAGCCTTTGTCAAGGAGATTAAAGGATTACCAGAGGTATAAATATTTACAGCATTGAGGACTTAGTTAATAATGCTTTATTATGTTCTACCAAATGTGCTTATGGTTTGGTGGTTGAGAAAAGACTTGAAAGTCAATGCTCCTTGCTTTCATCCATGTTTAGGACTGTTGACTTGCTAGAAAAGAAATCTTCTCTCGCACAAGTTAAAGCCAGAGCAAATGGCATGGCTTTGTTGAATATAATAGTGAATCTGTTTGGTGAGCATGTAGTTGATACTGTGAAAGAAATGATGTATGCTGTAATGCCTAGAAATGTCCACCACCATGTCTGACTGTAGATTTTATGCACTATTGCTTTAACCTCTCATGCAGTTTTCGCTTCACATAAACTCTCCAATTAAAATTGTAAACTTCAAATCACAATTAATCTGGAAACAGAACTGTGACCTCTGCTAGGTGATTTTGTTTGTTTTATTGTTAAAGAATAAGTTTAGAAACTGTTACTCTTCCATGAAGTTCTATAAATATTTCATTTTATATATTCCTTGGAGAAGAGGGAGCAGAAAAGGAGAACAGACTCTCAATTACAAATATGTTATATATGTAATATAAAATAGGATATAAATCCTCTACAAAATATCTCCTCTATATGACTTACACAAGTGGTATTGAAAAAATAAAGCAGCAAAGTTTAGGCCTACCTGGATTCTTTGTCAAGTGTCAATGTATAACAACATAAGATCTTACATATAGAAAGGGAGACTATAACTTTACATACAGAATTCAGCACTTAACCTGAGCTATTCCATTGTATGCAGAGATAAGTACAGACACTCAATATGTACGTATGTATAAATCACTGTATATTGTCTGATTATAATTATATTACTGATCATGTTGAGGGTCTATACCGCCCCAACTTATCGGTGTCAATGGTCGTCTCATACAGAGCAGATCATGATTTGTTTATTTGAAAAATGTATTTGAATTATGTTGCTTGTTCATTTGGAAATTAATTTCGGATATGTTTCTGACTTATCGGTATCAGTGGGATAGTTTTATTATGAAGATGACTGCAGTGTTGTTTCACACATGTAAGTAAGGTACACTGGATTCACTGTTTCTGTATGGATATTATTAAGTACTTTGCACATAGTCATTCTTTAGCCTCCATTTGAATTTGATTAGGCTTGATAACCTGGGGGGGGGACGCGCCCCTGAGGTGGCAGCCCCCATAGGCCGTCACCCTCTAGTCCTATGCTGGACAGAAGAGTCAAGATAGAGCAATACTACAGGTATGGGATCTGTTATCTGGAAACCCATTATCCTGAAAGCTCCAAATTACATAAAGCCTGTCTCCCATAAACTTTATTTTATTCAAATAATCAAAAGTTATTTCCTTTTTCTCTGTAATATTGAAATAGTGCCTTGTTCTTGATCCCAAATAAAATATAATTAATCCTTATTGAAAACAAAACCAACATATTGGGGATATTTACATATTTACATGTTTACATGATTTTCTAGTAACTTAAGGTATGAAATTACAGAAAGATCCATTATCCAGAACCCCCCCAGGTCCCGAGCATTTTGGATAACAGGTCCCAAACCTGTACTATAAGACAAAAGAACATTAGTAGATAATGTGAGTGTTTACAACAAGATAGTCACACATTAAAAAATGGGGTAGTAATATATTTGTAATATATATATATATATATATATATATATATATATATATATATATGTATGCTATATTTTATATACATTTTTTATATTTACTTAACTCACCAGCTTGGTTGTTAGGCCATCTTTTGAGTGTCAGTGACACTTTACCTACTCAGTGTTGATGAGCTTAGGGGTATTGGAAGTCTTATAGAAGCTGGTGTTTATTATTAATTCATTCTGATGCAGAATGCATTAATTGGCCTTGAATCATGAATAGTTTATTCTATATAAAGTATATTACAGGTATGGGATCTGTTATCCAAAAACCCATTATCTAGAAAATTCTAAATTACAGAAAGGCCATCTCCCATAACATTTTATCCAAATAATCTAAATAATCGAAGTTTAAAACCACTTTTTCTCTTTCACTTATCGGTATCAGTGGGATAGTTTTATTATGAAGATGACTGCAGTGTTGTTTCACACATGTAAGTAAGGTACACTGGATTCACTGTTTCTGTATGGATATTATTAAGTACTTTGCACATAGTCATTCTTTAGCCTCCATTTGAATTTGATTAGGCTTGATAACCTGGGGGGGGGACGCGCCCCTGAGGTGGCAGCCCCCATAGGCCGTCACCCTCTAGTCCTATGCTGGACAGAAGAGTCAAGATAGAGCAATACTACAGGTATGGGATCTGTTATCTGGAAACCCATTATCCTGAAAGCTCCAAATTACATAAAGCCTGTCTCCCATAAACTTTATTTTATTCAAATAATCAAAAGTTATTTCCTTTTTCTCTGTAATATTGAAATAGTGCCTTGTTCTTGATCCCAAATAAAATATAATTAATCCTTATTGAAAACAAAACCAACATATTGGGGATATTTACATATTTACATGTTTACATGATTTTCTAGTAACTTAAGGTATGAAATTACAGAAAGATCCATTATCCAGAACCCCCCCAGGTCCCGAGCATTTTGGATAACAGGTCCCAAACCTGTACTATAAGACAAAAGAACATTAGTAGATAATGTGAGTGTTTACAACAAGATAGTTACACATTAAAAAATGGGGTAGTAATATATTTGTAATATATATATATATATATATATATATATATATATATATATATATATATATATATTTATATTTTATCCAAATAATCTAAATAATCGAAGTTTAAAACCACTTTTTCTCTTTCATAATAAAACAATACCTTGTACTTGATCAAAACTAAGATATAATTAATCCTTATTAATAACAGAGCCAGCCTATTGGACTTATTTAATACATTCATGATTTTCTAGTAGACTTAAGGTATGAAGATCCAAATTACGGAAAGATCCATTATCCGGAAAGCCCCAGGTCTCATGCATTCTGAGTTTCGAAGCACATGCAACAGACAGCTAAAGGCACAGACCTACATACATATATATATATATATATATATATATATATATATATATATATATATATATATATATATATATATATATATATATATATATATATATATATATATATATATATATACACACACACACATACATTATATTTAGGGGTCTATTTACTAACAATCAAATGTCTATTTTTTAACGATCTATAAAAATTAGGGTTTTTGTCTATTTCTCTAAAACTCTAAAATGTAAGATTTATTAAACCATGAAAAACTCTAATTGCAAAATTTTTCAAGTAAAAAGTTGTTGAGGACAATTTTTAATTGTCTGCACCAGTCTAATTTTTAGAGGGGTTTTCGTATTTTTTATTTAAATTGTTCAACTTTTTTTCGTTCTTGATTTTTATATTCAGAAGATGAGTTTATACTCACTAAAATGAGAATGTTGCTAAATGGTCTCTTAGAAATAACTTAAAATAAAGCAACAGAAAATGTTTCAATATTATATATTGGAGTGTTGCTTATATTTGCATCTTCTTTCATTATGCAAAACCTGTTTAGGCAGAAACTAAAATAAAAAGATGTTTCTTCAATATGAACAAAGAGAACAGGGAACTTAAAAAAAAGCAGTTGCCACATTAGTTAAAATATCTAAAATAGTTATTGTATTAACACTTATATAAAGCATTTTTTCAAGCCCTCTAGAGGAAACATAAAGCAACTTTGCATACACACAAGAACTTTGCTAATATGGGTAGGTCAATTTATCAGCCTTTAAAAAAACACACAATCACAGAAAAAAAAATGCAAATACAATGTAGCTTCTTAAAATGTTTTTAGGTTAGGACAAAATCCAACTTGAAACTTTGATATAGCTAGCATGGTACTTTCATTTCACAGTATAACTTAGACATAAAACAGGTTGGTATTTTTAGCTTAATTCCTTAGTGTAGCAAACTTCCTCCAAACCTTCAGCAATCCCATATCTACTGAACGGTACATTCAATATAAACCTATTATGTTTTAATGGCAACCATCAGTATGTGATCTGAGCACACATGTAACCCATTATCCTGGCTACTCCCTGAAATGGGCTGAACCCAGCTAAACACAGCTGTGCATTTGTGCCATTTTAGTGCCCATTGTTATATTGAACAATTCAGCGAAGGCCAGTCAAATGCTGTAGAGTCACGTATATTACATTACACAAGGCACAGCGAGACTTTTAGTTGTATTGCCAAGAGCACCAGGAAGCCATAAAAAACAGGTAATTCAGCCACTGGAGTAAAAAATAAAATTCCTCAAAGCAAAGTATGGAAAAAGTTAAAAATAGCATTAAGCAAGACTTTTGAAAATCTCACAGCACAAAAAAAACTTTTCTTGTACTTTAGATAAGATCAAGAATGCAAAAGTACTACAAATTCATCTTTCTGATATATGCTGACATAACATCTGTAATTAAAAAGCATATCTTGGAAGGTATAAAATACTCAGGCATGTTGTACAAGAGTAATATGGGCCTTTCTTTCTGCTGAACTGTGCAATTTCATTTGTCAAAATGACACTATATCAACACAAGGCTAGACGGCTTCTGCCAACCTCCTCCGAACAATTTATGGTTTCTAAGTTCCAGCCCAAGCTCTTTGTGCAGTGAGATGTTTTGGCCAGCATAGTTAAACCACCTCTTTTATTTAAGGAAAAAAATATTTCTCTCATTGTCAGACTTTGACAATTTAGAGTGTGACTTGCCATAGTTTTCACCACTCATACATTGGGAGAAATGCACAACTGAATCTATTATTCAAGCTTGTAGAAGCCTAATAGCTACTGTCTGCTCACACCAAAACATGACACAACAATGATGCATTTTATTCACAGACAGAATCCTGTTTTTCCATAAGATGGAGGACTCTAACACACCAGTGATTGGGTCTGTGGAATTTGCTGGTTATATATGTAAATAATAAATAATTGTAATGATTATCCCTCCATTGTTTCATGGCCACAGTTGCAATTGAAAACAATATAAGTAATAATAACCCACATTAACAAAATTGTTTTGTCATTTTCCCTTTTGCCTAATTCAAAGGTTATTTCAGTTACAAACGTTTACAAAAATAGCACCAAAATCAAACATGTTCTGCAGAAAAGACATTGATGGGAAGGGAATAACTTGTTAAAGGAACAGTTCAGTGTAAAAATAAAAACTGGTTAAATAGATAGGCTGTGCAAAATAAAAAATGTTTCTAATATAGTTAGTTAGCATTTTGTTCCTACATCCTTGGCACTTCATCAGAGTGACTCTGATGAAGTGCCAATGATGTAGGCACGAAATGAGTTAGAGAACCACACACCCTACCGATATATGTAATTTTAAAGCATTGAAATAAAGCCGGATTGATATTACACAAGTTGTTCTCCTGGTTATGCTATGATCAGCGTTCCACAGCGATCCTCTGTATTAATAAATATGCATGTCAGTATATTCTGCTCGTAAGAAAGGAACATTCTTGCAAAACAAAACCATTGTGGTTCAATAGAAGTGTTGGTGTTGAGGTGGGTAAGAAAAGGCTTTCAAGTTAGCTGGGACAGCTGAAACATTTATCAGGTATAAGGAGGTCAATAAATCATGCAAAAAAGCTATCAGATAAATAAAATTGATATGGAAAAGGGTATTGCAGCAAGCAGTAAAAATAATCTAAAACTATTTTTTTAAATATGTAAATAGTAAAAAAAATTAAAGAGGATGGGTGGGAACCTTAATATCAGAGGAGGGTCAGCTGGTTGAACAGAAAAAAAGCAGAGATTCTGAACTTATTTTACCTTCTTAAAAGTCCCAATCCTAGTAATACAACTAATGGTGCATGGTTCACACATGAGGGAATTCAAAAGAGATTAGAATATGTTAAGATAAACAAAGGTCCGGGACAGGATAGTATTCATTCCAGGATACTTAGAGAGCTTGTGATTGCCAAAACGCTTTACTCAATTTTTCAGGATTCATTGAGGTCTGGCATGGTGCCGAGAGACTGGTAATGTGGTGCCGCTATTCAAAAAGGGATCCCATTCTCAGCCTCAAAACTATTGGCTGGTTAGTCTGGCACCAGTGATAGGAAAGCTTTTTAAAGGGGTATTAAGGGATTAGACACTGGACTTCATTGCAAATCATAATATTATGAGTTGTGCCAGCATGGTTTTATGCATAATAGATCACTTAGCAAGATTACTTTTACCAGACTAATTTAATTTCCTTTCATGAGAAGGTGAGCAGGGACCTTGATTCTGTGAAGGCAGTGGATGTGATCTACTTAGGCTTTGCTAAAGCATTTGATGGTTAAATTAAGGAATGTTGGCCTGTAACATAGTATTTGTACCTGGATAGGAAATTGGCTAAAAGATTATAAAAAGTGGTGGTAATTAGTGATGGACGAATTTGTCCCCTTTCGCTTTGCCAAGAAATTTGAGAATTTCCTGCGAAATGGCCAAAAAATGAGCAAAACGTTAATTTTGACACCGGTGACAATTCGCGACAATTTCGACGCCGGCGACATTTGACACACATTAAAGTCAATGGGCATCTGTTTAATTGTCGCTGGCCTCAAAACTTTGCTAATTTATTCCCCGTCGGCGAAATGTGGAAATTTGCCACGAATTAGCGCCTGGCGAATAGATTAGCCTGTCTCTAGTGGTATATGGATAATACTGTATTGATAAATGCAAGGTTATGCACTTTGGCAAAAATAATATACATTTTATAAAGTTATACACTAAGGGGCACATTTACTATGGGTCGAATATCGAGGGTTAATTAACCCACGATATTCGACCATCGAAGTAAAATCCTTCCACTTCGAATATCGAAGTGGAAGGATTTACCGCATTTACTTCGATCGAACGATCAAAGGAAAAATCGTTCGATCGAACGATTAAATCCTTCGAATTTAACGTTTCGAAGGATTTTAATCCATCGATCGAACGATTTTCCTTTGATCAGAAATTGCTTAGAAAGCTTATGGGGAAGGTCCCTATAGGCTAACTTTGGTGCTCGGTAGGTTTTAGGTGGCGAAGTAGGTAGTCAAAGTTTTTTTTAAAGAGACAGTACTTCAACTATCGAATGGTCGAATAGTCAAACGATTTTTAGTTCGAATCATTCGATTCAAAGTCGTAGTCGAAGGTCGACGTAGCCAATTCGATGGTCAAAGTAGCCAAAAAAAAACTTCGAAATTCACTCAAGCTTAGTAAATGTGCCCCTAAATGGCAGTGTGTTGGGAGTTTCTAGATCTAGGGGTTTTTGTGGATAACAAGTTGTCTAATTTTTGGCAGTGTCATTCTGTGGCCACTAAAGCAAATAAAGTTCTGTCTTGCAATAAAAGGGCATTAACTCAAGGGATGAAAACATAATTATGCCTTTTTATAGGTCCCTGGTAAGGACTCATCTGGAGTATGCAGTGCAGTTTTGGACTCCAGTCCTTCAGAGGGATATAAATGAGCTGGAGAGAGTCAGGCAACTAAACTGGTTAGAGGAATGGGAGACAAATTATGAGGGTAGACTGTAAAGGTTGGGGTTGTTTATGCTGAAAAAAAGACGCTTGAGAGGGGACATGATTACACTTTATAAGTACATTAGAGGACATTATAGACAAATCGCAGGGGACCTTTTTACCCATAAAGTGGATCACCGTACCAGAGGCCACCCCTTCAGACTAGAAGAAAAAAACTTTCATTTGAAGCAACGTAGGTGGTTCTTCACAGTCAGGACAGTGAGGTTGTGGAATGCACTGCCGGGTGATGTTGTGATGGCTGATTCAGTTAATGCCTTTAAGAGTGGCTTGGATGATTTCTTGGACAGGCATAAGACTATTGTGATACTAAAATCTATAGTTAGTGTATGAGTATATACAGCTTATGTGAGTGTATGGAGGGGTCAGTGTGTGTATATATTGATGTTGGGTTTCATTTGGAGGGGTTGAACTTGATGGACTTTGGTCTTTTTTCAACCCAATCTGACTATGTAACTATGTACTACATTTTGTAAGACATAAATAGCCAATTGGACCTTTAAAATTTCACTTAGTAATGCTACATTTATAGCCAACAAGCAGTACTTTTTAAAAAATTTCATGTATTCAGATTTCAACAGGGTACATGGAAAACTAAAATGTTTACCTATTATTATTGTAATTAATAATAATAATAACATATTATTATAATAACAGGAACAGCACCATATTTTTTGCAGTTTGTAAACTGTCTTTTCTACCTTGATGGCTTGCCACAAAGATCTGCAGCTTCCCCATGAATACAGCGCAGTCTGTTTTTCAACAGCATTGTATACACGAGGGGTGGGCAAGGGAGACAAATTTTTGCACCCCTTGTAATGTATTTTTGCCAACAGTCATAATAAATAACCACTACTGATTTTTTATATTTCACATTAGCAAGTCAATAACTTATATTCATTCAATATTAAATAATGTTTTCAGGGCAAGAACCATCTGGAGCCTAAATTTTTTTATAGAGCCATGCAGAGTTGTTTACCTATAAATGAACTTTCAGTCTGATGTAGAGAGTGATATTCTGAGACGATTTGCAACTGTTTTTCATTTCTATTTGTGTTTTTTCAGTTGTTTAGCTTTTTATTCAGCAGCTCTCCAGTTTGCAATTTCAGTAATATGGTTGCTAGGATCCAAATTACCCTAGCAACAATGCATTGATTGAATAAGGGCCTGGAACATGAATAGGAGAGGCTTAAATAGAAACATTAGTAATAAAAAGTAGCAATAACAATACATTTGTAGCCTTACAGAGCATTTGTGTTTTAGAAGGGGTTAGTGACCCCCATTTAAAAGCTGTAAATGGTCAGAAAAAGAAGACAAAACATTTTTAAAAAAACTGAACCAACCCTTTAATTACTTGGCACAGAACTTCATTTATCAGTGCTGCTTTAGTCCTACTCACTCAAGTACAACCACCAAGTCAAACCTTCCAGTTGTATTGTTTTGCTCAAAAAGGCATGCAAATAATGGCCTGGCTCTGTAGCATTTTCCTAGGCCAGATACGTTTTTCTCATTATTGCACATCATTTATAGGATAACAGAGTTTACCTCATTCAGACACTGCTCATTTTATGTTTCTTGAAAGAAAATGATTTGCACACTCAGTGAAAATTACCCTGGCAAATTTTATTAGGTTTCATCATGGGTGTACAGTATTTAAGTAATTTACCGCCCTTGAAACGGCCCTGATTCATAATGCATATATTTCCTCCTTTGTTATTGTGTGGAGTAGGTTTCATTATTTTTTTTTAACATACTGGGTTGAAACTGTTGGGTTTTTACAGAGTGGCACTTAAAATTGGAAATGAAAATATAGTACAATAAAAAAAAAAGTCAGTACCTATGGCACCTTATGTAGTGCTGCAGCAGGGGATTCAGCCTGTAAAGATAAGTTTTATGTGCCAGATGGGTGTTGTGCCAAAGCCAAGATCTGCACTTCTGCTCTCACACAGTACCACAGTTTCCCCATGTTCTCACTGAATAACCCATCCCCGCTGCAGCCCCTCAGAGAGCCATGTCTATAGCAGTGTGCATGCGGAAATAGTCTGCTGCCAAGTGTTGCCTGCCTCAAACGTAGGATTTACGATCAGTTGTGAAATCTTTAGAAATGTGAACAAACAGGCTCCAAACTGCAGATGCTGTGCTGCAAGTTTATTTTAACACAACATGTTTCGAGCTGTGTGGCTCTTTTTCAAGTGTTATTCAGTGCAAATTACACACAAGGTTTTAAATCAAAACTGTCTCCACCCCCCAAACGTGATACGTTGCTGAAAAAGATTGACATGAAGAGGTCACTGCGTTGGGGATTTCATCGCCTAACCCCACATTAGATTCTGTGTTCAGTCCAAAAGAGTCCATAGTTCGTGAATATGTTCGCGAACTTTTTTGCCGACGTTCGCTACATCCCTAATTACAATAGTAAATAACAAACCATAATTTTTACATAAATTTATAGCGGTACTGCCCCATGTATCTTACCCATCAGAGGTTCTGCTATTGTAGATAATCAATTCTATCTTACTCTCAGACAATAGGGCAGTCGCTTCAACTCTTGCTGAAAGGGAATAAAGAAATGGTTAATAAGGGTATTCCGTTGCACAGTTTATACTTTATAAGAAGCATGCGACGCTCCATTGGTCATTCATACCTGCTGGAGTAAGGCTATTAAGTTTCTTAATCCATATTGCTTCTCTTTGTAACAATATTTTCCTAACGTCACCACCTCTATGTGGTGATTCTATTACTTCCAACACCAACCATTTTAACTGAGATGCATGATGTTTGTTCGTAAAACAAACCATAAAAAATTACGGTTTGTTATTTACTATTGTAATATGTTGATTAATTATGTAAAGTAGATGTTCATGTAAATGAAACAGGAAATGTTGGTTTGAAGCTACTTGGACTCTTTTGTAGGCTTATCCGCAATACAAGGGGTAAAGTGTATTTGTTTTATATTTTTTGGCCAATTTTTTCAATTTTTTTATTGGCGGACTTTGGACACTATGTGTCAGGGCCCGAAGGCGCTGTTGTAGTGAGGACCAAGGAGGAGACACAACACCAAGTTCGCAGTACAAAGGGTTTATCAGAAGAATAGTCGTAATCAGGCAAATGGTCAATACAGGCGGCAAGAATCAGAATCGATGAAACAGGCAAGAAGTCGGTACACGGAATAGAATAACAGGAAAATCACACCCAGGAACTATACGAGATAGACCTACAATTGGGCAAGGAGGGAAAGGGAACATGGGAATAAATAGTCCACAGTTGGCGCCAAAACTTGACGCTGTGACGTCATGACGCTGACGCCGGCGTCCTCACGTTGACGTCCTGACGCCGATGCACGTTTTGACGCCGGCGTCCATTTCGTCGCCGGCGACCAATCCTGGGGCGACACGTTTCCGTCGCAGGCATATCAGGACCAGGAAGGACCGCATGGTGGAGCCGGAAGTCGCCATCTTGGACGTCTTGGGAGGTGAGTACTTCGTTTTCCATTACAGTACCCCCCTCCTTAGGGGGGGCCTCAGGACCACCAAGGCTAGGAGAAGAGGGAAAGAGTCTGTGGAACTTACGAACCAGGATGGGAGCGTGAACGTCTGAGCTTTTCACCCAGGAACACTCTTCAGGACCGAACCCCTTCCATTCGATAAGATATTGAAGAGAGCCCCGGGAAAAGCGAGAGTCTAAAATCCTTTTGACTTCAAATTCCTTGTGGTCGTCAACCAAAACAGGAGCTGGAGAGGAAGAAGAAGAAGAAGAACAAGACATGGCAGGTTTAAGCAAGGAAACATGAAAAACATTGGGGATCTGCATCTCCGGAGGAAGTTGAAGGCGAACAGCCACAGGGTTAATGATTTCGATGATGGGGAAGGGACCGATGAATTTAGGACCAAGCTTGGGTGTAGGAATCTTGAGACGGATGTTGCGTGTAGAAAGAAAAACTTTATCACCAGGACTGTAAGGAGGAGAAGAAATTCTTTTTTTATCGGCAAACTTTTTCTGTACCAGGGAACTCTTTTCCAAGTTTGCGGCAGTAGCATGCCAAATAGCTAACATGTGAGCAGCTTGGTCATTGGCCGCCGGTACATTGGTAAGGAGAAAGTCTTGGGAGAAGGCCAAGGGATTGAGACCATAAACGCAGAAAAAAGGAGACTTTTGAGAAGAGGAATGCAGGGCGTTGTTGTGGGCAAATTCCGCCCAGGGGAGAAGATCCGACCAGTCATCCTGACACAGGGACACGTGGCAACGAAGAAACTGCTCCAAAGCCTGGTTGACCCGTTCCGCGGCTCCATTGGACTGAGGGTGGTAAGCTGAAGAAAATTGAAGGGTGATGTTAAGGGCTTTGCAAAGAGATCTCCAGAACTTTGAAATAAACTGGGAACCCCGATCAGACACAATCTCAGCAGGAAACCCATGAAGACGAAATATGTGTTTGATAAAAAGTTCAGAGAGTTCTGGAGCAGAAGGCAATTTCCGCAGTGGTGTGAAGTGAGCCATCTTGCTAAATCTGTCGATCACCACCCAGATGACAGTGTGACCAGACGAAGCAGGGAGATCGACAATGAAGTCCATCGCCAAGTGGGTCCATGGTCGGGATGGAATGGGGAGAGGCAGGAGTAAACCCTTAGGGGGAGAATGTCCGGATTTGGAAACAGCACAGGTGGAACAAGACAAAACGAATTCTTTAACATCCTTCCTGAGGGTCGGCCACCAGACCAAACGAGATAAGAGTTCAGTTGTTTTCTTAATCCCAGGATGACCAGCCTGTTTGGAACTGTGGGATTGGGATAAGATAGCATGCCAAAATTCTGGAGGGACAAAAGCAACACCAAGAGGAGTCTCTTCAGGAGCCAAGGACTGAGCTGAAAATAACTGGGAGGCACAAGAGGGAAACAAGGCAGCAATGATCTTGGTAGAGGGCACGATGGGTACAGGAACTTCAGGGCAGGTGTCTTCAGGAGCGAAACTTCTGGAAAGGGCATCAGCTTTTCTGTTTCTGGAACCAGGACGAAAGGTGATTATAAAATTAAAACGAGAAAAGAAGAGTGCCCACCTGGCTTGCCGGGGATTGAGGCGTTTGAGGAATTGGATGAATTCAAGATTCTTGTGGTCGGTGAAGATTGTCACAGGGGTAGAGGAACCTTCAAGCAAATGTCTCCATTCTTCCAAGGCCAGTTTAACAGCAAGTAGTTCTCGATTGCCTACATCATAGTTCTGTTCTGGGGAAGAAAATTTTTTAGAGAAAAAAGCACAAGGGTGGAGTTTACCATCGGAAGAAGATCTTTGAGAAAGAACTGCGCCCGCTCCTACATCCGAGGCATCAACTTCGATGAAGAAGGGTTGGAGGGGTTCAGGATGACGAAGAATTGGAGCAGACGAAAAGGCTTCCTTGAGGGTCTTGAATGCTTCGAGGGCTTGTGGAGGCCAGTGCTGGGGTTTGTTCCCTTTACGGATCAGGGCAAGGATTGGATGGATCTTGGATGAAAAGTTTTTGATAAACTGTCTATAATAGTTGGCGAAGCCGATGAATCTTTGAACTGCCTTGACACTGGTAGGAAGGGGCCAATCCAAAATTGCAGAGACTTTGGCGGGATCCATCTTGAAGCCTTGAGGAGAAATGATATAACCAAGAAAAGGAATGGAAGAAACTTCGAAGGTGCATTTTTCTAATTTGGCAAAAAGATTATTTTTCCTCAGCCTGGAAAGAACTTCACGTACTTGGCCACGGTGAACAGAAAGATCTTTGGAAAAGATAAGGATGTCATCCAAATATACGACCACACATTGTCCCAGAAGATCACGAAAAATATCATTGACCAGCTCTTGGAAAACTGCAGGTGCATTGCAAAGACCGAAAGGCATGACGAGGTACTCGTAATGACCATCACGTGTGTTAAAAGCGGTCTTCCATTCATCCCCCTCACGGATACGAATAAGATTATATGCCCCTCGTAGATCCAGTTTGGTAAAGAAACAAGCCCCCTTGAGTTGATCAAAAAGTTCAGAGATGAGGGGAAGAGGGTATCTGTTCTTTATAGTGATTTTATTTAACCCCCGGTAGTCAATGCAGGGTCGGAGGCTACCGTCTTTCTTCTCAACGAAGAAGAATCCTGCTCCAGCAGGGGAGGTGGAAGGACGAATAAACCCTCTTAGAAGATTCTCCTGGATATAAGACTTCATAGCGGAGGTTTCTGCGGGGGAGAGTGGGTAAGTGCGACCCCGGGGAGGAATGGAGCCAGGTAAAAGTTCAATTGGACAATCATAAGGACGATGAGGTGGAAGAGTCTCAGCGGACTTCTTATCAAAGACATCGGAAAAGGCTTGGTACATTGGAGGAAGAGAAGAATTTGAAGACACTGACGAAATTTTGACAACAGGAACAGCCGGCAGGCAATTGTGTGTACAGAACGGACTCCAGCGGGAGATTTGAGAAAAGGACCAGTCAATAACCGGATTATGCACACACAACCAGGGCAGTCCCAGAACAACAGGAGTTGAAGGGCAGTTGATAAGAAGAAAAGATAGTCTTTCCAAATGCATGGTGCCCACCTTGAAGGAAAGTTCCTGAGTAGACTGTGAGATGATGGCTGAAGAAAGGGGACGATCATCAATCGCCAGGACTCGAAGAGGGGTTGCCAGGGGCTGAAGTGGAATAGAATGTTTCACAGCAAAGGCACGGTCCATGAAGTTGCCTGCGGCACCAGAATCGAGGAAGGCCTGAGAACAAATCTTCTTGGAGCCGAACTGGATTTGAACAGGAAGAAGAAAACGTTGATCAGAGGAGTGGGGAGGAGAACAAATTCCACCCAGGTAAGTCTCCCCAAGCTTACCTAGGTTCTGGAGTTTCCCGGCTTCACTGGGCATTCTTGGGCGAAATGGGCTTTTCCGCCACAATAGAGGCATAACCCAGCGGATCTTCTTCGAAGCTTCTCTTGTTCGGATAGGCGTGCCCGTCCGATCTGCATTGGTTCTTCAGGAGGTTGTGAAGAGGTAGCAGAAGGCACAGGAGAAGAAGAAGGAGGGTTGGAGACCGGATTGGGAAGTAAGGGTCTTTGGAAGCGTGGAGCCAGGGTGGGTTGGAACCTGGAAAACTTCCTAGTACGTTCCCTGTCAAGTTCGACTTGGAACTCCCTCTGTCGGGTGTCGACTTTCACTGCCAATGCAACAAGGTCCTCCCAACGAGGAGGAATCTCACGAGAGACGAGATCGTTTTTAATGCGCATCGCCAAGCCGTTGTAAAAGGCAGCATGGTAACCGTCATTATTCCACGACGTCTCTGCTACGAGAGTCCGGAACTCGATAGCGTATTCCGGAACAGAACGAGTACCTTGTTGCAGCTGGAATAAGCGAGCTGAGGCAGATGTAGCCCGACCAGGAGCATCGAATACAGTGCGGAGATCCCGGATGAAGGCCCGGGCATCGTCGATTACCGGATCCTGTTTCTCCCAGAGAGGAGAGGCCCACTCCAGAGCTTTCCCTTGCAGGCGGGTGATGATGTAGCCCACCTTTGCTCGTTCCGAGACAAACTGACCAGGAAGCAGGGTGAATTGGATTTCACACTGGTTGATGAAACCACGGCATGAATCCGGATCACCGCTGTACAAAGGAGGTGCAGGAATACGAGGCTCGGAAACCTGGAGTGGAGCAACCGGAACTGGTATAGGGACTGGATCCGCAGGAGACAGAGCAGACAACTTCTCCAGAATTGCTTCCAGGGCCTGGCCGAAGTGGGTTTGCTGGGCTTCATAGGAATGCATCCGGGAAGCCAATCCACGAACGGCTCTGCCGACGTCAGAAGGGACTTGGGGCTCCTCAGAAGGGTCCATGGCCCAATTGTACTGTCAGGGCCCGAAGGCGCTGTTGTAGTGAGGACCAAGGAGGAGACACAACACCAAGTTCGCAGTACAAAGGGTTTATCAGAAGAATAGTCGTAATCAGGCAAATGGTCAATACAGGCGGCAAGAATCAGAATCGATGAAACAGGCAAGAAGTCGGTACACGGAATAGAATAACAGGAAAATCACACCCAGGAACTATACGAGATAGACCTACAATTGGGCAAGGAGGGAAAGGGAACATGGGAATAAATAGTCCACAGTTGGCGCCAAAACTTGACGCTGTGACGTCATGACGCTGACGCCGGCGTCCTCACGTTGACGTCCTGACGCCGATGCACGTTTTGACGCCGGCGTCCATTTCGTCGCCGGCGACCAATCCTGGGGCGACACGTTTCCGTCGCAGGCATATCAGGACCAGGAAGGACCGCATGGTGGAGCCGGAAGTCGCCATCTTGGACGTCTTGGGAGGTGAGTACTTCGTTTTCCATTACACTATGGACTCTTTTGGACTTTGTAGTCTACACAGAACACAGAATCTAATGTGGGGTTAGGCGATGAAATCCCCAACTCAGTGACCTTTTCATGTCAATCTTTTTCAGCAACGTATCACGTCTGGGGGGTGGAGACAGTTTTGATTTAAAACCTTGTGTGTAATTTGCACTGAATAACACTTGAAAAAGAGCCACACAGCTCGAAACATGTTGTGTTAAAATAAACTTGCAGCACAGCATCTGCAGTTTGGAGCCTGTTTGTTCACATTTCTAAAGATCTTGCATTTGCACCAGCCTCTACCTGGGACAGAGGCAGTGACACGGGTATTCTACCGTGACCGAAAGGTACAAAAATCTCTTTTCTAGTTGTACGATCAGTTGTGCACAGTGCAGGCCAGCCGCTAACAGTATCACAGAGTAGGTCATTAATCACATGATATGAGTAGGGTCCTCAGCTCCAAGCCTTGCTTACATGAGGTACACAGCAGAGTGCAGAGTGATGCGAGTGGTGGGCTCTTACCAGTGCTCTTCTGATTTTTGTGGGGCCCACCACCCGCGTTTCAGTACAATGTTCGGATGGCCCACCTGTTAAAAGAGTAATTATTTTTATTGTGCACTGGCAAATTTAATTAGAGAGAGGGCCTAGGGGCCCACCAGGTTTCTCCCTGGGGGCCCGACAGGCCAGTCCGACCCTGGGCTGGTGCAATAAGTTCAGTATATAAAATATGGCATTTTCAGACACATTCATTTTTAGGGTTTAATTCTCCTTTAATCCAAAGATTGTGGCATAACATTTGAACATTGAATTTGTTTGTTGTTTTTTGTTGCAGAAATGTTGGCAAATGAGTTTTGCCTGCTTGATGTGTCCATAATACTTTTAATAACTGAACAGATTTTAAGTGTGCTCTAATTGAGCAATGCAGCTTAAATTCACTTATAGTTTACTTTAGACAGAAGGTATAGATTCAACTTTATGAATGGCCTTTCCTTTATATTATCTTTTTGCTTGCTTTTAAATTCTGCCTAACTCAATTTCAGGCTTAGCAACCCTAGCAACCAGAAAGCATACTGAATATATGAATTTTTCATCATTCAATTTAAGTTGAATTTTATCAATTAAGTGCTTGGTTGCAAGGGCCATTTATGACAGTTGAGCTTTTAAGGGTGTTTATATAAAAGAGTGCATTTAATTATATACCAAAAAAAAGTGTTGAATCTTGCCAAAAATAATATGCTTATTTATAACTAGGAACTGGTTTTACCACGTCTTCCCTTTTGATGTAAATGGAAGGGCTCTAGGAAGGTGATTTACAAAACAGCAAATGCCAGATTTATGCCAGAGTTTATGTCAAAGTCATATACTTCAATGGACTGGCAAAGTCTGTTAAAGCATATGAGAAGAAACCTCAGCATCTAGTAAACTTGCATAAGAATCAGCAAAGTTAGTTTGAACTTACATTTCTTAAAATTTTAATAGCAACACCAGTTTCTAAAGAGCTTTACTAGACTTGCACAGATTTTTTACACAAATTGTTTACTTGCAGCTTTGAAGCCCTTTTCTTAATTTCAGCTTTTACAGCTTTCGCATGTTGAAGTGCTTTGTAAAATAGCACTGAAAACTTTATTCCTTCTCAGTTTTATACAGATTGTCCCAGCTGTGTATGGTGGGACTAACGTGGACATGTGCTCCAAGAATAAGACAGGAAGAAGGTAAAGTGCAAACACAGAGCAAGAACTTTAGGTGGCAATAGCTATCTATCCTATTGGAAGTTGTAGTGCAACAAAAGCTGGAGTGTTTTTTTTCCCAACAAATTGAAGACCCTACTCTTCCAGAATTGCTATGGGTCTCACCAACTCTCTACGTGTAGGCTGGTACATTGTGGCACATTGTGCCACTACAGAAAAACACTTTATTGCACATTTCGATTTCCTACTATAACATTTTGAACAATCATCATTTTTTTACCCAATGCGTTTAGAAGCGATAAAATCCTCAGACTCTGTTGCTTACTTTTATAGTACTTTGTTTATATTTGGCAGCTGGAATAAGAATCCAGTTTTTGCAGGGTGCCGCTTCCATGAATCTATTATCTATAGCTGATCTGCACTCATGGAATCAGCTAACATAAATTGCATCTAAGTTAATGCAGATCGAAAAGCTTCATCTGAGTTTGTCAAAAATTGCATATGCACATCTTTCCTGCTTCCTGGAGGTTATCCCTTTGCGAGACGCGTTCCTCGGCAGGATTTGTAACCAGATCAGGTGAGATGTCAATAGCTAAATTCCATGTCTGCAAGCAAGCAGTCTGCAAAATACAACAAGCAGTGATAATCTGACAACCTTATGGAGCCTCAAGCAGAAAGCACCACAAGACAGAATCACCACATCTGCCTGAGGTTTTACTCAAATAATGAACCAATCCCATCAGCTGTCAGTACAGCAGAATAAGTGTTGTTTAATAGTAATGATTCAAACTATCTTTTGTAGCCTACTACCAAATATTTTATGAATGGTAAATATTTAGAGTGGGTGGATAATATGGCACTAAGGCATGAAGTCTCAGCCAACCATGTTTGTGTATTTACAAGCTGTGTTAAAATGGTAAGTTTGGAATTTCTTGTTATCTTTTACGTAGGTTTTGATAGCTTTTTATTCTTCTATCTTTGTTTTTAGTGTTATACTAAAGGTTCCATATAAATGGTGCTTGTAAATGCTCCTTACAGTGCCTCTATACACCACATAGACTGCCAATTGTCTTAGAACAGCATAATCTAATTTATTTTAAATTGCATTTTTAAACTGAATCTCTTGTTTATTTCTTATGGGCATGTATGTATGCATGTATGGATATTTTTTATATGCACAGCACTGTTCAGCTGAACAATATTTTAATAGAACAATCAGGCATAAATACAATGATCCAAAAAAATCGCCAAAAAAAATTTTGCGAAACGCTGAAAAATTCACCCATCACTAATGAGGACAAAGAAATTCTTTTTATGTGTTTGACCCCTAACACTTAAGTTAAGGGTGTCATTCATACCCCAATATCCTGGAGTTGAATGGACCTTTGAATTATTCCTCCATGTCTTTTATACTCGCCTCCCTGCCTATATGCCAGTATGAAGTCCAAATAGAAGAGGGGGATGGTGGTTAGCACAGCTTTTCCAAATGATATGCATCCAAATCCTTAATAGTTGCTCTGTGCTGCAACTGCTGCAAATGATCCAAGTATAGGAGAAGGGAGAGGAACTCCAGCAGTATTACTGCAAACAACTTTTTATTCCAGGCAGTGGTAAACAGAACATGTCAATACCCTTTATCAAGTGACTCTTGATAAAGGGTATTGAACCCGAAACATGTTGTGTTTACCACTGCCTGGAATAAAAAGTTGTTTGCAGTAATACTGCTGGAGTTCCTCTCCCTTCTCCTATACTTAGATTATATGCCAATATGGAGGATGAGAACTGACCCTAAATTTATTTAGTTATTCTTTTCTCTACCCTGTCAGGCATGAGGTGAGGGAAAGGAGGTGTCTGGTCGCAGGGCCGGCCTTAGGCCTATTGGACTAATTGGGCCCAATAGGGCCCCGCACCTCTGTGGGCCCCGCACCACAGGGCAGCACAGATAATATTTCCCTCAGCACATGATGCTGCCTGGCCTGCCCCCAACTTTGAGAGTCCAGCCCATCCCCAAATCCATAGGTCCAGCCCACCCCCAACTCTGATAAGCCAGCCTATCCCCCAACTCCATAGGTCTAGCCTGCCCCCAACTCTCATAGGCCCAGCTTTCCTCCAACCTTGATAGGCCCTGCCTGCCCCCAATCCAACCAAGCCTGCTCCCAAGCTGAATCGGCCCAGCCTGCCCCAAACTAATTGGCCCAGTCCACTCTCCTATTTCCTCCCTCTCTCTCTTACCCTGTGTGCCCCTATTATATGCCCCTATTTCATCCCTCTCACTCTCTTACCTTGTCTGCCCCTTTCCTTTCTATTTTGTGCCTGTATGCCCTTATTTTCCTAAATACTTGGTGTGTCAGTAGCCAGCAACACTTTGTCTAGGGGCCCCGCCAACATGGTCCCAATTGGGCCCCACATTTGATAGGATCAGCCCTGTCTGGTCGAGTTCCTTCCTCTCTCCTGCATGGTAGGGCTAAGAGTTCCTCTATCACCTTAGCATACAAATGTAAATGTTAGCCCCACTGCACAATGAAGTAGGAAGGAGAGTCAATGAAATCTCTCCTCTCCCCAGTGACAAGTGTATAACTTAAGTGGACATTGTTTAAAATACACTACCTCTCAGGTGACTTCTAATGAAAGAAAGTACATAGACCCCCTTATGTTGTACTAAAATCTGATTGGATATGTGGAAGAAAAAGAAAGTACAGCCGACCTAGGAAATAGGGTTATTGATGCTGTGTGGATGCACGTACAACTGTATTTTAGAGTATTATGGAAAAAATTCAAAGATATATATTCAAAGATATATATTCAATACATTTGAACTCTATCATAAATGCGGTATACATATTCTGCTTGAACATTGCTAAAGTACTGGTGTCCTTCAATGTAACTTTATCCCTGTTGTGTGCTGCAGTTTGCTCCAATACATAGGGGTACATTTACTTAGCTCCAGTGAAGGATTAGAAGGAAAAAAACTTTAAATTTCGAAGGTTTTTTTGGCTACTTCAACCATCGAATTGGCTACTACGACCTTCGACTACGACTTCGACTTCAAATCGAATGATTCGAAATAAAAATCTTTAGACTATTAGACAATTCGATAGTCGAAGTACTGTCTCTTTAAAAAAAACTTCGACCACCTACTTTGCCACCTAAAACCTACTGAGCACTAATGTAAGGTCCCCATAGGCTTTCTAAGTATTTTTTTATCGAAGGAAAATCGTTTAGTCGATGAATTAAAATCCTTCAAATCATTCGAACGATTTTTCCTTCGATCATTTGATTGAAACGAAATGCGGTAAATCCTTCGACTTCGATAGGATTTTACTTCGACGGTCGAATATCGAGGGTTAATTAAACCTCGATATTCGACCAATAGTAAATGTGCCTCATAGTGTTTATTTTAAAATATAAAGTTAATTACGTGTTTAAATATATCAAAATTATAGTCTGTTATTAAATATTAAACCATGTCATCTTGTTTAAGGAAAAAAAAATATGAAGAAAACGTAATACTTATGCAAAGTACCAGTTTTGTCAAAACACACTTTAGAATCAACTGCTCATCGTGATCGTCATCAGCAATTCTGCATTGTCAGCTCTTGATGAGTGTAATTTCCTGCACACACGTGAAAAAGTGGCTGCAGGCAGGAACAACTCTGGCTCATGATCCCTCACTGTTGTTGATCCTTTCATTTCCTCCAGTCAGTTACTAAAGAGTTTTATGTTCTACTTCAGACTATTCATTTATGGTTGGCAAAAGAAATATATAACTTGTGGCAAGCTCCTTTTCTACATAGCTAATCTAAAATGTAAATGCTGTTATGCTCTTCTGAATATAACCAAACTCCTTTTGGCTTTGGATTTATCGCTTTGATACTGATTTGCAGCCAGGTAGTAAAGTGCAAGTTAAACACCCACTGAGAAACAATGACTTCTCTGCACCTCAGTTCAGTAATTCAACAATTCAATACTATCTCAGGTAGATCCATTGATTTTCACAGAAGTTGTCATGTGAGCTTCTATTTTGCTGAACTTCAGCTGTAAAAAAGGAATATTTATTGACCAACCCACTTGACAATGAAAATATCAAATTAAGACAAACTAGAAGCAACAAAAAGTTAGGCTAGTGCCTGTGGGCAGCGTTAGGGTTAGGAAAGCTCAGAGCAATGTAAAGAACCAGGAAACAGAAAATGAATTCAGATTTTGATAGAATTCTGAAAAAAATTAAATTGGTATGGGAAGAGCCTTGTGAATAGAAACAGAGATAGAATCACAAAGCATTCCCAAATAAACATTTAGGGGCAAATTCATCAAGGGTTGAATTTCGAGGGGTTAAATCCCTCGAAATTCGACTGGGGAATAGAATCGAATAGAATCGAATAGACAATTCGGGCGAATTTACGCGCTGGCGAATAGTCGAATTGGCGAATATTCACCAGGCGAATAGGCACTCGATCGAATATTCGCTCAAAGGATTTTCATTCGATCGAATAACTTTTTTTTTTATCAAAAACTTGGAAAACAAGCCTATGGGACTTTCCCATAGGCTTTTAAAGCAATTCGGTAGGTTTTAGGTGGCAAAGTAGGCAGTCAAAGTATTTTTAAAAGAGACAGTACTTCGACTATCGAATGGGCGAAAAGTCGCAGCGTTTTTGCACTCGATCTATTCGAATCCTTCTACTCAGGCGAATTTACGCCAATTCGATAGTCAAGGAGCACAAAAATTCAAAGTTTTTTTACTTCGAATCTTTCACTCAAAGTTAGTGAATCGGCCCCTAAAGACAAGCTAAAGTTGCTGTTGCATGGCTAGGAATTTTCTGGTGAAGACTTTTTAAAGCAGAATATTGTCCTCATGTAAGAGGGGCACATCATTGCACAAACCTGAAATCCATTGGAAATTTCCAAACAAAATTTACATTGTAAGTTAGGTTGAAAAAAGACACACGACCATCAAGTTCAACCTTTTAACTTTTTTTTAACCTGCCTAACTGCCAGTTGATCCAGAGGAAGGCAAAAAAAAACCATCTGAAGGCTCTCCAATTTTCCTCAGAGGAGGAATGTATTGGATGAAATGCTTTTTCTCTTATTTTTCCTAACAAAATGTATGAGTAATCATAGATAGAAATTTATATAATACATTTAGGTTAGATCTTTGTAAATGAGAGGTTGTGAAACTGAAAATAACTTAATCTATACAGGTATGTGACCTGTTATCCAGAACGTTAAATAAACTCAATTGGATTGTTTTGCTTCCAATAAATAGTAATTATATATTAGGTGGTATCAATTACAAGGCATTGCTTTTTTAGAACTGAGTAAAAGTAAATAATTTTTAAAAATTTAAATTTTATTATAGAGGGGTCTATGGGAGCTTTCTGAATAATGGGTTTCCAGGTAATGGATCTATTTACCTGTATTAGAAAATAGTCTCTTCACATTGTTTAAATATTCATTTGTGAAGTGTCATATGCTGTTCTTGATACAATAACCTGAAAATGACTTGCTGCTGATATGCTTTAGATCTATTTTGTTGTTATTCCTCTCAGTTTTTATTAGGAAGGAAATCTGTCATCAAGTGGGAAGAAATCAAATAATATCATGGCCTCATATCCATTTCCTAGTGGAGAGTGGCATTAAAGTAATCACACTATTCATTTTTGACCCTTTCTTATCTCCAGTGTATGGTTGTTTTCATAATGCTAGCTAATGGATAGGTTTATTGATTAACATACGCTAATGATGAGCACATTTTTCCATCAGGCATGGATTCACTGTAAAATACTGCACTTCGCCAACTGCAAATAGTTTCGCAAAACTGTGGCAGAAATCCACTGTGGAATATTTTGCAGCAACAATAATAGTCGGCGAGACAAAATTGTTGCAGAGACAAAAAAGTCGCCTGTTGGAGGCTCCTTTGAACATTCTAGATCCTTTAGGGAACCTTAATTAATATAATTTGTGGTCCTAGTAAACTCCATGTGTAGTTCAGTATAAATAAAATACTATATTCCTTTTCCAGGGTAGTGTGCTAGAAACTGTTACCAACCAATGTTAAGCGGCTGTACGTCTAACCATAAGAGATAAGACTTGCAAACGTGCAAAGTTCTTAAAAATGTTTTACCCCACTGTATGACATGTCTTGAAGCTAACCTTGCAGTGGTGTAACTGCAAGTGTAGTTGAAGCAGACCTACTCAACATATGGGGCCTGATAAGGCCCAATCCAGCAATTTCAATTCCAAACACATTCCCTTCAAATTTACATATAGTGCTAGTGCTGGAGTGTGGAGGGGTGGGTCTCATAGGTGTGGGTGTCAGGGAGGTTGATGGGGCCCAAGATATGCCACTGAATCCATGTTTCACATTTCATTTTGATGCATTTTAGTGGGACTTCCATAAATTAAATTGAAATGATAGTAGTATGGGTGAAATTCAACCAATAATATAGAGTCTGCTTTTCATATTCAAACATATAGAAGAGAATATTTTTTTTTACCAACTTTACCAACAGAATGTAATTTTTGATTCATTTTTGGGTTCTGAAATAAATACTTCTTCTTTTGTAAACAATGCTACTGAAAAATTTACTTCAATAACTGAAATAGAGGTAAGATACAGTTTCAAACTTCATATGGGTAGAGTAATAAATCATACTGAAGGACCATTAACTTGGACCAGGGTAGTATGCTGTCTAAAATAAAAGACCATGTAGGACTTTAAGAGGCCGATTTTGTCAAATTTTGAATTCACTTGAATTTTTTTTTTTTACTCTAATAAATTTGAATATACTCGAAATTCAATTGGGAGGTTATTTAAGAAATATTTTGAAACTCGAACGAATGTTACTGACTCGAAACCTCAAATCGAATTAATTTCGAATTCGACTAAACTCTAATTGAGTTTTTTCTCCGAAAAAAAATAATGACCTCTCCCATTGACTTATACATAAACTCGGCAGGTTTTAGGTGGAGATTAGTCGAATTCAAATTATTCCCAGGCTAAAGGTTTGATAAATCTCAAATTTATATTTCAAATTTGAATCGAGTTTGGATTATTCCCAATTAGAATTTGGAGTTTTGACCAAATTTTTTTTTTTGAAAATTCAAAATCTAACCTATTTAACCCTTGATAAATCTGCCCCCACGTATCCTAAATGCATGTATACATTCAAGATAAAAGTTTAATAATTGTAGCATTGGAAAGTGGATGCAGTATCAACGTTCTGATTTATGATTTAACTACAATCTAAGGTTGAAGCCAGAGACAATTAGAAAAAGAATACAGTCAATTAGGCTAGCTTCTCACAGTGTTCGATTCCAAGCAGAAGAGGCAAGTGAGATTTCAAAGGTAGAAACCTAACTTAAAATTACATTTCCTTCATCAGTGCACCACACCAGACCACTACACTGCAATCACTGTCTGTCACATCCATCCTGCTCATACAGTACATCGACAAGGGATGGCAACAGCTCATCAAGGGATGGTAATAACTTCATTAGCTGCCATTGTAGTTTATGTGTAACTGATCATGACATACAGCTGGATAGCTTGTGAAACTACCACCTGTTTTTTAAATAACACATAATCCCGATTGCTATTGTATAATGAAAATCTACCCAGATAAAGAGAATGGGATAAAACCTGGTATTTCTAACATAGCAATTTGTTGTTAAGGAAATTCATTAGATCTACAAAGGGCAATTTGTTAACTGACCCCCCAACTTGCTTCCACTCACAAATTTTCTTTTTTTTTTTTTTTTTGCTGCTTCTGACTATATCCTGTTCCTGCTGTGAAGCTCAAAAGGCTAAGGCAAAAGAAATCCCAAGCAGAGGTTGAACGACTCCATGTGTGCAGCTTTTGTTTATGGTAACAGGTAGCAGTATAATAGAGAGATGGCAGGCATGGCTGCGAATGGTATAATTAAAGAGTATCCATATATTAACTGATCTGTTATTGCCACAATAGGAGTGAGCCCCCTGTAACTAGTAACCATGTGCAGTTTGAAAATCTATGCAGCATAATCATGTGAAAAAAACACTAAACTCTTTTATATGATCTTTCACCCGAATATTTCTTAATTGTTGTTAAAAGCAAATAACCATTGAAGGGGGATTACCTGATAACAAACCTGCTCAGGACCCTATTAAAGCCACTTGTGACATCTCAACATCTTATAAAGGAACTGACAAAAAGAGAGGTCTCTAAAGTAAACCATTTAAATTACCTGTTAAAGAAGTAAACCATCTAACCTACATGGTCAGACATAAATGGATGGCTGTGCTAAATTTATACCCTTATTATATCTTTGGATTATCAGATTTATTTCCAGGCTGATTTCTGAAAGAAAAAAATCCATTTACAGACTGCATGTCGGTCCCGGACATAAGATCCTAATTATTTGAAATGCCTTCGTTTTTTATGTGTCCAAGTCAATGGCATTTTAATGGCTTATTAAATGGTTGTTTTACAGCGTCAGCCTGTTGAGGCTCTGTGCTTATATCTGTACTTACTTTGTGTGGAAAGTGTTCCCTTAATGCATACCTCACTTAATATTTATAGTATTGTGTTCTTGCATTTAAAGGTGGGCCCTTCTCACAGAATATATACACATTTATGAAATCTTCATTATTAAAGAAAAGAGTAGGGAATAAACTATACATTCTTAATAAATATTTTGGCAGAACTATATTTGTTATTTGTGACAAAAAACATAATTTAAAATGCTCAGGTTTTATTCATTAGTTACAGATACAACCAGAACAGGAATTGCTATTGACTTTATTTGACATTGCCATTGCAAATGTATTTACTTTGAGTTCTCTCTCTGAATTACTTATTTAAAATAAAGCATAATAAAGGTATAGGAAAACTATTATAATAAAGGGTATCCTGCTCTTACCCATTCAATAATTTTCCAGGTTTGAAAAAGCATAAGAGTAAAATTATCTTCAAAGGCTATAGCTAAATAGAAACACTTTGAATGAAAGAAAGAAAACGTTAGCTAGTGTTGTGAAGTCTATGTATAAAGTTACACAGTCTCCCTTTCTGCCTGTGATGTCAGTGGGGATGGGCCACTGAGGGAAGTTCTCTAGTATTGCAGAGAAGCAACAAAGTAAGAGTTGTTCAACCAGTGGACCAATCCCCTCAAGACTTCAGCTAATGTAACCAAATCATGTATGGGTACCTTTTATATAAAGTATATTATATACTACATAATCAATTTTATGTGTGTAAAAAATAATTATTTTGTGCTTACAGAAGCAATTTCCTTTTTGACCACAACATATAGTACACAAAAATCCACACAAAATAAATGCTTTGAGCATTGAAAAAAATTCAAAATTCAAAGCAAGTATATGTTTCTAGTTATAAAAAAACTTTTTTGACCAAATTTTTCTTCTGGGACAGAAATTTGCATTTTGAGAAGCAAAAAAAAAAGGTTGATCAATCAATACATTTTGTATTGACAAAATAGATTCTGTCAATACAAAATGAAAGATTGTAATGAAATATTAAAATATAATGCAAATATAAAATATATACATATACCTTTCCAATTTTCATTATATTTTTTGCAAAATTACATGATACAAAAAGCAATCTTTTAATGCTGTACTGCAATAGTATAGTTATTAATATGGGGGTTAAAGCCTGAAGGTCAGTTCAGAGAGATCTGTTGAGAATACCTTATTGCTCTAGTTAGTATCACAACTCTAGTCTGGTCTGTGTGCTGCAGTCTTTGTCTAAGACAAGACGATAGACAATGGCAGTCTATGACACGGGGACTCCTCTTTGCCTTGAACCATCCTGCCGAACTCCATTTTTACATACCTTAATGAACACCAGGAGACAGAAATCAGGTAAAATTGGCATGGCACTTATTCACATTATATCAAATAAATAGGACCTTGCCAACCTAACCTAAGGCTCTTCCTTACTGAAAACTTGAGATCAGCACTATTACATCCACCACTATTACATTGCCTACAGACAGGATGGCCCCAAACTCTGCTACCAGCAGAAACTGCATATCCCACCATGGCAGACATCCAGCAGCCCTGCTGCCAGTCTTGATTCTGTAGGGTTTCAATAGTAGGAAAACCAAGCAGGCTGTCACATAACAGCAGGAGTAGAAGCTTCTGTATCAATCCATCATGCTTTCAAAGGAGAGAACACCCTTTCTCTCTCTGCTACAATTACATGTGCAGTACTCTGGCATGTTCTTACCATTCTCATACCAAGTGTAGAGTAGACTAATTTTCTGTATCCTGTTCTGATATCATCCTGGAGTTCAATCTCTTTTTACTGTATTTACTTTAGTTTCCAAGCCAGGACTTGCCATCAGTACGTTGGAAAACAACAGACAGAGATTGTTCCAGTGCATGTTACTTAATGCAATGAGGGTCTATTGTTTCTTAGCAATGTAATGTCATGTTTGACCTGTAACCCTGTGTGATTTTCTTCTTCCTCTTCCTGTGTATGTTCTCTATGAAAAGTTCCTGTTGCACACATGTTATGCTGAAGTGTTTATGCTGAGTTCTATAAAGCAACCAAGTTACTGTTCACGCAGAAGTTAGTGTGTCTGTCCTCACTTACAGAGAAGCTGCACATGCAGTTCAGATTAGCTCTCTGCTAACACAGTCTTCTAGCATACTAGTACAGGTATAAGATCCCTTTTTCGGGAAACCGTTATCTAGAAAACCATTATCTAAACAGGAAGACCATCTTCCATAAATTCCATTTTAAGCAACAAAAAAAAAATTTTTAATAATGATTTCCCTTTTCCATGCCATGTGCATAGAGGCGGGGCAGACAATTACTTTCACTTTCCATTCAGCACTTCCTAGATGTCACTGCTCTCCCCACATTCCCCCGTTCTCTTCATCATTTACTTGTGTAGCCAGGGCATGGGGATGGACATCAGGGTTTTTTGGTGCACAAACAAGATTCTGAAATGATGCAAGGCTTGTCTTAATAACAGTGTCCACAAAATGGCTGCTGCCTGCTTGCTATCATTTTGAATTCTCAGACTGAAGGAAAGAAGATTCAAATAATGTATATAGTGTAATTAAAGTTCATTTTGCTTGACTAATATGATAAAATAGGATTTTTTCCAAATAATGGAAAAATCTTTTATCCCGAAAAACCTCAGGTCCAGATCATTCTGGATAATAGGTCTTATGTCTGCACTGCAACTCTGTTACATTTTTGAGTAAAATTCTAATTTACACTTAGGGACCTATTTATGCTTTGTAAAAATATTTACGACAGAAAAAAAGCTGTGTAAAATGGGGAATTTATAACTCTAGGTATTTTCTTTTACACTACCTGATCATGATAATTAATGTCTGGCAATCAGACAGTGATATGTAGTGTATGTGATCACCATTTTTTTTTTTTACACAGCATGATAAATGGGCCCATAGGTTGAGAACACATTGGTCATTATGATGTTTGTGCGTTACTGCCCATGATGTATGGAAACAGTTGTGTAATGCTTTGTTCTGTAAGTTCACACAAATCTGTGAGTCAATGGTTTCAGATGCTTGTGGTCAAAATGGAGATATTTTCAGTTTCACACAGACAATAATTATATCACCCTTTTGCCCCTACACTCAAAGCAGGTTGCATTGTTTATGCTACTTACCTATATTTGTTGTTCATCCAGCCGTTCTTCCTCCAACTGCTGATTTCTTCTTCTGTAAAAAGATGAAGATGCTTTTGGGGTCATGTAATAAGCATATAGTCACCTACATCAACCAATTAAAGGAGAAGGAATGTCATTTGTACTTGAGTGTGTCAACAGTTAGGCACAAGTGATTGTGTTACCTGGTGCCTTGGGCCCATATTAGCAGAAAGCTACACTGGCCCAGGGTTCTTCCAGTGAGCACCACAGAGCATATCCTCTCTGTTAAACCATTTTCATTTTATATATATATATATTTATATATATATATATATATATATATATATATATATATATATATATATATACTATTTTAGTAGTCTGTGCCATTGGGTAATCCTAAATAGAAAATTTCCATTTTAAGTACCAAGGAACACCCCCTGGGACCATTGTTTGTGGTGCACACAAACAAACCAAAGGTATACATACATGTTAGGTCATTTCAGCCAATTAATGAACAAAGTTTTGTCTTTTACTCTTACACTTCTTCCTGTTACAGTTAGAGCTGCACTATTTCTGGTCAAGTGATCTCTGAGGCAGCACAGAGAAATATCACAAAATAGGGTCTCAAGGGAAGAGATTTAAAAGGGAATATGTACAAGTATATATATTCCAGTTTGGTAAGATTTTTTAATAAACCACCTATATTTTGCTTAAGTATTCATTCTGGGGTATAGTTATCCTATAAAAGGATTATTTATTAAAGGTCGGATTTTACTGGTTTTAGAGGTTTGTGAAACCATGACTAAACTCACAAATGAAAATCACCATTTTCATTGAATTTATTAAAAGATCCAAATAAGTTATGAATGAAAAAAAACACTGAACAATGCGCTTAAAATAGGAATACCTCGAAAGTCAGACAATTTCTAGAGAAAAATAATCCGAAAACCCCTAAAAGTCTGAATTGATTTAAAGTGGTCCAATAAGATCAGAGCAACTGCCATTGACTTCTATAAGTCCTTGACAACTTTACTTGGCAAAGTTTTGCATTTAGAGGTTTTCATGGTTTTTACACTTAAAAAATCTAAACATTTTAGAGCTTTTTTTGAAATATAGGAAAACCACTAATTTGTCGAGATTTGTGAAAAAGATGAAATTTGATTGTTGGTAAATGGGCCCCTAAGTGTTTTTTCCATTTGTCTTACAATAATACATTCCCTTTCATTTTTTTTTTCTTCTGCTTTCCTTTTCTATATTTCCATATATATTAAGTAATAATAGTTTTGCGGAGTAGTATTTTCTTAAAGGAGTGGTAATACACTTCAAACCCACCTTTATATGTAAAAGTAGGTTGGAATATTTATAGAAATTATTTAAATAAGGGGATTTCATGTAAAGGTCTAAACACTTTATCCATAAAGCTGGAACTTTCGGCAGCTTATTTGTACTGCACATTGGGTAGATACAAGCAACTAGTGTTGGCTAACACTCTGGCAGAAGTGTTTCTTGTGCAAAGCATTATTCATTATGCAGCAAAATCCAGTTGATTATCAGACCTGTTAAGAAACATTCAAGACTGACATTGTTTCAAGAGACAGAACTATCAGTTCAGAAAGAGATATAAAGACATATAAAAAATACTGCTTTCAAATGCAAAACAATTACAAATAACTTTAAATGTATAGAAAATAGTAATGAATGTATATTGGAGAATTGCTTAGAACTGCATTTTCATCCTTTGGCAACAATTTATTTTAGGTTTGACATCCCATTTAAGCATCATGTAGGCAACTCCTATTGATCATTCAAAACTGTGTATGTTGTAGCAGGTAGAATCCAGTTCTCTCTCCATTTATTGTTTTTGGCAGACTGCCTTGAGGTGCCCCTTTTCTAAAATGTAAGGTAAGGTAAGGTCTGTGTCTGGGAACCCTGTAAGTGCCAACTGCCATGAGTGCACAGAAACAAGTCTACTATATAGAAATCTGGCACCAAGTCAGGAGCAGGGTCAGTAACTGAGAAGTTAGATGCAATGAGGGTGAGTGGTGTACTTTTGCGTTCTGTGTCTGATCAATAACTTACCCCCTCTGCGTCTGACAAATTCTGTGCACAGTGCTAGGTAAAGATAAAAACCTTTTAAGCAAACTAACTGCCTGTTTTTTAAAGAACGAAAAAGATTAACATACTGTTATCAAATGGTTTCCTAGTGAGTGTAGCGTCACTCATAAAAAATCTAAGATCAAATAAAAACAATACTTTATAACAATAATAATGATTATTCTGTTAAAAACAACTAGTTCTGAGGAGAACAGTCTGTTCAGTAAATCTACTAGCAGTACATTTTTTTTAGCAAAGCATTCAATTAATAAAATGAGTTATGAATTTTAAGAGTGTGCCCATGGCCTTTGATTTTAGCTATAAGAGTGACATAACTACGCAGCACAGTTACAGCCCACAATATCCTATTGAAATCTCGTCAATGATCAAGTCCACATCAAAGACCTGAAAATACATTTTCTTTTGGGCAAATCATTTTGTCCTTGGCACAACTTACAAATATGAACATCACAAACCATTCAGTAGGCAATATTAACTAAAAGCATGCATACCGTATACCAATCACACAGTATCATATTCACTACAAAGGATTTCTTTTTTAATTCCTTTTCCTCCTGGGGAATAGTGCCATTAGTGTCAGTGAAAAGTAGGGATGTGAAGTTAGTGGTGTCAGAGAGGAGAACCTTATTTTTTTACAACACAGAATAATTGTGTTTCAGTTATCAATTAGATAAATGGCAGGAAGTCATAAGTATGACCGTTATTATAGGTTGGATTTGTTCTCCATGCTTGTTGACAAAAGTCCTGTTAATAAAACTGCCTATTGGTTACCCCTTGGATCTTGACTTTATAGGTAACCTCTGAAATGAACAGCAAAGGACTGTGTCTTAAATTAGTGATGCAAATAAACAATGGTGTAAGCAGTGGTTCCCCTGCCCCTCTGCCATTGCTGGAGGGGCAGGAGAAGAGGGGGGCCCTTACAGTGGGGTTAGCTTCCGCTATAGCTAATCACTGCACCAGCAGGCGCATGTGCGTTTGAGCATGTGGGAGGGGAGAGCAGGGGAAGATGCAGTCCACTGATGGAAACAAATGTGTAAATAAAAGCAGCATTTATACTGTATATGTGCTTAGGTTCCCTCGAAAATATGAAGGGTGCATACATCAGATACATTATATACAAATATTAAATGATAGAAGTAAAGGACTCTGCTCATTAGAGCTTACAATCTAAAAGCATTAAGAAACAGTCTTCATAACATGTTACGTACATCATATATTTTATAGCGTTAGTTTGACTGAACGTTATGATCCAGCCTAAATTTGATATACAGGCAGTCCTCGGGTTACATACAAGATAGGGTCTGTAGGTGTGTTCTTAAGTTGAATTTGTATGTAAGTTGAAACATATACATTTACTTATTAAATGCAACTTTTATTTTTACCTTGGTGCATATGTATTTTTACCTTTCTGTGCTCTGTAGTAGACAACACATTGGGGCAGGTGGTTTATGAAAGCTAAGTGATAATAAAGGTCAAGCAAACCACAGTATGTAACTGTAATAGCCTCTGTTTGTAAGTGTGAGCTGTATGTAAGTCGAGTGTATGTAACCCAAGGACTCCCTGTACCTTTATGGTAAAGAGGTTCATGGAAGATAAACCCCAAAACCACAAGGGCAAAGGTTGAGTGTTAACACCTGCTCTGGAGATCCGTTAAATATTTTGTTGCAGAAAAAGCTTTGCAATTGCAAATTTTATTACATACACAGTGCATGTTCTCACAAACATTAATTGGTCAAAAAGGATGCAAACATGGTCACTAATGTTTGCAAATGTTTGTAGCGCTGATGAAACATATTCTCCCCATATTAGGGACCCAGATAAAGAGATGACCGATACTGCTATTTCAACAAACAGGGTAGTAATAACTAAGACACCAATTAAACTTATTGGCAAAACATCTTTGCAGCAGGGACAGCCCAGAGATATGAAACTTTAAAGCAGAGAGAAGACCCATTAATTGTTTTTACTAGGGATGCACCGAATCCACTATTTTGGATTCGGCCGAACCCCCGAATCCTTTGTGAAAGATTCGGCCGAATACCTAACCGATTTGGAACCCTAATTTGCATATGCAAATCAGGGGTGGGACGGGGAGACAAATGTTACTTCCTTGTTTTGTGACAAAGAGTCACACAATTTCCCTCCCGACCCCTAATATGCAAATGCAAATGCAAATTAGGATTCGGATTCGGATTCGGTTCGGCCGGGCAGATGGATTCGGCCGAATTAAAATCCTGCTGAAAAAGGCCGAATCCTGGCCGAATCTTGAACCGAATCCTGGATTTGGTGCATCCCTAGTTTTTACTGATGATGTTGAGGATTTGTTCTAAAAGGATCTTTGCATTTGCCCTGCACCCAAACCCCACAATGTCCTTGTATACTTTTCGGGTTTCTGGGTTTGGGGATCAGTTTAAGAGATATTGTAGAATTTTCCATTCCATTGCATTGTTTCAAGTTGTTTGTATACCACAGAGCACTTTAGTGATATGTAACAGTGGATCCTGACTCATATTAATATCTCAAAATAAAAGGCATGTCAAATGTCAATACAGTCAGCAAATTTTGAAATCCAATGACAGGATTAGTCAGAACAGAGAGAAACAGGATTAATAAATGCTTAGGGAGTTATTTATCAAAGTCTGAATTTATCTCAGTATTTTCTGCTACAAACTCCGATCAAATCCACTCTGGTTTTTTGCACTTATTTATTATTACATTTTCCCGAAAATTTGCTTTGTGGGAAAAAATCTGATTTTCACGATTGTTTTGTATTTTAATCGGATTTTCAAGATTTTCAAGATTTTTTCGGATTTTTCACCCGAAAACTCCAAAAACTTTGGGTATTGCACGAAACCCAGTGCACATCAATAAATCATTAGGACTTCTATTGACTTATATGTAACCTCGAAAGGTCTGAGATGCTGGATTTTCAGATTCAAATTTTTTCATCCTCGGGATTTCGTAAATTTCCGAAAAATCTGTGATTTTTATTTCGGAAATTTACTAAACTCTGAATGCAAAAATCATGAAAAATTCATGATTTTTTTTATAAAATTGGACTTTTAAAAAAATCATGAATTTTTTGGAATTTATTAAACGCAGGGGATAGAAAAGTCAGAATCTGAAAATCCAGCATCTCAGATCTGTTGAGGTTGCATATAAGTCAATGGAATAAGTCCCAATGATTTTTTGATGTGTGCTGTGTTTCATGCAATACCCTGAAGTTTTCAGAGTTTTCGGGCAAAAAATCGGAGTTTTCGAGTATAAAATCCAAAAAAGACATGAAAATCGGATGAAAAACCCGAATAAATCATGAAAATCAGATTTTCCCACAGAGCAAATTTTCGGGAAAATGTAATAATAGATACGCGCAAAACACCTGAGCAGATTTGAGATAAATTTGAGATAAATTCGGACTTTGATAAATAACCCCCTTAGTTTCTTACCAAAGTAGATCATTAATAAACTGCAGAGTTTTTAATATGCAAAGCTCATGTGCCAAGCATCGGAATGTGTGGGCATTGACTTCAATGTGGTGGCATGAACAATCCTTGATAAAAGACCAATGTTGGTCTGAAACATTGTTTTTCTCGGTTGGTGGCCATGTCTAAATAAAGGTATTTTAAAGAAAACTCTCCTGTGAATGAAGCTATCCATGACGAAAAGGCATGAAAAATCCTGCATGCAAGTCAATCCAGAGGCGCCATATTGTTGATGGGCAGAGATGCGCTGAACCATAAGTCCATTGCAAGAAATGACCATCAGATCAGGTCATGTTGTTTTAGTTCCATTATATTAGCAGTGTAAAATTTTGAAAATAGAAAAAAATAATTTACTCAGAAGAGCACTATGAGCAGATTTACTTTAATTGATTCTGAGGCTTTAACTTTCCTTTAATTTTCTATTTTTAGAAGAAATACTAGTAGTTTCTGCATTATCAGTTTTAGATCCAGGATTGTGGCTCAAAAACTCCTTGAAAGTTAGCAACCCTAACTGTTTATGCACTCTCTGTACAATCAGTTAATATGGATGGCATGTTTATATATTTGCTAAAGTCACAACCAAATAGTGGCACGTGTTGTTGCCACTAGGGGAACTCTAGAATTAACACTGCAGGTCCAGACTAATTGTTATTTTAATGTTGTGTGAATTTTACATGAATGTGTGCAGTGAGGAATTTATTAGAGCACAGTAAATTCTCATCAAAACAGAGGAATGAATGTCCTGCAAACATGGCTGGGTGATTTAAATATTTCAGAAAGAATTTATGAATTTTAAGAAGCCCCTACACTAGAGAATGGTTGTATGATGATAAAATACATTCATCTCAGAGGTTCAAAAGCAATCCATTCCATAGCTATTAAGTTAAAACAAGGCTGAGTGTCACAAGGTATTGTGACATTAGCTAATAGCTGTTACCTATTAAGTTTTATGTTCCTGAGGTGGAATGGTAAAGTTCATGTTGAAGATCTTGCATTTACACTTTGGATGGAGAATATTTTTCATGTGACTGTTTCCAAGAATTTTTTCAGCATATTTCGTAAAGTACATTTCTGGAAATATTAATGGGATTGCTTCATTCTACAAGCACGTGATGGCCGCTTTGCCTTTTCAACTCTTAATCTTTTAATGAAAAACATTATAAAACAACGTATTGTTAGTGAAGCTACAGAACAGCTAAAAAGAAATGCAAATATTAAAACCAAATGGCTGAGTAGTAGAGACCTTTACTAATGTGCTAAACCTTGCTTTTGCTTACCACCTTAAAAGTTTACCACTGAGCAATGTCCTGCCTTTCACTATAGATGAATATTGTCTGTTTCGTGTTGGCTGGAATCAGTTTAACATCATTAATCATTTAAAGCACCATGGGTTTCATACAGAAGACTAAATGTTTTAGAAAAGTTGCATAATCTAACTGACTTGTAAAATACCTCTTAGCTGTAAAGGTCCCCCAAAGGACGGAAACTAGTTTTAAACGCTTAAGTCTTTTAATATCTAGTCCATTTCATAGTAGCCTGGCCTTGTAAAGAGTCAATTAGAAGATATCTCTGATTTAATCCACATGCACGGGAAATCCGCTCTTATGCCTTTAAACGTAGGCTATAAGTGTCCTGCTTAGATAATTAGTGACACTTCTACTTTGATCAGATGGTTCCACATTGTGGTTCTTTTCATTTGGAGGCTAAGCTAGGTAGTGTTCAAAACCAATCATTTATCATTTGGAGAACTTTTGAAAAGCGACATTGTCATGCCTCAGAAATAACTGCATGATAAAAAAATAAATAGACGTGACACTCAAAAGGATATTTATGGGTCTCTACCTGTACAATAGCTCTGGAGAGGTTTTTACAATATTTACAATGTAATGTGATCTGCTAACCTGCTAGTGTAATATACCCAGTACCTGGTATACAGGGGGAAAGTGAACAAATCTAGATGCATTTCCAGGGTTTTAGAGAATTTTAACAGAAATATTCTTAATCACAGAATCAAAAATGCCCTTAAAGGGACAGTAACACCGAAAAATTAAAGTGTTTTAAAGTAATGAATATATCATGTAGTGTTGCCCTGCTCTGATAAAACTGGTGTGTTTGCTTCAGAAACATTACCATTGTTCATATAAACAAGCTGCTGAATAGCAATTTTGGAAATTGAATAAAGGCTATATGGCACAGGCTAAATAATGGATAACAGATAACATTATGTTCTACAGAGCTTATCTGCTATCTGCTGTGTATCCTGAGCTGAAAATGTTGTATATTATGTTTTGGGTTTCTGTAACAGCCCAAGGCAACCACAGCCCTTCTATCATTGCACATGCTCTGTGCTGATGTCACTTACTGAGCTTAAGGACCGACTCATACAGTACACATAGAATAGAAATGTCACAATTTAAGGCTGATTAGTGATACAGATAATTTATATAATAAATGTAGTAAAAGAACCCCTTATTAACCCATTAATTAATTTATAAATCCCTTGTTAGGGATAATTTCCAAATTTATTAGTGCTGTATGATTAGATTCTCAATGACTAATTGTACCTGCTATATATTTTACTAATATGTCCCCACAACAAACTGCCAATGATTCTCTGTGTTAACAAAAATAAATCAACAATGAATTAATGCAATTAATTAAACCTCGTTCAACAATTTGAATTCAACAATTTGAGGTAAGTGCAAGTGCTCAAATATATAAGCAATTGATTGGACTTCAATCCTTAATTAAATAGTAGCTGGTGCTATTGAAAATTAATTAATGATCCACAATGAATTAGTGCAATTGATTAACCTCCTTCGATTAATTGAGGTATCTAAAGTGCATGTGCTTCAATAAATGAATAATCCATTGGGATTAAATGCTTCATTCTTCAGTGGATTGTGTTATTAAATTAATCAGTAATAAATATTCAACCTTAAAACCCCATCTCATACAGCTCAATTTATTTGAAAGTTGGGAAAATAAAATTTATAGATAGTGGAGTTGTCCCAAGAAAATATCTCTCATTTGCTATCTATGGGAACCCACAAAAATGGAGAACCCGGGACTGTGTTCTTGTATTTTAAACTTTCCTATCTGTAAGAGAGGACTGACTTATCTAAATAACCACAAATCCAAGGTTGCTTAGAGAGAAGGAGAGATTGAGAAGAAAAAAGGATTGAACGAGCTTGAACCACAACCACCCACAATTTGCTCAAATAACATTAAATCCAGAGTTAAGAAAATTGTTTAAAATTCCAATGGTATTCTAAAATACGCGTTTCACTAAGTAGCTTTTGCCTTGACAAAGCTACATAACAAAACTTTCCAAGATGGTGACCCCCTGTGACAAGTTTGAAGTCCTGTATCATTGCTGCTTTTGAGAATCTGAAACATTAGGCTGGTGCAATAAGTTAAGTATATAAAATATGACATTTTTAGCCACGTTCGTTTTTAGGGTTTAGTTTTCCTTAAAGTTTTAACTACCACAGCAGCCACATGAAGTCCTAATTACTCTCTGAAGAAACCTTTTAACATCAAAATTCTGAAGCAACACTGACTTGTACCGGGTTAAGGGGCAAAGTGTCTGAATAAGTGTCGGAATCATGAAGCAAGACTGGCCAAGTTAAGATATGGGTATGGGATCCGTTATCTGGAAACCCGTTTTCAAAAATCATTTCCTTTTTCTCTGTAATAATAAAACAGTACCTTGTACTTGATCCAAACTAAGATATAATTAATCCTTATTGGAAGCAGAACCCATCTATTGGGCGTATTAAATGTTTACATAATTCTCTATCAGACTTAGGGTATAAAGATTCAAATTATGAAAACATCCATTAACCGGACAGCCCCAGGTCCCGAACATTCTGGATAACGGTCCCGTACCAGTAGTTTAGTTTGGAGAAGAGGTTCTTATGGAAAGATATGATCATTATGTAGAAATATATGTGAGGACCATACTATCACCTTTCAAAAAGATCTTAGAGGACAAGGTGATATGCTTACATTCTATTATGCCATGTTCATTAGAAGAAAGGGGTTTTATCTTTTAAACACTGAACATTATTACTAGAAAGAAAGATTAAATAATTACAAGACAGGTTGGATGGCAAGTAAATAAGTACTAACGTTAAAGCTCTTAGTTTAATGTGTCTATGAATGTTTTCATTCATCCAGATCATGATATACACTAGTACCTAGTAGCAATAAGTCTAATGCAGATGTACTTGCTGACTATTCTTAATAACATTTCATCACTCGTCCAAGGGGATGCTTGCAGTTTAGTTAAGTGTTAAGGAATTCCCCAAAAAATGGAAATGTAGTAATGTAGTCATCATAATCCAAATTGTACTTTTTTTAGACTGGTGTTAGCTGAGGAGCAGTAGGATTCTGTCTCAGTGGTACCACTGTAGTTGTGCCGATTACATGACTGGAGCCACTTGTCCTCTCAGTCCAAATTATGTACTTTGTGTTCTTAAAGGAGTCAATAGAGTCTTATCCTAAGGAGCTAGCCCGCTTTGTTAAACCATTAACTTACAGGGTGGTTGTTTAGTCTCCCCAGTGTATAGATATTTCTTTGATTATTATTTTCTCCTAAAGATTCTTCAACCACATATGGTATCACTAAATTATTATTTTTTCTAAAATGCATTGTGCACATTTGCCTTATTTGTATTCTAACTACAGGAGACTGGTCAATGAGTCACAGTGAATTCCACAGAAAAATCTTACATGCCTGTCGCCACCCAACAAACCTTGCAGATGATGATCTGTTACACAAACATATATAAACGTTGTATAAGAATCTAGCAGCTGCTGAGTGTGTTACCAATATTGTTAAGCTCCTAATTTCAGATTCCTTCTGCTACAACTGTCATAGCTTCCATAATCTATATGTTGCTGGTCTTTATATGAGATGGACAAGTCAATGCTGTATAATGACATAACTCTGTGGTTTATAAAATGTCATGATATAATATAAATTGTGGACAAACTGCTACCAGCAAAAAAAAAAAAAAGGGTCAAAATGATCATTTCAGCTGCCACTGCCACTTTTATGAAGTGCAAAGAAGTATAGTGCTGTCATTGTAAGTGCCTTGTATGTATGACCTGAAAGTCCAGTAACAGGCATTTTCACAAATGAGGTGCTACATCCAGTTTGATGATTAGTTAGAGAAGATATAGACACCTCTTACATATCGGTTATTCTTTATCATCGCCAGCTGCAGCTACTTTTTCAATGTGCAATACAGAGATGCAGATATACTGCAGTTTTGTTTTTCTGATTTGGCTGACAAACAACTCAAAATTCAAAAGCATCTGGACAGTTGTTATTATGTTCATCAAAAGCACAAGAGAAATTTCACAGGAAAAAGGTAATGAACAGCAGGGGTGCCCAACAGAGTGGTAGGTCTTGAGCTATGACCAGTAAATGTCAGAAGCCCAATTGTGTCCTCAATCCGTTATCTGGAAACCCGTTATCCCATAGACTCCATTATAATCAAATAATCCAGCTTTAAAAATGATTTCCTTCTTCTCTGTAATAATAGAATAGTACCTTGTACTTGATCCAAACTAAGATATAAATAATCCTTATTGGAAGCAAAACCAGCCTATTGGATTTATTTAATGTTTACATATACATATAAATGTATTTATATATATATAAATGTATATATATATATATATATATATATACAGATGAAGCCACTTAGATTTGTGAGTTAAATGCGTCGTGACTCAGGGTTAATTGAAGAAACTGTGTTATCTAAAGTCATCTTAACTCATTTAATGCATTTAACCTTTTCATTAGCATACCAAAGCACCATTGTTAACAATGGTGAATGCTTTAATTAGATGGGATGTTGTGACGCAGTTTTCTGTGTTAAATGAGATAAATGGGATATCTGTGTTTAGTTATTCTGTGTCAAACAGACAAACCAATGTGGCTGCATCTGTATATATATATATATATATATATATATATATATACATAAACATATACATACAGTATATGTAATATTGTAGTATTTTCAGCAAGTCATAATGAATTGTGTACGCAAGGAAATGTGGACTGCAGCATCCCACTTTCTTTCCACCTCTCCATCTATTCCCAGTCTTTCCTAAGATTGCCAATCCAAATGCCATGATATGCAAATTGCATTTAACCCTATCTGATCTCTTCAGAAATAGAGTTGAAGTAAACATAGGCATTTTTTAATTCAGTAAAACAAGTGGTTAAGCAGTTACACCATTTTGTAGCCCTATGTGTACAGGCAGAAGCTGGGTTCAGGGGCTTTCAGGGTAGGCAGAAAATAAATGAAGAACTTTTTGTTATAGTTATGGTAAAATTAAATATACACAGCATGCTCATTGCACTTCACAAAGAAACCCATCTATTTACCAACTGTTATGTGATTTTCTTACACAAGTTATAGTGGACCTGTCACCCAGACACACAAATCTGTATGATAAAAGTCCTTATCAAATTAAACATGAAATCCAATATCTATTTTTTTTATTAAAGGACTCATAGCTGTTGTAAGCTCATTTAAAAATATCAGCTGTCAATCAAATATTGTCTGCCCCTCCTCTATGCCTTAGGCATAGAGGCAACGCAAACAGTTACTTTCATTTTCCATTCAGCACTTCCTAGATGTTACTGCACTTCCCACATAACCCCGTTCTCTTCACCAATTAATTGTGTAGCCAGGGCATGGGGATCAACATTGGGTCTAAGATTCTGAGATGATATAAGGCTTCTGCCTGCTTGCTATAATTATGAATTCCTAGACTGAAGGAAACAAGATTCAAATAATTGATATTGTGTAATTAAAGTTAATTTTGCTTTACTAATGTGAATGATTGTTTTGGGTCTCCTTTAATAATTCAATACAGTTTGGACTTAAAGGGATACTGTCATGGGAAACCAATTTTTTTTCAAAATGAATCACTTAATAGTGCAGCTCCAACAGAATTCTGCACTGAAATCCATTTCTCAAAAGAGCAAACAGATTTTTTTATATTCAATTTTTGACATGGGGCTAGACATATTGTCAATTTCCCAGCTGCCCCAAGTCATGTGAAAATGTTACACATTTTTTAATTAACGTATATTGGAGACGGGTCTCTTTTTCATTAAAGAAAGTAAAAATGGGATTTTGATTTACATCCCCTTTAACAACAGTGTCCACAAAATGACCCCTGCCTGCCTGCCTGTTGTAATTGTGAATTCCAAGACTGAATAAAACAAAATCAAAATCATTTTTAATGTGTTAGTAAAGTTTATTTTGCTCAACTAGCATGCTAGAAAAGGATTTGGAATTATTTTGTAGGATGACAGCTCCCCCTTTAATGGCAATGAATGTTGTTTTGATTCATGTAGAGCAGGAGCAGTGACTGTGCAGTATGAAATAAGATGTGCAAAAGAGCTAAAGGTGAATGTAACAATGGGAAGGGTAAGTTAATAGAATAGTACACTGGAAGGGGACTAAAGTTGAAGAGAATAGCAAATAGAAAGAGGGCAAGTTGAAGGGAAAGGGAATGGCGCATATGAATGGCATATATGGAGAAATAGTTAGCAGTGGTCAAACTTGCACAGGTGCAACAGCACTAACCACACATCCCCCTCAGGGGGATATATCTTTGTGCACATGTGTATCCAGGCAAGAAATGTACATCTGGGGGGGGGTGCAAATCCTGCACCCAGACCTTGGCAGGGATCACTACATTACTGGGATCAAGGGGGAGAAGATGGCTTATAGGTAAAAAGGAACATAACTACACATCTTAGGCAGGGACAATGGTATGTGAAGAGGAGGAATAAAGAAAAAGTGGAAGGAAAAGAGAAAACAGCTAAAAGTAGAGTGAGGAATTATATACTAGAAAGGTAATGCCTGCAGGGCAGTCAGGTCTTTTAATTTATGTCAGTTTCAATAAATAACTAGCAACGGTATTGTCAGTTGAACAATTATGGATGCACATGGGGCATTTATTTACATTTATATATAAACTGACAAGCAAAATCCATAATTGCCCAATAGGCACTACTTTGCTAGTATATAATACTAAATAGGGCAAAGGTTGTATCAGTGTATAAATAGTTGCCCTTTTTTCACGTCAGTAATAAACTAAGATATTTTTTTATTAACAACCCACATTATAAAATGTTCATTATTGGACCATTATAAAATATTTGTAAATCTAATATTTATATTTACAAATATTAAATAATATTTTTGTAAAAATACTGTCAAGTTTTATTTTTTTCCCTTTCAACTATTCCAGGGAGCATTAGTACAGATTAGTGTAGAATTGCATTCACTATGCGTTGGATTGTTTAGCCATGAGGACATCTACTGGTCACTCGATAAACTTCATACATTTATTTCTCAGTTCCACAAATAAGTCTGAAAAGCAGATTTTATGGGTTTTATGTAAGCCTATTTTCTTTACATTTAAAACAAGTAAGTATTACTTCTTAGCAGTCTATAACACATGCTCGGTAGTTTGTAGCAAATTGCATATGGATTCTGACAAATTCTATGACATCAGTGAGTTTATAATCTAATTCAGATTTCTACAGAATGCCAACAGACTTCATGCCATCAGTTTCGTAAAAATACAGCATTGAAGCTGAAGTCATTTATGTAGAGATGAGAGAAAGAGTGTCAGCTGTGGGATAATGATCCCCTTGTTTTGCCCAGTTATTTGTTTCTAATAACTATATGGTACAGTATAAAGTAGATTAGAATTTGTAAAAGGGAAAGACTGATTTATGATGCAACTTCTGGCATTGTTTTTGCTGGCATTTCAGCAGTATTTGACTCCAGCGCTAATGGGTTTTGGATTTGTGGGGATCTGGGATTAGTTCATTGCATTTGGGTATTACATTGTACTGTCCTAAATTGTACTGATTGTAATAAACACATTGATAGGGAATTTTGAAAATGAAGAGCCATTTGTTTTTCTTTGCTGTTTCCTATGGAATGACTTTTTCAAAAATCTATAAACGCAAAATATGCTAGGTACCACTTAGACAAGAGAGTCTCTGCAGTTTCCTGATATTTGTACAGGTATGGGACCTGTTATACAGAATGCTTGGGGCCTGGGGTTTTCCAGATAATGGATCCGTAATTTGGATCTTCATCTTAGTTTGGATCAAGTACAAGGTGCTGTTTTATATTACAAACAAAAAGGAAATCATTTTTAAATCTGGATTATTTGGATAAAATGGGAGATGGTCTTTCTGTAATTTGGAGCTTTCTGGATAGCCTATACCCAGGGCCGGAACTAGGGGTAGGCAGAGTAGGCACATGCCTAGGGCGCAATGCTGGAGGGGTGCCAGGCACGCACCTTCTCTGCCTCTGCTATCCGCTAGTCTGGTCCCTGCTGTGGCCGACATGCGCATTTGCGCTAGTGCGCATGCGTGAAAAATACTTGTGCGCATGCGCACTCGTATTTTTTCGCACATGTGCACTTGTCTTTTCGCGCAAGCGCACTAGCGTATTGGGAGCTCAGGCTGCCTAGGGCGCCTGCCCGCGTTGGCCCGTCACTGCCCATACCTGTTGAAACATAACGTTAAAAGATACACGGATGTACTGATAGAATAGTTTCTGATATTAATTTAATCAGATAATTATGATTTTAAAATGTAAAAAGTACATTCTTTATTACTTTGCCTACAGGCTACAGCCAATAGAATCGGGGCAGAATCATACTCAGCAGTGCAAGTACCGCAGTCTCTGTCTGTGCTTATACTAAAAAAGATTCACTTATTGAACAATCTGCTCTATTACCAGCAAAGTATCCGTATGCTTGTATTATTTATGTACAGTATGTATATAGTACCAATTTTTATTATATAACAGCATAGAATTTTATGCAGAATGTCTAATAAGACAAAAGATTTCTATGTTGTCTTGAAGATCATCAGTGACAGTTCAGGCATAAATGAACTTCTTGATGCTAAGAGCACCTCTTGTATTACATTTCAGTTTCCATTTTCAAAAAAACTTTTATGTTTATTTGGGGGTTTGAGCTGTGCGATGTTGCGTTGCGACAGACAAACCATGTGTAACCAATTGCAAAAAGTATACTTTTACAATAATATAGAATAGACTTGGATTGCCTTGTTGCTGCGTGATAGACTGCAATTACAAGCAAAGGAAAGGAACCACTTAATTGTTTAGTTCAAATCTCCATTTTATATAGTTGAATTCATTAGTAAAAGAACAACAGATAATTACAAATCCAGGGAACATACGCCAAGTCTTGAGACAGAATTTCTCGCATTCAACTTTTAGGTATGTTTTACTACATCATAAATTATAGTGCTGTAATCTAACATATGTTAAAAATGAAAAATACACTTATTCTCTCAAAAGTAGAGTGCATTTACATTTTCTGAAACCCAGGAACATGAAAACCTTGACATTCCTTTTCCCTCACCCTTAATCAGAACATCTCATGTTCAGCAAATCATTTCCTGGGCATACAATCATTTCTAAGGGATTTATGAGGGCTGCAGCCAAAGAGGGAGACAAACATTTCCTCCTGAATGAAACCATAATACCTGGAAAAATGAAATTGTGTTACATTTAAATATTATAGAGCCCCTGCAAGCATCTGAAAATTGTTTCTCTTGCTTAGGTAGCCCTGGAATGTAGGCTTAAATATACATTTCTGGGGAACAAGTGGAAAGCAGAATTTTTACTTGTCATTGCAGATATTCGGTTTCTGCATTCAAAGTGATGCTGCAGTGACCCTTCATTGGATTTTCTCATGTCTCCAAAGAAATCAATACATAAAGCATTCAAAGGACAGTCAGTTTTAATCTGACTTTTTAGAAAGTAAATCACATTTTGAAGAATTGCATTGTCACAGCCCAGTAACAGAAATATAATTGCAGAGGCAGACTGACAGGTCGTTTAGCACAATATTTACTTTGCTGTTTACATTTTTATGGCTCATTCTGTTTAGCTATTACATTAGCCATGTGTTCTGTCCAAGCATTTTACAATTATATGAGATCTTTTGTCTCCAGTAGTAATGTGGAAATTGCTTTTCAAGCACTGGCTACCTTTTTGCTAAATTGCTACTTTCTAGCCTTACTCTTGACATATCCATCATTTCCACCAGGCCTCTTACTATATAGCATTCCTTTTCTGGGAAATATGCTTCCCCTCTACACACATAAAAATGTCTATCATATCTTCTGTAGGTATTCTTTTCTATTATTAACATTTATTTTAAAGGACAAAAAACATTGTATGCTTTAAGTCAGAAATCCTTTCCTATTCAAACCTCACTACCTACCCATATTAGATATTGCAACTCTTACATATACGATTCTGCACTGGCCATTCACCTTGCAGTTTTCTTTTTTTTTTCTATTGAGAAACCTCAATTAATTATATTTCATGTGCATTTATAAATTGCCAGTATATTCCGCAGTACTGTTAAAACCAAAGTTATATTATACACCAGACATACTGTACAGACTACAGCAAATATTGCTGTTACCAGAGGTACAGTGAGCCTAGCTTATCAGAGCTTTAATCTAATGCTATCACTGATACAAACGGTGTAGAGATCCATTTAATACTAGAACCCATTTCTCATTTAATTTCAATTAAATTGATTAGATTTAAAAATCTAATAAAAAATGGAGAAGCACAGCCCTTTGTGGCCACATTCATCACAGCAGTGATATAAGACCGTGCACATACAATGAATGATCTGAATTCCTGTGAATTTTAAATTCACTCAACAAGATGATGCCAGGGAACTGGCATGTAATAATAATGTTGCTTTGCTAAGAAATAATCACCATATTCTCCTTTCATATTTTACTGTAATTACTCTGTTTGAATTCTGCTTTGCTTTTAACCCAAGATATTTTCTTTGGAATGCAGTAGTAGTACAAAGTACCAGAAGTTTGCTTTCAGCCTCAGCACCCAAATAAATACCATGCCGGGTCTATAAAACACTAGGGGCAGACCTATCAGGTTGAATTGTGGATCCTGATAAAATGTTGCATTCTTCCCATTGATCACATTTTTTCAACATTATTTGAAAGCTTTTCTTTTCATTCTGAAAATACTTTGTGACTTTTCTCCAGAAGTGAAACAACTGTTGTCCATTGAGTTTTTCTTAAAGGAGAAGGAAAGGTTAAAGCTAAGTAAGCCTTATCAGAAAGGTCCATCTAAATATACCAGTAAATCCCCAAAGTAGTGCTGCTCTGAGTCCCATGTCAAAAGAAACACTGCATTTCTTTCCTTCTATTGTGTACACATGGGCTTCTGTATCAGACTTCCTGCCTTCAGCTTAAACCTCATTGCCCTGGGCAAGAGCATGCTCAGTTTGCTCCTCTTCCCTTCCCCCTTCCTTCTCTACTGTAATCTGAGCCCAGAGCAGGGAGAGACTCAGGCAGGAAGTGATGTCACACCATGTTAATACTGAAGCTCCTATCCTAAACAAAGAGAGACTTTCTAGAGCTTTTTACTCAGGTATGGTAAAACATTCTACAGAATAAATATAGCATTCTAGCTTGCACTATTGCAGCTAATCTATTCGCAATAAAATGCCTCCGTAGCTTTCCTTCTCCTTTAAGAAAGAGTTTTATCCTATGGGCCAAATTTCCAAGTCTATGGGAAAGCCTTGCAATTAACCCTAACCCTTAGTTCTACTATAGGTATGGGACCTGTTTTCCAAAATGCTTGGGACCTGGGGTTTTTTGTAAACATCAAATATAAACCAATAGGCTGAGTTTGCAAAATGTGTGGTCACGCCCATTTTATAGGCACACCCCCTAATTGCATAAAATAGTAAGTAAGGTTGAAAAAAAGACACACATCCATCAACCTTTAAACTCTATTTTAACCTGCCTAACTGCTAGTCGATGCATTTTACCATGCCCATTTTACCAAATTTGGCAGGTTATAAAAGTTTTAACACAAGAGTTTTAGGGCCATGTTTTATGTGTTATAACAGTTTTGCTAATGAAGCTAAAAATTGCCCTTTAAGCTTTGAGTCTCAGTTTCCCCTTATCTTAAATAGTTAAGATTGTTTCTTTGCTTATCTTAAATTGTTACAAATGTATCTAATAACTTTGTATCTTTTTCTGGCGTCAGTGCAGGAGATCTCAGGACTTTTCAAGAAGAAACCCGGGACTGCAGGCTGAGCTGTCAAAATCGGGATTGTCCCGTACAAAATGGGATAGTTGGAAGATAAACAATGTGTTGTATTATTTCTACAGACGAAATGGAAATCATTTTTAAAAATGTGTATTATTCGGTTAAAGTGAAGTCTATAGGAGATGGCCTTTCCATAATTTGGAGCTTTCTGGATAATGGGTTTCCAGATAACGGATCACATACTTGTATTGGATTTGAGGTTTTTCTAGAAGTCGGAAACTCACAATAATGGAATAACTATTGAGGTCAATTCATTGTTCATGTAAGCATCAATGTTGTTTGGTGAGTGCTTCCACCATTATATCTGTTCCAGGCTAGTCAGTATGGAGTTTATGTGTGGTACTTTTCCACCAGGGTGAGGTTATTTTTTAAGTGCAGTTTAAGAGCTGTGAGTGCAAAGTATTTCTATAAGCACCCCATTAATTCAATAACTTTCCCAGTATAACAATGGTGCAGAAATAATAATGTGCATTTTATGTACCTGACATTTTCTCAAATCATAAAGAAGTAATTTACTATAGTAAAAATTATATCTGCATAGCCTTTTACCTTCCTACAAACGTTTGCTGTTTTTCTAGTAGCCTATGGATATAAAACAGGGTTGTACCAGTTGTGAATAATGATAAGTAGTCTTGTTGTCATGAAAAAGTTAAGCAGTATTTGAACAAGGAATTCAATTAAAGGAAACAACATTAAGCAGGCTTATTGAAATATCCTGTGACTGCACTTAACTACAATGGCTTTTTCTAGCTTATTACTTGGCTACAACTTAAAAATAATTGGCAACATGAACCAAAAGAGGGGACATTTCCAGCATCCAAATAGGTAAGGTGTGACACATTTTAAAAGGGTGGCTCTAACACTGACCCCTTCCCAATAAAGCAGCCTCAAAATAAAGTATGGTTTGGAATTTATATATATATTATAATTAGAACTGCTAGTAAAATAATGAATTAACAAACAACCGTTTTCAAAACAGGTTTTTTTTTAAAAAAAAAAAAAAAGAATGGTAAATTCTAGGTCCATTAAAGATATGAGCAGCCCAAAACCCATAAAGAACACCACAAATTCTATTTGCCTGTAGTAAAACTGTAAAGAAAACTGTAATAAACCACAAACCAATAGTTAGGGTGTTGCGGTTGCCTGGGTAAATGGGACTCTAGCAACCAATAACTGTTTATACCACAAGCTAGAAATCCGCAGAGCAAAAAGTTAAACAAATAAAACAACAAATTAAGGACAATCTGTGAGTTTTTTTCAAATATTTCTAAGTATAACATACATAAAGGTTACTGACATGATTGAATCTCTCTATAGCCACCCTGGGGTTAAACGAGACCTGCCACCCTAAGAAATAATTCCAAATCGTATTTCATGGTGTTAGTCAAGCAAAATAAACTTCACTTACACTATATAAATTATTTAAATCTTTTTTTATTTCAGACTTGGAGTTCAAAATCACAGTAAGCAGACAGTTGCGCTAGGTTTCTGAAAAAATCGTAGCTTTCGGGCATTTTTACGAAAAAATTGCAGGTTTTTTAAAAGTTAAGGGTTGAGGGAAGATTCCTTTAAAACATTACCGTCAATCAGAAACCTCAAGTGGAGCTCAGTACTGCACAGCCATGAAATCATTGATTTATTAATTGGATTGTTTTGCAAAGTATATTGATGTCAACATAAAGTCGTATTTTTATAAAACACATTTTTTTCTGATGGCATTAATGTTTCTCTCTGAGTTTAACACACACAATCACAAAAGGATCGTTCTCAGAAATAAGAAACTTCAATTTGACAGTAATGCATTTGAAATGTGTTTAAAAGCATCCAATCCTGATTGACTCTGTCTGTATCTTTTTTTAACTCTGAGCCATTAAATCTTTCCAGTGACCATTTCAGTTCCCACTTAAGCTGAAGTAAGACGCTACGCAGAAGAGCGTTTTCAACATATCCAAGTGGAAAGATGTTTGGATTAGGCCAAGAAAACCCATTCCAAATCTCAGATAATAAAATGCCATACTAAAGGCTAATTGAAACTTTCATCTTACTTCTTAGACTTCACCTCCAGCTGATGTTCTGTTACAGATCAAGCGCTTAGCTCGCTAAAAACTACTCCCTGAGCTCTTGATTCTGGTAACTGACATGGCAGTTGTATGTACTCCAGCCTGTTAAAGGTGATTAGCTGTCTAAAGACAAAAGAGGATGAGCACAGGACAACCTTGTTTGTCATTTTGCTCACTTAATCAGGCAAAGCTAATAAGTCTAAGAGCTTTACCACTATCAAAAATAAAATGAAAAGCAGCTCTTAAACAAATTACACCACCAGAATAGTGTGTGGGGAGGGGGTAAGAGACCCAAATTAACCTTACCCTTTAACCTCTGTGACTTTCCATATTATTATTATAGGAAGTATGTCCTTATATACATGTTTACACAAATTATTTTGAAGGGCTGTAGTCAATGCCTATAGACTGTTATCAGTGGAAATTAACTGATTTATCAATTCAAATTGATAAATTAAGTAAATCAGCTACTGGTATGGTAGTATACATGTGATTTTTGTCCCTTAATATGAAATAGACTTCTGTGCATTTTAAATATATCATACTTTATTATTACTCTGCATGACTAGAAACGGTGTGTTTGCTTCAAAAACTCTCATACAGAGGCAACAAACAGAGGGGGTCCCCATACAATCACCTCCATGATTGCCATCCCCATTTCAGATCAGCCTTGGCCCCTCTCGCCCATGCGTCACATGTTACTCCACTGTATAGAGGAGATATATATACAGTATAGTGTTATATTTATTTAGAAAGCTGTTGGCTTTTTGTAGGCACCATGAAAAAACAACCCTGAGTAGAGTCTATACAACTAACATACTGTGTGTACTTAAAATGCAGAATCCAAGAAAAAAGTCATTATTTTATGGTTCCCAATACTTCTCTGATAAAGCATTGCAGGAGAGATTATTACATTTTACCTAAAATTATATTGCCTCTCCTTATTTGAAGGCACTGGTGGAAAAGCCTAGTCTATTCCCAGGAGCCCATTACATCATTAACACGTATTATTACTGAACTTAATCTTATTAATTTGATTTGGATTTTCATTAAAAACTACATATTTCTCATTTTCTAATCAAATCAATAAATGTAGAACATTTCCTTTAGGTATTCAAAGCTTAGTTGCAATAGGTTAAACAGGAGGGAGCTTGAAAAAATGGTATTAACATTTTTCACATAAACATTTATGAAAGTTATAATTTCACTTTATTTCTGTTCCATAAAACATTACACAAATGCATATACATAACTTACTCCCTTCATAAATAATAGTCAGTTAGTCAGAAATGTAAGCATTATTCGATGCACTAGGATGTAAGAGATTAATTTTGAGCAGTTCATTACAATTTCCTTAGCAAGCATAACACAATGCAAAAATACTTCCAAGATTATTTACAATTGCTGCTGCATTCCATACCAAGCTCCTGTAGGAATACGTATGGCATAGATAGTAATTATGCAACGACATACAATTGAAGAAACCTAAGTCTTTCAAATCAAATACTATGAATATAAATGTTGACTAAGTTGGCAATATGTATTTATAATACACAAAACCATGATTATCCTGTAAAGTATATCCTTATTAATGGCTCTAACTGATTTCATCAGTTAAAAATGGAGTGTAGTGATATCATTTTTGTCACATGACGCACTAAACTTGTGTTTTATAATAAATAAAGTACCCTTTGTTGGAAAATATGAGGATATTAGAACGGTATTGAAGATGGGGCAGTGACATTGGAGGTGGGATTATGATATTTGGGAGCCTGTTTGTTCTTTGTGGGGGCCGGGTTTTGACATCAGAGGTGATTATTGGCCAGATTATTGCTCTGGTTTCACAAGGCGCAAACCAGAACAGGCAGTTGTGACCTGAACACCCCTAAAAACAACAAAGGAAATGCCCAGCTCAAAGCTAAACAGGTGGCAACCCTAGGTCCCAATCACACTCACACACAATGTTTTTTAGGAGCCAACAGACTTGTCTATATGTTTTTGAAGCGTGGGAGCAAATTCATACATGTGATGGAAAACATATAAACAAACCTCTTTCACATTGTACTGGGTACTGTGTTATTATTAATGTGAAAAAGAAAACAGTGAAAACTGTTTACTATTATTTGCTTAAAATTTGCCTTCCCAATTATCACTGTTGGTCCTATTTTCCCCCCAAGTGTTACTTGGGTTACTCTTCATAGGTGGATAAATATGACAGCTGAGAGAGAAGAAGCGGTATACACCTCTCTATACTAACTGGGTTACAAAAAAGATATATACACAAGGCTGCCATTATAAATCAGCTTTTCCATTTCACAAATGTAATGTTTGACCCTTCTGTGACAAAGTAACTGTACAAAACTTAGTTTTTTTAGGCCCTAATAATTACTCAGGCTCCTATAGCTGTATCTAAGGAAGTGTTTGTGTTACACAGCTCCCCAAAACATTATGTGTGGGAGTGAATATGTTATCATGCTGAGCTCTGCAAAATAAACTTTCTCTTTTTGATCGCAAAGTGAAATTTAAGTTTGTTGGGAGGCACACTACTCCGCAAGAAAATAATTGAAGCATACTGGCTTTATTATTGTATTCCTATTAAATATATATTAACTTAAACACCTTTGGATTTACTCCAAAATATAAATTGCATAAGGTTCTGGTCTTTCTAGGGACTATCTTTCTGGACTTTCTGGCTATTCGGCCAATCTCAAGCCACGGCATTGACACCAATAAAAAAAGAAACATTTGCCACCAATCCCTGCCTATGACCTCTCCTGTTGGTGGAAAGCCCTCGATAAATGAATATGCATCTAACCCCTTATAGATAATGAGATATGAGTCTCAGAGGGTTATTTATTAAAGTCTGAATGTCAAAAACTTGATTTAATTTTAATTTTTTTTTTTACTATAAAGTCCAAATTTTTAGTGGAAAAAAACTAGAATCTTTTGAGATTTATTATAATCTGAAGATGAAAAAAGTCTGAATTTGAAAATTGGGCATCTCATACCTACCAAAGTTGGATATAAGTCAATAGGAGAGGTCCCTATCCTATTTGGAAGTCTCTGAGGTCTGGGCTGGAATTAGCCTATTTCGGGAAAAAGCCTTAAAAAATTGAGCGATTATGGATTTTTTCGTGTTAGTCCCTGATCCGATTAAATTGTGATTTTTAATAATAAATAAGGTCCAATCGTGAATTCTATTTTGGCTGGACTTTTTTTATTAAAATAGATAAAGTATTTGATAAATAAGGCCCTTAAAGTAGAGCCCACCATATGCAGTATATATAATGTGATTGTTTAATCAAGCCCATTGGTTTTACTGCTTAGCAATAAAATATTGTATTAAATACATCTCATCTATAAATAGCCTATATCCCATATAGTACTCAATATTTCTAAAATAACAAACTGAAAACCTGAAAACAGAATGAATCATTTTCTTGTAAACCTCTAGATATAAAAAAGTTGTTTTTTTTCTTATAAGAAAGGCAGTTCTATTACATGGGATTGAAAACTACAAATCCCAGCTTCCTTTACAGCAGCTAAAGTATCACATTTCTGTCTTCACTTTATAAGTCAAAATAAGAATCAACACAAAAATATTACAGTAAAGTTACAAAACTTAAACTTAGTATACATCTGGAGTGGAATACACATATGGTGTGATATATATATATATATATATATATATATATATATATATATATATATATATACATTGAGCATCTATACATAGTAATTTGAATTGTTGGCTCAAAAATGGATTCCATTTTCTTTCATTAATAAACTTTAATCCAACAACATCTCACATTACATTACTTGACCTGATTTCACCATTTCTTTTGGAAGCAAATGCTGTATCATGGTTTAATTACTGTCTGAATAAATCATAAAACTTTTTTTTGTCACAGCTCCAAACTTTCAGAAACCAGAATATGTTCCAGTCTGATAACGCTATATAATATAAAATAGCCTAGATGGGGCAAATTTGGGTTTGACCTAAGCAACATTTTAGGGATTTGTTTTGGCTGAAAAAAAATAAAATTCAGCACAAATGCATGTGAATCCTAAAATTCATGTGACTTTAGAGTTCTGGATAATAAAATAAAAAAAATGTAATTTTTGTTTACAATTGATGAACAAATATCTTGAAATGTGAATATGCAAATTGAGTTTCAGAATCAGTTCAGTATTTGGTGAACTCTTTTGTGGTGTATTTAGCCCAGATAAATAGATAGATAGAAAGTGTAACTCGACGACTTCGCTAGCATTACTTCGGCTGTGTGAGCATTTCATAGCGAAGATGCACTAGCATTCATTTGTGCCTATCGAAATTTCACTAGTGATCTTGCACTTAGGTCAATTTGCATAGGGCAGGAAAGTTAAAGTTGTATGGACGTCTTTATTATAATTGTCGCTGCAAATGGTTTAATTTACCCTTACCGGTTAATATTACAAATGTCCAGGGAACCTGAATAAAGACAAGAGCGTTAATATAATGCCTTATACATGAGTCCACTGTAAAATTAATGTTCCATATGTAATAAAATGTGTGGAGAAAACCACTTCCCAGTCAGGACTTTTGCAGCCAATCCCACTTAAAAAAGGAAAAGTCACCGGCGTTTTTGGAACTCACAGGATATGATGTATATAACAGAAGATTGAGGAAGATCTAGCTGCTTTATAGAACTTTGCCTGGTCTGAGGTGGCGAAGGCAACTCTGGCTAAAGAGCTAACATTCAGTAAAACAGCATTTTAGTGAATTTGTGGAGTAACGTCCGTTCGCCAGAGCGAAAAGTCGCCTGGCGTTAAAGTGGGAATGACCGCTAGCGATGGTCCCGATTGCTAGTGAATTGGCGCCTGCACCTGTTAGTGAGTTGGCGATGTCCTTGCATGTGGCAACGCTGGCGAAAAGTCCACTTTGCTCTTTAGCAAATCTGCCCCACAGAGTCCACTTTAAGCAAATAATTTTAATTTTTTTCAGTTTTTTTAATTTTCCTCTGTAATAATAAAACAGGAGATTGTACTTGATCCCAACTAATCTGCAAGTGTATGGTTTTCATTAATTATTCAATTCATTTTAGAAGACTTAAGGTATGGCAATCTGGGAAACTCCAGATCCCAAGCGTTCTGGATAACAGATACCTTATCTGTTGTAAATAATGTACCCCTATTGTAAAATACGACAATAATAAAGGTCCCCTTGGAGACCCCTGACTGTATAAAGAAGGCGGAAAGCCTATACTCTAAGGTGAGTTCTAATATCATCATATTTTACATCAGTCGATAAATTATTTATTATAATACATAAAGATGTCGTGTCAGAAACGACATCACTAAGCACATATTATGATAATGACATCACTAAGCTCTATTTATAGCGATATAATTAACAGGAGATTAGTGGCTCTGTGTATTATATATATATATATATATATATATATATATATATATATATATTGCACAAGATCCATGAATATCCTGTAACTTATATGATTATAAACAGTATTTGGGCATATCATCTTTTATCAGTGCTTAGTGATTTGTATCAATGTTTTATTATTAAAGAGAAAAAGGATATTACTTAAAATCTTAAAGTTTATTTAAAAATTGGGAGATGGCCTTCCTGTAATTCTGAGTATTTCGGATAAAGGGATTAGTTTAAGGGATCCTCATATTTTATTGCAAAGGGAGAGTAGGATTTGTAATAACACCCAAATAACAGAAAAGTTAGGAATAATTAAATGTTATTTAAAGGGGTTTTATTGAAGCATTCTTGTTTTTGCCTTCTGTCTTCCTATAGTTCAGCTATGTTTGTTTTATATTGTATTTTTTGCTCTACATTCCTGTTAGCTCAAGCTGTTTTTATTATCATAGCACTACTGACTGACAATGAGTAAAAGTTAAACTGCAGTTAAGCTCAACGGCAATTACTGTACAATCAAAAAATGGAGGGTGTACTACTCTAAAGTTTTTGCAGTAGGCTGCAAGAGTTGCTATTTTTAATGTGCATTATTCAGAGATATGGCTTTGTAGTTGATTGTGGAGCTGGCTTTTATTGGAGATGTGCATAGAGTGTTTTATTAGACGGGGGATGCTAATTGCTGAGATAGCAGTTGGGGTAGAAGGCTGTTTGGAAGGAAGTATATTGTGGGAATATGCAATTCAAGGAGAAGCACATCCTTTTCTACTTGCTTTTATTAATGTAATGTAGCAAATGAATTAGCATGTTGCAGCTAAAAGTATAAACATAGTTGGAGTAGTTTACCAATAAAAAGTGCAATTTCAGATGAAATTCAGTCTGTTTTATACCCAAAATGTAGCATCCCCCCCCACACACACAGTTCTAGTGTCATTGCGGTTGAGTGCAAAATTTTGTCTGCCACAATGTGCCCGATGTCAAAATGGATGAGGTAGCTCAAACACAAGTTGGAAATCACTTTTCCAGAGTGAAGGTTAATGCTTTAGGCTGTAGCAGGCTGAGATGCATATCTGCCATCAGTCACAATGAAACTGGAATTGTGAGGTTGTTTCTATATGCTGTATGGTGTGTAAAACAACATGTCACATTGCATACTGTAAAATAAATGATTGAAGCCCAAATTTTCTTGCCTCCATTAGGGATGTAGCGAACAGTTCGCCGGCGAACTAGTTCGCGCGAACTTCGACTGTTCGCGTCCGCCGAATGTTCGCGAACGTCGCGCGACGTTCGCCAATACGAGTTCGCGTTCGATTCGAACAAAAATCGTTCGACCATTCGACCATTCGATTCCTTCGACCGCTAAAATCGAAGGATTTTCGTTCGAATCGAACGATCGAAGCCATTGGATCGAATGAAATCATTCGATCGAATGGCTTCGATCGTTCGAGTCGAACGAAAATCCTTCGATCGAACGATTAAAATCCTTCGATCGTTCGAATCGAACGATTTTCGGATGTTCGAAGTTTGCGAACTGTTCGCGAACTGTCCGCATTTTTTGCCGGTGTTCGCGAACGGCGTTCGCGAACACATCGGCGGCGGTTCGCTACATCCCTAGCCTCCATTATAACTTACTAAAGGTCTAATCATTTCCCAGCTGTTAGAGACCCCAATCCCAGCATTACTCATGGAGTAATGGCTGGAGAAACAAACAGCACATTGACTACTGAAGTTTATTGTTGATAAATGCAAGGTTATGCTCTTTGGTAGCAATAACAATACTGAAGCATCCATTTGTAGCCCTATGCATTCCTCTAGTTGGGGTTCTGACCGTTAGGGCATGTCAAGAATTCCTCCTGGAATGCTGCAGCATTTTTGCCAGATCTAGTAACCAATAGCAACCAATACGATGATGGCAGTCTACATACAGCTTTATTACATTAGCTACTTAGGTATTATTCTACAAGCAACTTCTTCTACCCCAAACAGTGGATTGTGGTGATGAGTATGACAGTCCTAGAACACACTAAGGAATGGGGATGCACATAACACTTCTAAAATATGTTTGTGGGGATTTAGGAATGATAACTCTTTTGAAAGAAATATATTTTTCTCCATGAATTATTCTGGTGCATGTTAGTCTATAACCTCCAGAACAAGCACTAATTCCTCATGTAAATCTACCCCCTTTTCCCTTTTCTTGATAATTGATGTGAATAACTTCTACAATGCCAAAAGTGCATACAGTGTTAGACTGGGACACCAGAGGCCCACCCAAAAACCTTAGACCAAGGGCCCACCAAAGAACCATAGACCAGGGGCCCACTCGCAGTACTATTATTCTTCTTCTCCTCAATCAACCTCTATTCTCCTAGTCTCTATTCTTTACATACTATAATCTATTATTCCATCTATTTAGCCTCTTCATTCTCAAAGAAATAGGGAATGGCCATGAAATAGGCCAAATGTTTAGCAGCACAAGGGCCCACAAACACCTGGGCCCACCGGGAGTTTTCCTGGTTTCCCGATGGGCCAGTCCGACACTGAGTGCATATTTTGCTGTAAAATAAATAACACACAGATTAGCAATGCAGATTATAATAATATTAATTTATATATTACATAAAAATTTCTTTGTTCTTCTTGGCTTGATGAGTGATTGTGACACAGTAACATGAAGGGGAAAACAACTTACTGCATTAAAGTCAGATGACATCTGATAGTTTGCTGTTTTAAGCCATATGTATGTACTTTCTATCATTACCTCCTTTCAGGCTCTATTATTTTTCTTTGGGGAGTTAGCAATAGGGAAACATTTAGAAAGGGCATCAGCTGTTCTGGAATATTTGATATACTGCTAGTTATTCCAGCCTGCTAATAACATCCAAAACATTCACTAATTGAGCCACTGAAGACAAGAAATTATTTTTATTAAGAGAAATGCTCCCTTTGGACAGATACACATTTTCTAGGATAAAAAGGAATTATATTCAGCTCAAGAGCGTAGGACACCTCACATTTGCTTCAATAACATAGTTTTATATTTAATTTGTTATCCACAGAAAGCTTTTCACCCAACATGCACATACATCTGGCAAGTGATTTTACTGCAGAATAACTGAAATTACTTTCATTAATCATAAATATAGAGATGGGACTTCTATACACTCAATAACAGTAAGAGAAATTATACAAACATACAGTATATTGTTTGTGAAATGCTTTAAAGTGCCTGTTTTGCCTTGGTGTGTTTCCATGTGTCCAGGCAATTCTTTACTTCGTTGATTTGGTGATTTGGGAATCCTAAAATCAGACTGATACTTTCCAGATCTGAATGCTGTGCCCAGCAGCGTTATATTGCTGCCACAGTCTCTTACATTCTTACTGTAAGAAGACAGCAGCATAATGAGACTAATTAGGATGTAACTGGGGATTAATAGAGGCTAAGCATCTTGTTAAAGTTTTACCGACCAAATGCTATTACGTAGTGAACCGATTTATTGTATAGAGCAACTTACTGCATAGTACTAAAAAACTACTAAAGTACTAAAAAAGTCCTATGATATGTGTGCAAAGCTAACAAATCCAAAAGAGGCCATATTATTTTTAGCTACCTAAAGCTAATAAAGCCATCTTAGAAAACTTTATTCTAAGGGATGACCCAATAAGTGGTGGGGTAAATAAATGGCCCATATAGTGATATCCCACCATGGCCAGCCTTTCTTCATAAATGAGATTATTATTATTATGCTGTATATATATAACAACTCCTTAAGTAAAGCATACAATTGGCTTGCCCAGAACAATAGGGGCCCCCTTATAATACATTCATAGAAATACTAACAATACAGTAGGCCCTAAAGGGTTACAATAAACCTCACTTCTTATAGTTTGCTTAACACAACATACAGCTGAGGTTTGTTTGTTAGTCTCTGTTAACCTGTCTTCTTTGGTTAAATGTAATAAATCCCTGCTGCACCTGGGCAAATATGTGGGGGGTCTGGGACTTTAGTCTATTCATTCCCACCTCTACCCAACCTTAACCCATCCTTCATGTTCAAATGTAATTTTTATAAGAGACAAACAATCTTACGGTGCTTCCAATACACTATTTATCATGAAACAAGGTTTCTACTGAACATCTCCATAGTAGGTGTCTTCATAGATCTCTTTCAGCACTTTACATAAGAAAGGTTGGGATCTGCAATATATGGCATTGTCTATTACAGTTTGCCAGGTTATGAAAATTTGAACATATTTCTTTGGTTTATGTGTTATTACAGTTTTGCTAATGAATTGCCCTTTAAGGGTAAGGGCAGATGCTCAGATTCGGGGAGATTATTCTCCCAGAACTGCCTCCCGCCAGCTAGATTCTAAATCGTTGGCGGGATGGCTTCGTTTTCCGAAGTCTCCCCAAGTTTCCTCATGAGGCAACTTCGGGCGACTTCAGAAAACGAAGTGCACTGATTGACATCCCGATGGCAATTTACATTCTAGCCAGCAGGAGGTAGTTCATGGAGATTAGTCCCCCGAAGAAGAGGAGATTAGTCGCTTGGCCCAAATTCACTAAGAATCGTAGTTGCACCAGGGGCAAATTCGTCGCACTTCGCCGCACTTCATATTTTCGCCAGCGCTCCGCAAATTCACTAAAATCCGAAGTTGCGCACAGGGGTAGCGTAAGTTTGCGAAGTTGCGCTAGCGTTGATTCGCCAAGTGAAGCGAAGTTTCGCTAGTGATGGTTCATTTGCATACGACGTCAAATTCAAATTTCAATGGAGGAATACGTATCAGCACTACAAATGCCTAGAAAACCTTCAAAACATCAAATAAAAATTTTATTTTGCCCTATACATGTGCCCACTGTCTAGGTAAGTTGCCATGAGTCAGGAAATGTAGGGGGGAAGGAGGGGAGCCCCAAAAATATTTTCGATCTTTTTCAGCCTATCACCCATCATGTAGAAAACACGCCAGCGTTTTTTGGGACTTAGAAAATAATTTGACTTTTTTTGAAACAATCCCTATCTACTCTATTGCGCTTCTACAGGTCTGAGGTGGCGAAGGAAGTCTAGCGTAAAAGGTAGCGTTCAGTACATTGCGCAAGTTAGTGAATTTGCGTAGTTACGTCGCTAGCGAAAATTCGCCTGGCGTAAGAGTGCGAAGTAACACTAGCGAATTTACGCCAGCGTTCGTTAGTGAATTTGCGAAGTACCGAAAATGCCAAACGCTAGCGAATTGACGCTAGTGTTCGGCACTTCGGCGCTTAGTGAATTTGCGCCCTTGTGTCTTTTTCTGGCTGTTCAGTGCAGGAGATCAAAGAGAAAGTCGGGACATTTCAGCACAAATAACGGACTGAGCTGTCAAAAGGTATGGAGGTATGGAGATGTATAGGTGTGTATCTACAATATTAAATTTCCATTCACCAGTTGGAATTAACTGATTTGCTGTAAAGACAATCGTAAATTGTTAAATGTCAATTTTGTTATAATGTTTGTTTTGAAGCATCGATAAAAACATTTTAATAAAAACAATTAAAAATGTTAATTTTTTATATTGGGCCTTAGCCTTTCAACGTGGTTAGCAGTGCAAGTGTAACCCCCAAGAGAGGTACACATGCACAGCGTACTGGCTGAGAATATATTTATTTCAAGAGGACTCTGCTAAAAACATGCACACAAGAAGAACTGCATTGTAGACAAACATGCACGTCTCATTCCTGGGTCTCTTGAGCACTGCTAACAGAAAGAAACCAAACTATAAAGAGGGAAAAAAGAAAGAAATGCTCAGTTTTATATGAAACCCTAAAGCTTTGTAGAAATTGGAGCAAGTTGTGATTTGGTTAAAGAAAGGCACACCTGCTGAAATATCATCTCATTGTTTGTCAGCAACAACGGGCCTATTAAAATGTTCCATGACAAAAGTTTATTACATTTGGGCTTTTAAAATGCTTAGGGTTCTCTCTATTGATCAATGCTTGCTCAGGGCCTTTTGTTCTATTGCACGTAAGAAAAGCGCCCTTTATTCGTAATGTACTATTGGTTCAAGCTGCGAAAAGTTCACTATAACTGCTGATTCCCAGAAAACATTGCAACTTTTGTGTTAATGGGTGTAGCCCTGACCAAGCATGATCTTTTATATATTATGTCTGCATCCCATTAAGTCCAAAAGCAAACATCAAAAGTAGTCTCACACAAATCCAAAATCCCTTTAATGTTCCAGGTATTATACATAAAAAAAAAATCTGCACAATAAAAATAATAACAATGGTAAAAACAATGCAGGGACTGAATAAACCAGCACAAAAGGATGGCGCTTCAGAACTCAGCCTCCCTCCACATGAGATCTGAATGATCTGGAGGGTTTCCAAAGGGTAAGGTTCACCATTCTTTAATCATCCTGATTTTATTTTATTTGTTGTTATTTCCTTTGTATGGAGTTGTCCCTTGATGCACCATTGCATGGTAGTTTCCCAGCTTTCTGTGTTACTGAGATAATCACCTGAAAAAATATTTGTTTTATTATGTAGTCTAAAGTAATCAAAGCTGCTTTACAGCTGGTCTGTATTTGGTGTGCTTTATTGATATTGTTCAGCAGAAGACTTGAACTAAGTAGGGGTGTCTTTTTTCAAGCTCAGCTACCATCTTACAAATTTACTCTCTCCAAACTGAAATTGGAAACATATACAAGACTGCTATTCCGAGTCCATTTGCCTGTTCTAAGCAGAACAAAATGTATTTGTTAAATAGAAAACAATTGAAACGAAAACAATACAGGTATGGGATCCATTATCCGGAAACCCATTATCCAGAAGGCATTACAGATTCAATTTTATTAAATTAATCCACATTTTTAGAAATTATTTCCTTTTTTTATGAGAATAAAACAGTACCCTGTACTTGATCCAAATTAAGATACAATTAATCCTTATTGAAAGCAAAACCAGCCTACTGGCTTTAATTACTGTTTAAACAATTTTGTAGTAGGCTTAAGGTATGAAGATCCGAAAAACTACAGGTCCAGAGAGCATTCTGGATAACAGGTCCCATACTTGCACTTAAAAATTAATTAAACACCCCAAAACAATAGATAATTCAGTAAATAATAATAAAACAGCCTAAAATTGTGCTAATTTATTTCAATCCAGGAATACACTTTTACCCCCATTTTTTACACACCCAATCACCATGTAAAATATTAAGAAGCTGTGTGTAACAAATAAAATATTTTCGGTGTAAAATTGGATACACATTTTTAATATACTGATTACCTGGAATATTATGTACCATTTGTTCCAAAACAAAATATGGGTGAAGCCAGTAAGAAGAACTACCTAGGGTGTGACAGCATGCAAGTGAATCTGCCCCAAACATCGCTTCTAGAGGGGGGGGCCCGGCCTGCACCCAGGACCCACGTCGGGTAGATAGCAATGGATTGCAGGGGCACACTGGAGGAGTTTTATTGCAGCATTTGGTGGTGGGTGCTAATTTGTTTGTATAGATTCCTACAATCATAACAGGCTAGGTGCCATTATTATGTTTTGAGCTCAGGGGTGATCCTGGCCCCTCCGCCGCCTGAGGCAGCAGTTGCTGCTGCCCCCCTCCCCCGGAAATTCGCTCTTAAAGTACCAGGAGCAGCATTTTTGCTGCCCCTGGCACCTAGTGGGGCGCTGCCGCCTGAGGCGACAGCCTCAACTCGCCTCATTGGGGAAGCACCCCTGCCTGAGCTATAAAAAAACTTTGGCCAAATTTTGGACCACAAAGGGAGACCGAAGCCAAGAAGTCTATAAAGTATTTTCTGGGAATGACAGCAACCTCAAAATGAGAGTCTAACCCATATGCAATAAATGGGGTTATGTAATAAATTGTAGTAAATTTGCCCAGGGGCAGTAACCCATAGCAACCAATCAGCAGATAGAATTTACTAGTCACCTGTTTAAATGCAAGCATATCATTGGTCGCCATGGGTTACTGCTCCTGGGCAAACTTAGTGCCCAGGAGCAGTACCCCATAGCAACCAATAGTATCTTTGCTTTTAAACAGGTGACCAGTAAATACTACCTCCTAGTGATGGGTGAATTTATTCATCAGAAGTGAATTTGTGCCGAATTCCCACGATTCGGCGCCGGCAAATAAATTTGCGAAATCGCTGCAAAAATTCGCCAGTGTCCAAAAAAGTGGATGCCGGTGCCAAAAACGAGACAGCGTCGTTTTGCGAATGTGGCTAATTTTTCCACGAAACACCCAAAATTCGCCCATCACTACTGCCTTCTGATACTATAAATTACTATAAGTTACTGCTCCTGGGCAAATTTAGTGCCTTTTATTACATAACCCCCTTGCCATATACACCTAAGGGCTTGCATATCACGTAGACAAAATTCTATACTTCAATTTTGTTAAATTCAAGGGCAATTATTACAGCCTTCATGCAGAGAAACATGGAGAGGAAAGGAAAGAATACACATTTATACTCCCTGCCATCCGAGTACAGAATACAAATAAACAAGTTAGCACTTGTGCAGGTTTCTGACCAAAGAGTAACCTTAAAAAAAGAAATGGAAAGCCATGGATTTGTGGTAAAACAGACTCCAATAAAATGCTGTGAAACACATATACTTGTTAAAAGAAAACATTTTCCGTGCAATAAATCAAAACACATGCAGGAACAGAATAGATCCTTAGTAACATAATGCCGGATAAAAGAAAATACAGGGGATCAAAATAACAAGCATTGCACCAGAAAGTAAAACATGACAAAATTAAAAAATCAGATGCTGGACAGGTTTTTTGGTTTAAAACATTTTTTCACAATAAGGGATATTAATGTTCATACATATAATACTGATTTAAAGTCATTTCATTGTAACGTTAATCTTATTTCCCAAAATCCTCCAGCAATAAATCCCAGCAAAGGAAATCAGTGCAATATTTCTATGTATAAGCATAAATGACTTAAACATTTCATATATATATAAAGTATAATATACGTTAGAATGGTCCGTACACCAAAGAGTCATCTGTACAACCAGTTATGGATCATTTGTGTTCTACTGCCACCTACAGTCAAATATTATATATGACAGGATTGGCTTTCCAAAATCTGTAAATTCGTCATACAAGTACTTTCCCGGTTTAAGCTAATATTATTATTAAAATTGTGCTATAAGATAAGTACACAAATTTGTACACTTCAATTTATTTTCAATTTCTGGGCAATTATTACAGCAGATATACATGGAGAAGTATACACATATTTATACTCCCTGCCACTATACATCCAAGTTCAGAAAACAAATAAACAAGTTAGCACTTGTATAGGTTTCTGATCAAAGAGTAAAAGAAATGGAAAAAATATAAAATATAAACACAGACTTGTGGTAAAACATATATATATATATATATATATATATATATATATATATATATATATATATGAATAATGCATATTGAAAAAAAACTCAGCTTTACTGAGAATTCATTCTTTTCACAGAATCGGTAACAAGAAATGTCTTATACTGTACAGTACTTATCGGTAAAGAGATTTAGATTTGTGCACTTGAGATATGGGGAATAACACTTTTATCCAATAACACTTTTTACCAATATCAGTGGTGGGTGGTACTGTTTCAGCAAATACTGTAGCTGCAGATTTTATGTCCTCCAGTTATGAAAAGTTAATAAAGGCTGCAAAATCCCCATGCTATTATAAGCCTTGTTCTTTGATAAATAAATAGATTTAGAAAAGGCATTATTAGCTACTTTATGTCAGCTCGTAGAGTCCCGTGAACCTGACAAAATACATCTTGTGGCATGTTTCTTCTAACACTATAAAGACACTTGTCACATTTGTTAATGGGTTGTTTGTCTTCACAAACTATTTAAGTACACAGATCAAACTGTCAGACTGTTAATTCTAACAAAGGCAGATTACTCCTCCCCCCTGCAGTTCCCCTTCAGGGCTATTGGTTTTAAACCTCTATTAGGATCATAAGTCTACAGAGGAATGCATTTTCTTCAAGTGACCCAAGCAGAGCAAAACAAATACTCCTAAGGATTATATGAACTCTTCCCAACCTCCGTCTTTTTCAGTACGCTGATCTTTTTTTTTCCTAGCTCTGTTTGTGCAAACATAGAACTGGCCAAATATGGAGGTTTAAGGCTAGAGACTAATGAAATTGATGAAATTCAAGAAGAAACTTCACTGATGCTGCTTTTATTCGTATCCGCATCTACAAAAACACACACATGTTATTATTTATATATATATATATATATATATATATATATATATATATATATATACATATACAGTATACATATTGGTGTTTATTAGACACACAGCAGTAAAAGCTGTTTGATTATTCTACATTTTATGACTGCACCCAGGCATTTTGATTTTTTTTGTAACCTGATGTGACCAGGGTGTGAGGCCATTTTTACTGCCTTGCACAAAGGATGTGTTGACAAGTTTGTGATGATGTTAAGGATCTATGTGGATGTTTTTGTACAGGATCGGACTGGGCGGCCCGGGGCCCACCAGGGCTGCTGTCCTAGAGCCCCCCTCTGGCCTCCCTTGCTAGTCCTGCGTGACATTGTGCTGCGCTGCTTGTGTGTGCTGCACCGCATGTGCGCACGCACGCAATGTTTTTGTCGCGACTGATTGACAAAAGGAGGTCACGACGTTACGTTTTTTCTGGGTGCTTAACTGGGCTGGCAGGGCCCACAAGAGCCACTGGGTTTTTTCCCGGTGTCCCACCGGCCCAGTCCGACTGCTCTGTTTATGGAAGCTTTGCATTCTCCCTTTCCCACCACACAGGTGGAGTTTGTAATGGATGTGAGTTTTGCAAATATAATTTGCCTCTGAGTTACCTAAGTTTACATAACAATTTTCTATGGGAAATTCTAGGCACTATCTCTACCTAAGGCAGTGGTGATTTGAAGCCACATGGGCATGACCTGGCGGCCTAGCTAAATTCGGGGCCTGCTCATGGGTTAAAATGAAAGCAATCTATGGAGACTCTCTAACTGTGTGTCTATAGATAATATAGTGCAGTTCTCCTGTGAGACCCTTACCCCCTCTGCTAAAACAGATACAGGGTTAATGGGACCAACAGCACTTCAAAGTCCAAGGAAAATGTTATTAGCTCATTATAGTGTTACCCCCAAATCAGGAGCAATGTCTCAGATACATTCTCTGCAATTTTTCAAGCCCAGATGTTGACATTATACATTTTAGTGTTTAAATGTATTGAAGGATTTACAAGCAGAATCAAAAACATTTAAAAGTTTATATTTATTTATTATTGTGATCTTGAAAGGTGTGATAATCTAATCTAACCATTTCCAAACATCCTTTAGGCTCAGAATATAATGCAACCCCTCCCTCACCTTGTTCCAGTGAAGGATTTTGGGACTTGAAGGCCCTCTGCATTAAATAGAATGTCGTGCCCAGATTATCTGAAAAGCAGAAGGAATCCATCACATCAAAATGGAACAAGATAAAGTTGTGGTTGCAACAAGCTATGGAGGGAGGATAAGGCACATATTCACTATAAACTGTCTTGGTTTCTTTTCAGCCAATGTAATTGAGTATGTTGTTTGAAATAAATATATATTTATACTTACTTTTAGTTCAGATGGTGTTTATGCACCTTTTTTACCGACGTCCAACTGAATGAGATCATGTAAAAAAGGGGGTACATTTTCCCTGTTTATGGCACAAAAGACAAATGAGCTGCCCAGAAGATAGGCATTGTTTTTATAGAGAATTCATTTAGAATAACTCAAGCAATGGAAAAGGTAATTTAACTTGATTGTATACATTTTAACCCTTGGGGCCAATAATTTAAGTAGCATGTGATTCCCTTATACCCCAGTTTCTAGTGGTGTAGAGAACTGTCTTCAATAAATATCATCTAATATTGAAGTATGAACATTAGATATAGATATGCTCTATTGCTCTATTCTTTAGAGATTGACACCATAAAAGTTGAGCTTTTTTCCCTAAATGACCACTACCAGGGGTACAGGAGGAGCAACTGCACCAGGGTCCGTGACCCCTGCACCCCCAATGGGGGCCACGTGCCAGAATGGGAAGTTGTCAATAAAAGTAGACTATAGTAGGGCAGGCATTTATCGTACAAACTGGTGCTTTGCATGTGAAGTAATTTCCAGGCGCGGTAGATCACAGCTGATTTTTAACTTCCTGGCCATTTCAGGAAAGTCCAGCTATAGCTCGTTCAGCAGGTGGTGTAGTGCAGGCAGGGCCTGCTTAAATGCAAGATAAGTGAAGAGCACAGATTCAATCCAAAGTTTAGTGAGCTCCCACATTCCCAGACCAGCTGTCTTCAATAATTTCCAGCTCCCAGTGAGCAGTGAGTCACCGATCTGTCAAATAAGCCCCTACAGCCCGGCCCAAAAGTAACTCGACAAATTTGGCACCTTTGAGTATGTTCTTTTGGCTGCTTTCTGATTGTCCAGCAGGGGGAGCTCTTCGTGTCTAGCAATTAACCTATTCATCCAAGGGAAGTGTTGCTGCTGGTATGTGTTGGAAGAGTAATTGAATCGGCAAGTATTCAGGTGGAGAACCTTGGGGGCCACCCCAGGTAAGGCATGAAGCAATATGCTGTAAGCAGAGGGGAATAAAATGGCTGTTGCAGGATACTAGGAGCGGAGGTTAGACTGTAAATATCAGGACCCCAATAGGACTAAGGGACAGCCATGTACCCAATTCTGAGATAGGTGGACTACAATTCTCACAATGCTCCAAACAATTTGCTGAGGCTACAATGTTATATTTTTTATTACTTTATATTTATGTTCTCTGTTTATCTTTCACTTATCTCACTGTCTGCTTCTTATATAGCCACCTACAGCCAAAAAATTCTCAAGAACTGCAAAATAAAAAGCTTAATAATTCAAAATTTATGAACACATGAGGCCAGCTTTGTCTTGGAATATCACTGTCTACTTCATAATAAGGCAGGGAAGGAGAAAACGAGTGCAGGAATGATGGATCACCGGATCGCCTTTTCTGAAAAGGAGCGCAAGTGGAGTTTTGGTAAGTTATTTCTAGACGAAAAATTAGCGAATTTCCAGCGAAATTCACGAACTAGCAAAAATTTCCGAAAAGCAAATTTTGATGGCGGCGTCAAAATATTTTTGACACCAGCGACAATTCTGATGCCAGTGACAATTCCAACGCTGGCAACAATTCTGACGCCCATTAAAGTCAACGGGTGCCTAGAATTGTCGCAGGCATCAGAATTGTCTTGGGGATCAAAAATATTTTCACAGAGGCAATTTAGCGAATTTATTATAAATTCACCAAGCACTAGTTATTTCTTAATAAAGACTTAGCGATTTAAAAGTTTAAATTGTCTTTGTGTTTTTTTTTTTTTGATGTTACTGGTCTTTTAAGTCAGTGACAATTGTGGTCCAGCCTGTGGTGTCTGGGTGGGCCCAGTTGTAAAATGTTCTCACCGGGGGCCTTCAGTTTTTAGTTACGCCACTGATTGACCAAGCCCAAAAACAACAAATAGTCACAGCTAAACACAGTGTTGAGTATCCTACCCATATCTGCACTTGCTTTTATATTGTTTGCAACTCTCTAGTCTGTGAGCTCATGCCTTCCATAATCCTCCGTCCATAAATGACACAGCATACAGCCAATGTGTCTGGTTTCCAGCAATGCCTTACTTTTTCCATTTTTCCAGCTCTTAAGATAACAATAAGCGCACAATGGGGAATTAAACAGACCTTGTTTTTGTCAAGTAAAATCTGTAACAGCAAAAATTACACTCCAATAGGATGGAGATGGATTAAATATATTTGCTTAATAAGCATCTCTGCAAAATATTGGGGAGCTGGGATACAAAGTCTGCGAAACTAACTAACAAAGTATTAATCACCAGTGTCTGTTTCTGCAGATGAGACCATGTATCCATTTGTCCAAGCCCATGAATCCAGCAGGGAGCGCTTTCAGTAATAAAGAATATATTTCCCAGAATAAAGATGGGTGTGCCTTAAGCCACAGTCTCACTAACCCAGTTTGACATCTTTCCATTTCTTTTTACCACATATTCCCACAGAAAATGACAGTGTTTTTCTTGGCCTATTTCTTACGACCTTCAATGTATGAGATTTTTTCAACATGACTAAAGAACTGAAGCTTGGATCTAAAATGGCTAAAAAAATCATTAATTTAATATATAGGTAGGCATTGTATTCCTAGATAATGCACTTTCCAAAGGCTATATACTTTACAAAAGCCTCTCTACGTGGCTGCAGCAAAATGCTGTCATTTACTTGACAATATCAACAAAATCTAAGGATTTACTAGACCTTTGCGAATTTTGCTTTTCTTATGACATTACTACATAGTGTAAATTAGAGACAGATTAATCATATATCAAATTTGACAATCCATGTGTCATACATTTTCCTAAAATTTTCCCCAAAGACTGCATTGAAATGACATGTCTGGGGCTCACCGGGCTAGAACCTTGAAAGGTCCCTTTAGCAACCTCAAGGACCCCCTCCTGGCGCCTGCCTCCTACATAACCGTAGCATCCACGTCAAGCAGGTCTGGATCAGCAGGGCCCTCTGGGTATTTTCCTAGTCTTCCATCAGCCCAGCCCAACCCTCCGAAAGAAGATGCCTGTGTCAGTCTGTCTAATGCGCGCACATATGCGTAAATAGGCGCACAAACGCGAATAGACTCACACCCAGCCCTTCTCAGCTGGGAACAGCCAGCATAAAAGTGGAGAGAGGGAACCAGACTAGAGGTAGGAGGCAGAGACGGTACGTGTCTGACGCTCCCCCAGCTTTGCGCCCTAGGCATGTGCCTACCCCTAGTTCCAGCCCTGACTTTGAGAACACCACATTGTTCAAAAGACCCAAAGTCACGAAAGGAGGCAAAGTTTTAGTCCTGAAACCATGAGTTCAATTCTACTGAACACCAATTTGTGTGTTTTTGTTTGTTTTTTTAATCCCCTGGTCACCAATTAATTATTTTAATATTCTATAGGCCCCTGCCACCAATGTTTTTTTAAAAAAAAAAAAATTTGGGGCCCCAATTTTTTTTAACTTGTAAGGGGGGCCCTGGCCCCAATGTTTTTTTAAAAAATATTTTTTGTGGCCCCAAATTTTTTTTAACTTGTAAGGGGGGCCCTGGCACCAATGTTTTTTTTTTTAAACTCATAAGGGGGCTCTGACCATCAATAGCTTTTTATAACTTGTGTGGGGGGTTACTTTTTTAGCGCTAATGTCTGTGTACTTACTTTACTAATACAGGTACTGTTCCAATAAGTTCCAAATTACAGGAGGGCCTTCTCCCAAAGACTCCATTATGGTTCAAATATTTTCCTTTCTGTAATAATTAAACAGTTCCTTGTATAGGATCTAAACTAAGATTTAATTAATCCTTATGGGAGACAGAACAATCCCATTGGTTTTATTAAGCAGGTTATTTATTAATGCGCCTTTTTTTTTTGACAACGAAAATCAGAAAAGTTGCGGTAAAAAAAGACACTATTTTTTTGCATTTTATTATGCCCAAAAGTTGTAACCCTTGGTGGTGTTTTTTAAACGAAAACTAAAAAATCAAACTTGAAAATTCATGTATTTTGCACAACAATCCGAAAAAGTCACGTTTTTTCCAGATCCGATTTTTTAGATTTTTTTTTATTGATAAATAAGGTCAAATAGCAGATTCTATTTTGGTCTGACTTTTTTTATTTTGATAAATAACCCCCGTAATGTTTAAATTATTTTTTAGTAGATTTAAGGTATGGAGATCCAAATTATGGACAGACCCTTATCCAGAAAACACAGGCCCTGAGCATTCAGGAAAACAGTTCCTATACCTGAACTGATATTGTTAGCAATAGAGTTTCATATCCCTATGCAAGTGATTTATAGCATTAGCAAAATGCAAGTTACTGAACTATTCACAAAACGACTCTTGTTTTTAGGCTCAAAAACAAGCTTTTGATGTTTTTATTAAAGCTTCCTTTAGTGGAGCAATTTACCCAATGTATTTGGAAATGGAATAACATAGACATTTTAACTTAGCTATAGGCAGCTCCAATGTCTTGCATGTATATTTTAAATGCACACAGAGCCTGTTTTACAGGTACCCATTTCCTGACGTAATAGTTCATTTACAGACATATGCAATATGTATGTTCAGCAAATGCATTTGGGCAGCTGTGGTGGCTATTTATTGGCAAAACAAAGACATGGCATATTTTATTAAATGCAAAATTTATGGATTGCATTAATTTTTATGCGCATTTTTACAGCTCAGATAAAGAGACCAGATCAACAGCCAAGGTTTCTCCCAACTTAATAAAAGTACTAAACCTATATAACACATGGCCTTTGCAAATATTAATATATGACAGTGTAAAATGTAATATAGTGAGTTCTGTGTCTTAATAACCTTAGATGGCTGGTATAATATAATATGGGAAAGTATGATGATGAAGCAGAATTTTTACCATGCTTTGAGATATATGTGGATCGCAAGCTAGTGTTCTATATATAAGGAAATATTTGGAAATCATTCATTCTTTTATGCTTGGGTGGCCTGGCAGCAGTACAACCCAAAAGCAGTGCCAGAAGCAAGACTGACAACACTTGCAGGCCTGAATAGAAAAGAAAGACTGGAAGAGAAACAGAGGAGATGTTTAAACAGAATCTTATCATAACCAAGCAAAGGAAAAATATAAATGGGTCGGATGTTATCACTGCACAAAGCAGCATACACACACAGTCTGTTGGCATTTACTTTATTCCTTCATTCTCTTCATGGATAGGTCAGAATACTTTACGGGTCTATGCATGAACTGTCTGATCAAATTAACATATGGGGGATTAAGGGGGATTATAGTAAAGATAGTAATCTGACTTTCATACACTCTAATTTGAGTAATGTAATAAAAGTGGCAATATTTTCTACAAATATAATCACCAATCAACCAATAGGTAGAACGTAAAGCATACGTTTTTAGTCATTCTGTACAATTGTAAGCCTTTTTTTAACTTTGTGCACACAGCACAACTACAATAGATAGTTCATAGGCAGTTCCTGGAATGGTGATCTTACCTTGTGATCATAAACTTTCACTGTAGCATTACTTTATCATATTATTTATATATCATATACTGTATATAGATATCGTGTCCACAGCAGGCTAATTTGATTGGTGGAATTCAGCAGTTGAAATATATAAAAGGGAATGCAGTTTGTTCTGTAATGGAAATACAGTAGATCCCTTATTGCCCAAGGGCTTTCTGGAGGCAACATTTTCTGGAGGCCAATGAAGTGATTGAGCACCAGGTAGGGAAATTTTACGTTTAGGTGTAGATTAGAGTATGACCTACAGGAGAAGCTTGGGCACTGTATGTGAGATCACTGCAGAGAATCAGGATTGGAGGTTTACAATGAGAGTACGCCCCTCTATGGCTAACAGCACTCTGTCTGTGCATCATATGCATGACAGGGGTCCTGGAGGCTTCAGGAGAGGAATGCTGTGAGAGTGTGAGGATTGGAAAGCAAATAAAGAGAGAGAGAGTATGCAAAAGTGTTGTGCACTGTAACTATATCCTTGAGTCTGCAACCAGTGCCCTGGTCTGCAACCTGCCTCCCTGCAAGAAGCTGTCAATAAAGTGTGCCTTTGTTCATAGCTTTGTGAGTATGCCTGCATCCTTCAGTAAAGGCTGTTCCAAAACTTGAGTGTCCACAGCCACAGGTGGCCCTTTTACATGTACATCTCTACTTGACAATCTACTAAAACACTGATTTCACACTAAATAAATTTAGAGTAACTTGGCACTTCTGTTTTCTTGTGGCCTACATACAATAGGCAGGTACCTGTGCATCAATACTGAACACCTAATTGCACTTCTCTGGCAAAAAAACTAGAGACACTGCATATCAAAGTCTATATATTTTTTCTATGTATCTAGCTTTAAACAAAGTATATTTAATATATGTTATGACATTGTTGTTGTATTAAACCTTCCTAATTTGCATCCTGTAAAATTTTGTTGGAGCACAAGATTAAAGACCATTTTTATACTGCTAAAACCCGAATAATTTTTAACTGGAAGCTAAAGCTACGGCACAGGAAAGTGTGAAGGGGTTGAAATACCACCCAGATTTATAATCATATTTATTGTTTCCTTAAAGCTTCTTTGTATTGTTCCATCTGCTAAAGAGCTCAATTGTTATTTTATGATATTGTGATTGTATAAAATCAAGCAAGGTCCCTGTTCAAAACAACAGAGCACTTGGCATGGAAACTTACGAGGTATTAGGTATTAAGCATCCCTGCTTAACTCTGCTAAAAAGCATCTTTCACCATAACCTTAGTATGACTCCTCATTTAAAAACACTTGGATGAATAGATCAAGGAGCAGGCATAGCAAGCCTGGGCGACAATCATATTTAGTAAATTTATTTTGTTCTTAATGTTTTTTACGTTAAAAATCCAACTACAGGGGCGTGGCCTGGAAGCCGAGGAAGATGGCTGCCTAAAAACTTAGCTCCGTCGTTGATACCCGCCTTGAGCCCACATAAGCACTCTCACATAGCCCATTGTCTCTCACCTGCCTCTCTGACGAGCTAAGGAGTCTCCGGGATCGCACAAAGAGCTATAACCGACGGTGCTGCGGCCGCATTTGCCAGACGTCAGGCAGGCTCTGCATCCTATGGCGCGCGTCTGACTGCGCACCCGTTCGGTGAGGGACACGGCTACCTCCTCCACAGCAGCAGCGCACGGATAGCCGCGCACTTGGAATGCGGGTCGGGTACCCGATAAGCAGGTACTGAGAACACGACTCTCCTACTGCCCCTTCTTAATCGGGCACAGGCACCACGTGGCGGTGGGGAGGCCCTGAGTGCGCAAGCCCGTATAGTGGTGACGCCATTGTATTTTCCCGGATCTGGCTTTCTCAGGCCCAGGCCTAACCTGAGGGGCGGAGGTGAATTGTATGGTCTGGCGAGGGACTCGAGTGCTATACTCCTATACCTGCCACAATAGGGTAACACGCCAGGTCCTGTGGTGCGATACCGCTACAGCAGCAGAGGAGAGGGTGCCCATACCCCTTAGACCACCTTCCGTAGGAAAGCTAACGCTGAGTACCGGCGTGGTCCGGAGGTCAGCAGAGGACCTGGGAACATAGGCCCCAGGCACGCGGAGCCAGTCCCGCCTTCCTTTCACCGCGGCCAATACCACCAGTTCTTGGGGCTGTGAGCCGGGGTCCCTCATTCACGCTACCGGGGATTCGTACTGTTGTGTGGCGCATTTCACCCCCACCCGCCATTAACCACGCCACAGACCTGGCCGGTCCCACCAAGCATACAAGCTATATACAGAACGTTCATTCTCCGTATCTTTCCTGAGATCACTTTTCCGGAGAATCAACAAGGCTGTGCCTCTTTCCTCGACTCAACATTGTGGCCAACTCGAGACCGACTGTAACTTACATACTGCATTCAAGCTCGCACTATACCTCCCTCACCGTTTGCCTTATCATCTGAGCCCTCTTCATCATGGCCAGTGGCAGACAAAAACAGACCTCCAACCCAACAGAAGGGACGGCGGATTTCTTCAAAAGTAGGGCCTCCACCACCAGGACCACGAGACAACTCGCTTCTACCACTGAATCGGATTCGGAGGCCCCGAGCACCAAGAAAGATATGAACGAACTGAAATCGCTCCTTCTATGCTTCAAGGATGAAATCCAGAGTGAAATACGACAATCCCTCACAGAGATTAAATCGGACCTCACAGTAATGGATGGCAGAGTGCAACATTTGGAGCAGGTTCAAAGCTCGATTCAAGAATCCTCCTCCAATATGGAAACCTTGGTTCAGGATTTACAGTTCCAACTGAGAGACCTCCAAGATGCACACGAGGACTTAGAGAACCGCACCAGACGGAATAATCTACGGTTTCGCGATGTACCAGAAACTGTATCTATAGACTCTTTTTTACCCAAGCTTTTTAAAGCCCTGGCTCCGGACATCGAGGAGAAATATCTTCTATTGGATAGAGCACACAGAGCATTACGAGCCAGGCCTAAACCGAATTCACCTCCTAGAGACATCATAGTGCGCTTCCATTACTTCCAAACTAAAGAGGCGATTCTGAAGGCGTCTAGAACTTCTCAAGTGGACTTAGATGGGATATACCCGAAGGTTTATGCTGATTTAGCTCAAACAACCCTGCAAAAGCGGAAAGAGCTAAAGCCTCTGACAGATGTCTTACGCCAAAAAAACATCCCGTACAGATGGGGCTTCCCATTCAAGCTGGTTTATCAACAGAATGGGCTCACTTACACCATTCGTCATCCGACTGATATCGAAGAGGCTTTGCCCTTCCTCCAAAGCAGCGAGGATATCCCCACGGAGCCTGAGGAGCAACACCAGATTGCTGAGTTGCCTTAACCTTTCTTTCCCAATGTTTTTGATAAACTATGATTACAGTTGATATAGGGCGACTTATTTCGCTATACTTTTCTTTGTCTCCTCACTGCTAGGTCACTGAGCCTTATTACTATAGCTACTGTTAGCTACCTGATTTATGGCCTAGCTATTTATATGTACCTGTACTTCTCTTCTTGCATCCTAGGTAACTAGAGGTCCGTTAGTGAGTACTACCTTCTAGATATATGTTTATAGTACAATTTGTTATCTGTTAGGCGGGTCATACGGGCGTACTTTCTTCTTAGACTCCGTTCCGTGACCCCCCCTCTACGATAGTATTTTCCCAGTGGGCTGCAATTGATTTGCTCCCCCCCTTGGAAACCTGAAGTCGCCTCATATTGAGAGGCGACACATAGTTCCTTTTTATTACTTTGTTTGTTACTTTGATTATTACTATCTTGTAATTGCTATACTTTTGATTTTCTGTCCTTAACTTTTACTCTTTATACTTTCAGCTGCGTTCTACCCTGATCTTATCTCGGCATACCCCAGACAAGCCTAAGATGGGTTCTCGGACCCCCTCGAGCTCCTCCTCCTTCGACCTCAAGGTAGGCTCCCACAATGTCAATGGTTTCAACACTCCCCAAAAACGCACTATAGCATTCTCGGATTATCGTAAAAAAAGGGTGGATGTCTTGCTGCTGCAGGAAACTCACTTTAGCAAAACTTCCTCACCTAAATATTTGTCAAATCATTACCCTCATTCTTACCTTGCTAATTCTTCTACCAAAACTAAAGGGGTGGCCATCCTGATAGCAAAACAGATTAAATTTCAGCTTAAACAGAAACTGGTCGATCCAGACGGTCGATACCTTATAGTCACAGGCCTCCTCCAGAATCAGCTGACCACTCTAGCTTCGGTATACGCCCCAAACTCCTCTAAACGGACGTTCTTAAAAAAATTTTTTGACAGACTCTCGGAGATCGCGGAAGGCAGGGTCATAGTGGGAGGGGACTTTAACACCACTCTAAACAATAATTTGGATAGATCGAGGGCCGTTTTAGACCCTCAGACCCCCATCACTTATGACAGGGACTCTAAACACTTGGTTAAATATTTAACTGCTGAAACACTAGTGGACTCGTGGAGAGAGAAACATCCGATAGACAGGGATTACTCCTACTACTCTAATGTTCACGATACTTACTCCCGCATTGACTTTATTTTCACCAAAGCGACACAGATACAATATGTCCGTTCGGTTACAATTCATGACATCACTTGGTCAGACCACGGTATGGTTGAGATTGTATTCGCTAACTGGGACACACTGAGAGGGTCGGGGAGTTGGAGACTAAATGAATCTATCCTTTTGGATGTGGATGCTTGCACTGACGTGACAAACTCGATCACGGAATATTTCCGACTAAATAGCCCATCAGAAACATCGGAAGCGGTCCGATGGGATGCTCACAAAGCAGTGGTTCGGGGAATTCTGCTTAAGCACGCCGCGCGACTGAAAAAGATTAGGGAAGACAAAATTCAACAGCTTTCGCTTCACCTACATGAATTGGCTATTTCACATAAACGTAACCCCAACGGGGAGAGCCTCGAGAACATACAGAACACTAGAGCCCAACTGGTCCAAGTACTTTCGGATAGGGCAGCATATGTCATGCAGAAAACTAAATGCTTATACTATGAATACGCTAATAAGCCACACACCATGCTAGCTCGCAAACTCAAAGCCCTCCAGTCCTCACAAACCATACATGCTATTCGAACCTCAGACGGGACGACAACTAGAGATACACAACGCATCCTTCAGTCTTTCCACACTTTCTATACCGACTTATACACTGCGGACAAAGCCTCGAATGCACCTAGCGCCCATTGTTCAGATTTTTTGTCCGCTTGGACTCCCTCTCCTTTGACTGCGGATGCCCAGGAATTGCTAGCTGCACCTATAGAGACTGATGAGATAGAGGCGGTGATCAAAGACTCTAAACCGAATAAAGCGCCCGGCCCAGACGGTTTTACAGTCAAATACTATAAAAAATTCTCCACTCACCTCATCCCTCATTTAAAAGAGCTCTTTAGAGCTCTCATGGAGGGTGCACCCCTGACACGACACATGCAATCGGCAAATATTATCATGATATTGAAACCAGGTAAGGATCCCCAAAACTGCGATAGCTATAGACCCATCTCCCTTATTAACACCGACGTCAAGATTTTCGCCAAGATATTGGCTAATAGGCTCTCCACAACGCTCCCACAGCTCATTCACCCGGACCAAGTGGGTTTTGTACCAGGTCGTCAGGCAGCTGACAATATCCGTAAGGCTATAAATTTAATAAGTCTGGCCTCAAGGGAGAAAACTTCTTCCCTCCTCCTGTCCCTCGATGCACAAAAGGCGTTTGACAGGTTGGACTGGAGGTACATGTTCGCGGTTTTGGAGAAAATACAAATACCAAAACCTTTCCTTACTGGATTTCAACAACTCTACGCAGCTCCATCAGCTCGAGTGGTGAACATGGGCCTCCAGTCGGACTATATAGAGATTAGGGGAGGGACACGGCAGGGATGCCCTCTATCACCTTTGGTGTTCGCTCTATCTCTAGAACCCCTAGCCCACGCCATCCGCAATAACCCCAATATCAAAGGCTTTCAGGTAGGGGGACAGATGCATAAGATCAATTTATTCGCTGATGATATCCTTCTTACGCTAACGTCACCTCAAACCTCTTTGCCAAACTTAATCCACACGTTAGATCGGTTCCAATCTCTCTCCGGCTACAAAATCAACCCCACGAAATCACACGCACTCCCGCTGAAAATGTCAGACTCGGAACTGAAGTTGTTGCAACTCAATTTTGATTACAAATGGGAGACTACCTCCATTACGTACCTGGGGATACAACTGACCTCATCTTATGACACATTATACAAAGCTAACTACCCCAAGCTGCTGGATAAACTTAGGAAGGACTTACTCACTTGGCACACCTACCACCTCTCTTGGTTTGGCAGGATTGCCGCAGTCAAAATGACATTACTACCACGATTGTTGTATCTGTTTAGAACACTACCATTGCAGTTCCCTGAACAGTCCGCTCGTATCCTCCAAAAGTCAATATCAGACTTTATTTGGAGTGGTAAAAAACCTAGAATCAAGGCGGAGATCATGACTAAGCCGAAATCTATGGGGGGATTGGGGGTCCCTAACGTACACCGATACTATATAGCCAGCAGGTTGGAGGCTATGATACATGTGCATGCCCCAACCAGCGAACCCTGGAAAGAAATTGAAAATCACTTTATCTATCCCCTCCAGCTCGCTCACCTTTTCTGGATACCTAAAGCTTCCAGAAGTGCCTCCCTGAAAATTCTACCCACGTCACAACAGGCTTTGGATCTCTGGGATGCGGTGTCCATTAAGTTAGGTTTGAGTACTTCTAATTCCAGATTTAGGACTATTTTTCACAATACTGATTTCACACCGGGTTGCTCTCCACTTGATTTTACTCCATGGATAACGGCAAATTTGACTACCCTCACTGCTTTTCTGACAGACCAGACAATGCTCTCATTTCAACAATGTAGAGAAAAACATGACATACCACACTCACAATTTTTCAGATATCTACAAATAAGACATTACGTGGAAACTGCCCTTAAGTCCGCCACGAACACTACCCTAACGTATTTTGAAACCATCTGTCACAACCGATCCTACCCGACTCATCTAATCACCAGCCTCTATAGCAACATTGCATCAGACACCACTACTTATCGCCAACCCTACATGACGAAATGGGAGGACGACCTTGGTTTCCCGGTTTCGGACAAAACATGGACATGCATATGGGACATGGCCAGAAAGACATCCATTTGTGCAGTCTCTGCCGAAAGAGCATATAAGATTATATTTCGGTGGTATTATACCCCGTTACGCATCAGTAAACTCAGCGGCAATCCAGACCATGCTAACTGTTTTAGAGGCTGCGGTGAACAGGGATCATTTTTACACACCTGGTGGACGTGCACAGTTGCCCGGGAATTTTGGGGGAAGGTGGCCACTCTGCTTTCAGAGGTCCTCCATGTCACTATACAAGCCTCCCCACACACCTTCCTCTTAGGCATAAAAATCCCAGAAATACACTCGAAAAGTTCACACAAATTGGCCACGCATATTCTTACAGCAGCAAGATCTTTACTGGCAGCTAATTGGAAAAAGCCGCTAATACCGGGGGTACAGACCCTTACAACAAAAGTTAATTGGATCAGAGCGATGGAGTCCATTCGAGCCAGACTTTTGGATAGAAGTTATGAGGAGGAGCTGGAGTGGCATCCGTGGACCCGTTACTTGGAAATGCTTCAACTGGGGACAAATATGGCGTTCTGAGGCACTGCACCTGGACGGGGTAGGACGCCTTACCTTCATTCCGCTGTACTTCCATGGCTGAACGCACTGCTATTTCTGACACCTTTCTTCCATCTCTTTATTTTCTTTCCCTTTTCTCTTTATCTTTCTCTTCTCAACCCCCTATCCCCCCTTTTATAATTGACGATACGGTCACTTTAGCTTTTTTCAATTACTGGTTCATATGTGGAAACTGCATTTATTGATCTGCTATGTAGTTACCTTCCTGGTTATTACTTCAGCCTATGTCTTTTTGTTGCATTACGTTCTGCAATCTATACTGTATTGGTGAAAATCAATAAAAATTTCAAATTTAATAAAAATCCAACTACAGTCTGCTCTGCTGTATGCATGCCAAATCTAATCCTGCACAAACACCATACTAACCTAGATACAAAAACCGCAGAAAGGCACATGTCCATCAAGTTCAAACTTTTGCTCATATAATTATAATTCCTTTTTATTTAATCCCGAGGAAGACAAAAAAGTATTTTAAAGTAGTCACCTATTTGCATTAAAGGATTACAAAAAACAATATTCCTGCCTATAAAGTGGCCATAATGCAGATGCCTGGTTGAACACACAACAATATGTTTTAATCACAGAAAATAATAGTGATCATTTTTTGCAAATGGCTGTTATCCATGCAATTTTAAGCCATTTAAAAGTCAGGTGATTTTTAGAGATAAAAACACAATTATTCACATGCTAAAATTCAGAATATCAATTTCCCATTCATAAATTTTTTTCTTTTTTATAAGTCTCAGAGGATCGCTCCGTGGTGCTCACTGGAAGAACCCCGGGCCAGAGCAGTTTTCTGCTGATAGGAGCACCGGCCCGGGGTTTCAGGGTAAGTAAATACAATCACTTGGGATGCCTAACATTTGCCACCGCCAAATGGAAGAAGACTTTCCTTCTCCTTTAAGCATAAAAACCACGAAAAACTAAAAATGACAGCATCTAAAATCTACATAGGTCATGTAGAAGTCAATGGGAACTTGACTTAATTATTCCTTTTCACTTGCAAAGGCATGAAAAAAAAATTCTGTTTGTATTTGTTCCACACTTTTATTTATTTGTGCTTTTTCTATCCAGATTTTTTAATACATAAGTAAACATTTGTGCATTTTTAACAGTGAGTTTATTTGTAGTAGATAAAAACCTCTAAAATGAAGTATGGTCGGCAACATGTTAAGGCAATAAATGCTATCTGGAAATATAATGCCTGAAAGTTTTGGGTTACTGTCATGGGGAAAAAAAATGTTTTCAAAAAGAATCAGTTAATAGTGCTGCTCCAGCAGAATTCTGCACTGAAATCCATTTCTCAAAAGAGCAAACAGATTTGTTTATATTCAATTTTGAAATCTGACATGGGGCTAGACATATTGTCAATTTCCCAGCTGCCCCATGTCATGTGACTTGTGCTCTGATCAATTTCAATCACTCTTTACTGCTGTACTGCAAGTTGGAGTGATATCACCCCCTCCCCCCCCCCCCAACATCCAAACAAAAGAATAATGGGAAAGTAACTAGATAACAGCTACCTAAGACAAGATAACAGCTGCCTGGTGGATCTAAGAACAACACTCAATAGTAAAAACCCATGTCTCACTGAGACACATTCAGTTACATTGAGAAGGAAAAACAACACCCTGCCAGAAAGCATTTCTCTCCTAAAGTGCAGGCACAAGTCACATGACGAGGGGCAGCTGGGAAATTGACAAAATGTCTAGCCCCATGTCACATTTCAAAATTTAATATAAAAAAATCTGTTTGCTCTTTTGAGAAAAGTATTTCAGTGCAGAATTCTGCTGGAGTAGCACTATTAACTGATGCGTTTTGAAAAAAACATGTTTTCAGATGACAGGATCCCTTTAAGCAAATCACCCAAAATGCACCCTTTTGTCTACTATGGAAATTAATTCTTTAAAAAACAGATCTACAGTACCTATGAATGGGGAATTCATTTTTAGCTGCTGGAGGCTCAGTTATTACTAATATCATAATCGTGCTACGGGAATTAAATTACATTGTAGCAATGGAGGCCACCATGCTGATCATGTATTTGGAATACTATGGTTTTTGTACTGGTGACAAACAGGTGACAAATGCCTTTTATGTCCAATCCACATATATATAAATCTTTTTCAAAAAAGGATTGTTGCTACCAAGACACTGTTTTATTCACAGGCTTTGTTAAGACAGAGATATTTTATATATAGAGATACTTTATATATATTTGTTATTAGTCATATGATGAGATATAGTTAGAAAATACTGAACATTTTCCGGCACCTATTATTTAGTACAACCTGTTTATATAATGTTTATGTACATCAGACCATTTGTATAAATATACTTTACATTTGTGCCATGAATTTGTGGCAGCTCTTGACATTATCCAAGATATTGCAACGGTTGAACTTTTCTACAAGACATAATAATAAAATAAAACTGGAAGGATTACAGTAAGATTGTATCACTAATCTCACATCTGGCTGGTAAAGAGCAAGGCCTTACCACTGCGTCAGGAATTCTTATAGGCTTGTCAGTACCAATACAGGCCCATCTTAACCGAGACAATGCGAAGAGAACACTGAGGAAAATTGAATGAAAACGTGATTTATTGTCTTCAATAATTATCTTATTCCTCTAGGGCACAATCACATCATTATATTGTATGTTTCATTACCTGCAGCAAATAGAAATTATACATGAAATATATATTTCATCTTGCATACTAAAATAACATCTAGCATGTCATATTCATTTGATGATTTTAGCATGCTTTCACAATGTAAAAATTATAAAAAAAAATTAATACCTGGTTCCTAGCAATACTATTGTGTTTTATAAAGCCATACTTCCATGGATGGATGGAAAGCGGACATGTTCCCACCACTCATATTCCAATTTAAGCAAGTGAACAGCATTGTTTAGTGGTGAAACATATATTGCTTACACTGCAAATTGGTAAAAAATGTCAGTCCTTTAAGTATTTCTTGCCGATCCCTTCACAGTCCCTCCACTGTAAAAAAAGTCCAAGCAAAGATATATGTATTCCCTGGGGAATATATATGGGGATCAGCGCCTGTGGCAACAGAAATTAGAAACAAAACATAGTGTAATACGTTCAAAAGGGAATGTCACCCTGTGCACTTGGAAAGAAAGGTGTACTCCCCTTTTCTTTGAGCCGCTGTTAATTAAAGAAAGAAAAAAGAAAACTGGATCCACGTGAATGTGAAAACGAAAAGGTGACCTTCCTTTAAAAGAAAGCAATTCAATAGTGGAGCGCCTCCATACTATGTGCAGAATGCCTACTTACAAACCACTATTGTGGCATCGTGCATATCAAGATAATTCCTTTTAGATTCCTCCTCCTGCTCTCCACTCCTGTTTAGCTCCGAATGGGAAATAGGAATCGAGGATAGTGTAATATCGCTTTTCTTAAAACATAATTAAAAACAAATAAAAATGTGCACTCACATTTCCCTGGCCATCCCCCGTCAGCATTTAACTGACGGGTATCCCCTCCCACTGACAGATGTGTCCCCTAGCAGAGTTTAAAGCCCCACCTACCTACTTCCTCCCTGTCTTCTTTTTTCTCTCTGCGGTGTCCTCTGCAGGAGGTATATTTTTCTTTTGTGGCTCACCCGGTCCTTTTTAGGGCTGGAATCCAGGCGCAGTTTGCCTCTCTCCGCCTGAAGCTCCAGGTTAGCGTTCGCCTTAGCGCATTCGCTCTGGGGATCCCTCTTAGCGGCCGGGGATTGCAGGTCTGTTGACTCTAACTCACTTGGCGTGTGTTTGCCGGCGCGTACGCGCGTGCACGCGTTTTTCGCGTGCGCCTGTTTTCCCGTGGACGCGCGTTTTTTGCGGACGCGTGTTTTCCGCAGACGCGCGTTTTTCGCGGACGCGCGTTTTTCGCGGACGCGCGTTTTTCGCGCGCCGGCATCATCACGCTGCGTCTTTTGGCGCCAGTTTTTAACCGGTTTTCGGCATCCTTGCCTTTGGCCTGGTAGTTTTTACTGTGCTTAGGCTCCTTAGGATTGCCGGCTGCCGAGAATTGTGCCGCCCCTCAGGTTATGGTGAGTCACTTTCAGGTAAGTTTCTACTTCGAAAAGAGGCATTATCTGTACTGAAAGTAATTCGTTTCTTACAGATGGAAGATTCATCTGGGAAAAGGAAGTTGACTTCTGGATCTGAATCTGATGTTGTGATAGTCTGCAGAGCTTGCAAGAATCCCGCTGCTAAGGGGAAGAGGCTCTGCAAACAATGCATCCTCGAATTGCTTGACAAGGACTTTTGTCAATCTGCTCCAGCTAGCAAAAAAGCAAGAGCCGTAGAGCTGGATAGTCAAGCTTCCCCTTCGGGGGCTGAGTCTGCCTTCTCTGATCCTTCTCCAGCGGATATCTTATCATGGATTTCTCAAGCTGTGTCACAGGGCATTAAGGAAGCTACGGTGAATCCAGGCCCTTCAAATCCTAGACAACAAGTACCGTATGAAGGGGATTCAGAGGAAGAGGAAGATACGGAGGATGAATCCGATCCCTCTTTTGATGTCAAATTAATTCCAGCCTTGATCAGGGCTGTGAGGCATTCCCTTACTCTGCAGGATGAAGAGCAGGCATCCACGCCCATTTTTGTCTCCAAAAAGGTGAGACAAACTTTTCCTATGCATAAGGAAGTTGAGGAGTTAGTATCAGCCGAGTGGCAGAAGGGACCAAGAAAAGTTTCGGTCGAACCTAGATTGGAGAAATTCTACCCCTTTCCTGCTGGAGTCTCCAAGGTGTGGGACTCTCCCCCTACAGTGGATGCTCCTGTAGCACGCCTTTCTAAGAAGACGGCATTACCAATTGATGATCTCTCAGCACTTAAGCATCCTATGGAGAGGAGGATGGAGACAGAGTTGAGGAAGACCTATTTGGTTGCTGGGGCAATGTTGAGGCCTTCAGTCTCGCTAATTTCAGTAATTAAGGCCATGTCTCTTTGGACGGAGTCGGTGGCTGTTGATACCAATGAGGAGACTTTAAGCGAGCAGTCTTTGCAGGTTCTGGAAGACATCAAGATGGCATGTAATTTTTGTCTCGAGGCTGCTGTGGATTTAACCAGATTGGCAGCTAGAAGTATGACTTTTTCGGTTGCAGCTCGTAGAGCCTTGTGGCTTAAAGCTTGGTTTGCGGATACTGCCTCTAAGAATGTTCTATGTAAACTTCCTTTTGTGGGGCAGATGCTCTTTGGAAAGGCGTTAGAAGAGATCATTAATAAGTCTTCAGGAGGGAAAAGCACTTTTCTCCCTCAAACTCCCAGGCGTTTTAGGAACCCTCCTAGACGTCAGGATCGTTTCATGCCTAGACGTAGGGAGGGCTCAAGATTTTACAGACCAGGCAAGGAGTTTTTTCGTCCCAACACCTGGAAGACGGGGCAGTCCAATGTGTTCAAGGGGTTCAGACCCAAGGAAGCTAGATCCCCCAAAAGGCAAGCCAAGCAGCAATGATATGAGGCCTGTCCAGATTCCTGTGGGAGCAAGATTATTAAAATTTGCAGGGGTCTGGGCAAAGGAGATGGAGGATGTTTGGGTAAAAGCTATTGCGACCCGAGGTTATATGATAGAGTTTCTTTGGAAACCCAGATACAATCATTTTATCCAGACTCCGGTCCCTCGGGAGGAAGACAAGAAGATTATTTTAAAGGAGTATATCCAGAAACTAATTCTGAAACAAGCAGTGATTCCAGTGCCCAATTCTCAACAGCGAAAGGGCTTTTATTCTCCCCTGTTCCTGGTCCAGAAAAAGTCAGGCGATATGAGACCAATCCTGGATCTCAGGAAACTGAACAAGTGCGTAAGGGTTCGCTCCTTCAAGATGGAGTCCATCCTAACCATCAAGAGGGTAGTAAGTCCTGGAGACTGGCTCATCTCAATCGATCTAAAGGACGCATATCTGCATGTGCCCGTCGCGGTAGAACATCAGTGTTTCCTCAGATTCTTTTTCCTGGGACAGCATCTACAATTCACCTGCCTTCCATTTGTCCTTTCCACGTCACCCAGAACATTCTCAAAGGTCTTAATAGTTGTCATCGCAAGATTAAGGAGACAAAACATAGAGGTGTATCACTATTTGGACGACCTGTTGGTTGTAGCCAGAAATCCAGAGATCCTAGAAAGACATCGAGACACAGTGATGTCGGAGCTACAGTGGTTCGGATGGTCGTTAAATCTGGAAAAGAGCCAACTTGTACCAACTCAGAGATTAGTCTATCTGGGAGCTCAGATAGATACGTGTCTAGGGATGGTTTCCTTGTCTCAGGAGAGGATCTTCAAGATAAAGCAGATGATGACAACGGTTGTTTTTCTACACTGTCTTCCAGCAAGACAATTTATGCAGGTTTTAAGCAGTCTGACTTCAACAATTGGAGTAGTGCTTTGGGCCAGATGGAATATGAGGAAGATTCAAAGGCTATTTCTGATGCAGTGGGATCGACACAGGAAGAATTGGGACCAAATGATTTATTTTTCAGTGGAGGCAAGGAATCAGATGTTATGGTGGCTGAATGCCTCAAATCTTCGGAAGGGATTCCCTCTGCTAGATCAAAGGCCATTAAACATCTACACAGACGCTTCGGGCTCCGGTTGGGGAGCACATTGCCAGCAGTGGTCAGTCCAAGGTCGTTGGGAGAAAGATCTATCTCATCTGCAGTCCAACATACTGGAATTAAGGGCGGTCTTGAAAGCTCTACAGGCTTTCGAACCTCTACTTTGGGCAGAGGAGGTCTGCATAAGATCAGACAACGTCTCAGCAGTGGCTTATATCAGGTGTCAGGGAGGCACCAGGAGCAGGGCAATGATGAAAGAATTGAATCCCATTATGGAATTTGCCCAGTCATGTCTCTTGGGGATAACGGCAGTTCATATTCCAGGGAGTCTGAATTGGAAGGCGGACTGGTTGAGCCGCAACCAAGTAGATCCTGGAGAATGGAGCCTCAACAGCCAGGTTTTTCGGAAGATATTGGGAAGATGGGGGAGACCCGATCTGGATCTCATGGCATCTGTGAGCAATCACAAGCTTCCGATCTTCTTCTCCAGAATTCCATGCAGAGAAGCGTGGGCGACGGATGCATTTGCCCACAGTTGGAACAACCTTTGGGCTTACGTATTTCCCCCATTCGCAATGATCTTCAAGGTTTTGAAGAAGATTTTGAGGTCCCGGATCGAAGTTGTCGCAGTCCTACCGGATTGGCCGAGAAGGCCTTGGTATCCGCTGTTAAGGAGGTTGGCTGCGGACAAACCAATGAGACTCCCCTACAAACCAGACCTTCTGTTCCAGGGTCATCTTCTTCATCCTGCTCCTCAACAACTAAAGCTAGCGGCATGGAGACTCAGCTCAACAGGCTGAGGGAAGAGGGCTGTTCGGAAGCCCTTATAAATACTTTGTCTAAATCTCGGAAGAATAGCACTTCTTTAAAATACGATAGGATTTGGAGTGTTTTTTCTTCTTGGGCTACGAGGGAAGGATTCAATCCTGAAAACCCGGAGGTGATTCAAGTGTTGGAGTTCCTTCAGTTGGGATTGGATAAGGGCCTCAGCACTAGTACCCTTAGAGTTCAGGTATCTGCACTTTCAGCAATTTTGGGAATTCAGTTTGCCAGCAATCCTTTGATAGTTCGCTTTTTCAAGGCTGCAGTAAGAATTAGACCACCAGTTAAGGAGCTTGCTCCCTCTTGGGATTTGCCGCTTGTGCTGGAAGCTTTTTCAAGTTCTCCTTTCATCCCTGAAGAAAACATATCCATATGGGATTTAACTCTGAAGTCGGTATTTTTGGTGGCTATAGCTTCAGGTCGAAGGGTCTCCGAACTGCAAGCTCTGATGGTTAACCCTCCTTACACAGTTTTCAGTGATCAGGGAGTGACACTCAGACCAAGTTTAACATTTCTGCTGAAGGTGGTGTCTGAATTTCACCTAAATGAACCGATATGTCTTCCAGCCATTGACAAAAATTCAGGTCAGGAGAATGATATTCCTGAAGTTTTGGATGTAAAGAGGTGTTTGGAGAAGTATCTGATCTTTACAAAACCCTTTAGGAAGTCTGAAAGCCTGTTCATTATCCCTTGTGGAGCTAACAGGGGTCAAGCGGCTTCGATTTCCACGATTCGTAGATGGATCATTACTATGATCAAGAAGGCTTACTCGCTAAGAGGGCAAGAAGTACCTGAGGGGGTCAGGCCCCATTCAACCAGAGGTATGGTGACGTCTTGGGCGGCAGAAGCAGGAGCACCTACAGATGTCATTTGCAGGGCAGCTACCTGGGCTAGTCCTAATACTTTTGTTAAACATTATCGTTTAGATGTCAGGCTAACCAAAAGAGCTGATTTTGGTCGTAAAGTTATTCAAGCAGTACTGAATTCTAAGTAAACTGTTTGATTCTCCCACCCTTTGTTTTATTGCTTGGGTATTACCCGTCAGTTAAATGCTGACGGGGGATGGTCAGGGAAAGGAGGAATTCTTTCATACTTACCGTGATTCCCCTTTCCTGGCCATCCCCCTAGTCAGCATTCCCTCCAGAATCCTAGAGCTTTTTACAGAGACAGGGAGGAAGTAGGTAGGTGGGGCTTTAAACTCTGCTAGGGGACACATCTGTCAGTGGGAGGGGATACCCGTCAGTTAAATGCTGACTAGGGGGATGGCCAGGAAAGGGGAATCACGGTAAGTATGAAAGAATTCCTCCTTTACCCTCCTTGGGTAATACGCATTTAGTCCCAACAAAAAGTTTGAGTTCGCTCCCTCAGGGTAGTTCTGCCAAATATTTTGTGCTCTCCTGTGGTGCCTCTCCTGGGGTACGCTTGGGGAGCGCTATTGGACCCAGGAGAGGCACCACAGGAGAGCACAAAATATTTGGCAGAACTACCCTGAGGGAGTGAACTCAAACTTTTTGTTGGGACTAAATGCGTATTACCCAAGGAGGGTAGATGTGAGTGCACATTTTTATTTGTTTTTAATTATGTTTTAAGAAAAGCGATATTACACTATCCTCGATTCCTATTTCCCATTCGGAGCTAAACAGGAGTGGAGAGCAGGAGGAGGAATCTAAAAGGAATTATCTTGATATGCACGATGCCACAATAGTGGTTTGTAAGTAGGCATTCTGCACATAGTATGGAGGCGCTCCACTATTGAATTGCTTTCTTTTAAGGAAGGTCACCTTTTCATTTTCACATTCACGTGGATCCAGTTTTCTTTTTTCTTTTTTCTTTCTTTAATTAACAGCGGCTCAAAGAAAAGGGGAGTACACCTTTCTTTCCAAGTGCACAGGGTGACATTCCCTTTTGAACGTATTACACTATGTTTTGTTTCTAATTTCTGTTGCCACAGGCGCTGATCCCCATATATATTCCCCAGGGAATACATATATCTTTGCTTGGATTGTTTAGTGGTGACATGCTCTACCAAAGAAGTAAGAGATCAGGTGTGGCAGTAAGAAACTATAACTCTGCCACAGGAGGTCTTGTGTAACTTCAATTCAAGTGGATACCCAGAGGTCACATTTAGAGGCAGACTTATCAAGGGTTGAATTTCTAATTTAAAAAACTTTGAAAATCGAATTCAAAAAGACCAACCGAAATTAATAGTGATGGGCGAATTTGTGCAGTTTTGCTTCGCCGAAAAATTAGCGAATTTCGCGCGAAATTCACGAAACGGCGAAAAATTCGCAAAACGGCGCCGGTGTCTCATTTTTGACGCCGGTGCCCGTTTTTGGCGCCGGTGCCCGTTTTTCGACGCCGGCGCCCGTTTTTGGCGCCGGCGTCCGTTTTTCGGAAAAATGTTTTTTTACGCCGGCGAATTTTTCCCGCGAATTTTCGCGGGCGTTTTGCGAATTTATTCGCTGACGGCGAATCACGCGAATTCGCGCCTGGCGAATAAATTCGCCCATCACTAGAAATTAAGTCAAAGGTTTTTTTTGGTCATATAGGTCTGTATTCATTCGAATTTGAATTGCATGAATCGAAGTAAGATCGTATTTGATCGAATTAGAATTCAAGTTTTTCCTCCAAAAAAATTTAATATTTCAAAGTCCACCAATTGACTAAAACAGCTAAAACAGCAATTGGGCAAATTTTAGATGGCGAATGGTTGAATTTAAATTTTTAAAGAGACAGTACATTATAAATTTCCAAATTCGAATTTTATGCAAATTCGAATCGAATTTGAACTATTCCCCAGTCTAAAGTACACAAAAATAACTCTAAATTCAAATGTTTTTAATTGAAAATTCACCTCGACCTTTGATAAATCTGCCCCTTAAAGATTATAAAACAGTAAAGTGACTGATAGTTTAGCATACAATAAACAACATAACTATCCTAAAAACCTAAACTATGTGAAATATATGTACATTATTTAAAAACACATTCAATAACTTTATATACAAAATACAATCTAAGAGGCAGACAGAAACTACATCTATAATATAGCCACTATACTACCTAGATTCCAAAACAGGGCAAAACTGGTACTTGGGTCCCTACAGCATCAAATGTCAAAATCCAGAAAACCTCCTTTTGTGGAATTATACAATCCCAATCATCTCCTCTGTTGAGTTCTAGGATCAATTCCCATTAATCTTAGATTGGATAATCTATGTTCATTCCTTTAAATAATTCTGTGGTAAAGGTAAATCAGTTTTATCTGTTTCAAAGACTCGCTTGTTTGAAGTCCTGTAGTTCCACATTCTTTCAGTGGTGTAACTACCAGGGGTGCAATCACCTGGGCCTGAACCTCCTTGGGGCCCACCAAAACAACAAAATGGCATTTTGCAGACTGCATGAGATTCTTTCACATGCATGCCAGGAGGGCACCACCCCATGGGGTGGGTCAGGAGCACACCCTGCACCAGGCCTCCTGTGGCTAGATAGCTTTTCACCTTGCTTTTTTTTGTTAGTTGTTACAAACGTAGTGTTACAAACGTGAGAAAATAATCCACTAGAAAAACTTACTAAATTTGACCTTTGATAAAAAAATACTTGAATGAAAAGTATTAAGTAACAGCAGAAACATTTTATTACACGTTTCTTTATAAACAATAATAATTCTGCTTGGTTCTGAATTTCGTTCGTCTTTAACTGAACTCTCAAATGCTTACGGAAACATCATTATGTTAACTGATCTAACTGTCAAAAGTCTAGAGAGATTGCTGTTACATGGTTTATCCTTACCAACTAATGCGGATTACAGGCTATTATCTAGTAGAGATCACTTTATAGGCTGAATGTCATAGCTAATATTTATCAGGTCTAATACCCAACATTGCACTTTTCAGTAAGAAGTTTGATTAAAAACACAGGATATTATTATAACTACTATCCTTAACATTGTATGATCATCTGCAATCTATATAAAGGGTAGATTTATCTGATGTAAAGTTTTTTCTTTTAAAATTATTTTTTTTTTCCTTTTCTTTCTTCCTTTTTAATTTTTCTAAACAAATCTTGATTTTTTTTTTCCCTTGTCTTGCGCTTTACTTTACATTTTAAAATCATTTAGTAAAACGTCTTTCAAAACTCTGTGTTTCTCCTGAAGCTCCAATTGTTTCACATCTCTAAAAAGATTTAAGGGCCTATTTATGAAGCCTTGAATTTTTCTGGTCGAGTTTTAAAGGGAAAAAAATCAGAATTTTTAGGGGGGAAAAAACTCAATTTTTTCTGAACCTGCTAAAAATCAGAATCCGAAAATACTCCAGCTAAAGCCTGTCGAAATCATTTAGAAGGCAATGGCAAATGGTCCATTTCATAATTCTTGATAGTTTTGGTTTTCTGGTTTTCATTCAATAATACGATACCCTTGGTCTGCATGACAATTCAATAAAGTCGAGTTTTTTGTCGTTTGACTATTCGACCATTCGATAATCGAAGTACTGTCTCTTTAAAAAAACTTTGACTTCAATATTTCGCCACCTTAAACCTGCCGAAGTGCTACGTTAGCCTATGGGGTCCTTCCAGAGCAATTTTCGAAGTTTTTTGTACGATCGAGAGTCAGGAAAGTTTTATTTATGTATTTATTTATTTAAAAACCTCAAACTGCTGGTAATCTCTCTTGATTTTTAAAATTGAAAATAAAAACACCAAAGTAAAATATTTGTAATCCGTGAAATACTGACATGCAATTTGAGGCAAAAAATTAAAAGCTACACTATTTAATTGTATCTTGCCTCTTGACAAACTGCAGTCAGCTTTGGTTTCAGGCTCACTACTCCACTTGCTAATCACAAAGAGTGCTTTGTTGCCTTTGATTAAAAGTTCAGTGACATAGGCAGATGTGCTTAGTACAAAAGACAATCACTATTTAGTACTGATTTCCAACAACAGCCATAACAAAGGAATGCTCAAGACTTGCTTCAGCAGCTGCCGTTCTCTATTTAACTAATTTTTGAGTGTAAATTGCTGGATTAATAAGATGGAAATCAGGTGTCAAACCCATAAAGTGTTTACAATTAGTAAATAAATAAAATGATATATTTTCAGAAATTATCATTTGCTATGTCTCAAAAAGGCTTTAGATTTAAGTATTTTCAGGGAAAATCAAGTAGATCAAATGTCATGTTGTACAGGTATAAGATACAGTATTTTATCCGGAAACCCATTATCCAGAAAGCTCAGAATTATGGAAAGGACGTCTCCTATATTTAAATAATCCAAATTTTAAAACATTATTTAAAATTTTCTGTGTGATAATTAAACAATAGCTTGTACTTGATCCAAACTAAGATATAATTAATCCTTGTTGGAAGCAAAATCAGCCTATTGGGTTTATTTAATGTTTATATGATTTTCTAGTAGACTAGGTATGAAGATCCAAATTATGGAAAGATCCCTTATCTGGAATACCCCAGGTCTTGAGCATTTTGGATAACAGGTCCCATACCTGTATATTAAAAACCAATAGTACTGACCCAGCGATCATCTTCAGTGTTGACACAGCAAAGTAATTCTCATATTGTTGGATGTTAGTAATTCATAGATTCTGTCCACTTTTATCTGAGAAATATTTTGCTTTGTGTTACATCAGTGTTTTAAAATACCTTCCCGCCCCTCTCCCCCCCATCAATGACCTTATTGCCACTGCTTGACATGACCTGATATATTTAGATCTAATGAGTAGCAAGTAACACTATTTACAGTGATTGGCAATATCTAGGTGCTCCATTTCACTCCACCTAACAATTAGGGGCATATTTATCAAGGGTCGGATTTCGAAGTTTTCAACGTTTTTTTTTGGCGGAATAGGTCAGTATCCGATCAAATAGGTCTGTATTCTTCTGAATTCGAATGTATGAATCGAAGTAATAGCACATTCGATCGAATTTGATTCGAAGTTCCAAAAAAAATACTTTGATTTTTCAAAGTTCACCAATTGACTCCAAATAGGTTCTAGGAGTCCCCCATAGGCTAAAACAGCAATTTGGCAGGTTTTAGATGGTGAATGGTTGAATTTATAAAGAGACAGTACTTGATAAATTTCGATATTCTAATTTTTTTCAAATTCAATCGAATTTAGACAATTCCCTAGTCGAAGTACACTTAGGGGCACATTTACTAAGCTTGAGTGAAGGATTCTAATGAAAAAAACTTTGAATTTCAAAGTTTTTTTTTCGGCTACTTCGACCTTCGACTACGACTTAGACTTCGAATTGAACGATTCGAACTAAAAATCGTTCGACTATTCGACCATTCGACCATTCAAAGTACTGTCTCTTTAAAAAAAAACTTTGACCACCTATTTCGCCACCTAAAACCTACCGAGCACCAGTGTTAGCCAATGGGGAAGGTCCCCATAAGCTTTCTAAGCTTTTTTTGATCAAAGGAAAATCCTTCGATTGATGGATTAAGATCCTTTGAATCGTTCAATTCAAACGATTTTTCCTTCGATCGTTTGATCGTACTAAATGCGGTAAATCCTTCGACTTCGATATTCGAAGTTGAAGGATTTTACTTTGAGGGTCGAATATCGAGGGTTAATTAACCCTTGATATTCGACCAATAGTAAATGTGCCCCAAAGAGTAGCTCGAAATTCAAACTTTTTGAATTCGAAAATTCACCTCGACCTTTGATAAATCTGCCCCTAACTGTCAATTTGGCATGCACATGTTTGCCAGATTTCTGTATACTTTTTAAACAAGTAGGCATTTTTGGGAACCAACTGTAAAACAGGTTTTGCCATCAAAATACAATTTTTTTAATGAAACCTGGAAAACTATGTTTACATTTATTGAAATAGAGCAGGGCTGGAGAATGTTCACATTTGTGTTTCCATGAGGGAAGTGTTTTTCATGGTCTTCATGTTGGTACATCTACATGCTGTCATAAAATGGTAATGCATGTATGATTTATTACTGCAATTCTACTTATAATGGGACATAAGCTGAGAAAACGCATGTACACATTAAATATTTGAACTGGGGAATTCTGATCGTAGTTATTAACACTTTCCTGACACTCAGGAAAAGTGTTTACAGGGGTGATCTTGACCCCATTGCTACCCTGAGGTTGCCCCCCCGTGCTTACATTTTGTGGCACTGGAGGGGGTCCAGGGGGGTCCACAGTTCAATTTGCAATTGCATTCTCTATGCTAGAAGAGTAGAGATGTCGCGAACTGTTCGCCGGCGAACTTGTTCGCGCGAACATCGGGTGTTCGCGCTCGCCGGAAGTTCGCGAACGTCGCGCGACGTTCGCCATTTTGGGTTCGCCATTGTTGGCGCTTTTTTTTGCCCTCTCACCCCAGACCAGCAGGTACATGGCAGCCAATCAGGAAGCTCTCCCTTGGACCACTCCCCTTCCCTATAAAAACCGAAGCCCTGCAGCTTTTTTTCACTCTGCCTGTGTGTGCTGAAGAGATAGTGTAGGGAGAGAGCTGCTGCCTGTTAGTGATTTCAGGGACAGTTGAAAGTTTGCTGGCTAGTAATCGTTTTGATACTGCTCTGTTATTGGAGGGACAGAAGTCTGCAGGGGTTTGAGGGACATTTAAGCTTAGGTAGCTTTGCTGGCTAGTAATCTACCTTCTACTGCAGTGCTCTGTATGTAGCTGCAGTGGGCAGCTGTCCTGCTTCTGATCTCATCTGCTGACTGCTGCAATAGCAATAGTCCTTGTAAGGACTGCTTTTATTTATTTTTTTGTTGTTTTACTACTACTACTACTACTACTACTACTACTACTACTATAAGAGCCCAGTGCTATTAGTCTAGCAGTGTTGGGGAGTGGGACTGGTGTGCTAATCTGCTGCTCCTAGTAGTTCAGCAGCACCAACTTTAATTTTTTTTTTTTAATATTCATTCTTTTTTTATTTAACTTTTTTTTTATTTTACTACCGCTGTAGTAGTGTATAAGTTGACCTTTTAGGCATTATTTGCCCTGTAGGCATTTTTTGCCCAGTGTGTTATTCAACCAACTGCTATCTAGCTGTGTGCCCGTGTTCACATTCTGTCTAAATATCCATAATATTACCGTCTCCAGAAAAAACACCGGAGTGACTTTTTTCAAGCAGCCATAATAAATTTTACGTAATCCGTATCCATCGCTGTAGTAGTGTATAAGTTGACCTTTTAGGCATTATTTGCCCTGTAGGCATTTTTTGCCCAGTGTGTTATTCAACCAACTGCTATCTAGCTGTGTGCCCGTGTTCACATTCTGTCTAAATATCCATAATATTACCGTCTCCAGAAAAAACACCGGAGTGACTTTTTTCAAGCAGCCATAATAAATTTTACGTAATCCGTATCCATCGCTGTAGTAGTGTATAAGTTGACCTTTTAGGCATTATTTGCCCTGTAGGCATTTTTTGCCCAGTGTGTTATTCAACCAACTGCTATCTAGCTGTGTGCCCGTGTTCACATTCTGTCTAAATATCCATAATATTACCGTCTCCAGAAAAAACACCGGAGTGACTTTTTTCAAGCAGCCATAATAAATTTTACGTAATCCGTATCCCTCGCTGTAGTAGTGTATAAGTTGACCTTGTAGGCATTATTTGCCCTGTAGGCATTTTTTGCCCAGTGTGTTATTCAACCAACTGCTATCTAGCTGTGTGCCCGTGTTCACATTCTGTCTAAATATCCATAATATTACCGTCTCCAGAAAAAACACCGGAGTGACTTTTTTTCAAGCAGCATTCTTATATTTTACGTAATCCGTATCCACCGCTGTGTATACGTTGACCTTGTAGGCATTATTTGCCCTGTAGGCATTTTTTGCCCAGTGTGTTATTCAACCAACTGCTATCTAGCTGTGTGCCCGTGTTCACATTCTGTCTAAATATCCATAATATTACCGTCTCCAGAAAAAACACCGGAGTGACTTTTTTTCAAGCAGCATTCTTATATTTTACGTAATCCGTATCCACCGCTGTGTATACGTTGACCTTGTAGGCATTATTTGCCCTGTAGGCATTTTTTGCCCAGTGTGTTATTCAACCAACTGCTATCTAGCTGTGTGCCCGTGTTCACATTCTGTCTAAATATCCATAATATTACCGTCTCCAGAAAAAACACCGGAGTGACTTTTTTTCAAGCAGCATTCTTATATTTTACGTAATCCGTATCCACCGCTGTGTATACGTTGACCTTGTAGGCATTATTTGCCCTGTAGGCATTTTTTGCCCAGTGTGTTATTCAACCAACTGCTATCTAGCTGTGTGACCGTGTTCACATTCTGTCTAAATATCCATAATATTACCGTCTCCAGAAAAAACACCGGAGTGACTTTTTTCAAGCAGCCATAATAAATTTTACGTAATCCGTATCCCTCGCTGTAGTAGTGTATAAGTTGACCTTGTAGGCATTATTTGCCCTGTAGGCATTTTTTGCCCAGTGTGTTATTCAACCAACTGCTATCTAGCTGTGTGCCCGTGTTCACATTCTGTCTAAATATCCATAATATTACCGTCTCCAGAAAAAACACCGGAGTGACTTTTTTCAAGCAGCCATAATAAATTTTACGTAATCCGTATCCATCGCTGTAGTAGTGTATAAGTTGACCTTTTAGGCATTATTTGCCCTGTAGGCATTTTTTGCCCAGTGTGTTGACCTTGTAGACATTGTTTGCCCAGTTTTTTTGGACGCAGCCACTGAAGCACAGTTGCCAGAAAAAATATGCCATATAAATGCTGAAAATATAAATTTTTTTGGTTGCAGCCACTGAAGCACAGAGGCCAGAAAAATTATGCCATATAAATGCTGAAAATAGTCATTTTTCGCCATACGTTGACCTTGTAGACATTGTTTGCCCAGTTTTTTTGGTTGCAGCCACTGAAGCACAGAGGCCAGAAAAAATTAAACCAGTAGGGTTTGCACCCTAGTTTGTAACGGTGGCGGAGGGAGGAGGACGCTAAAGGACAGCTGTGTGTGGAGTCATGAGGCTTGAAGAGAAGGACAGCTGCATAGAAGTCAGAACAAGTCTTCCGGCGTGCAGTAACCCTCCGAGATCCACCCCTCATTCATTTTAATAAAGGTCAGGTAATCGACACTTTTGTGACCTAGGCGAGTTCTCTTCTCAGTTACAATCCCTCCTGCTGCACTGAAGGTCCTTTCTGAGAGCACACTTGAGGCTGGGCAAGACAAGAGGTTCATGGCAAATTGTGACAGCTCTGGCCACAGATCAAGCCTGCGCACCCAGTAGTCCAGGGGTTCATCGCTCCTCAGAGTGTCGATATCTGCAGTTAATGCCAGGTAGTCCGCTACCTGCCGGTCGAGGCGTTCTTTGAGGGTGGATCCAGAAGGGTTGTGGCGCTGCCTTGGACAGAAAAACATTTGCATGTCTGACGTTACAGACCGGCCAAAGGGCTTTGTCCTTGCAGGTGTGCTCGTGGCAGGATTACTGGCACCTCTGCCCCTGGAATGTTGATGAGTTCCTGAAGTGACATCACCCTTAAAAGCATTGTACAACATGTTTTGCAGGCTGGTTTGTAAATGCCGCATCTTTTCGGACTTGTGGTATGTTGGTAACATTTCTGCCACTTTATGCTTGTACCGAGGGTCTAGTAGCGTTGCGACCCAGTACAGGTCCTTCTCCTTAAGCCTCTTGATACGGGGGTCCTTCAACAGGCATGCCAGCATGAAAGACCCCATTCTCACAAGGTTGGATGCAGAGCTATCCATCTCCGCTTCCTCATTATCAAGGACTGCATCATCCACGGTCTCCTCCCCCCAGCCACGTACAAGACCAGGGGTCCCCAAAAGGTCACCACTAGCCCCCTGGGAAGCCTGCTCCTGTTGGTCCTCCTCCTCCTCCTCCACAAAGCCACCTTCCTCCTCTGACTCCACTTCTGGCACCTCTCCCTGCGTTGCAGCAGGTGCCTGGGTTCGTTCTGGTGATTGCGACCATAAATCGTGCGCTTCCAGCTCCTCGTCACGCTGGTCTACAGCCTCATCTGTCACTCGTCGCACGGCACGCTCCAGGAAGAAAGCGAAGGGTATTAGGTCGCTGATGGTGCCTTCGGTGCGACTGACCATATTTGTCACCTCTTCAAAAGGTCGCATGAGCCTGCAGGCATCGCGCATAAGCACCCAGTAACGGGGGAAAAAAATCCCCAGCTCTGCAGATCCAGTCCTACCACCCAGTTCAAAAAGGTACTCGTTGACGGCCCTTTGTTGTTGCAGCAGACGTTCCAACATAAGGAGCGTTGAATTCCAGCGAGTCTGGCTGTCAGAAATCAAACGCCTGACTGGCATGTTGTAGCGCTGCTGAATGTCAGCAAGGCGTGCCATGGCTGTGTAGGAACGTCTGAAATGGGCCGACACCTTTCTGGACTGGGTGAGAACGTCCTGGAATCCTGGGTACTTGGAGACAAAACGTTGGACTATTAAATTTAACACATGTGCCATGCAGGGCACATGTGTTAAATTTCCCAGTCTCAACGCTGCCAACAGATTGCTTCCATTGTCACACACCACTTTTCCGATCTGCAGTTGGTGTGGGGTCAGCCACCGATCGGCCTGTGACTGCAGAGATGACAGGAGTACAGATCCGGTATGGTTTTTGCTTTCCAGGCACGTCATCCCCAAGACAGCGTGACAACGGCGTACCTGGCACGTCGAATAGCCTAGGGGGAGCTGGGGGTGCACAGGTGTGGAGGAGGAGAAGGAGGACCCAGCAGCAGAGTAAGAAGAAGAAGAGGAAGAAGACGAGGTAGAGAGCGATGGAGGAGTAGAGGTGGTGGCAGAACCGCGTGCAATCCGTGGCGGTGACACCAACTCCACTGTTGTTGTTGTTGTTGAGCTACCCATTCCCTGCTTCCCATTCCCAGCCATTACCAAGTTCACCCAGTGGGCAGTGTAGGTGACATACCTGCCCTGACCATGCTTGGAGGACCATGCGTCAGTAGTCATATGGACCTTTGGCCCAACACTAAGTGACAGAGATGCGGTAACTTGGCTCTGCACATGTTGGTACAGGTGTGGTATTCCCTTTTTAGAAAAAAAATTGCGGCTGGGTACCTTCCACTGCGGTGTCCCAATTGCTACAAATTTGCGGAAGGCCTCAGAGTCCACCAGCTGGTATGGTAAAAGCTGGCGGGCTAAGAGTGCAGACAAGCCAGCTGTCAGACGCCGGGCAAGGGGGTGACAGTCAGACATTGGCTTCTTACGCTCAAACATGGCCTTCACAGAAACTTGGCTGGTGGCAGATGACTGGGAATGGGAACAGGTGGTCAAGGTGGAAGGCGGAGTGGAGGGTGGTTCAGATGGGTCAAGGAGAGCAGAGGTAGAGCAGTAAGATGCTGGACCAGAAGGAGTGTGACTTTTAGTTTGCCTGTTGCCTTTGAGGTGTTGCTCCCAAAGTGCTTTGTGCTTGCCGCTCATGTGCCTTCGCATAGAAGTTGTACCTATGTGGCTGTTGGGCTTACCAAGGCTCAGTTTCTGACTGCACTCATTGCAAATTACAATGCTTTTGTCAGAGGCACACACATTAAAAAAATGCCACACTGCTGACTTTTTGGAAGTCTGCGATCTGGCGGTAACAGTAGAAGTTGGCGGCATTGGCGGCAATGGCGGGTGCGTTGGCCGGCTGAACACAGGTGCCGATACATGTTGTTGCCCTACTGATCCCTGCGGGCTGGCCTCCCTGCTTCTTCTAAGTCTTATTCTCCTACTGCCTCTCTGACTCTCCGTCTCTCCATCTGAACTACCCTCCTCTTGCTCTCTTCTACTAGGCACCCACAAAACATCAATCTCCTCATCATCATTCTCCTCAGATGCATCAATTTCTTCTGACACATCACAGAAGGAAGCAGCAGCGGGGACCTCCTCCTCCTCCTCATCACTCATCATTATGTCCATCTCTGTCGTGTTCTCTGCCAGAATTAAATCTGGTGTAACGTCCTCATCTCCTTCATCTTCTTCTGCCAATAATGGTTGCGCATTACTCAGTTCAAGAAACTCATGGGAAAATAACTCCTCTGACTCCAGTGAAGATGGGGCACCGGTGGTGGAGGAAGTGTTACGTGGGGTGGCCATAGCAGTGGAGGATGAGGAGGATGTTGTGGTAAAGTTAGAAACGGTAGAGGATGGGGTGTGCTGTGTAAGCCAGTCAACTACCTCTTCAGCATTTTGGGAGTTCAGGGTCATTGGCTTTTTAAAACTGGGCAATTTGCTAGGGCCACAGGATTGCATAGCAGCACGGCCCCTAGCACGGCCTCTGCGTGGCGGCCTGCCTTTGCCTGGCATTATTTTTAAAAAAACAACAACAACAAAAACTCAGTTGGTTTTTCTGGAAACGATAATACACACAGCTAGATGGCAGTTTGAAGAAAACAGTGTGCAAATAATGCCTACAAGATCAACGTATACACTACTACAGCGGTGGATACGGATTACGTAAAATATATGAATGCTGCTTGAAAAAAAGTAACTCAAGTGGTTTTTCTAGAGACGATAATATTATCAATATTTAGACAAAATGTGAACAAGCTCACACAGCTAGATGGCGGTTTGAAGAAAACACTGTGCAAATAATGCCTACAAGGTCAACGTATACACAGCGGTGGATACGGATTACGTAAAATATAAGAATGCTGCTTGAAAAAAAGTCACTCCGGTGTTTTTTCTGGAGACGGTAATATTATGGATATTTAGACAGAATGTGAACACGGTCACACAGCTAGATAGCAGTTGGTTGAATAACACACTGGGCAAAAAATGCCTACAGGGCAAATAATGCCTACAAGGTCAACGTATACACAGCGGTGGATACGGATTACGTAAAATATAAGAATGCTGCTTGAAAAAAAGTCACTCCGGTGTTTTTTCTGGAGACGGTAATATTATGGATATTTAGACAGAATGTGAACACGGGCACACAGCTAGATAGCAGTTGGTTGAATAACGTATGGCGAAAAATGACTATTTTCAGCATTTATATGGCATATTTTTTCTGGCAACTGTGCTTCAGTGGCTGCGTCCAAAAAAACTGGGCAAACAATGCCTACAAGGTCAACGTATGGCAGTTGTTTAAAGAGAACAGTAGATTACTAGCCAGCAAAGCTACCTAAGCTAAAATGTCCCTCAAATCCCTGCAGACTTCTGTCCCTCCAATACAGAGCAGTATCACGCAGATTACTAGCCAGCAAACTTACTATCATCTGTCCCTGAAATCACTAACAGCTCTCCCCCTACACTATCTCTTCCAAGCACACACAGGCAGATTTTTCAGATACATTTTTGCCCTTGATCCCCCTCTGGCATGCCACTGTCCAGGTCGTTGCACCCTTTAAACAACTTTAAAATCATTTTTCTGGCCAGAAATGTCTTTTGTAGATGTTAAAGTTCGCCTTCCCATTGAAGTCTATGGGGTTCGCGAACCGTTCGCGAACCGCTCGCAATTTTGCGCAAGTTCGCGAATATGTTCGCGAACTTTTTTTCCGACGTTCGCTACATCCCTATAGAAGAGACAAAGTTCCAGTTTGAAAACCGAAGATTCAGCTCTTAACGTTACCAGGAGCTGCATTTTTGCTGCCTCTGGTATCCAGGAGGGATCTTCTGCCTGAGGCAAGTTACTCAAGTCGCCTCACTGGAACACGTATCAAAAGAGGTATCATTATATAAATTGCATTTCTCAACTTTTATTGAATATATGTTTAGTACATACCTGAAAATAGAAGAAAGCGCATTACATTCATAACAACATGTACTGAGAAACTGCTAGACCCACTAATGGTGCATGGGGCTATTTAAGGGTGTGGCACTGTAAATGCAGAAAGGATATAGAGACAAGTTCCATTTTACAGTGTATTTACAATGAACATTACAATCTGAAAACCTTAATGAAAGTGACTCTTTTCCTAATATGTGAAAGGAATATTAGCAAAAATAATTGTTGTTATAGCAAATCTAAACCCCCAAACAATGTAGGCAGTGCCGGGCCAAGTCGGCCGGGCACCCTAGGCAACCCGCCCGATAATGTCGCCACCGCACTGCTCACGCATGCGCAGAAGAACAAGCTCAGAGGCAGTGCTATTGCGCATGCGCTGAGGAAGCATGCATACGCACACTCACTTTCAGGCGAAAGCTGCCACAGCTTCTGGTCATAACGATCCAAACTAGAGGAAGATGACAGAAGAGCTACATGCTTGGCGCCCCCTAGGCACTTACCTCTTCTGTCTACCCCTAGTTCCGGCCCTGAATGTAGGTCTCCATAAAAAGATATTGCATAAAACAGCTGATATGTAAAATCCTCCTTCATGTAAATAAAGCCTTGTCATATTAATATTTTAGCACTATGTACCATTGAGTAATCATAAATAGAAAATATGTGCTAAGGGATTTCCCTTACGATTCACAGTCCACATAAACAAACCAAGGGCACTCATACATGATAGGTCACAACAACCAATTAATGGACATAGTTCTGTCTTTTAATTCCACAATTCTTCCTGTTACAGTTAGAGCTGCAGTATTTCTGGTCAGGTGAGCTCTAAGGCAGCACAGAGAATATCAAAAAATTGGAGCTTAAGGGAAAATATGTAATTGGGCAATATTTACTTAAATATACAGTATATTCCACTTTGGTTAGACTCTTTCATGTAACAAAATAGCTGACCTATAATCACCTGCAGATTGATATGAAGTGTTATATCCTATGACATAATCACTTCTGTTTTATATATACAGTATATATATAAAATTATATATATATTTTCAGCTAGGTAAAAAAAGTAAAAAATCAAATGCAGAAAAAAAAATTCCCTGTGCAGATTATGTCTTAGAATAAATCTGTAGTATCCATATGCAGTTGTCCTTGGGTAACTTTTGTCCTTGATGTGACTACATATTTATTGAAGATTTACAACAATCCAGTTAAAAGGCATAGAGGCAGGAGTGTATGAACTGGATTAACATATGTGCTGCAGATCTACTATCAGGAATCCTTTAAGCTTTCTAAATCAACAATCAATATTTTAACAACATTTCTCTTTCCAGTTATTATATATAATGCAATAAATGATAGCCCACATTTTATACAAACTCATTCATTGGGGTTATGTAGCATATTGAAGATGCTTCACCATTTTTTCCCCTTTAAAAAGACGTATAAATAAAGTTTCTCATTCTCAAATGACTTTTGTAATTAGTCAATGACATCCTACAAGGGACAAAGTACATGCAGAAGAAAAAGTCAGCTGCAGCAAGGCTAAGAGCACCAAAGCTGATCCAAGGATAAATGCCGTCTTCTTTATCTGTCTGCTCACATTTCCTAAACCAAATGATAGCGAGTAATCCCACAAGACCCTTACTGGATCAATACTGTGGTCTGAGTCTTGCAAAAACATCAGTTGTGGCCAAGTTTTATCAGCTATAGTGGCAGACAGATTACGATTAAGATGTTCGATGGATAATCTTGAAGCTTCTTCGTCTCAGACCAATTATGAGATTAAAGAAGAGTTGTCAAACCTTACATCCGTGCCAAAGGAAAACATGTCTTTTTACCCACAGATTAAGTGAAGAAGAAGGAATGGTAATTTTTTGGCGCCAGGTAACAATACATTTAATTAGTTCATGAACAAGATGTTTTGTAAAACCTTACATAATATAAAAATAAAATGTACATCTAGTGTATCATACAGTATATATATATATATATATATATATATATATATATATATATATATATATATATATATATATATATATATATTTACAGATATGTGACCACCTAATATACAAAGAAAGGCAAAAAAAACTGTTATCCAGAATGCTCAGGACCTGGGGCTTTCTGTAATTTGCATCTTCATACTTTAAATATGCTAGAAAATCATGTAAACATTAAGGGGCCCATTAACTTAGCTCGAGTGAAGGAATAGAAGGAAAAAAAACGTTGAATTTCGAATGTTTTTTTTGGCTACTTCGACCATCGAATTAGCTACTTCGACCGTCAACTTCAACTTCAAATCGAACGATTTGAACTAAAAATCATCAGACTATTCGACCATTCTATAGTCAAAGTACTGTCTCTTTAAAAAAAAACTTCGACCCCCTACTTCGCCACCTAAAACCTACCGAGGTGCCATGTTAGCCTATGGGAAGGTCCCCATAAGCTTTCTAACAATTTTTAGGTAGAAGAAAAATCGTTCGGTCGATGGATTAAAATCCTTCGAATCGAATTGATTTTTCATTCGATCGTTCTATCGAACTATTTGCGGTAAATCCTTCGACTTCGATATTCGAAGTCGAAGGATTTACATTCGGCAGTGGAATATCGAGGGTTAATTAACCCTCGATATTCGACCCTATGTAAATCTGCCCCTAAATAAACCCAATAGGCTGGTTCTGTTTCCAAGAAGTACAAGATACTGTTTTATTATTACAGAGAAAAAGGAAATCAGTTTTAAAATTTTTAATTATTCGGCTAAAATGTTTATGGGAGATGGCCTTTCTGTAATTTGGAGCATTCTGTATAATGTGTTTCCAGGTAACGGATTCCATATACACACACATACACACACACACACACGCAGCAAAAAAATAAATATACTGTATGTATAGTCTTAATACCCAGTATCCAGAAAGCTCTGAATTAAAGGTCATCTCCTATGTACCTTGATGGTAACTAAGCTGCATACAGTATATCCATATTTTAATATTATTAACCAAATAGAAACTATTCTTTTGGGTTAATACTTATACAGTATGTTTTTTTTTAATTATTTTAAGGGATGATTGTGGTGTTCATGCAAATGGCCTGTAGATGTCACTGTGCTCATATTTATACTGTGCATACTTCCTGGTAGCTTAAAAGTGAAAGTTACTGTTGTGTAATGGCTGCATGAGTCTCTGCTAATAAAGCACTGTTATACTCTCCTCATCCTCGGCTACCCAAAACATAACAATGATGATCCATAAAAAACCGTATCAAGAAAACCCCAGGTCTCACATAATAGATCCAAAGGCAATGTAAATCCAGCGCTTAATGTGGTCCTCAATATCAAATTTAGTGAATGTGAAATGGAAAAGAAATGCAGCTTCCATTTCTCACTCCCGTCTGTAAATAAGCAGTATATGCTACAAGAAAGCGCAAAAGTGAAAATAGAGTGCAATAGCGTAACTACCGGGGGAGCAGGGGGTGCGATTGGGCCAGGGCCCGCACCCCCTCAGGGCCCCCCGGCAGCTCGCGCGCCTCTCTGTTCTAAGGGAAATGCGGCTGTTTCCGGCCGTACGAAGGGGGGGCGGGGCCCGGCTGCATGTCCCGCGCCAGGGCCCACCCCCCTCTAGTTACGTCTCTGGCAATATTCTAGTGTACAAAATAAAATCACCACACACTGTGTGTGAAATGTGATAAAGGTCAATATCAATGTCAATATCAATTTGCTGATATATTGGACGCTTGTAGTTTGTACTTTTTTACTCTTCTGTAATGTACTGTACTCTTTAACATTTAATAAACATACTATATCATTTCTTATCCTGCTTTATGGCGATTGGGAAGACCAAAATATTAAGGGGAGATCCCGATTTTGGATATTTATGAGCTTGATTTTCATTTCATTTTGTTGAGTAGGCTGACTCACTGATTTCCAAGCATGCCTTTCACTTTATAGGTTTTTTTAACTTTATCACATTAAACACACACAGTGGGGCATATTTATTAGTGATGGGCGAATTTATTCGCCAGGCGCAAATTTGCAGTGAATGCCCACGATTCGTGAAACCGCAGCGGAAATTCATCGGCATCAAAAATGAGACACTGGCACCGTTTAGCGAATTTTTCACTTTTTCGTGGGAAATTCGCAGGAAATTCCCAATTTTTTCGGTGAAGCGAAACACCCCAAATTTGCCCATCACTAATTTCGAATTGAAAAAACTTCGAAATTCGATTTCAAAAAGACCAACCGAAGTGAAGTCAAAGTTTTTTTTGGGTCGAAGAGGTCCATATTTGGCCGAATTCTAATCATACGATCGAAGGAATAGTGCATTCGATCGAATTTGATTCTATGTTTTTCCCAAAAAAACTTTGATTTCTCAAAGTCCACCAATTGACTCCAAATACTAAGAGGTCCCTCATAGGCTAAAACAGCACTTCGGCAGGTTTTAGATGGCGAATGGTTGAAGTTGAAGTTTTAAAGAGACAGTACATGATAAATTTCGATGTTCGAATTTCAAAGTTTTTTTCAAATTCAAATCGAATTTGGACTATTCCCTAGTCGAACTACACAAAAAATATGTCACGAATCGGCACCCAAAATCCAGAACCAATGCTAGGTTCCCTGTGCTCTTGCTTCCGCCTTTAACAGCCGCCCTTCACCTCAGGAGGAGCCCTCGGCTAGTTGGATGCCGCCAGGTCTTATTAAGAGAGGAGCCAAGATAAGGGTTCTGGATGAGTAGAGGGGCACGATTGTTAGCAAAGTCTTTTTTGGGCAGAAGGTCACAATACAAGGAGCAGACAGAAAACATAGTCAAACCAGGCCGGATCGCTGCAGTCAGACAGACAAGGGTCAAAACCAGGATATCAATCAATCAATCAAGAGTCAAGCCAGGCACAGGTCGGATTACAGATTTCAGAACAGTCGGATAACAGGCAGAGGTCAGGAACACAAACGTCAGCAAAGTCAGGCAGGCAGGGTCAGAACAGGAATTAGAACACAGAATGAATCAAAAAACATCCAGGAACTCACACAAGATGAACCTAACAACGGGCAAAGTCCCTTTAAAATACATTTGAATTTGGTGCCACTGCGCTCTGACGTCATCACACCAGCACCAGTACGCCTATAAAAGAAGGAGATGCGCGTCACAAGCGCCCTAAGGAACCGGCACTTCAACCATGGAGGGGCAACATGGCGGGCGTCCCTGTCAGCCTACTAGACCACCAGGGTGAGTTTTTATTCCAAAATAGCTCCAAATTCAAAGATTTTAACTTCGAAAATTCACCTCGACCTTTCATAAATCTGCCCCAGTGTGTGGCTATTTTATTTTGTATACTATGATACTGCACTATATTTTCACTTTGTAGCATATACTGCTTATTTCACATAATAGATCCTTTACTTGTAAATATATGTGTGTGTGGGTATATATATTCAAATGTGTAATTTATATGTATATTATTAAAGGGGTGGTTCACTTTTAAAGGGGTACTGTCTTGGGAAAACATGTTTTTTTTCAAAATTAATCAGTTAATAGTGCTACTCCAGCAGACTTCTGCACTGAAATCCATTTCGCTAAAGAGCAGACAGATTTTTTTTCAATGTTGAAGTCTGACATGGGGCTAGACATATTGTCAGTTTCCCAGCTGCCCCGGTCATGTGACTTGTGCCTGCACTTGAGGATGGAACTGCTTTCTGGCAGTCTCAGTGGGACTTGGCTTTTACTATTGAGTGCTGTTCTTAGATCTCCCTAACCATCTTGTGTTAGGGAGCTGCTATCTCGTTACCTTCCCATTGTTATGTTTTAGGTTGCTGGGGGGGGAGAAGGGAGGGGGTGATATCACTCCAATTTGCCGTACAGCAGTATAGAGTGATTGAAGTTTATCAGAATACAAGTCACATGACTTTGGGCAGCTGGGAAACTGACAATATGTCTAGCCCCATGTCAGATTTCAAAATTAAATATAACAAAATCTGTTTGCTCTTTTGAAAAATGTATTTCAGTACAGAATTCTGCTGGAGCAGCACTATTAATTGATGCATTTTGAAAAAAACATGTTTTTCCATGACAGTATCCCTTTAATGTAACTTTTATTATGTTATAGAACAGCCAATTCTAAAAATTTGTGTTCATTATATATTTTTTTTATAGTTTTATAGTTATTTGCCTATTTCTTCTGCCTCTTTGCAGCTTTCAAATGAGCATCGCTGACTCCCTTCTAAAAGAACAAATGCTCTTTAAATCTACAACTGTATTGTTATTGTTACTTTTTATTACTGATCCTTCTATTCAGGCCCTCTCCTATTCATATTCCAGTCTCTTTTTTAAATCAATGCATGGTTGCTAGGGTAATTTGGACCCTAGTTACCACAGTGCTTAAAATGCTAATTAAAGAGCTGCTGAATAAAAAGCTAACAACTCAAAAACTACAAATAATAAAAAATGAAAACAAATTGCAAATTGTGTCAGAATATCACTCTCTATATCATACTAAAAGTTATCTCAAAGGTGTACAACCCCTTTAAGAAAAAATATGCACAGGGTCGGACCGGGGGGCCTGGGGCCCATTGGGGCTGCTTTTTTTTTGGGGCCCCCAGGCCCCCCACCCCAATGGAGGACACCTCAGGCAACCCCGCACTGCAACCCCCCTCCGGCACCTCGCGCCTACCTTTTTTCCTGCTCGTGGCGGCAACCGGGGGCAGAAAGGGAGATCAGGGAGCAGCGAAAATAGCGGGTCTGGGTTGGCTGGGTTTATTCCCAGTGACCTGCCGGCCCAGTCCGACCCCATATATGCATTTTAGTGACATGCCAAACTGCCCTGTTCGACTTTGTTGAAAAAAATTAGCTGTGGGGGAAAAAAAATCACAAAATGGTAAAGTTTTGCCAAAATGTCACCATATGCATCTGTCATTGAAAATTGCCTGGAGAAATTCTAATAATGCTGCTGCCATTTTTTTCCTCCCAAAATGTCACCATATACATTAGTCAATGGACATTTTTTCTCATTCAACGTTGTTTATCTCAGCAAAGAAAAAAAGGGCATGCAAAACTCTAATACTGCTTTTGGCTATTTTTTATTCTCACATTTCGAGCAAGAAATAATTTTCTGTAAAAAAAAAAAAAAAAAATTAAGATAAAATTCAAATACAGGTTTTGCCATGTTGGCAAAACCATGTATTTGATCATCATTACTGCATTAATATATTTCTATATACAATCATCTCATTAATATATACATTCATTTAATAACATAGCCGCATAATAATATCTAGAATTTGGCAACGACATCTGAGCAAGAAATACTAGTAAAGGAATAAAGTCTTGGTTGAAAGCATCTGTCTGTACGAGACTAATATAATATATTTCAGAGCAAACATTCCATTTTAAGGATCCGATCCCCCATTGTTGAGGCTATACTTGACAGTTGACACAGAGATCTGTATCTATTGCTGAGCTAATGGATATCTTCCTTTAAGTTGATTCAGTACTTAGTGAGAGGTCCTGTGTTTTTTTAAAGCGACAGGCTCCACATTGTGCCAGTTAAATAACAAGCAAACATATCCCACTTGTGCAATGGACTGAAACGGAGAATTACTGTCTTGTCACAACAGTTGGTTGTGAGAGGGAGAAAAAAATGTTCCTGTGAACGAGTCTCCTTCTTGACATTGCAGCTCATTGGTGCATGTGCATGCTACAAAAATACCCATTTAAAAGTAAGCAAAAGAATGGCACTTTGTTCAGTTTACTGAGTTTGCTGTAATTAGCAATTGTTCGGTGAACTTTTGACAATCTCTAGCAATCATGAACCTGGAAGAACAGGCAATAATGAGCTTCTTTTAGTGCAGCCGTGTGTATCGTGTTTGCATAATAATAACAATGTCCCGTCTGCTGGGAAATACATAAAGGGTAAATTAATAAGGGTTGTCATTTTTTTTGTTTAGTAACGCCTAATGGAGTTTTAGCAATCTGCTCAAGACAAAAGACGCAGCCGTTTATGTATTCGCGTGGCAGATGAATCTTTATTGAATGGAATGAGGAGTTTGATTAACATGAGACAACAGATATAGAGTCTGGGGACATCACCACGCCACCTCCTGCCGGCTTCCCTCACAACACCAAGAAAGCCTTTTTTGAAGATTGAGGTCAGAATGGTATTCCCCAAAAGAGCATTAAGGAGGATGCAGCACCTCAATGAACAAAACCCACCCTGCCTATAAAGCCACTGACTGATTGACTAATCAATACTTTGTATTAACAAAACCTTAATCAGGAAGCAGACTGAAAGAAAGAACAGCACAAGGCTACAGATTAGCTGTTAATTACAGAACATGCACTGATAGTTTAAAAGGATACCAGTTTGCTTAACGACTAAGAAATAAAATACTAATTTAGAGGCTTTTTTCGTAGGTAGGGATTTTTTGGAGCAGGATGATTATCTATTGATTTGTATATGTTTATCCATCTGAATAAAATGGGAAAAAAAATAATTAGTAAAACTGTTATCTGTTCATATACATTTTCTTATACCTTTCCATTAACAATGTTATTAACCTCTGTTTTTTTCAAATGAATTCATTGAGCAACTTTGCAATCTCAGCCCTGTCAAAATGCAATGGTTTGATGTGGGAATATGTGAGAGGAAATTATCAGTTATTATTTATATTACACTAGCCTTCCATAGTCACTAGGTACAGTATATTTGTTAATGGGAATTATGGGAATTCTGTTACATTTTACTTTCCATTAGTTTATTGACAACCATGATCTTAACATCATCTTGATTTTCATGAGAATTTTTGTTGTTTTACAATAGGCAAAGTGATTCAAAGTAGTTAATATTAATACTCTGATGCTACTTTTTAAGTAAGGATTTTACTGACATTATAGCAGTGTTTTAGACTCTGAACTGACCCATAAACTATGTTTTTGGGTTGATTTTAAGTAATACTGCTATAATGTATAATGCTATACTGCTAATTTTAACTGTATTCTATATTTACCAAATCTACTCCAAAACATGTAATATTTTCTTTTAAAAATTCTTTGAATACCAGTAGTGTAAGGACATAGCCATATCAGTGCTTTGCCATCCTCAAACAAATAATGATACTGAAATTATTTTTAAATGGTGTTGTTATAGCATCAGTAATATAACAGAGGATATGGTGAGATGTTCCTTAGGGATAATCTGCTACAGGGCGCTACAGGAAGGGGTCAGGTTGGGTAACGTTGGCAATGATTTGAGTTCAATGTCAGGCAAGTTCAGATTCTAGGTAGTTCTGGTTTGTGGCTGTGAATAGAGTAGATCCTGATCTTGGGTAGGAAAGTGCTGTTAAAAAGGCCAGAGAAGATTAACAGTTCACTGTTTTATTTCAGTAATTGTGACCAGAGACCAGAAGCAGGTGCCACAGTTTGCAGACAGGGCAGCGAGGATGACATGTTAAATTTGGTGCTGGTCTGAAAAAATATACAATTTCTTAAAGTCACTTTAAGAATGACCCTCACGACCTGTATAGCACTACCTATAGCTTTTAGTGCAAAAACCTGCAAATTATCTAGAGTATGATATTGCTGATATTGATTATTAATAAGTAACTTCTAAACTGCTAATAACACAAACTGTGTTGTACTCATTAAAAAAGGTTTTGCAGCAGCACCTTGTTTATTAAAATACAATGCATAGAATAAGCATGGCTCTCTGTACAGCTCACCCTGGTCTCCTTGTGGAACTGGCCCCACCTATCTGCTCCCCTGATATAACAAATTTTATTAACATCAACATTATCGACAGCTTTCCCTTTTTTAACATTTTAACATCAATGGTGATAATACACAGAAACCGCTGGTGAATTAGTGTACAATTGCTGGTGGTGTTTTTCAACAATTCTCTCTATCACCAACTGCTGTTGTCCTTGTATTGCTGTTCAAAGCTATGCCCCAGGTAGAAACACAGAAAATGTTCCTTAGGAAAGTGTTAACAACTGGGGAAATATTGAACTGCTGGTAATCTCTATGTAATCTTCAGTTCAGCATTTAATATATCTGCCTCTGCCTCTTGGGCAACAGTGGCAGACCAACTGGCCACATGCCTGAGGCAACCAAGCCAGCCTTCTCCCCCCAACCCAGGACCATTTTGTAAAATGGCGCAACCCTAAGCCACTCAAACTTCACCCCTCACCCACTGCCCTCCCGTGCACACCCTGGCACAGGCACTCCCAGCCTGCCAGCACACCCACAACATTCCTCCCAATGCTTGCACCTTCTTCTTCAATTCTTCTGGTGCCATTTACACAATCACTGGGGACTGGGCCCAAGTTTAGATGGGGCCAGTGGGCTGCATGCTGCACCCAGAAGCTTGCTGGCCTATGCCCAAGCCTTTGTGGTCTGCCCACAAATCTGGGCCTCCCCTATGCATGAGTGAATGAGCATGCACACACCAATGATGGGGTTGTGGGGAGATATAAGCAATTTGCCAATGGTGGGACAGGGACCCATACTAGGGGTAGGTAACAGAAGAGGTACGTGCCTAGCTCCCCCACACACACACCATTGAATCCAAGGTGTCTACCCCTTCTGTCTACCCCTTGTTCTGGTTCTGAAGGGCAGAATGGTAACTAAGAGGTAAGCATTTGCAGAACTGGAGACCTAGGCTTGATGTTGATAAGGTCAATAATCTGCATGGAGTTTGAATATTTGCTCTGTGTCTGCATGGGTACTCCAGGTAATCTTCTTTAGGTTTTTTTCACACCCCTTTTACGAATCAGTTGGCTTCTGATGAAATTGACCCTTGTGTGAATGTGATAAGGACCTTACACTGAAAGCTCCTCTGGGGCAGGGACTTACATGAATGATATACAATCTCTGTACAGTGCTGCAGAATAGTTTTCTGGAGATGCATACCATGTTTATATCATATACATATTTAAAAATACATGATATGGTTAGAATAGAAAATATGGGTCATATATGTTGTTAGTGGAGTATAATGTTGTTAGTGGAGTACCACAGGGCTCTGTACTAGGTCCCTTGCTTTTCAACTTGTTTATTAATGACCTGGAGGTGGGCATTGAAAGTACTGTTTCTATTTTTGCAGATGATACTAAATTGTGCAGAACTATAGGTTCCATGCAGGATGCTGCCACTTTGCAGAGTGATTTGTCTAAACTGGAAAACTGGGCAGAAAACTGGAAAATGAGGTTCAATGTTGATAAATGCAAGGTTATGCACTTTGGCAAAAATAATATAAATGCAAGTTATACACTAAATGGCAGTGTATTGGGAGTTTCCTTAAATGAGAAGGATCTAGGGGTCTTTGTAGATACCACGTTGTCTAATTCTGGGCAGTGTCATTCTGTGGCTACTAAAGCAAATAAAGTTCTGTCTTGCATAAAAAAGGGCATTAACTCAAGGGATGAAAACATAATTATGCCTCTTTATAGGTCCCTGGTAAGGCCTCATCTGGAGTATGCAGTGCAGTTTTGGAACCCAGTCCTTAAGAGGGATATAAATGAGCTGGAGAGAGTGCAGAGACGTGCAACTAAATTGGTTAGAGGGACGGAAGACTTAAATTATGAGGGTAGACTGTCAAGGTTGGGGTTGTTTTCTCTGGAAAAAAGGCGCTTGCGAGGGGACATGATTACACTTTACAAGTACATTAGAGGACATTATAGACAAATGGCAGGGGACCTTTTTACCCATAAAGTGGATCACCGTACCAGAGGCCACCCGTTTAGACTAGAAGAAAAGAACTTTCATTTGAAGCAACGTAGGGGGTTCTTCACAGTCAGGACAGTGAGGTTGTGGAATGCACTGCCGGGTGATGTTGTGATGGCTGATTCAGTTAATGCCTTTAAGAATGGCTTGGATGATTTTTTGGACAGACATAATATCAAAGGCTATTGTGATACTAAGCTCTATAGTTAGTATAGGTATGGGTATATAGAATTTAATTAAAAGTAGAGGGGTGTATGTATGGATGCTGGGTTTTCATTTGGAGGGGTTGAACTTGATGGACTTTGTCTTTTTTCAACCCAATTTAACTATGTAACTATGTAACTATGTAACTATCTATATGATGGGCATAAGCACACCACGATTCAGCCTGTACTTGGCCTGTGATATAAACAGTGATGTGCAAGAGACTGTAAAAATCTAAGTCACCCCAATATGACGCCATTTAGTCACAGTTCTAAATGTTGATTATACATAAATTAATATAACCTGGTGCACTTTGCATTACTTTAATGTGTTTTCTAGGCCCTAATTCTTCTTTCAGCATATAGATACAATTTATAGATGGCTTATCAAGTACAGTCATATTTTCCCAAGAGTTCTACACCATAAATTTTATGCATCAAATAAACCTCTGAAAACGAGGTTTATTATGATTTCCTACGCCAAAGTAACTCTCCTGAATTCATACTATTATTACCGGTAATATAAATAATGACATTTAAATCTATTGAGTTTAGAATTTCTAATAAAAGTGCAGTTAAACCTGTCAAAGTTCTGGTCCAGACTCTAAAAAGTCCTATTATTTCAGAGCTGTTCAAACCTATTTCTCTTTCAGAAACTATATTTCTTTTCCAGAGTCAGCAAAATAAGAAAGTTATTTTTATGTCAAAAAATAAAAGTCATTAATTATGGAATTGCAGTCACTAAAGCCATAAAACTGGAATGAAACATAGTTTGTATTCTAGGTAATTGCAGTCAAATATGTAGGCTGAAGATTTAAGTGCATGTATGCAGTGTCACATACTCTATATACTGTATATTACAGGTATGGGACCGGTTATCCAGAATGCTTGGGACTTGAGGTTCTGTGGGTACAAGATCTTTCCATAATTTAGATCTTCATAACTTGTCTACTAAAAAATAATTACGCCATTAAATAAGCTTGTTTTGCCTCCAATAAAGTTAAATTATATCTTAGTTTGGATCAAGTACAAAGTACTGTTTTATTATTACAGAGAAAAAGCAAATCAGTTTTAAACATTTGAATTCTTTGGATAAAATGGAGTCTATGGGAGATTTACAGGTAACGGGTTTCCAGATAACAGATGCCATAACTGTATATTACATTTATTTATAAAGTGCCAACATATTCCACAGTGCTGTATATAACGGTAATAAATAACTGATATTTGGCAAACAATACATCAGGTAACTGAGGACCTGACCGCAAAGGCTTACAATCTATAGTTGCAAGATAAATGAGACACAAGGTAATAGGGGGCAAAAATTCCCCAGCCTGACGTCATCTCTGTACTTCGCTGATTTACTATCGGCGTAACCACGCTAGTGAAGGAGACTCTAGCGGTACTTAGTTCATTAACGCCTGGCAAAGTTGCGCTCTAGCGAATGGATATAACTACGCAAATTCACTAAGATGTGGATTTTACTGAACGTTACCTCTTGTGCCGGACTTGCCTTCGCCACCTCAGACCAGGCAAAGTGCAATAGAGTAGATAGGAGTTCCTAAAAAAATTGTTGAAAATTTTTCTAAGTCCCAAAAAATTATAGTGTCTTTTCCTTTTTCTGGGTCATAGGCTGAAAAATAGCGTAAATTTTTTTTGGGGTAACCGGCTTCCCCCCTACATTTCCTAACATATGGCACATAAACTATACAGTGGGCTTATGTGTAGGGCAATATAACAACTCTATTTTCTTTTATTAAGGTTTTCCAGGCTTGTGTTGTGTAATGTATTTGCTGCAACATATACATCCATTGTACTTTAACTTCCCGCCATATGCAAATTAGGCAACAATAGCACAACTTCTCTTCGATTGGCACAGTAACGCTAGCGCAACTTCGCGTTTGGCGCCCTGGACGCAACTTCCGATTTTAGTTAATTAGCGTTGTCATGGCAAATCTACGCCTGGGGAAGTGTTGCGCTGTGAGCGAAGCCATTGTTGGCGAATTTTAGCAGGTTCGTGAATTTGCCCTATAGAGTTATCGAATATGTGGTAAGGATAAGTGAGACACAAAGGATATAGAATGTGATAGGAATAGCAGTGGGGCTGTTGTAATGAGGAAAATAACTAAATTGTTACAAATAATTACATTTTAGACTATAATTATAATTTTAACTTTCTTGGTCTGGACTGGAATACAAAATAGTCCCTGGCATTTCAAATACACAGAGGCCCAAACAGCCCCCACCAGAGCAATAAATAGTGACTGTCTATAGCATCTTACAGCAGCCCCTCTGGCATTTGCCAGAATTCACAGATTGAGAGCCATAAAGAGCATTTGACTAGGAATGGGTCCATGGGTCCAGCAGACTTTCTGTTTTTTTTTATAGGATAAGAGGTGCATATGTATGATACCAAACCTTTAAATACTGGACTCTAACATAGTAACATAGTAAGTTAGGTTGAAAAAAGACACATCATTCAAGTTCAACCATTTCTGTCTATACAAAACCTGACCAATTGCTAGTTGGTCCAGAAGAAGACAACAAAATACCCTATGAAACCTCTCTAATTTGTCTCACAGAATGAAAACAATTCTTCCTGACTCCCAGATGGCAATTGGACCAGTTCCTGGATCAACTTGTCCTATGTTCTATATTCCATAACCCTGTATTCTCTTCTTTACTTAAAGCCTTTCAACCCCTTCTTGAAGCTAAATCTAATGTATCAGCCTGTACCACTGCAAAAAAAACCCTTCTGAATATTTAACGGGAACCTTCTTTCTTTTAATAGGAATGGGTTCCACGCGTCCATCTTCCGGCTCCTCGGTAAGCTGACTGAGAAATCAGTATTTCTGCGCATGCGCAGTTGGAGCAGTTTGCCAGTTATCGACAACTGCGTATGCACAGAATTACATTGAAATTGCAGACCTTTCAGTCAGCTTATCATGTAGCCGGAAGATGGACGCGTGGAACTTCGCTGGAAGAATCTGCGCCGATGGGTAAGTATGGAGTATAGGGCATTTCCCCGGGGGGAAGCTAGCCTGGGGGGAAGAAGGAAGGGAGGGAAATCTACCTGGGGTGGGGGTACGGTTTTTTTCCCCACAGGTTGATTTCTCCTTTAAGCACCTCTTCCCCAATTTGGCCATTCTTTCCTCATAACTGAGATTTTTCAGACCTTTCACTAGCTTAGTTGTCCTTCTCAGGAACATTTTCAATTCAATAATATCCCTTTTGAGTGCTAGAGATGAAAACTGATGGGTATATTCTAGATGGGGCCTTACCAATGCTCTGTACAGTGGAAGCCCCCCCCCCATTTTAATACAGCTCAAACCCTTGTTTACCCTTGCAACTGCTGACGGCCAATTTGATGCATCCAAGTTTATTATCTACAAGGTCCTTTTCCATAAAGGATTTGCCTAGTTCAGTCCCATTAAGGGTATAAGTGGCTTGGATATTCTTACATCCCAGGTGCATAATTTTACATTGATGGACATTGAATCTCATTTGCCACTTAGCTGCCCAGATGTCAGTTTGTCAAGATCCTGTTGCATCCTGGATGGAATTCATTTGGCTGCATATTTTTGTGTTATCTGCAAAGACTAATACAATTCCCTCCCCATAATCATTAAAAAAATAAATTAAATAAATGTGGACCCAATACCGAGCCCTGAGGGACCCCACTATGAACCTTACTCCAAGTAGAGAATGCACCATTAACAACCACCCTCTTTACCCGATCCTGTAGCCAGTTTCCCATCCATGTGCAAACGACTTCACAAAGACCAACAGACCTTAGTTTAGAAGGCATGTATTCAGCTTTAGGATGAGGACAGTTTCTAGAATGGTTGAATCCTTTTCTATTTTACACTCTTTATTTGCTGGTTACTTGTTTATTATGTCTCCTGGACAGATAATAGTATGTCTACCCATCAGGGCAGCCATCAGGGGGGGACAGGGGGGAGAGTTGTAGGGGGCCCCGAGGGTAAGAGAGTTGTGGGGGGCCCGGCCACGCCACACTTACTTGATTAGCTGGGCTCCCAATCTTTCTGAGAGCTGCTGACTTCGGGAAGGCATTGACGTTTAAGGGGCCCTGGCCACCAATTTTTTTTTCTCATGTGGGGTCCTTGCCACCAATATTTTTTAATGGGGGGCCCTGGCTACAAATGTTTTTTTAAGGGGGCCCTGACCACCAATATCTTTTTATTTTTTATTAACATGTAGGAACCCTAGCCACCAATATTTTTTTTGTTTTTTTACTGTGTGGTGGGTAGGGCGGACCTGTAGGTGGGGCTTGCAGTGGGCGCAGCCCAGGGGGCCCAGGAAATTTTGTCGTATGGGGCCCTGCGATTTCTGATGGTGGTCCTGCTACCCATGCTTCACATTGTGATATTTCTATTCTCACATGGCTTTGTGCCCTTCCCTGCATGCATGCTTGCCTTGTGGCTGAGAGGTAGGAAAAAAAGCAGCAACATACAAAGACCCTGCAACCAGCTGGGTGCCCTCCATGCTGCCACTGCTCCTCCCACTACGGAAGCGGTCCTCACCACTCTTCTGCAGCGCTTGGAGGTACAAGAGCAAAAACAAGATTACCTGGTGCAAGGCTTGCACAACCCGTCACACAGATTGGACACTTCTGAACAGATGCCAAAGCTGGTGGTCCGATCTCCTGATGCCATGCCAGTGTGTTCTTCTGTTGATTTGAGATGGGTAATACTCATAAATCCCATGAACCCAAAAAATCTTCACTGAAAAATTTTGTGAGGATAGAACCAAATTCTTGTCTTTCAGGAGGCATGCAAACTATACCTGAGTTTTTTCCCTCACTCCTTTACTACTGGAGAGGAAAAAGTGAGGTTTGTAATGACCCTGTTACAGGATGACCCTCAAATTTGGGCCCTAAGATTACCCTCCTCTGACCCTGCCCGTTTTTCCCTTGAAACGTTCTTTAGATATGTTACGATGACACAGATCGTGCATCATCTGCTGATCCCTCAATTCGTAAATTACACCAGGGGAAACGGGATGCAGAGCTGTATTGCACCGCCGGTGGGCTGTAGAAACTGGTTGGAACTGTCAAAGACAGCCTAGTAAACTATCCTTTATCTACTAATTTGGATGATCTAATGTCTCTTGCCATCCAAGTAGATAGAAGACAGAGGGAGTGAAGGGGTGAGAAGGGTACTTCCTTTTTTTACTGGGTTTTCTAATGTTAAGCCATCTAACCCCTCTGTGCCTCTACCTCAGGAGGCAGTGGTGATCCTAGAGGGGAGCGGGCTCTGGTGCGTGACGTGCAGCCAGGCCCCGCCCCCCTCTGTACGGCCGCATATGCCGGCATTCTCAGTGGCGAACGGACTGCCGGGGGGCCCTGAGGGGGTGCGGGCCCTGACCCGCTTGCACCCCCTGCTCCTCCGGCAGCTCCTCCACTGTCAGGAGGAACCCATGCAATTGGGCATTACTCATCTAACTCCTGAGGAAAAGGCCAGCAGGCGATCTCAGGGTCTGTGTATTTACTGTCGGGAAAAGGGTCCTTTTCTTAACCAGTGTCCTAAGAGGCCGTGAAACTTCAAAGCGAAGGGGAGCTCCATTTGGGTCAAGAAGATTCTTCTCCCCAATTTTCCTCTAGGATCATGGTACCTGTAAATTTAACCTGGCCTACGTGCTCTGTTTAGGTTTCTGCTTTTGTGGATTCTGGGGCGGCGGGGAATTTTTTGGATGCTGCCTTCGCAGTAAGGTTAAATATTCCTCTAACGTCTTTAAATCCTCCATGAGAATCTTAGCCATTGACAAAAGCCCTTTGGGCTCAGGTTTGTGGCCTTGTCCACGTGCGCAAACAATTTGCATTTTGAGGAGTTATCCTTCTATGTAATCTAAGGTTTTCTTCTAATTTTAGGTTTACCTTGGTAACAGGTACATAATCCACATATTGATTGGGTAACTGGGGAGATTTTTCAATGGGGTCAAAAATGTAAGGGCTCTTGCTTAAGTGTTCCTCACATCCCTTGAGGGTTTACCTACGGCTTATGCTGATTTCTCTGATGTGTTTTCTAAAAAAGCATTAGAAACATTACCCCCACATAGGCGTTATGACTGCCCAATTGACCTCATTCCTGGGTCTACTCCCCCTAGAGCAAGAACTTATCTCTTTCTTTGCCCAAAGCCCAACCAATGAAAGATTACATTAGTGAAAGAGGGTTTATTAGACCTTCTAGTTCCCCTGCTGGTGCTGGGTTCTTTTTCATGGGCAAGAAGGATGGAGGTCTTCGCCCATGTATTGATTATAGGGGCCTAAAGAAAATTACCATCAAGAACCGCTATCCCCTTCCGCTGATTTCTAAATTATTTGATCAGGTCAAGAATGCTACTATCTATTCCAAACTTAACCTTAGAGGTGCATATAATCTCATTCGTATCTGGGAAGGGGATGAGTGGAAACCGGTCTTTAAGACCAGGGATGGCCACTACAAATATTTAGTTATGCCATTTGGTCTTTGCAACGCCCCCGCAGTGTTCCAGGAATTTGTCAATGACATCTTCCGGGACCTGCTGGGGTTATTTGTAGTGGTATATATTGGCAATATTCAATTTTTTTCCTCGAACTTGAGTGACCATCGAAAACATTTCCGGGAGGTGTTAATCAGGTTAAGTAAGAATAATTTATTTGCAAAGCTTGAGAAGTGCACCTTTGAGATTTCTTCTGTCCAATTTTCGGTGTTCAATATCTCCGGTAAGGATCTAGAAATGGATCCTGGGGAAGTTAAGGGCGTTCTGGACTGGGCTCAGCCTCTTTCTTTACGTGCAACCCAAAGGTTCTTAGGTATTGCTAATTATTATTGTCAATTTATTAAAAACTTTTCTTTGGTGGTGTCTCCAATTACGGATCTAACCAAAAAGGGTGCAGATCCAAGTATGTGGCCTCCCGAGGCTATTCAAGCCTTTGAATTCCTCAAGAAAGAATTTGTGTCTGCTCCCATTCTCCGTCACCCTGATACCACTCTTCCTTTTATTGTAGAGGTTGATGCCTCAGAGGTTGGGGCAGGGGTGGTCCTTTCTCAAAGGCATCCGATAACCAACAAGGTACATCCATGTGCATTCTTCTCTAGATTTTATATAAATACATGTTAATAATAATAATAAAATAATAATAATTTTCACCTGCCAAAGCCAATTATGACATTGGTAATAGAGAATTGTTGGCTATCAAATGGGCCTTTGAGGAATGGCGACACTTGTTGGAGAGGGCTAAACATACTATAACGGAATTTACTAACCACAAAAACCTGTTATACATTGAGTCTGCTAAACGGTTGAATCCTAGGCAGGCTAGATGGGCTTTATTTTTTACCCGGTTTAATTTCTCTCTCACGTACAGGCCTGGTTCCAAAAACACTAAAGCTGATGCACTCTCTAGGAGTTTTGAGTCTAACCTGTCTGAACCTAGTAAATGTGTTCCCATCATTCCGGGTGAGTTGATTGTGGCAACTCTGGGATCAGACCTTGCCACACTATTGTCTTCAGTTCAATCTCCTGCCTCTGTAGACACTCCACTGAGGAGGTTATTTGTATCTGAGGACTTAAGGGAACAGGTTCTGGGTGAGGTTCATAATTCAAAAATGGCGGGACATCCCGGTATTTCTAAAACTGTGTTTTTGTTGTCTTGTAATGTGTGGTGGCCTTCATTTAAACAAGATGTCAAAGATTTTGTTAATTCTTGCCCTATCTGTCAAAAGTCAAAGTCTTCTAGAAACTTGTCACAGGGATTGCTAAGGCCATTACCTATTCCTGACATACCTTGGTCCCATCTGTCTATGGATTTTATTGTTGACCTCCCTCCATCTCAAGTGATTTGGGTGGCGGTGGATAGATTCAGCAAAATTAGTCATTTCATTTCCCTCCCACACCTCCCATCTGCTAAAACTTTGGCTGAGTTACTTATTTCTAATATTTTCAAATTACATGGTTTTCCAGTCAATATTGTTTCTGATAGGGAGGTACAGTTTGTTTCTAAATTTGGTTGGGATGGATTTTCATTCTATACCGCATACCACCCTCAAACTAATGGTCAAACTAAAAGGTTTAATCAGTCCCTTGAACAATTCTTAAGGTGTTATGTGTCTGGCAACCAATCCTCATGGGCTGAACTTTTACCCTGGGCAGAACTTGCTTACAATAATGCAACCCATGCTTCTACTGGTCAGTCTATGGCAGACATCAATGTCAAATGGTGATAGTATGGGAATAGTAACCTCTGAATGGAAGGGTCCTTTAACTTAACTACAGGGCCCCTGATATGGTCAAAAACTCACATGTGCCATAGGCCTAACTTCCCTAGGAGATTGTAACACCTGTGATCCTATGTAGTGTTTGACCCTTATATTTGTAATGGAGAACTTATGAAAAATGATGGCTGTTAATGATGATGTTTTTTTACAATGGCTTATTGGAAAACATAAATAGCATAGCATATTGCTGCTATTCTCTATATTACTGGGAAAGTGAAACACGCACCAGCCAATGTTGCTTTATCCTTCCTTGTAAAAAGGCTCCTACCATTTCTTTATGTTACCATAGAATAAAAATGTTACACTTTGCTGTTTTTTTTCAGAGCAGTGATTAAAAATTAGTTAGAAGCTCTAATTGCCCAATGCCCACCACTAAGCATATAATCGTTCTAGACTTTCCATCATCTCACTGTCGCTGCACAATATCAAGATCTTGACAGCTGCGCCTTCACTATACAGACTATGGGCTAAATCACTAGAAACCTTTGTATAATTTCAAATTCACACTTTTAGCTAAGAAAGCACTACCCAAATTAAACAAATTTAACACATGAAATGGAAAGAAAATACACTTTTATTTTGCAATGTGTCTCTGCATTTAAGATTCCTGTTCTTTTTCTTCTCTATTAACAGCTGTTTGGATTTCAATGCATGAGTAATGAGTACCACTTGTGGTGTGAAAATGTCCATACAAGTGTAATATGTTCTTTTTGTATGATAATGACAGTTTTACTGACACTTTGAGAGATAACCCATTTCAGTCCAGCTTTTGCTGAACTATAGCTCCCATGATGCTACAAGGGAGTCATCTGTGCTTACTGAAAAATCATTTCAAAAGCAGCATTTGCAATTGCTTTCTGATATATCAAATTCGAAACAAAAACTGCCAATACAAAAATGAGTACGTTTTAATAATGTTTGTTTAAAGATTACATTCCTATAGGGAAGATTTTCAGAGTAAAAATAATAAGATGTTGTTGTGCATATTTTTAAGGCCAGGGAAGCAAAGGTTACCCTACAGCACTGAGTAAACCCCCACGAGCAGTCAGACCAGTGAGTGTAACCAGGGTCACTCAATAGTGAACACTGCATTGAGCAGTTCTTTAGAAACCTTTACTAGTCACCGTGGGAATTATAATATTGCAGATGGGGTACATGCAGTAAATCAGATTCACCACCAAGATACTACAGTGTAGCCTGTGAAACTTCTCAGAACTTCATGAATCACAGACTTTTGTCTTCACAATAGGCACCACAGTGCATGGACTGATGTATAGCTTTACATATCATCAGAGCAAGCTATATACAGCAGTGACTTACTGTAGGCTAGGGCCACACTACACGGCTCTCGGCCTGCGGAGAATCCGTTGCAAAATCTCAAAAAGAAGAAGGTAGGCAAGAGCCTGGAGTATAGAGGTGTTTGGAATGCTGTGAATAGTAATGGGATTCTACAGGAAAAAAAAACTTGTCAGCATTGCATGCCAAGGTGTTGGAATGAATTTCTGTGTTCAGAGTGGATGTCAATCTTTTTAATGTAAAACAAACAGGACCCCTTTTTCCAAGAAGCTGTATACATACAAGTAATGTTTGTAGACCACTTAGCCTTACATTGGGATCAGAGGCACTCTTTTAATGCATGTCTATTGAACTTTTACTGAGGTCATTGTAAGACTTTTTGCTATTTGTTTGTTTTTTTTAACAGGAAAGTTGAATGTATCTCAATCAATACGTATAAAGTACTTTCTGAATGCTGACTACTTGCAATAGGGCTTTTTGATAACTACTCTTTTCTGCTTATTTGTGCCCTGACAAGAGACTCTTTTATGTATACAGTCTATGGGACACCAAGCTTTTTGATCTCTGTTATCTGTAGCAGTGATAAAAATGCTGTGTTGCATAGCCTGCCTGATCAATGGACATCACCGGCGCCTTATTACAAGCAGCAGCATGTTTTCCTTTTGACAATTGTATTACTGTCAGTCATTCTGAATAAGGATATCTTTATTTTCCCTCTGAAATGTTAATTGTGCATCACACGCTTACGCTGCGATTAAAAAAAATAAATAGCTTTCACAGCATAGTGTATATGGCCCCTCATTCTGCTTTACTGTCTCCAAGACATAAGACCACCATTAAAGGGAGGGACATGTGTGGGGTGCTGCAACCCCATGACAATTTGTACCATTATTTCTGCAGAATAGCTCTGCTTAAATACAAAAAGGGTTTGCGAGAGAACTCCAAGCCTAAGTATCAAGGAAGTGCGACTGTTTTTGATGATGCACATTCCCTGATCCAATGTTTTACCAGATATTTATTCTGTGCATGCATTTTTAAAAAACAGTTTTTTTAAACAAGGTTTTGATTATAAAATTCCCATGACACCATACCACTTCAAGGAAAATCCTATATGGTCCTAGCTATCTACCTATCGGCATTAATCAATCCCCTCTCTTTTGTATGTTGCACATTTGTCCAGAACAGTGCCAAAATAAAATAAAAAAATAAAAGCACATAAAAGCCACACACTAAAGGCCTGCTTTCTGGGAAACCAATCCCTGGTCCTTGTAACAGTCACAATATAATATTTATTGTTAATATTAAAAGTACAATGTGCCCGGATTCTTTGCTTTACCCGCATACCTCATTCTCTCTGTGGTCTCTTATGGAAGGTAAAACAGGTGAACCAGTGTGAATTTTGAGCATTGGGCTTTAAAAAAAAAAAAAAGGCCTTAAGGATTGTCAGGTTTGCTTTTATTGAACTATTAAAGACAATACAGGGTATGTAAATCTAGAGCCAGCTGATCACACAGCCCATGCACCTGGCGCAACAACAATCAGCACCTCTTACACCCATCAGCTTTTTTTTCCAAAACCACAAAAAAAGATTGCTGACATTAGCTCTACAAGCTGAACTCTCATTGCAATCATAAAAAGATGAAATTGCACTTTTATTTACATGCATAATTCTTCAGATCTTCCCCCTTAAGCGATCATCACAGAATATAAAAGTGATTTGTTACAGGATAAACAGCAAAGAGAAAAGCTAAATGTTGAACAAAACATAGCACTTTCACCAATAAATGTGGCATTCAGTTTTTTGCACCGTGAGAAGCATAGGGATGTAGCGAACGTCGGAAAAAAAGTTCGCGAACATATTCGCGAACTTGCGCAAAAATGCGAGCGGTTCGCGAACGGTTCGCGAACCCCATAGACTTCAATGGGAAGGCGAACATCTAAAAAAGACATTTCTGGCCAGAAAAATGATTTTAAAGTTGTTTAAAGGGTGCAACGACCTGGACAGTGGCATGCCAGAGGGGGATCAAGGGCAAAAATGTATCTGCCTGTGTGTGCTTGGAAGAGATAGTGTAGGGGGAGAGCTGTTAGTGATTTCAGGGACAGATGATAGTAAGTTTGCTGGCTAGTAATCTGCTTGATACTGCTCTGTATTGGAACAAAAAAATAAATAAAAGCAGTCCTTACAAGGACTACTGTTATTGCAGCAGTCAGCAGATGAGATCAGAAGCAGGACAGCTGCCCACTGCAGCTACATACAGAGCACTGCAGTAGAAGGTAGATTACTAGCCAGCAAAGCTACCTAAGCTTAAATGTCCCTCAAACCCCTGCAGACTTCTGTCCCTCCAATAACAGAGCAGTATCAAAACGATTACTAGCCAGCAAACTTTCAACTGTCCCTGAAATCACTAACAGGCAGCAGCTCTCTCCCTACACTATCTCTTCAGCACACACAGGCAGAGTGAAAAAACGCTGCAGGGCTTCGGTTTTTATAGGGAAGGGGAGTGGTCCAGGGGAGAGCTTCCTGATTGGCTGCCATGTACCTGCTGGTCTGGGGTGAGAGGGCAAAAAAAAGCGCCAACAATGGCGAACCCAAAATGGCGAACGTCGCGCGACGTTCGCGAACTTCCGGCGAGCGCGAACACCCGATGTTCGCGCAAACAAGTTCGCCGGCGAACAGTTCGCGCCATCCCTACTGATTCATTAAGAAACACTAATAGAATTCTTAATGAATCAGATGAAAATTGTCTTAAATATATTGATAATGGGTTGAGTGCAGAGGACTCTTGTATTTGTATATATACTGTATATATAACCAAGTTACTGTGTTGTGAAATCAAGCTATTTTTTGATAATTGGAGCACTGCCTTGATGTAGACTAACAGAGAGGTTTAGCTTATGACCTTTCTCTTTGGGATATACAATTTTAACTGTGTCAGTTACTTTGGAAGTACTTCAGTGTTTTCAAGGCTCTTGTATAGTGTTGTTCATGGTCCTGTGTTTTCTGCTGCCTTTTTCCACGATCTCCCATAACTTACCCAGGGTAAGTCAGTTCCACATTGGGACACAAGAAATATATTGTCCATGTTTACAGCACAGTGATTGTATTCAAATACACTTTGATCCCAGCCTCCTTAGGGGGGCACATGGGTCCAATTTGCAGATTTCTTCCTTTTGGGGCAGGAAGCTCTTCTTAAAGTCTCTTGTTACCCAGTGGGTTATCTTCCTTAATAAGTTTACTCCCCATGCTTAACATAACATGCCTCTTAAGTCCTAGATTTGTTAGAGTTATGTGTGATATCCTACGGGATTGATTACTACAGATGCAAGCAGCAGAAAATGGGTGTCATCTGGGGTCTGAGCCTGTCCACACTGACATCACCAGAATGCTTGGGGAAATTCAGCTACAGGGGGCCACTCTGAGTGAAAGTTTATTTGAAGTGAGCTTTGTGGATTCTAAACTTGCCAAGAGTCAGAATCCTGAACAAAGAAATCACAGGGTCTTTTCCATGGGAAAGTCATGCACAGGGAATAATGAAGTTACCGGCAGGAGAGCATAGAGACATTGCTTCACAGCAAACAGCAAGATAAACTGCTCTCATGATACAACACAGGTAGTCTAATCTTACAGGACATGGTGAGAACCAGAAGTGTGAATGGAAGTGAAATCTGTCAGTATCTATATACTTTTTCTTTGGCAGAGGAAGCAGAATTAAAGCTTTAACCTATATTCTGTCTCTACATACAATCTGAGCAAGGATACCATCCCCACTACCAGCATATTCTGCAGCTATTCTCCATAGATTGTACATTATTCACATCAGTCCCTGACCCATTAGAGTTTACAATCTAATATCATTATCGCATTAGCACACATTATGGTAAATTTTATCAGAAGCCACTTAACCCCCTGTATGTTTTTGGTGTGTGAAAGGAAATCCAAGCAAGAACATTTATGGGTTTGCCACCTCCAACCTCAATTAATTAGTATATTCAAAAAAAGTCCACTAGACAGTTTGTGATCTGTGAAGAATGTGCACTGGGTATTGTATTAAACTACAGATGTAACAAGGCAGAGGCAACACTGTGTATTTTTAACAGCAGATTTAAATAATTTACCTTTAGGCTTTTAATATTTTACTAAAGTAAAGATGACAAGATCAAGCTATAAGTTATTAACCAAGCTCTGTCAGAACTTCTAGAAAACACCACAAAACAATGAAAAATAGTGAGACAATATTTTACTCAGTATAGATCATGTAAAGTATAAGGCCATTTGGCCCCTACTGTTTTGGTACTGTGAAAAATAAGCGCACTACATAAGCAAATAGAATAATCTAACAATTGTACATATTTAGCAGTCAAGGTATTTGTATAAATATCTGAAATGAATATGTTGTACTAAAATATCGGTTTAAACTTACTTAATCTCAGACAGGTAACCTTTGTTAAATAATAATTGAATCATCTGCGTTCGCTAAGATCTGCATTAGTGAATAAGCACCAATAAGTTTTTACTACTTATATCACTGTAAGGTGTTATTTGAGACTGAAATCCACGGACTAGTGCATCCCAAAAGTATCAAAAATGGCTGCAAATATTATAGAAATTAGTTCCAAATCTCCATTAAGGATCCAGTGTATAAATTCTCACATTCTCCTTCTGCACTGAGAAATGTCAGTTTCCTAATAAACTGGTAATTGCATGCCATCTTTTGATTAACCAAAAATAAGGATTAGTAAATTGTGTTCGGAGTGCCTCGGTGTTGCCCATGTTGTATTTTGCCTGAATGCAAATTTATAACATGCTGTATAACATGCTGTAAGAAAGCAATAATGATCATTTAAAAGTCTACTTACAATTGTCTAAATGGAAAAAATGACTTTAAGGGTAAAGCCACAAGCGGTGAAACTCACAGATTGAGCATCAGCCTCTATGCAATCATCTGCCCCTTACATTTGCTGCACTCTGAACAATGGTGTCAGCTCTGATTCAGGCACACGTGGGGGATTTTGGTGCCAAAACATGATGTGTTTGCATTTTGGCGCTGATATCCACTGCCTGTACCTACACCCAGACAGGCGCAATGGTTCCAGGTGCAGGCAAGGTAAGGGGCAGATTGCTTTGTAGAGGCTGAGTCTCAGCCTGTGCTTTTCAGCCAACTGAGATGTGGCATTAGCCTAAGGGAAATCTTGTTTTTTTTAAGATTAATAGATACTACTTTGAATTTAAATGAAAGCAAATAATGTACAGCTCTGTTACAGCCTCTATGCTACATTTGCTTAGATGTCGTCACTCTACTTTCAACTTAACCTAGAAAAAAAACCCACAACACTTGCACACATACCCATTCCCTCTCCCTCTTACATTATATAAATATATAGTAAATTAGCAAAAAGCATTTATAGAAACTTAAATGAATGATCAGAATCTAAGGTTTAAAATCCTTGGGGGTGTTCTGAGGCTTACTGTGTATAAAACTGGATTATATAGTATAGAGGGATGTCTTTTATTGGCTTACTTACTTACTTAATAGCATGTTATTTGTTAATATTCCTCACATTGAATTTGCCAACTCCAATATTAATTAACACGTGCATTTAAAAAAGTCAGTACAACGAAAAATATAGGGCCTATGCCAAGCTAGTAAAAAGCTCCAACCAATGATTCAATTTGACATTCCATTTCTGGACAAACTCCATTCAGTACGCACCCCTGCTCCCTTCAGAAGAAACCCACCAAATTTTCAGCCCCAACAGGGTCTTTGTAACAAGTTTCCAAAAAACTACCGGAAAAGGAATGGGCCAAACTGATAAGGAGTTTGTCCAGAAAAAGAAGATCACGGTAAGTAAGAAACTATTTTTCCTTGAAAAAATCCATGTCAGTACTCACCAGGATGCTGGGATGTAGCAAATTATTTTATCCATAATGGAAGGGTAATGGACTCTAACAGGAACCTGTAATAAGGAATGCCATAGAGAACCCACCATCATTCAACCACTAGTGAATAAAACAAATGACTCCAGGTGGAAAGAGGAAAGTCTACAAGGATAAGAATAAACATACTGTATAAACAGGAAACTACCAGAATGAGGACAAAATAGGACTGTATATTCCTAAAGGCAATACCCTGGAAAGTGAACCCAATAAACATAGCAGATCACATGGTGCCCGTAACATACACTTAATAGTAGTGAAAAACACCAAAAGAGCTAAATTTTCAGTTTTAAAACCAAAAATATGTCTTTTCTTGCATGACAGCGTCAGTACAGGAAAAGGGAAGCCTGAAGGTTGGGGGGGGCGGTGACCAGCCTAACTTGTTAATAAGGAAACTAATTACTATTTTACTGCTAGGGGCTTGCACACGCAAAATAAATTGTATACAATCTCAGGTAGTATGGTTAAAAAAACTCTTTATAGATAATTTATAAAGAATTTATTATAATAACATATTGATCTCATCTTTATCTTCCAGTCCATCATATAAAGCACTGCCTGGTTGGTATGGTATGTACAGCTATAGTGCCTGTACTATATCATTAGCTTAAAGGAGACATATATAAATAAAAATCACACAGTATTGTATTCAATAATAAATATTATATGGTGTCTGTTTCATTATTTTCTTTACTGGAGCTCCCATAGATCTGCTACAGTCCTTTTGTCCTTCGTTTGAAATAAGGGTTGGGGTTCTAACAGTGCCTATCAGGAGGACGGCAGGAAGGGGACAGCCAATCGCAGCCTTACGTTCACACATGCAAAGACTGTCTCCAGTTCCCTATTAGGTCTGCTCAGTTGCTGATTGGTTCCTATCCTACAGTGCAGTGTGCGGAGTTCCACTGGCTCCCCTGCACAGCCTGGGAAAGGAGGCAGCAGGAAGTGGATCAGACAGTCCACTAAATCAACACAAAGAATTACTTTTTTAAGCAAATTCTTTCTATATTTTTAAGAGTATAATGCACTGAAAAATTCTAGGTTTTTTGTCCAGGGTAAGTTTGCAGGTACATCTACAGTATAAGTGCCTGCCTACACAATATACACAAACAGTGTTATAATATTCTAAGTTAAGGGATTTTTCTTTGTTCTATTAGCTTTTCACTTATTGTTTTCTACTAATGCAACAAAAATACACCATGTTTCTACATTTGTAATTCAGAAAAACTTTTGAAAAGGCATTTATTCAGGGTGTGGCACTGCAGAAAAGGAGACAAACGTGCAACAAACAGATGCTTCACATTTGCACTTTAGTTTATGATGACATGAATGCCAGTTTGTTATTTGTATGAAGATATTAGCATTAATAGACTGATAGATGTGGTTCAACATAAATATGTATCACTGCAAAAATATCCAGCTCTTCATTTGTAATGTGAAAGTATTTCCAAAACAGAAAAAGTTCTATGTCCGACAGAAAACACAGTTGATGGAACAATTCTGAGCCAACAACTACAATTATATATGTAGTCATTGTGCACACCCGATTTTGTACATATACATTACTATAAAGCTCTGAGCAGGACAAACTTAGTGCAGAAAAATCAATACTCAGAATGAGGAAATAAGAAAAGATTAGTCAGATTGGTTTTGTTCAGTGAAAAAGAGGCAATCAAGGTCATTTATTTAATTCCAAGGACAACCCATTATGATAAATATTATGTTTCATCAGTTTTAGTATTAGAAATGGATCCTGTGACAAGGAGCTTATTACTTGCATTACTACAAATATTGTTTCTCCACCTCTTCCCAGGTTCTTTGGTCATATTAGGCAGCACTGTACATAAGGGTACATAATATTTGACAAACTAACAGAGCAGGTAGTGAGGGCCCTTCCAGCAAGGGCTTAGAATAAATAAATAAAAGTGGGAGACACAAGGTATTAAAATATTTAGCTGTACAGCAAACTGAGGTATTTTGTAAGGTAGGTGCTAGAGGTTTACAGGTTAGTGTAAGCTTGATGGAAGAGGTGAGCTTTAGTAACTAGCAATTCCTTGCTTTGGTACAGGTAACATTTTAAGCACATCATACCAAATAGCAAATAATACCTTATGCTTAAAGGGCAACTATCATAGCAAAATATTACCCTACTGGAGTTGGGGGTCAGTAGTCCAAGCTCAGGTTGGGGAAAACAATTATATTTAAGACAGAAAATACATCTTGCGTGCATCTGGAGCGATCAAGGACACTCCTAATTATGTTGCATGTGTAGAGTCCCAACATGGCCACCCAAACAGTGAGCTCCCTTATGGTGCAGGCAGCATAGCACTTGTTAGGGGCATTGTCTGGCCAAAATATATGTTCTAATTTTCTATTTCTTCAATCCATACAAAATCTGTAGGAAGGCTATTCAATGTTTTTATAATCTGGGATGGGCAAATGTGTCCTATTTAGCTTTAGGCAAAAAATCATGAAATGCATTGGAGTCAATGGACTTTTTTACAAACCATGCAACTGTTTTTACAATACATTGGAGTCTATAGCCATTTTTATATGGCGGAACTCAGTTGAAAATTTCACTCATCACTGTTTATAGGCCATTCTGTAAAGAAGCTTTTTCTTATTTTACCTCGAAGTTCATCTTGTATCCCTTAAAGGAACAGTTCAGTGTGAAAATAAAAACTGTGGAAATAGACTGTGCAAAATAAAAAATACTTCTAAAATAGTTAGTTAGCCAAAATGTAATATATAAAGGCTGGAGTGAACAGATGTCTAATAAAACAGCCAGAATCCAACTTCCTGCTTTTCAGCTCTATATCTCTGAGTTAGTCAGCGACTTGAAGGGGGGCCACATGGTACATTTCTGTTCAGTGAGTTTGTAATTGATCCTCAGCATTCAGCTCAGATTCAAAAGCAACAGATAAGACCCATGTGGCCCACCCTAATGTCTCTGATTGGTTACTGCCTGGTAACCAGGGTAACCAGTCCGTGTAAACCAAGAGAGCTGAAAAGCAGGAAGTAGTGTCCTGACTGACATGTTATACATCAAATGACTCCAGCCTTTATACATTACATTTTTGGCTAACTAACTATATTAGAAACATTTTTTATTTTGCACAGCCTATCTATTTACCCATTTGTTATTTTTACACTGAACAATTCCTTTAAGTACACTTCCACTTAAAAATTATTCACTCCTGAATGCAGTCAATTATCCTGATGTATGTATTAAATATATCTGGTCATCCTTTGGTTCAACTTTTTGGTCTGTTTAATTCAATTAATGATACTGCCTCACCATCAAGTTTCAAAGATCAAATCAAATTTCAAAGATTTGGAACCATATCGAGAACGTGACATCACAACGGGGTGTCAAATTTGTTTGTGTTATGATTGTCGTACACTTGAGAAAGGGATAATCCCCGAAACATGTTGGGTATAAAGGCACAATAAACCAAAACAGCAGAGGGTCTGTTTATTCTCTACTGCATTTCTGATATATGTAATCATTTTTTTTGTACTACCTTCTTTCAAAATATATATATATAAAAGAAAGTGTGAAAGTTTCTTAGGTCATACCCGTTAATCAAATTTAAAAAAGTATATGTATAAATGCTGATGTGGAGAACCAAAGAAAAACAAGAACAACATAGTCTTTAATAGAAATATGTTTTATAATTCAAACGAATGAAAAATATAATTTACAGTCAGCAATATCTTGTTTTACAGTAAGAGCTACATGAAAAAATTGATGCGCCATTAGTACAGGTACTAATTTATATATAAATCATTTTTAAAAATGGTATCTTTTGTAAAATAAAGCAAATATAATGGTGAAACAAACATGATTTAAGAATGGTTTACTATCAAAAAAAGACATGTTATTTATGCAGTGTTTATTTTTTAAGGTTATTTTATGTACATCACCTTAGAATCCTGTTCCAGTGCAATAATTGAATAATAATATCTGCATGTAATGTTTAATATTGAAGGATCTTTAACTTGCTGCATGCTGTGCTATCAACCTTTCAAACAATGGAAAATACTGGTTTAGAGAAACATAATTTTGGTCTAAGAAGTGACCAAACAAGGTGAAACGTCACTTGCTACCTAAGCAATATACAAAAAGACTTGTACGCTAGTCTAACTAATCTTATGCACTTAGCCTTAACCCCTTTATTTCTAGATTGTGAAAGTCAGTTTTCGCTATTCTTTTGCTCTGTCCCTTTAATTCTGCTTATATGAAGGGGCAGATTTATCAAGGGTCGAATTTCGAAGTGAAAAAAACTTTGAAATTCTACCATCGAATAGGGTAGTTCGACATTCGAAGTTTGTACGATCGCACTTCGATCGTACTTTGAATCAAACAATTCGAATTATTTAATTGTACGATCGTATGATTTTACTTGGACTTCTAAAAATATAGCTAAATGTTGGCTATATGTTCTAGGAGGTCCCAATAGGCTAACATAGCAATTCGGCAGGTTTAAGGTGGCGAAGTGTCAAAGTTTTTTAAAGAGACAGTACTTCGATTTTTGAATGGTCGAATTTGTGAAGTATTTTCACTTCGATTCGAAGTCAAACTCAAATTTGGCCTATTCGATGGTCGAAGTAACCAAAAATTACTTCGAAAATTAGAAGTTTTTTTAATTCAAAATTCACTTTGACCCTAGTAAATGGGCCCAATTGTATTTTCATTGCCTGAAACATTTAGGTATTCCTCTTTGTGGTAAAGGTTATATATCATCATAACAGACATGTCAAGAGCATATTCATTTGTATCTTTGTCTGCTCTTCCACTGTCTATTTTGTTCTCTTTTTCTTCATTACATTTATCATCCTCCTGATCAGGCACAAGATTCTCTTGCCTGTCATTATCGTACAATTTAGGATTACAATGCATTGTAGTATCAGTATAGAAACTGAAGATGCCACATTTTTAAGTGGTGGACTAACACTTGCATTTGTTTCTCTATTTGTGCAATGGAACAGGGGCACAGCATTACACATGATTTCTGTACAGCTTTCATCATGGTATTCATCATGCTTTCTAGGAACATTATTTTCTCCACCAAAGCCCTGTGATAAGGAGCCTGATCTTAAAGAGGCACGATAACCACTTCCAAGTTCATTACAACAGGCCTCTAAGTTAGACTCACGTGTTTATGAAGATTATTGCTATGGGATTGAAGAGTATGCCTTGCTTGTCAAATTATTATAGAAAGATGTTCTCTGTTTGGAGTTATTCAATTTCGATTTCTCAAATGTTTTTAAGTGTTTAAGTTTTGATTGATGTGTTGGATGCACTGTAAATTCCAACAATGAAGAAGTTGAAGAGGTACTGTTGAAATAAGACGACATTCCCTGGGAAGTTTCCTCATCACAGGTTGTGCTGGACATTTGCATTCTCTGTTGCTAATTCTTTGAGAATTCAGTTAATGACGTAAGTGCTCTATTAAAGGTAGAGTGGTGCTGTACCCATGTTGATAACCCTATTAAAAGCATAAGACAATTAAGTAAATGTGAACAGAAATGACAGATTCATGAGCATACGATGCACAATATTTCTGACTTTATTGGCCCTTACTGTCTTGATCTTCATCTGACAGAATTTAGAATGTAATTACAATTTTTTTCATCATCGGTTTTCTGTGATTGCTTTTTTAAAAACATAATCATATGATAATTTAATCATAATCCCATTCACTGACACGGCTACCTTATACGTTTGTGACTCAGGTATGGGGAGGATTACAGGTGTTCAGCCAATCAAAACCAAAAGTATGGAAGTGACCATTTACAACATGGATATCAATCTTCTGCAATATTATTTGTAATACAAGGCAAAGATTAAATATACCACTGCGAGAAACAGCTACTGTAGATCTCTACGTATGTACAAGCCACGGCATTCCTTGGCTCACGGTAGAACTTGAGCTCCCCCTGCTGACTTCTAAAGCAAAAGCAAGCTTTGTTTCCAGTTCTTTTCCATTTTTGTTAGTCTTGCTATGCCCCTCACAGCTAAAAGCACAAAAAGACAAGCATCCAGTTTAGGGAAGTAATCCCTAATGTTTGCTTATTTGGTGTTGGATGCTGATATTTAAATTATTTTAATGAAAATGAATGTGTTTTTTATTATAACCAATAGAAATAAAAAAGATTCAATCAAATAAATTTGTCTTTAATGTTTATACAATTATTTTACTAATGTATTGTTTTAGTAATATTCAGCCAGATTTTGTCAGCAAAATGGTTTTTGATTGGTCACAACAGTCCCCTGTCCAGTCCAGACCCTGTCTAACTAAGCTGCTCTGAGACTTCCTTTGCAGCTTAGCCCCCAACAAAGCCTAATAACAGGATTTTAAGATTTGATGTTTACTATTTTTTAGGGGTGTGGTTGAAGAAGCCCCACCACAATTACAAAATTAAGATCAGAACACATTTAATTATTTAACAATTCTACAAAAACAAAGCACTGATTTTTAAGGAAACATGTATTTGAATTCATTGCTTAACAAGTGAAAAAAGCAATGTACTTTTTCTTTCCCTACCAGTGATGTATTTAGGATTGCTGCGGAAACAATCATCAACCAGAATTATTTCTATGGCGAATACACCTGAAAAGGAGAATAGTGATTGTTTACACCAAAGCCTTTCTCGGTAACAAAGCAAGCCCTCATTAACTTTTCTTCCTTTTTTTAGAAACAACGCATGTTTAATTAAACAGAATTAGAAAAAACAAACGATTCTTTAATTTCAGTACAGGTGTGTGCTACAGTATATTTCAAATTGGCTCATTTGAGTTTCTTTACTAATAGTACAGTCCCTTGTACTTGATGGTATCTAATCTATCATGAATCTAGGGTGATGGGAGCACAATATTAACCCCCATATGTAATAAAAGGCACTAAGTTTGCCCAGGAGCAATAACACACAGTAACCAATAAGATGCTTGCTTTTAAACAGGTGAACAGTAAATGCTTCTTGCTGATTGGTAGCTATGGGTTACTGCTCCTGGGCAAACTTATGGCCTTTTATTACATATCCCCATATGTTTTTGAATGTTTTTTGTAACCTTATTACATGGCCATTACCTTTCTGCCAGAAAACAGCAGATTGTACCTACCACTTAAATTTCCCTTTAAAATGTCAAAAAATTAAAAAAAATTAAAAAATACATTAGCAGCAACTTTCAAAATTGCAGATAATAGCTTTTGTGAAATAATGACATTAATAATCACATGCACAAAAAAGTGGATGCAAAATAGAGCTTGCATTAATTCCATTAACAATGCTACCCAAGGACAGGATTTGTGACCAAATATTGCCATTTTAGTTGAAAGGCTTGAAATATGCATCTGGCACACATGGCCACACCCTTATAGCACTAAATTAAACCGAGTGTCAAAAGCAAAAATAAAGATATGCTCCACATGTGTATGTAGCTGTATTTATGGAGCTGCTTGTATATTTACAGTACTTTAATAATAGGGTTAATAATTGGGAGGAAGTCCCTCTACTGGAGACCTTACAGGGTGTGGGTATGGATTTTCTACGTGAAAGCAGTGATATTGATGGCAGTAATGGGAATATATATTTATGAACGTTACTCAGATACTATTGGCACACAAAAATGAAACAGTGCCTTGAAGCAAAAGAAATAATGGTAGAATGTGTAGATGGCTTTACTAAGCAACAACATTCAAACTTGGGCTCAGTGCTGACATCCTGGCAAGGATTAATGTGATAAGCTACACCCCCAGCTTTTACAGCAGATACACCACACTGATGGGAGTTTTGTGCAACAGCAGAGTTCTCAAGCAAATATCTTGTCACAGTGCAGTATTTAAATGCCACATGAAAGTTACGCCTCTGGCGTCCTACATAAAAATATTTTATATTCCCTAGCTGAGCTTAAAGAAATAATGAGCTGTCAATGCAGGTAAATTGCAGGTGAATTGAAATCCAAAAGTAAAACTTTACAAAATGAAATAACCCATAATCTAAGCAACGCTTCAATTTACATTTTTTGTCATTGGTTTTAAATGTAACTGCAAGTGAATCAGATATTCATTTTATGACTGTTGGGCAGGGGCAGATGAAAAGAATCTCTGTATAGTGATTTGTAAATGTGTTGGCACTATTGTACTGCGGCCAGCTTTCCATTCAAATGCTATTTTAAATAGTATAAGTATGATGTCATGTTCAGAGTAATAGGCAGCAAGGTGCAGCTAACAGAACAAGTCATTCTGGAAGCTTCAACTTAAAAAAATATATATATAGAAACTGTTTCTGAATTATTCACCTTTGCAGTCATCACAATATAGTGGCGGATTTAAGCCTTTTCTGCTTCCTTTGGCATAAATGTCCATCGTATGCTATTGCCTTCAAAAATGTAACCGCACTCAGTCATTGTCAGCATCTATAATATACTGGTGATGGAGATCTTCATCTAAAAGGTCACTTGTCTGCACTACCTTTCTTTCCCTGTTCATGGCCTTTATGTGATTTTTTTTAAGCGAGGGAGGAAATTGCAGTAAACAAACCAAAGTTTGGATTTTGTCTTGGACTCTGCAAGTGCCGCCAGCCAAGCAAAGACAATATATAAATGAAAAACAGAAAACATGATGTTGCAACTGCACTGATCAATAATACAGAGTTGTATTTTGCTTCCTGATAAGGAACATATGGAATCTATTATTTAAAATCAGTGGAAATCAAAATATGTTCCATATTCAAGCATTCAGTATAATGGTTTTCTGGTTTACGTATCTCATACCTACACAGTTTTATTTTTATAGAAAGACTGCATCAGCAATTAAATTAACTCATTCGGATATGAAATGTAGTTTAAACTGCAGATAAAAATAAAAACCTCTGCACCCACTGCAGGACATTTTATACATGCAACAAAACAGTAAATAAATAAAAATAAAACTCACACAAAACACATTTGTATTTTAAAAGGGATTTTCACCAAATTAATTTTCAGGATGGTGTAGGCCATAATATTATAAGATAATTTGGAATTTGCATTAATTTATTTCCTTCCTTTTTAGTCTACCTATTTTTACTTTTTTTCTAGCTGTATATTGCAGTCACTGGCCTTACCTACCAATAGATTCATTGTGAAGCTACATTTTATTGATATTACAGGTATGGGATCCGTTATTCGGAAACCTGTTATCCCGAAAGCTCTAAATTACAGAAAAGCCATTCCTCCCATTATAATCAAATAATCCAGATATATAAAAATCATTCCGCTTTTTCTCTGTAATAATAAAAAAGTACCTTGTACTTGATCCAAACTAAGATTTAATTAATCCCTATTGGAAGCAGAACCAGCCTATTGGGTTTATTTAATGTTTCTTGATTTTTTAGTAGACAAGGTATGAAGATCCAAATTATGGAAAGATCCGTTATCTAGACAACCCCAGGTCTCGAGCATTCTGGACAACAGGTTCCATACCTGTATGATTACTTTAAATATGTGTCCTGTTGTTCTCTTGTTCAGGTTACCTGGGTCAGATAGGCCCTAAAACCAAATGCCAGCTTAAATTCCAAACCAAATAAATGAAGGTCAAAATGTTAACAAAATTAAGATCCGCAGGTGCAAATTATTCTACAAATAGATCTACATTATACCATCATTTTATGGAAAGCATCCCTTAGAACATAATTTAGAACTAAACATATCTACATTAAAAAAGATTTTAATAAAATAAAACACCAGATTCCACAAGACTTTTTTTTTTTTTTTTTTAAACTTCTATTAATGATATGAATTGCAGTAATAAATCTAGCATCAATTATTCTGAACTAAACTAAATGATTGTACAGTACATCTGCATTGAAAACTTCCACTTTATAAACTTGTAGATTTGCCCTAGATTTAAGCTATCATCATTACAATATGATACAGATACTGTAACTATTTTCAGGGAAAAAAAACATTTTCATCAACATGATTCATAGCTGCAAGTTTCTTTAATGGAGATCTTACCTCCCCAAGGCTTGGTTGAGAGCTCTGTATGCTTGAATTTCATACCACTGGCTGCCAGGTAAAAGACCCCTGATTTTTGCATGTTGATCATTATACTTTCACTTTAGTTCAACCTAAAATGGAAAAATGATCTCAAACTATAACAAAATCTACCAGTGTAAAAATGGCAGTGTTCAGGCATTGACGTCTTTTTTATGGATGTCATATTATAGAAGAAAGGAGCATGGGATCTAAATTACAGAAAAGCCATTCCTCCCATTATAATCAAATAATCCAGATATATAAAAATCATTCCGCTTTTTCTCTGTAATAATAAAAAAGTACCTTGTACTTGATCCAAACTAAGATTTAATTAATCCCTATTGGAAGCAGAACCAGCCTATTGGGTTTATTTAATGTTTCTTGATTTTTTAGTAGACAAGGTATGAAGATCCAAATTATGGAAAGATCCGTTATCTAGACAACCCCAGGTCTCGAGCATTCTGGACAACAGGTTCCATACCTGTATGATTACTTTAAATATGTGTCCTGTTGTTCTCTTGTTCAGGTTACCTGGGTCAGATAGGCCCTAAAACCAAATGCCAGCTTAAATTCCAAACCAAATAAATGAAGGTCAAAATGTTAACAAAATTAAGATCCGCAGGTGCAAATTATTCTACAAATAGATCTACATTATACCATCATTTTATGGAAAGCATCCCTTAGAACATAATTTAGAACTAAACATATCTACATTAAAAAAGATTTTAATAAAATAAAACACCAGATTCCACAAGACTTTTTTTTTTTTTTTTTTAAACTTCTATTAATGATATGAATTGCAGTAATAAATCTAGCATCAATTATTCTGAACTAAACTAAATGATTGTACAGTACATCTGCATTGAAAACTTCCACTTTATAAACTTGTAGATTTGCCCTAGATTTAAGCTATCATCATTACAATATGATACAGATACTGTAACTATTTTCAGGGAAAAAAAACATTTTCATCAACATGATTCATAGCTGCAAGTTTCTTTAATGGAGATCTTACCTCCCCAAGGCTTGGTTGAGAGCTCTGTATGCTTGAATTTCATACCACTGGCTGCCAGGTAAAAGACCCCTGATTTTTGCATGTTGATCATTATACTTTCACTTTAGTTCAACCTAAAATGGAAAAATGATCTCAAACTATAACAAAATCTACCAGTGTAAAAATGGCAGTGTTCAGGCATTGACGTCTTTTTTATGGATGTCATATTATAGAAGAAAGGAGCATGGGATTAAAGCTGTTGTTACTGGTAAAAACTACAATCCAGGCAGTGCTCTGCATTAATTTACGGACACCTAATAAGGGGAGGGGGTTAAGTGACCAACAAAAACTTCAGTAAAAATCCTGTAACAGTTGCTTGCTTACATTGGCATGTTTCCTAGCTGAAAAGAACGTAATATTAATAAAATGCTATGTCTGTTACTCATATTATTTGGAATGGCTAAGCAGACTTAACATCATGGTAATGTACTTTATATTAGCACTCAGAAGATCTGAAGGAAAGATTTCGCACTATTCAATCTGGCACGTTGGCACTGTGGTTTAGTTTCTTAGTCTGTGACATTTTTAATTGGGTTTGTGAGAACTAGGTCATATAACATACAGAATTCATTCTCCCCTTTTATTGCACTTCAAAAGATGTCACTAAACTTAAGTGAGGGAAATAACTCATTCAAGCACACAGTGAGCTGAGAAATGAAATGCAGATTATGAAGCTCACACGTCTAAAACTGTATGTTTTGGGGGTGACCTACATACTATGTATGGTGGACAGCACCCATAGCTTCTTTAGAAAAGTTTGTAATATAACAAGATTTTTTTTAATAATATTTTAATAATACACATACGAGTATGGGACCTGTTATCCAGGGCTCTGTTATCCAGGTTTTCCAGATAACTTATCTTTCCGTAATTTGGATCTTCGTGCCTTAAGTATACTAGAAAACCCAAAAGCGTTGCTTAAAATAAGGATTAATTATATCATAGTTTAAATCAAGTACAGGGTACTGATTTATTATTACAGAGAAAAAAGGAAATCATTTTTAAAAACTTGGATTATTTCATAATAATGGAGTCTATGGGAGACGGCCATACGGTAATTTGGAGCTTTCTGGATAATGGATTTCCGGATAAAGATTCCCATACTTATACTGTACATATATGTGTGTGTTTGAGATTAGGATCTCTGACAATTGAGGTCTGTACGCTTCGTAAATATAGACCATCAGCCTTAAACCATTGCTTTGTCAAAGAAACAGCTATTTGATGATGTAAAAATGTAAATATATGTTTCTGAAACTGTTTCATCAAACACTACTCACTGTTTGAAGGCATGAATACAAATGTTGCGGGTAGTGTAGTAAGAGGTGGGAACTGTGTTACACATCTAATAACCAACAAGTAGCATGTACTGTACTACATCTGATTGTTTGCTAATGGATTTTTTTTTTGGCCTGGGCAAACTGTGACTTTTATTGCACTTTGTTTTTTTTTTGTTTTTTTTAAAAGGTGTAGTTCACCTTTAAGTTAACTTACAGAGTATGTTATAAAATGCTGCATTACTAGCAACTTTGCATTTTCTTTTCATTATTTATGTTTTATAGTTTATGAGTTTTTTGCCTTCCTCTTCTGCCTCTTTCCAACTTTCACATGGGGGGTTCACTGACCACATCAGCCAAAAAACTATGGCTCTGTGAGAAAACAATTTTATAGATATTATTGCTTTTACTTATTGTTCTATGCAGGCTCACCCCTATTTATCTTCTAGTCTCTCGTTCAAACCACTGCCTGGTTACAAGGGTAAGTAAGACCCTAGCAACCATATAGCTGATGAAATACCAAACTGGAGAGCTGGTGAACAAAAAAAAGACAAATAACTGAAAATCATTAAAAATGAAGACCAATAGCATATTGTCTCAGAATATCAATGACTATTTCAATGTAGATAAAAATTGAAAACTGAACTACCCCTTTAACAGTTTTTATGATTCTTTGCTTTATAATTAACTAATATGCATATGGAAGACTGAGTTAGTTAAAGAAATGAGGGCTACATCAAGCTAAGCAAACTCTGACATGGATGATGAATCCAATCTGCTCTCTGGAATGCAACATGCTAGAGGATAGTTTCCCTCTGCCACAGACAATATTGTCATAGTCAGGTTCAGTAATAACAAAGGAACATAGTCAAGTAGTATATGAGAGTCATATTTGCTGTGTGTGCCTATATATATCTATCTTTACGCACAAAAATGTAAAGTTGTATCACATTACAGGTCAAAGCCTGATAAACATTATGAGCAAACGTGCATGTGGACCTGTCATCCAGACACAAAAAGCTGTATAATAAAAGTCCTTTTCAAATTAAACATTTCTATTCAATTTCTATTTTTTATTAAAGCATTCATAGCTGTTGCTAAAAATCTCAGCTGTCAATCAAATATTGTCTGCTCCTCCTCTATGCCTTAGACATAGAGGCGGGGCAGGCAATTACTTTCACTTTCCATTCAGCACTTCCTAGATGTCAGTGCTCTCCACATTCTCTTCACCATTTAATTGTGTAGCCAGGGCATGGGAATGGAAATGGGGTCCCCCATTCTGGTGCACAAACAAGATTCTGAGATGATGCAAGGCTTGTCTTAATAACAGTGTCCACAAAATGGCTGCTTGATATAATTATGAATTCCCAGACTGAAGGAAACAAGATTCAAATAATTTATATAGTATAATTAAAGTTAATTTTACTTGACTAATGTGATAAAATAGGGTTTTGAATATTTTTTTTTGGGTAACGGGTCCCCTTTAAAACAGTGTTTCTTAACTTATTTTCTTGAAGGACCAAATGTATGCCAGGAAGCCACTTTTCAAACCATAAAAAAGTTTAGGACCAGTTTGGCAAATAATTTATTTTCTATTGTAGTAGACAGTCACTCCATTCAGAGAATAATGGTGTGCCACCCTAAAGAACATGGGTTAGATACCTGCACATAGGATAATAATACACTTCAAGATATTAAAATATAAAAAACTTGTATTTCTCTCTTTATAGTCCTTAAGCTGCATGATTTGGACTGCCCTTTTGTACAGGGTTAACCTTTTTTGAACTGACAGATGAAGGGTCATGCTTCAGGAGAAAAAGAGCAGGCTTCTAACTATTTCTGACAGCTAACTTTCAGTATGGGTTGGGATAAAAATGTTATTTTTTTTGTTCCTCTGCCCTTTATAACGATCTGTCAAATTAACAAATTCCAACTTTAAATCCAGACAGAAAATTGAATTTGATTCTGTAGATTTAATATTTGCTCCAGACAGTTAAGGTGAACATGATGGAAAAGAAGTGGCACATTTCTTTCTGCAAACTGACAGAGTTTTTCTGTGACATTTCAGGCCATGTGCGTTAGACGAAAGCTTTAAAGAGTGCACACATTTAACTTATTTTAGATATAACAGAGCTAAATAGATATATCTTTGCACCACATTGTTTTGCAACTGCTTCAAAACTTCAACATCTTTATATTTTTTGCAAGGTTCTTTTGTGAATGCCTCTATCCATGTAAGCAATACATTAGCATCCTCTTGGAGATGGTTTCCTAAAGTGGCAGAGTACATCTGGCAAAGTCAAACCTTAGACATCTGTTCAGATTCAGTGCAAGTACTTACCCCAAGGCTTTTACACGAGTTATTCACCTTGTGAGATCCAGATATACGTTAAAATATCTATTTGTCACGCCATATTAAATACTGGCAGATTAAAGAAACATTCTCAAATGGCCTTATTAGGAGGGCAGCCCCATTATAAGAAAGAGAAAAGAGACAGACTCACCAGAATATAGTTGGTGTAGAAGAGATTTGGGCCACTGCCTGGAATGTCTAGATTTTCCATTTGGTGGAAAGCAGCATAAAGCTGGTGCCTAGGTACAGATCAGTGGTTCCCAAAATGTAGGGCTGACCCCCTTGGGGGCCTTGATGAGTGATGGAGTTATTCAGAAACCAGTAAGATCTGGGGATGCTCTTCAATATACACCCAAAAGCCCAGTTTCATGGTTAATTAGGGTGGGATTTAGGGTAAACACTAATTTGCTCCCTAGATATTCTTGAAACTGTAGCTCAATGATCGGTACATCCGTAGGTTCCTACATCTGTAACAATGTTATGCGCTAACCGCAGTTTGGAGGGGCACTTGAACTGCAAGTTTGAAAACCACTAGCATAGACTGCACATCACTGCTGCATTTCTCACATTTTAAACATATAATTGTTTTGTAGCGTTTCAACAATAATGCAATTTCTAGAAAAAAAAATTAAATTCATTATCAGTACAATGATGCACGGCTAGCAGGTTTTGTATAATCTGAGACACTTATGTATAATTTACATTATTTAACTACTAGTTAGCAATAAGCAACAAGCTTAATTTGTAACTATTATGGTTACTTTTCAGCTCAGCCTAACAGAAGAACTTTTGTGAGAAATCATAGTGTTGAAAGTATTAAGGAAATTCAAAATAAAAGAACAATTAGCCTAATGACTCTAAAAATAAGACTTTCACTGGAAAAATTTAACCAAGCGAAAAGTTGCATCAGAAAACCAAATATCCAGTGTGCAGCTATGTCATTTTTTAAAAAAGGTGTAGGCAAATGAATTAACAAGAGAGCCAATAAAAGAAGTGTGTCTTACTAAATTGCTTTAATGATTATCTGTAGTAAATGTATTTTACAGGTAAAGAATATAAACACTGCTAAATATGCCCATATGACAGTGGAATAAAATGCTTTAATAAAAATTCTATTACCCACAAACAGTGAGCGATGATTGTGCTCTAACACACTTGCCGTTTATAATTATAGCTTTAGGTAGCTTTGACTCTTTAGAGCCTCCTAAACACCAGATCCCAGAGATTAGCACTATTCATTTAAGATACAGTCTGCAAGTGTGCTAATTATTGCAGACTGACATGACACAGAGAAGTTAGCAGACAAATGTTGATACTTAAATAAGCGGGGAGTGGATGTGTTACCTAACACGGATCATGTTTCCGCACCATATGACTACTTGGATTGCTGTGGGTTAAACATTCATCAGAAGTCTTGCAAAAGGTTAAAAATGTCTCATGTCAGTTTAATGCAATCAGAGTCCATTTCATCGTATAACATCACATTAGCGGTCATCAAATAAAGGCACAATTCAACATGACAGGTTGCATATGTGAAAAAGCCACTTGGCCCTGCTAGCAAATATCCTCAATGTGCAATAAACCACGGGCTAGAAGGGATTAGTTAAAATGTCAGAAGGCAGGCTTTTACCTGATCATCCTTAAAATATACTCTTAGCCATAAGGCATGCTTTACAGACAAAGTGAATCAACAAACGGGCAGCAGAAGGCCTGTAGCAATGTCTGCCATCTTGTAGCTGTCACAGAGACTTAGACTTTGATCTTTCCAGGAGCAAGGAACATGCTGTATTTATATTAGCGTACATCTAATACCTGTTAGCCTTTGGATCCTTTTATGCATAATTAGACAGATATCTCAAGAGAGTGGGAAGAATACTAAAGCACCCAAAGCCATTCAGAGAAATGTAAAGAATGGTACAAAACAGAATAAACAAAGTTGTATAAACTATGCAAAATAAATGTCAAAATCTTAGAAATAATGGTGCCTTAGTTAAAGAAATGTCAGGTCAATATTTGGAACCATCATTAACTGACCCTGGTACAAAGCATTCCGGCCTCTGCTATGTATTCAGTGTTGCATATTTAAAATGCAAAGTCTTCTAATAAAGGGATGCTGTCAAGGAAAAAAATGTTTCTTTCAAAATGCATCAGTTAATAGTGCTGCTCCAGCAGAATTCTGATCTGAAATCTGTTTCTCAAAAGAGCAAATCTTTTGAAATTTTGAAATCTGACATGATGTTAGACATATTGTCAGTTTCCCAGCTGCCCCAGTCATGTGATACTGTGCTCTGATAAACTTCTTTCATGCTTTACTGCTGTACTACAAGTTCAAGTGATATCTATTCTGTTACAGTAGTTTTAATTAAATGTCATTCTAAGCTAAGCAATATCATCCTAAATAATAGAAAAGGGAATGGCAAGGCAAAAAAAAAAGAAAACATAATTCTTGGCAATATTGCAACATGTAATAAAATATGCTATGGTTTTTAGGTTATTTGTATATGTATTGCTACTAAAAGCAGTGTTTATCTGTCCCTGTCTATTCTCTGCCCTGATGGCTCAGAGTGGTGCAACAATGTAAAGGTGGCCATACAGAGAGAGGCAGTCGGATCACCTGACCGCATTAACAAACAGATGCAGTCCGTAATCCGACTGGATTTTTACCCCTACCCTATCAACTTTTGCCTAGATATTGATCGGGAAAACGAGTCTGAGGGCCTCATACACGGACTAAAAGGCCACTGACTCTGTCAGCAGCTTTTATCAACCGTGTATGGCCACCTTTAGACAAGGCAGCTGATTAACAGACCTGTCTTTGCAACATCGTTTAAAAAGTAACATCCAGGAGCCTGGGAAAACAGCTCCATACAGTGCTTTCCAAATCTATACCTACACTATTTATCCTCAGTGCTGTATTACTTGCACTGTGCTTCCTCCCAGATCCGTACAACCCAAATTGGCTTTTACAGTCATTGATGGTAGAATCAATAGCCAGGCTCCAAAACTTTCTATATTGACACACCAATGACACTGGTCCCCTCCCCCCACTCTGCTCACTCCACACAAAGCGTGGCAAGCAGTCTTTAAACTCCTGGGCAACTCTCCTCCATTGAAAAAAAAACTCCCTTTTTGGGGCAACTCCAAAGATTTAAATTCTGACCCAGTATAGGAAGGAAACACCTCAGAGACCTTATTATAAACTCAGAATTCCCCACATATCAGGAACAGTCTCAAAAATACCACCAACACCACATTCCATTGTACAAATATTTACAACTCAGGCACACATTTAGGGCACAATTTTCATCACTTACAGAACACATAACATCCCCAGAATGTACGTTACGCTCACCTGAAACTTCTAAACTGATCTCGAGGACATATCAGATTCTCCTAAACTCAGTCCCTCAACCCTTTGCCCTCATGATGGACAAATGGCTCCAGGTATACTGGATATGGACTCAGGAGGACTGGGAGGAAGCAACAGATAATTGTTAACATTTCCTAATTTTCACTAAGGATAGGCTTATTCAGTACAACATCCTAAACCAGATCTAGATCACTCCTATTAGACTTTCTAAAATAGAGAGAAAGGTGGTGACCCCTGCCTCATTGTGGGCAAGCCAATGGCATTTTTTTTTTTTACAAATAATGTTAAAATATTTGTATATTTAAAAAACATGTATATTGGAAAGTTGGAATATGTTTTCTTTTAGGGTTTTATTATGCAAATTTCTATATGAACTTGCCCTTTAATAGTAGTGTCTGCATTGAAAAAGGCACTCTAGTTACATCTCACATCCCTAAGTATGGAGACACAGCCTTAAGATATTAAGTTCAAAGTACTATACGAAGCTTCTTTAAAATAAGAGCTTACGTATAACCTCCTAACAAAAGCTTCAATTCTGTTTTACCATATTAAAGGGTATGTACACAATCACCATGTCCCCCCCCCCACACACACACAATGCAGTCATTTTTTCTCCAGAATTCCAGTGTCATGGTTCATTTCCCTTTGGGAAAAAAATGCCGGGATCTCCCTTAGCCAAATCTTTAAATAGAAACAAGGTAGATGGGAGGAGACTGGTAGGATCAGAGGACTGTTCTGATCATATTAAATGCTGGGTGTAAAAAAATATGGTTATGTGCCTGGAATTATTATTAACATATATTTATAAAGCACCAACATTTTCAGCAATGCAGTACAATTAATGGGTTTGTACACTGAACATACAAAATTACATACATATCAACCAATAACTGATACAAGAGGTGAAGAGGGCCTGTCCAAACAATCTATAAGGAGAAGGGGTTGAGACGTAAGATGTAAGAATTTCAGTACAGCTTACATCTCGCCTGAAATTCTAGCAGCTTTAAAGGAGAATTACACTCTAAGAAAGAATATGGCTATAACATGCCTTATTTTATATACTGTACTTTACTAATATTGAGGTGTAAAGTTTCATTTTTCACCTTCTAACGCAGCTCTGGGAGGGGGGTCGCCAACTCTGTAACTATTCTAAATGGATACATTTACATTTGTTATTTTTGTCCCTGCTGAACTGAATCACTGAGTTGGCAGCTGTTTGAATTGATACAATAGTTGTTAATATTCTACAAATACTGATGAGAACTGTATCAACAAATTGTATCTACTAAATGTAGCGAATTGTAACTGTTCAGATGCTCCTGGATCTCTGGGCTGCCAGACCGAAAACCCAGAGACACAAACATTAAACTTTAACCTTGAATTTTGGGAAAACAATAAAAAAAAAAAGATGGAAAGCAAATGAAAAAATTTGTTGTTTCTGTTGAACAATCTGAAAACAATGCAACTGAAAAAAGTTTTGGATTTGGAAGGTGAACAGCCCCTTTAAGTTTTAATTCTCCTTTAAACTAGATATGAGGAGAGGAGACCATGTGTAACGCTAACAGGGAAAAAGAACAAACAGAAGAAAAATTGTAGCAGACGAAAGAAAAAATGAACAGCTAATTTGTAAAATAAGTGTCACGGCTAATTTAACACCAAAAAGTGTGCTCATCACAATCCTATTTACCTTAACCTTAAAAAGATGGCAATGACATTTATTTTGAGGTGGATAGCCCAAGAAAATAGTTCTTATACATGTTGACATAGGAGAACTATTAAAATGTTTCTGTGCATACTGGGCTCGTTAGCTAATTCAGGAAAGTGATTAGCTATTCACAGTTGCCTGTTAAAAACTCATGAAATGAGAAGGCATGTACACTGAAAATGGTTAATAATTATGGGAAAACAACAAACTAGCCCAAGGTCAAAAGCAAGCACAGTATCTCACATTCTAGGAGCCACATTATGAAAAGCTATTAATTCATATTAACAAAGAACATACATACTGTCTTAAAATCAAAGTAAAATCTAGATAAAATGTCTCCAGCACTCACTATTACAATATTATTTGGAATTCAGCAACCTCTGCGAATTGTAAAAAAAAAAAAAATCATATTTAAAAGGAAACATTTTTTTCATCACTCTACACTTTTAATCTTTTGCCAGAGAAAATGGCTTTAAACTTAAACATTTTACAAAGTGAAATGGTCAGCGAATGTAAATTACAATGACATACTGCCTAATATATTAATGTAAACTAAATATGAATTTATCATGTTTTCAAAATCCAGACATTAGAGGCTAGCTTAGTTTGCCTTGAGGCTTTTTTCTAATTAAATGCACCAATATCAATTATTGTAGTGAATTCAGTGAGTGATTTCACCAAAAGAGATCACATGACACACCTCTTCAGGAATCGCTAAGCAAAATTGTTAATGGGATACATGCAAAGCAAAAATAATAGTTTGAAATGAAATGTTTAAATTCCAAATATTTTATAATTCACAGTTGCATCTACTGCTATGTTCTTGTGTGGATAAGTTTTCAATTACTCAAGTGAAAAACAAAAAAATTGTTATTAACTAACACTTATTGGGTTAGCTGTAGAGAGGGATTTACATACACAGTGCAAAAGAAATACACACAATCAGTGCTCATAGGGGCAAATTTACTTACCTCTTTAGATCCGCCAGCGTTGTCTTTCCCGGAATTCGCCGAATTTCGCCAGGCGTAGATTTGTCTTGACATCACAAATTCACAAAGATCCCAAGTTACGCAGAAGTTACTGATCGTTTCAGAAGTTACGATGAGCGGTCCGAAGTTGCGCTATCAAAAGCTAATTTGCATATGGCCCAAATATGAATTTCAATGGAGGTGTATGCAGCAGCAGATACAGAACACTACACAAGCGCAGGGAAAATTAATAAAAGTTTATTTAGGTGTTCTAATACCCTACACATGTGCCCACAGTATAGTTAAGGTGCCACAAACGTAGGGGGGAAGGTGGGAACCTTAAAAAAAAAATTCAATCTCTTTAAGCCTAGCGCCAGCGTTTTTTGGGACTTAGAAAAAATTTCAACTATTTTGGGACTTTTTGGGAAAATTTTTAACTTTTTTTTAAAAACTCCTATCTACTCTATTGTACTTCACCTGCTCTTACCTGGCAAAGTAAACTGTGGATGGAGGAGGTCACGTTCAGAAAAAGACCAATGTTAGTAAATTTGCGTATTTTCGCCCCCTTCGCCAGAGTGCAACTTCCCCAGCGTTAGGGTGCGAAGTTGCGCTAGGTTTTCAGCATCGCTGGCGAATTTTCGCCAGGGTGACTGATAGTAAATTTGCAAAGTTGCGAAATGACTTTAATCACTTCGCCCTTTAGTAAATTTGCCCCAAAGTCTGCATCAAACTCCTAAAATGTGACGGTAAATGAATAAAAGTGGTCATATGAAGTCATGTCTCATCGATCAGACAGGATGAATGGGGAGACTTTGAATGGGCTTGAACTTGGCCAAACCTTAATTCTGAATCATCAGAAACAGATAGAACTTTTTTGTTTCTATCTATGGTCGCAGGAAAGATAGTTAATGAAATGTGTATAGCCACCTAAAAAACTAAACCATTCTAGTCCATTCTAGCAGGGGAGGGGTAAAACAAGTGAATCAATGGCTATACAAGATGTAGTACTTCTCCATTTTACCAAATGAATGAACTTCTGGTACATGCTATACACATCGATTTTTAATTGCTGACCTTTTTATAGACACCATTAGGCCCTAAGAATAGAGCAGACCAAACACATTTTAACACATATTTTTTAATATTTAAAGGGATTTATTTTTTTCTTCCCAAATTGGCTTCATGCTTAGTGCACACAAGGCTGCTGTACATTCCTTAAAATAAAAATAAAAAATAAAATAAATAAATAAAAAAATAAATATATCTCAGTTAGCATACTAACTGTAAGGAAGCTTGCAAAGCATTGCAGGAATTGAAGTGTTTCCTGGCTTCTGCTACATCACTTCAATAGTTAGATCTACCAGTGAGTATAGAGAATGGCAAGGGGCAATCCAGACACATACTGCTTTAAATTATGTTCATAAAAAGTTTTTCCATTTAATTAAAATGAGTTACTGTTTCTCAATACAGGTATAAATTAATAAATAACTGAATACTTTATGGAACAAATGATCTAGAAATAAATACCTTTGCAAGGAGAAATAGAGAAAGTGTGTATTTATAGAGTACATAATGTATACTATACTATGATTTTTAAAGACATTAGGGGGCCGATTCACTAACTTCGAGTGAAGGATTTGAAGTAAAAAAACTTCGAATTTCGAGTAGTTTTTTGTGCTCCTCGACTATCGAATTGGCGTTAATTCGCCTGAGTAGAATGATTCGAATAGATCGAGCGCAAAAACGCTGCGACTATTCGCCCATTCGATTGTCGAAGTACTGTCTCTTTTAAAAATACTTTGACTGCCTACTTCTCCACCTAAAACCTACCGAATTGCTTTAAAAGCCTATGGGAAAGTCCCATAGGCTTGTTTTCCAAGTTTTTGATCGAATAAAAAGGCATTCGATCGAATGAAAATCCTTCGAGCGAATATTCGATCGAGCGCCTATTCGCCTGCCGAATATTCTCCAATTCGACTATTCGCCAGCGCGTAAATTCGCCCGAATTGCCTATTCGATTCTATTCCCCTGTCGAATTTCGAGGGATTTAACCCCTCGAAATTCGACCCTTGATACATCTGCCCCTAGAAGTCACAGAGAAGTTACATAGTCATTTGAAAGCACAAGGCTTTTATAAATTTTAGTAGGGGTTACATTATTCATTATGATCTACAGCGTGTTGGGGGCCTGATGAGAATTTGCTGTCACGCAGTACACAACCTGTATCCCCTGACATTGACATTATGTACGTGTATATAACCCACACAAAAACATCAAATATACTGCAGCTGAAAAGGAAATGTTACAAATCACTTCTACTTATGTAAGCTCATATATGAAAATTGACAGATCTTCAGGTGATCTCTTTTTCGGTCTGTTTACATGTACTGACACTTTTACCCAAAAATATACATCCATGAGAACAACAGTGTGAAATGGACCCCACTGCGGCCAGCGAAAGAAAAAAGTGTTCATGCATTCATAAAGGTTTCCTTTCTATTCTATTTAGCTGACAATTTTCAATGCTGTCCTTTAATCACTTGAACTACTGACTGGCTACAGAAAATCAGCTGTTCCCAAACATTAAATAGTCTGTATATACAGTATTTCTCTGTAATTTAGATGACATTCTGGTAATGATGTAAAGAAACAGGAAGCAGCAATGTAACTATTCTTTCTAATGAGGTGACTGAATAAAATACATTTCAATAAAGACAGCTGCTGACAGATGTGCTACTCCTCTGAGCAGAGTCCTTTCACACTTCATTAGTTCCTAAATCCTATCTACATCCAAATATTGATAACGAAATGCAATAATATCGAAGGTTCAAAGAATTTTCGAGGTTCAAAGCACATTCTGGGAATACTCGCGTCTAGTTAATGTCAATCTACTGTCTTGTGTGAATTACTGAAAAAAAGAAAAGTCTACAGGGATGGGGTGTTTTATGCAATCGTACTTGGAATGTAAACACACATAGTTTGGGATTTTACAAAGAAGAGCTGGCTTACTTTGGAAATCTTTTTTTTTTTTAATGTATGGGAAAAATCTGCTAATCACACATAGTATACCTACCTTCATACCTTAATTTTGCATTTTGTATTTTAGATCATAATTTAATATTAAGAGGTGAATAAACTAATTTACATGGTTTCCCCAGATACATTTCCACCAATTTTCATGAAGGTGTTACAGGCACAGTATCCAATTTTACTCTTGCCTAGGCTCAGGGGTGTAACTACAGAGGAAGCAGACCCTGTGGTTGCAGGGGGGCACAGGGGCCCTCATTAATATACAGTTTCAATAAATATTGGAAAAACAGGTCAACCTCTAAACATTTTATAATAATAATATATATCTAGTTATGCCACTGCTTAGGCTGCTACTGTTTCCTGCACTAGTTAGTCACAGGCTTCCATCACTACCTTCAGCTCTTATAGCAGGTTACTGGTAGCCAAAAGGGAAAAAGCTTAGTAGCCAAGAAGGAAGTGTATTATTTCATTGCAGCTGCTAAACAGGGATGAAAATGGAACTTGCCAAAACAACTGTCTTGGCTTTGATATAGTCAGCGCAGAGATTTTCACTTAACATACATACACCCATGTTGTAAGAAAATAATTTTGCAGTAAAATATGAGGGTGTCATGGCTTTAATTGAATATCTGCAGTTTACATATATGATAAACACAATAACAAATACCAGCAATGACATCTTACAATAGTAAGTGCAACACATGAAATGAACCAAGATAGCGTGCACTAACACACTTCTATTTCCTCGTCCTTTATTTTACCCATATACTGTAAGTAAATTCCATCTCTACATTGCATTTTCAACTGCTTACAATTGGGTACATATTCGAAGCTGAGTTATATATTGATTATGGATGAACATATTCTACTGGGCTCTACATTTTTCTGTGCTAAATAAAGCACATGACCATGATGCAATGTAATAACTTTACAGCCTTTGGCAAAAGAAGAACCCCCTTCAGATATGGAGCATTTTTATAGCTACTTTACTGTAATTATTTGACAGGCCAGGATCAAAATGAATAGTTTAGCATTCAACAACATATAATCTAAAAAAATAACTCCATAACATAGGCAATCAATAAATAAAGACAGGAAAAGTAATGTGCTATTTTTTGCAAAAATGCAGTAATTTATTGTTATTTTTTAATAAAAGGAAATCACTGCACATGTAATGCACATTAAAAGTTTGAGTTACTTAAGGGCAGTTAACCCTAGCCTATGGGCCAGGACCTAAAGGTGGGTTCCAATTATGTTTGCAGTAAACAAAGGTTTATGTTGGGACTGTATCCCTGCAGTATAAGACAATTAACAGATTTAAAAACAGGGATACACACCTTATTGAAAGGATGAGACATGCTTTGCTTTGATTAAAAGCAGTATACTCCCTATGCCCAGTTTTTGACACCAAGGTATATCTTACTGAAGAGGCAAAAGGGAAACATGTTCTTGTTTGTCAAAATGCATTATGTAAAACTAAAAGTATGTAAAATACATACACTGTCCCATAAGGGTAACAGAGAATTATACATACTGTATGGTCGTGAAACATACTTGGATTTAACTCTAATAGAATGGCTGCCATTTTTCCTAAACATACACTTCATTAGGTCAGTTTTGTATTATTTGACTACCATTTATGATCTTAGGCCAGAAAACCACTTTCTGAAACATTCTTTTCTGAAACCCATGGCATTCACCTTTTAACATATGTACTGCATTTTACAATAATGCAAATAATAATGCAAAACCTTTGCCTAGAGTTTACATTTCCAAAAATGGAGGGGCCTTTTGATCACTGCTGATATCATCACTGTGGAGGCAGGGTCCTTGCAATAAGAAACATTATATACGCTGCATATGGCTATTCAACTGCTGCTTAAAACCTATGGGATCCCGGTTTATTTGTGCAGGTATTGGACTTGTTATTCAGAATGCTTAGGACCTGGGGTTTTCCAGATAATGGAACTTTCTGTAATCTGGATCTTCATACCTTAAGTCTACTAGAAAATTATGCAAACATTAAATAAATCCAATAGGCTGATTTTGCTTCCAATAAGGACTAATTATATCAGTTTGGATCAAGTACATTTTTAAAATTTTGGATTATTTGGCTAAAATAAAGTCTATGGGAGATAGGCATTCCATAATTCGGAGCTTTCTGGATAACGTGATCTGTTTAGTCATTTATCACATGAAAAATGATAGCTTGTGCCTGGCATATTGTGTGGGGATCTTGTTGTAGCTCCCACCCTTCCCAGCTATAGTCAGGTGATCCCACTGGTGTCTAATAAAAGGGCAGCCAAGTTTGGGAGTTTTACTTTTAAAGCAGCTAGTAAGTTGCAGGTAAAACTTAGTCCCTTTTTAAAAAGTATAATGAAGTAATAGGATTCTTAATGAATCAGATGCAATTTGAGCATAGGACTGGCCAGATATGGGATGACTTTGACATAGTTGGTCAGCTTAAATATATTGCAATATATGGACAAACAATCCCTGTTTTGTTTAAAGGGTAAGGAATTTTTTAGAAGCAGTATGCACAAAATGTCTCAATGTCTTAAATATATTGTAATGGGTTGAGTGCAGAGGACTCTTGTATTGATCTTTGACACTGACCATACCTATTTATGACACCATTGTATACTGATGAACTGGATTTATGAATTTTGTAACTACTGTACATTATACATTATGATCATTAGTGATGGGCAAATGTATTCGCCAGGCGCAAATTCGCGGCAAATCTCTGTGTTTTGCTGCCGGCGAATTAGTTCATGAAAATTCGCCAGCATCAAAGTTTTTGTTTTACGCCGGTGACAGCTCTGACGCCGGCGACAGTTCCGGCAACAATTAAAGGAACACCCATTGACTTTAATGCGCAGCAAATTGTCAATTTTGACACCTGCGAATTGGTGCTTGATATATGAGAATTTTTCAGAGCAGCAAAACGGGACAAATTCGCCCATCACTAATGATCATAATCATATTGGTAAACAGAACAGAAACATAAACCCTAACAATGAGTAAATATATAAAGGTGACCATGTTTATCTTATTTCCATTTGCTATCAATGTTACAGTTGGTAGTGACACAATAAGAGACAATAACTTGACACTCCCTCCTTTGTGGGCATTTAAAAAAAAAAGCCATTGCTATTAGTGGATATTGTAACTTCCAGTGAGAAAAGTAACAGCTTGATTATACAGTTACAATGACCATATTGTTTTACTGAAACGCTCAATGTGGACTTTTGACTGTGACCACCTCTTGTCACAGTGCTGTGCTGTTTTCCAGAGGCTCTGGGGAAAGATGTGTTCCTGCTAACATTTCTCCTTAATCTGTCAGTGAAGGAGTAGAGTGTTACCATGCTTGAACGTTACAAGCTGCCATATGAGCTGAACAGTTTTCCTTTTTTTTCAAGCATTCTGTCACTGTGTTTCTACTTTTTTAAAGCAAACTGTAATACAGAGAGAGAATGAAACATTAGAGGCAGTAGACACTGCAATTGCTGCAAGGCCCAGGAATGTCTATGTCCCTGTATAATAAATACTAGGTAGATATAGTAGGATATGTCAGTAAAACAGCCTTGATAACCAGATATGTTAAATGCATGCTTTGTGCACATTTGTAATTTTGATTGACTGCATATCAACTCAAACTATCACACAGACTCATTGCACTTCTGATAATGTCATCTGACTGCGACTACGAGTCAAATATTGCAGCAAAACACAATTTTAGCTAGTTATCCAAGCTGGATCATATTGTTGTACATGCCAGATGATCCAAGTGTTAAAGGGGTTGATCACCTTCCAAACACTTTTTTTCAAGTTCACTTTTTTTTAGATAGTTCACCAGAAGTAAAGACTTTTTTAAATTTAAAAAAAGTGTTGGAAGGCAAACAACTCCTTTAGGGCTCTTACTCACGAGCGTTTTTACCTGCGCTCCCCTGCGTTCTGTTTTTCTGCGTTCAGCCACAGGGGAGCGCAGGAATAGACGCATTTCATTTTTTCAAATGGGGCTGTACTCACACAGGTGCATGTAGGCGCCGAAAGCAGGAAAAATGCAGCATTTTGCGTCTCAACCTGCGTTTGGTGCCTACATGCGCCTGTGTGAGTACAGACCCATTTGAAAAAATGAAATTCCTGTGCTCCCCTGCAGCTGAACGCAGAAAAACGGAACGCAGGGGAGCGCAGGTAAAAACGCTTGTGAGTAAGGGCTCTTACACATGACCATTCCAACCTGCGCTCCCCTGCGTTCTGTTTTTTGGCGTTCAGCCGCAGGGGAGCGCAGGAATAGACGCAAGTCATTATTTGAAATGGGGCTGTACTCACTCAGGCGCGTGTAGGCGCCAAACGCAGGTTCAGACGCAACATGCTGCATTTTTCCTGCGTTCGGCGCCTACACGCGCCTGAGTGAGTACAGCCCCATTTCAAATAATGACTTGCGTCTATTCCTGCGCTCCCCTGTGGCTGAACGCCAAAAAACGGAACGCAGGGGAGCGCAGGTCGGAACGGTCATGTGTAAGAGCCCTAAGAGCCCTTAACAAGGGTTTCTAGCTAGTTTGGCCCATTCCAATTATAGCTGGACCTGATGCAGCTGGGGTTCATTGCTTGCTCCTTTAGCTAATCAACCTATTAGTATTCTTATCTACTACCCATACAGATATCTTTATTCATTATTCAAGTTTAATCCAGAGGGTGTGGCTTTGTAGTGGTAGTATAGAACAGAACGATACTACCTAACTGCCTGCTTTTAGGAAGGAGCGGGCTATGAAGAAGACGAGGTAGGTACATTTTTAACTGCAATTTACTGGTTTTTAAGCTTTGATTTTCCATATGTAATGCTGGGACTGCAGGTGTGGAAATTGAGAAAGGTTCCAGCGGGGACTGAAACGTCATGTTGGCTGTTCAGGCAAATGTTGGAGGTTAGTATAATCCATTAGACAAAAAAACAGCACCAAGGGTCTTTAAGTGAAAAAGATTGTATTATAACATGATATGTATAACCTAAATATATATAAATAATATATATACACACACACACATATATACATACGTACACACACATATATACATACATACATATAGACATATAGGTGGCCAACTCTGCACTGCAACGTTAAATTTTTCACAACTCCTTAAACGGCAAGTCAACCCCCCCCAAAAGAAATTGCCTAATAAAAGAAAACATAATTCTAAGCAACTTTCCACTATACACATTTATTCAAAATTACAAGCTATTTGTCAATACGATTGCTACTGAAAGCTGCAATTGCTTCACTCCTGGTTGTTACTTTTTAAACAATGTTGCAAAAGTCTTAGGGGTCCGTTTACTAAATTGCGTTAAAAATATTCGCACAATATATATACAGAATTTTCGCCAAATATGTTATCGTCGGTTTACTAACCTGCGGTAAATATAAATTTGAGGATTTTCTTGCACAATAATAATTGTTCACCAGTTATTGCATTTGCTGAAATTAACGCTACATACACATTAATGGGCGGTTTACTAAACAGCGAAATGCGCTAAAGACAAAATTAACACCAAATTTTACCGCCACCTATGTAGTGGCATAAGTGTTTTTTTTCGCCAGAAAATTCTCAAGGGGCAGGAAATATCCCCTAATACTGTTTTTTTTACCCATCATTCTTTGCTGACAGGAGACAGATCTGTAGCTATTGCTGATAAGATATTTTGGCTTCTGCTTCTATCTGGTGCAACAGCAGCAGTTTCAGCTCAGAGTCATATTATTGGCAGCGGCATCACAGTCCAAGGATTCGTCAGCCTCTACACTTTTTTGGTTTCATTGTGATTGGCTACATTAAAATGTACATTTCTATGAAGCAAAGAGATTGACTGGTATGATTTCTTGTTCCTATGATTCTATTGGCAGAAGGGTTTATATGATGCAGACATGTTTGATTGATGTTACTCTGGTAATGTTGTTGGATGGTATAATCATCAGTCAATAAAGTTTATGAGTTTTGAAGATGCATTTCTGGCCATAAATGTCACAGTAAAAATTGCCATAATAACCGCCATAAAACAAGACAATTTTATAGCATAAATATTCGCAAAAACGTAATTTTTCGCCAGAAAATTCGCAACTCGCTAAAATTACCGCTAACGTAAGCTGGTTCATTAACGTAGTTACCGCAAGTGATTGCAATGACTTCTGAGCGCATCGCTGTTTAGTAAACTTAGTCGCTGCGAATATTCTGGCGTAAAGATATTCTCAGTGATAACATGCAGAAACTTAAAGTCAGATTTACCGCACTTTAGTAAACGGACCCCTTAGTTCCCCAGCAAAGACAGGTCTGTTAATAAGTGGTGATGTGCGAATTTATTCGCCAGGCGTGAATTCTAAGTGAATTCCACATTTCGCTGCCAGTGAATTAATGATGCTGGCGACAAAAACGAACACCGTCGTCCAAAACGAGACGCAGGCGGCATTTTGTGAATTTTTCACAGTTTTACGAATTTCACAGTAAATTTGCACATTTTCCGCTGAAAAGGGACAAATTCGCCCATCACTATTAATAAACTGCCTCGACATACATTGCATTGCTTGAACAGCCATAGCCATCAGGGCAGAGAATTAGAATTAGGTTTTGCAAAACATTATTTTGGGGTTGACCCTCTGCATGTGCAATCTCTCCAGAGGTTGTTTAACTGCACCACTCTACCAGAGGGTTATGTTAACTTGCCTGCAAGCACTATTCACAAAAAAAGTACATAAAGCACATGCAGAATTTATAATTTTCTGGGGTCCGTTTACTAAAGTGCGGTAAATCTGACTTTAAGTTTCCGCATGTTATCGCTGAGAATGTTTTTACGTCAGAATATTCGCAGCGACTAAGTTTACTAAACAGCGATGCGATCAGAAGTCATTGCGATCACTTGCGGTAACTACGTTAAGGAACCAGCTTACGTTAGCGGTAATTTTAGCAAGTTGCGAATTTTCTGGCGAAAAATTACGTTTTTGTGAATATTTATGCTATAAAATAGTCTTGTTTTATGGCGGTTATTATGGCAATTTTTACTGTGACATTTATGGCCAGAAATGCATCTTCAAAACTCATAAACTTTATTAACTGATAATTATACCATCCAGCAACATTACCAGAGTGCCAATAGAATCATAGGAACAAGAAATCATACCAGTCAATCTCTTTGCTTTATAGAAATGCACAGTTTAATGTAGCCAATCACAATGAAACCAAAAAAGCGTAGAGGCTGACGAATCCTTGGACTGTGATGCCCACTGCCAATAATACGACTCTGAGCTGAACATGCTGCTTTTGCAGCAAATAGAAGCAGAAGCCAAAACATCCTGTCAGCAATAGCTACAGATCTCTCTCCTGTCAGCAAAGAATGATGGGTAAAAAAAAACTAGTATTATGGGATATTTCCTGCCCCTTGAGAATTTTCTGGTGAAAAAAATACTTTTACGCCACTACATAGGTGGCGATAAAAGTTTGCGAATATTCTGGCGTTAATTTTGTCTTTAGCACATTTCGCTGTTTAGTAAACCAGGCGTTAATGTATACGTAGCGTTATTTTCAGTGAATGCGATAACTGGCGAACAATTATTCTTGCGCAAGAAAATTCGCAAATTTATATTTACCGCAGGTTAGTAAACTGGCGATAACATATTTGGCAAAAATTCTGTCTATATTTTGTGTGAATATTTTTAACGCACTTTAGTAAACGGACCCCTCTGTCTTTAAATCTATATTTTAGCAAAATAGTATAAGGGATGTTTTCGTAATCTGCCTTTCTCATCTGAAAATGCACTCCGGTTGTCAATCACTGACTCTGTTGAACTAAAACACACTGACATCACGCCTTAAAATATATTTGATTTTTTCCAAATTTTTGTTCAGCTGTTCTGAGAGTTATCTTCATTTCTGAGTGCAGCATTGTTGCTAGGGTCTAGTTTAAATGCCAATTTTGATAAATTAAAGGGTAAACTACCCCTTGAAGCCATTAGCAGTGTAAATTTTTTTTACATTTACTCCATGACAGACCATACTAAAACACAATAACCAAACAAAACCAGGATACAAATGAATAAAGCTGTCTGAGTGTTTTTAATCTCAACTAAACTGGAATAAAACAAGACATAGAGAAGTAAACTTTTTTAACCCAGCAAGAAAACCTCAGAACAGAAGGCACAAAATGTGGAAATGGATTTGTATTCGCATCAATAAACTGTACCGAGTTCAGCCGTTCTCAGCACTTAGTGCTCCCCACAATGGACTATACAAGCAAAAGTTAATGTCAACAGAATCAATAACATTGCAAAGTGTTTACAGAACCATTACCAAATACACTGAGCAGCATTTTCTAAACGGCATTTAAGAAATAAAACCTCAGAGCAATTTGTTTTTTGGATCGGTTGCCCCTTTAGGGTTACCTTTCTTAGTTGGGCAGAAGCCAAAGTGAAAAATATATAATATACATTTTTATATTTATATGAATTTTCACAAATTTCTGGCTGCTGACTTACACCTTTGTAAAGTGTTATGTTCCAGTCTCCTGCAATCCCCTTGGCTATTTTTTTTTGCATTTTTTTTAGGCATGAAGATCAAAGGTGATTAAAACAGGAATTTCATTGTTACCAGGATCAGCTTTTTGTCCCCCCTGTAACCCGCAGAGTGAAGAAGTAATACAGGTATGCTTATATATACTTATCATTATAAAGTATTGCAGAACAAAATAGTGTATCCAGTTTAAAGCTTTAATAAATGAATAAGGCAATGCATATGTATTGAACATCTATGTCGAATGTTCTTCTAGATGTGCTTTTTATTGCTGATTTTATGCATAGAATTTTTTACACAGCTTGGATTTAATCAACTGCAAAAAGATGTGCTCTTTCTTTAGTTAGGCCTCATAAAATGCTTAAAGGACCAGTAACACCAAAAAATGAAATGGTTTTAAAGGAATAACAATATAATGTACTCTTGCCCTGGTAAAACTGATGTGTTTGCTTCAGAAACACTACCATAGTTCATATAAATAAGCTACTGTGTAGCAATGGCGAGAATTGAAAAAAGGCTATATGGCACAGGTTTAATAGTGGATAACAGATAATACCATTATGTTTTACAGAGCTTATCTGCTATTTAGTGTGTAACCTGAGCCTTTTCTCCTTTGAATGGCTGCCCCCATTACTACACAGCAGCTTATTTATTTTTATAAATGTATTTTATTTATTTTATAAACATAAGTAATGTGTCTGAAGCAAATACAACAGTTTTACCAGTGCAGGGCAACACATGATATTTTTATGACATTAAAACACTTTAATTTTTTGATGTTACTTTTCCTTTAAGTATGAGACTGGTCAAAATGAAAAAAACTCCAAAAACTCTTGCTGGTAATCCCTTTGATAAGTGGGACATAAATGGCTTACATGATAACAGAACAACTGCACAGTTTGAGTGATGTCAATTTCAGCATGTTGCATCCCACAAAGCTTTACAGTTCGGCAAGTCGTGTATCAAATTCGCCCCGAGCCCATCTACTCATCTCTAACTTATAAGCTTTGAGGGACTATGTACAAGTGACTTGATTAAAACCTAATGTGACCAACAATTCTACTCTAAAGAGAATATTAAATCCATGTCCAGTGAGGCAGAAGGAGGGAAAAAAAGAGAGAGCGCTTCCCTTGAGGTCCAACACTGCTCCATACGTTCACTGCCACTGCGGTTTAGGTAAACTACTAAGTGTCACTCAAACTGATAAATCCCCAAGGTGATAGCTTCACTTTTAAAGCCTTCAACATACTTTGACAGTGTTGTAAAAACGTAAAGGTCAGAACGGCTTGCTGAGGACAGGGAAAAGCGAACACAAATCACTCAGGAATGTTTTATGGATTGGAAAAGGAAGCTAATAAAGGCAAAAAAAATACAGCTATCAAGAACAGTCATTTAAACTGCCTTAATAAAAAAAAAACCCCTTATTAAAATCTGAATTTGGTAGATGAATTACACATGCAGCAGCTGATAATTTTTTTTTGTTGCCTGAAATTGAAACGAACATGGCTAAAAATATGAATATGCATTTTGTGAATGGATTGATTTGGTTATATATTATGGAACAATTCTAATACAGAAGACTTTTTTTTGTTTTAGACGCAAGATCATTTTGTCCATCAAGAGACGGCAAACAGCATTGGAGAGATTTGTTTCAAGTGCAAACTCATTAACCCATAGAAGCATGTAGATGCCTATAGAGGAAATATAGTAAGGAAGAGCTGTCCTACTGTATCCATGATGTAAGGTCAATATATAGTGAATAAAGTACCCCCTCTTGTAAAATATAAAGGATATTATTAGTTACCGAGGAGTTTCATGACCATGTGACAGAAATGACATCACTACTCACCGTTTATAACTGATGACATCACTACTCACCGTTTATAAGGATATCATTTACAGGATAATCATGGCTTTTGTGTATTATATAATATATAATGTATTAGTGGGCTTTTTTATATAACCATGATTATGCCATGCAAAGGTTATGAAGCACACGGCAAGTTTGGGGGACACAAAATATTTTGGAGGGCCCACGGACATCCATCTGGATGGCCTTACTATAAGGCTATTTTTTGCTGAACTTCAATGTGCATGTTGAAGCAGGTGCTGTATGCCACATGACATGTTTATTGATAACACCCAATGCAGAAAGATAAAAGTGTACAGAATTAACTGCTTGGTATAATATCGATATAATCATATGAATGGCAACAATATAATGTAATATAATACAGTGTTAATGAACATAATTCACCCTTCTGCAGCACAAATATATATTGTCAATTGTGCAAATTACAGTGATGCAGAGAAATAGAGCTGGTACAGTAATAAACACTGAGGATACCTCAAGGAATGTTTCAGGATGGCCTCCTTGTTTGGGTAGCTTATAGTGTTGTCTCTTCTGCAAGTATACTATCATATTCACACGGCATAAGCCACACTTTTAATTTTGACATCCGCAGCCCTCTATTTGAATTCTGGGGTGAACAAGTTTTACAAATAACCTAGACTAGAGCATGCAAATCATAACATGACATTAACAGCATATTTCAGGTTTTTTTCTCAATATTTTTCCACCCATATAAAACATTTAAAATACGCAAAAACTTTATAACAAAAATACTTTGAAATTTAGTGTAATCAAACATCAGAGTGGACAAAATCTCAGTATATGACTTGTTATCCAGAATAATAAAATAATTGACACTGAAAGGGGAAATCTAGCTATATTCTTAGAAAATTTACATTTTGTATAATGAAAGAAAATGCAATTGCAAAGAAATCTCACAATGCACTGAATACTCCTGTAATTCTTCTTTTCAGATCTTTTTTTCACAGAACATGCAGGCATTCTGGGAAATAAGACTTGACAGGAAGAGACCTGATTTTCAATGGTAAATTAATTCAGAACAAGTAACCCCAGGCCGGTGCAGTTTTCTGCTGATAGGAGCACCGGCCCGGGGTTTCAGGTAAGTCAATACAATCACTTGGGGGTGTCTAACATTTGGCACCCCAAGTGTACAATGCCTTTCCTTCTCCTTTAAGTGATGTTGTTCCATTTGGATCTACATCCATAAAAACATTGTTAGCATTCAGTTCCATGGAAAATATACTTAAATATTGATTTATGAGAAAATATATATTGTTATATTTAACAACTATTTCTTATATAACCTAACACAAAAATCTGAATGAATGCATGAAACAGGAGTGTGCTTTAGGCAAGCTTTTTGTTGAGTGTCTCTAGTGATCACCAGCTAAACGTCTACTGGTCCCGACCTACCTTTTGAACACCCGTGGTATAGATTATTTTGCAAGAATTTGAGGAATTACAGTACAGAGCCATCACACTAACCAACAGATGCTGGTTGGTGTGGCTACTCTAGGGTGCAAAAGCCTATTTTTGTTATTTTACACAGACTTTTGGTTTCTTCGCAAGAAGTAAAGGTAAAAAGCCTTGTGGGGCTGTATTATCTGGGTGGAACTAATTTTAAGAAGGGAACATCTGTTAAAGTGCATACTCCCTTTGCTATTATACTGTAATTACTATAGCTCACTAAGGGAATATTACAGTGACACAAGGCCTTCACTTATGCAAGAAACAGGCTTCTATCTGCTATTTTTCCTTTCTTACTTTTTTTTTCTTCTCTAGGTCTTCTCTCTCTTTCTCTTGGGATTGCCTCGGTTTTTCATATAAGTTAAAAAATACACATATATATATATATATATTTATATATATATATATATATATATATATATATATATATATATATATATATATATTTTTTAGTGATGTGCGGGCTGGCCCAATACCCATGGGTCGGGCCAACCTCGCTGCCCCATCTGCAGGTTGCGGGCGGGTCTGGGCTGAGCTCTTCTGCCTGTTCTACCTGCCCGCAACCTCACACTGCCGGCTTCCAACTTCCTTTTCTAGGCGGCCTGCTTGCCCCTCCCCTTTTTTTGATGTATATCAGCTTAATAAATCACTTTTGACACAATTCAAACAAAAAGTTCCAGATTATTTTGTGATTGTCCCTCCTCTTTTGTGATGTCATTGGTGGGGCGGATCTATATAAGGAAGCCGGAAGTAGGGTTTGGACGGGCGCAGGTTCAGTCCGTGCTTGGGTCGAGTTTTTCTCGACACGCATATGACTAATGGATCCAGCTGACCTTTCATGTTTAGTTATCCAGTTGTGAAGTCTTAATCCTAGTCCTTCTAAGGTAAACCAGAATCCTGGATTCAGTGCATCTCTACTTGCAGTAAATACACTGTACATTGAACACAATGGCAGTTTCCAGAGAAAGAAGTTTTACATACACAGACCAAGCGGCTTATATATGTGTGGTCACTTTCAAACGATTTATAGGATCACTGGTCTGTGTGGGGGTCTCCACAGAAAGCATTTTGGTTTGGCTGGTGAAACTCTGGTATTTTTACACAATATAATTAACTCCCATACATGTGTGGGAGTGAACTCACATCTCACTGCATTAAATGAAAAAATGATTAGAACCTTGTTGGGTGTTTTTTTTTATATATATATTGATTTTATGGCAGTGTTTGTTTCCTGCATTTATCTTTGTCATCCTTAGAATGAGTTGCATCAAAATACATTTGCAGCAATTTGTCAAAGTCCATTTTGTCCCCTCCTTGAGGTTCTTTAACGACTGTCTTGATCCTCTCCAGATTTTCCCATAAACCAGTGCGCATCCACCTGTCTTTCAGTTTCTCCAACATCTGAAATAAATAGCATTCTTATCAAACAAATGTCAATAATGACATATTTACTAACTGTAAACAAACACATTAGTAGCTGCAACATAATTGTGGACAAAACCTGATTTACCAAATAACTACACTTTTTTGTAACTAGTAAAAAAAAATATGGAAATCAGCAAATTTAAATGCATTGAAATCTGTAGGTGTAGATTTATAAACATTTGAACTGGTGAATTCTCAAGAATTGTCAGCACATAACATTTTATCACAGTTAGTCACACTTTCTGGACTCTCATTTTTTGTTAAGCCAAAAGGGTAAGGCGATGCGTTGGCAACTTTGGGCGACTATTGAAAACGCATCGGCGCGTGTGCATTAGCGCAGGCGATTTTGCGCTGTAGCCTATGGGGAAAAAACGCTGAGGCAGTTCGGGGAGATAGTCGCGCAAAAGACGTGACGATTAGTCGCCAGGCGACAAAACCTCCCCAAATCTCCTCGTCTGGCCTTACCCTAAAAATAAGCAAGTGTTGTTAAAGCATGTTAAATGGAGGCTTAATGATTTAGGAAAATATCTTTTTTACACTGTAACAAACGACAGCTCAGAAAAGAGTTTTGTGAACCCTAATGCATTGGTATTTTGGTACAGTTTCCTCCTGGTAAAAAAATACAGACATTTATTTCATCTGTTTTTATAAAATCAACATATGATCGATCTGATCCAAAGTACTGTAATGTTTGATAGGGCTCAAGAATTATAATAAACCTCTGTAGTTTTCTATGATTTATACTGAAAACATAACAACCAATATTGGTAGTAAAATCATTAAATCAGTGGGGGTTATTGTTTTCTTCATTTCTTGGGAAAGTATATGTGCTGAGTTGCTCACTTGCCTTGTAGCAGGTGCCTCGGTTTCAGGTTTACAGATAAGCAGTTCATTAGTTAGGAGGTTAAACAATTGTTCTGGAGAGCCAAGGATGAGGGATTAAGGGCTCTTACAGACAAGCGTTTTTATCTGCGCTCCCCTGTGTTCCGGTTTCATGCGTTCAGCCGCACTGAATTCTTTTCAATGGGGCTGTACTCACACAGACGCATGTAAGCGGCGAATGCAGGAAAAATGCAACATGCTGCGTCCCAACCTGCGTTCGGCACTTACATGCGTCACTGTGAGTACAGACCCATTGAAATGCGTCTATTCCTGTGCTCCCCTGCGGTTGAGCGCTTGAAACCGGAACGCAGGGGAGCGCAGCTAAAAACGCTCGTCTGTAAGAGCCCTTAGTAAAAAATATATATGGTTTCACTTTTAAATGTTCTGCTTTATTTAGATGCAAAGAAAATTAAAATTTTTAACACATTTGCATATTTAAATGGACAACTAACACATATGTAACGTAACAATATAAACAATAAAATGTGAATGTGCCTCAGGTCCCTCATTTATCCTTTCGCAATATTAGCTGCGCTAGTCGTATATAAACAAAAAACTAGCACAGGATCAAAAACAGGTTCACACCATGCTATAAGAAGAGATAAATACATTGAACAGTGCCCCAAAGCAGTGATAGTTGTTTTTTCCAGATCCCATAAGCAAAATGCTCAACTGCAATATGTGCACTGCCACAAAGTCTTTTAGTTACTAGGCAAAGTCAGTTTATGAAATGCATGATGCAGCTCCTTGATAACTGATAATGTAAATCTATATTCCATAACATAACTAGCGATCCAGGGGCCCAGGTGCAGGCAGGGCACCCCACCCCCCATCTGGACGCAATTTTCACAGTGGATTCCTGCTAATGCATCTGTGTAAATAGAAATATTGTTTACTAAACCCTCAAAAGAAAAAGTAAAGCATTTATATGAGTATTAGCATCAATAATCAAATTCAGCAACAGCTACCTTTTCACTTACCAAATGCAGTTTTTCATCTGTAGCTTACAGGTCTTGTATGACTATCAGTTATAATGTGTGACATTTAACAGACATGCATTTACAGAGCAAAGGGTAATAAAATGTTTCTGGAAATTATATTATTGAATACATGCTTGCTAAGCTGCCAATGAAGTTGTTGCAGCACTAATCATTCAGAGAGTTTTATGTTTGCTGTGAGACTACAAAATTAGCACTTAAAATAGGCTACAAACATATTGATATCTAATACTACAATGGTAGGAAAGCTGTGAAACCAATGAACCATTTTAGGTTTTTTTTGTAAAGGATGGTAAAATGCTTTAGTGAGGGGAATACTTTGAAGCATGTTTTCAATTAGTTTTGCCTAGAAAAATCTTCTGGGTTTTTCACAATATTTCAACACTATGGGGCCCATTTACTAACAATTGAATTGTGATTTTTTTTTTCCACGAATAACAAATAATTTGTGGTTTTCCTATACAGGTATGGAAACTGTTATCCAGAATTTTTGGGACCAGAGATTTCCAGGATAACTGATCTTTGCATAATTTGGATCTTCATTCCTTGCGTCTACTAAAAAAGTCTTGTAAACATTAAATAAACCCAATAGGCTGGTTCTGCTTCCAATAAGTATAAATTATATCATAGTTTAGATCAAATACAAGGTACCATTTTTAAAAATTTGGATTATTTGATTATAATGGAGTCTATGGGAAATGCCCTTTTTGTAATAATGAAAGTTATAAATAAACCTTAACATTATAAAAGCTTATTTCCATCTTTTTACACTACCTGCAACTGTAGCTCTTTTCTCAGAGGTTAGAAATTTGGTGAAATATATATGTAACAAATTCCTTTGGTTCACTGGCATGGTACATTGTGTAAACTCATCAGAGTTGCACTGATTACAAATCAATTTAAATGTCCTTTTCTCTTCTGTTTTTGCCAGGGTAGACTTCGGGTGCATCAGAACCCTGATAATAAGAGTCACAAAATGCCACTATTTAGTAGGTCACATGAGTTCCACATTCTGTAGTTGTACAGATTGGCAAAATAAAAGGTGGGTTTGTGATGATGTTCCTGTCTCTCTATTACTTCCAGCTCTTGTTTTTCATCTTCTTCCCTACTGTTTCCTATTCCATATATTTTCTCCCAAACCTTTTGTTTGAGTTCTACCAATCTCTCCAATCATTTTGACTATCTGCCCTTCCATTACTTCCTACTATCACTGTATTTGTTATGACACACACACATATTTCTCTATTATTTTTCATTTTCTCCCCATCCAGTCTTCCTCTTGCTGTTCTACTCTCTGCTCCCACCACACCTTTCTTGCTTTTTCACTGTCCCCTTAACATACAGTATGCGCTTTCTTTTCACAATGGCCTCCATTTCAACTACGTTTTTTATTTTTACTTTTTGTTTCCTTTTTATTTGGCTTTCAATTTTCAAACACTTACATTATCTCTACTTTGGAACATGGTTTGCTCTCCGACCTGCATCATGATATGGCATATGATGCCGTTAAAAGACTTGCACAACTGCATCTAGTAGTAGGGAGCCAAGATTTATAACACCATGTACCTGCCTTACCCGTGCCAGTGCAGTCAGTGTTGGACTGGGACACCAGGGGCCCACCCAAAATCCTTTGACTAGTGGCCCACCAATTAATCTTAGACTAGGGGCCCACTCTTAGTACTGTTATTCTTCTTTTCCTCACTCATCTATTCTCCTTTTCTTTACATACTATAATCTATCATTCCATCTATTTAGCCACCTTGTTCTCATAGAAATAGGGAATGGCCATGAAATAGGCCAAATGTCTAGCAGCATGAGGGCCCACTGACACCTTGGCCCACCGGGTCTTTTCCTGGTATCCCTGTGGGCCAGTCCGACACTGAGTGCAGTACACATAGAAAAACTGTATGCACGGAAACCCGTTATCCAGAAAGCTCTGAATTATGGGAAGGCCATCTCCCATAGACTCCATTTAATCCAAATAATTAAAAATTATAAAAAATATTTCCTTTTGTCTCTATAATAAAACAGTATCTTGTATTTGATCCATACTAAGATACAATTAGGGGGCGGAGTCAAGCCATCAAGCGTGATGGACGTGTACTAGGGGAGCTCTAGGCAAACGGGAGTGAACTAAGAAACAAAGACTGGTTTTGGTTCCTGCAAACAGAGCCACACTCAGCATTCAGCAGCAAGAATATGGGGAAGTCACGCAAGAAAGCTTCTCCGGTCAAGATGACTGCATTTTACCCCAAGGCGGCCTCAAATCAGGGATCGCGGGCTCCGTCACAAGATGGTGGCAACTCCACAGGTAGCAGCCCAGCGCATTGTACGCGCTTTACAGATAAGCTGCCAGCACCCCTAGAAAACCCAGCCATTGAAGGGGTTATTAGCGGAGTTGAGGACAGAAATACAGGGAGATTTCAGATCGGCTCTCTCCTCGCTGCACACAGACATTCTCCAGGTGGGTGAACGCACTGATCACCTAGAGCAGAAAATGGCTGAGTTAGTCACTTCACATAATGAACTGATAGACACAAATAACGCATTAGACACAATAATCTTAGGCTGCGGGGAATTCCGGAAACGATCCCTACGCAAGATTTAAATGCATGTGTCTGCACTATGATGGATGAGCTGTTACCAGATATGCCACATGATCAACTACTGTTGGACAGAATCCACAGACTACCCCGAGCCCAAACTGCGCCACAAGGGGCCCCAAGGGACTCGATCATGAGGGTTCATTATTACTACGCCAAGGAAAAACTACAACAGCGCTTCAGGCAAAAGAAAGACTTTCCGGACAAATATAGTCAGCTGCAATGCTTTGCAGACCTCTCCAGCTACACTCAGCGCAAGAGGAAAGAATTTATCAACGTCACAGCAGTGTTGAGAAATAACAACATACCGTATCGCTGGCTTCAACCTGTGAAACTCATGGTCACTAAATATGAGAATCAAGTCATTCTGAACACACCACTGCATGCAGAGCAACTTCTGGAAAATTGGGGCCTCACTCCAGCGATACCAAACCAGGCAACTGATCCACCCCACAAAAGACCTCGCATCCAGCCAGAATGGGTGACACAGACAAGACAAAGCAGGAAAATCAACAAAGCCATAACCGAAGCAGGAGAAGCAGACTCTGATGCCGGATAAGCATCACGGCCACCATTCTGACAACCAGTCTTCACAAAGACTAAACAACATCTAAGATGCCTTAACTTTGTTTCTTTTTTTGCTCCCCCAAGCTAGGAACCCCCCTTAGAGTGGATACCATCCCACAAAACCCCCCCAGTTATTCTGCCCAACCATAGTGGTCTAGACCCTTACAACCTCATTTTCCTTCCAGGGTACCCCCGGGCAGTCCCCCCCATAGCCATTACCTTAGAAGTATTGTTGTATATAAGTTGTAAACATATTGTTGATATTAAACATATATGTTTTCTCTTTCTCTCTAGTTTTTCCTCCTTTCCTTCTTTCTCTCTCCTCTCTCCTACCCACCAGCAACCACCAGAACGAAAGTTATGCCCCACCATCTATTCCACAGAGGGATGGGCTGCCACCAGATCCTACGAAGATGTCGAAGTCACTGCCTTGCATTTCCGAGACTCCAATCTATAAACACACTCTTATACCAACATGGGGATCAAGATAATATCACAAAATGTAAATGGGCTCAACAGCCCGCAGAAACATACAAAGCTTGTAAATTGGAGCACAAAACTAAATGTAGACATACTTTTGCTACAGGAAACACATTTTACTAGCCAAAACCCAAAAAAACTTAACTCCAAGCATTTCCCCACACAAATTTATGCCTCAAATTCCATCAAAAAAATGGAGTAGCAATCTGGATCAACAAACGACTCCCGCACCGCATACTATCGCAACAAATTGACCCTTTAGGACGATACCTTATCTCCATACAGATACAAGAACGGTCCAACACCATTGTGAATGTATACAGTCCAAACAAACGTCAGGCCAAATTCTACAACGCTATTTAAAACAATAGATAAAGCAACCACTGGACCCCTCATCATTGGAGGCGATTTTATTGTCCCACTGAACTATGAGATAGACACGAGTACATCTAGGTCTGCTACTAGTCCTCGGGGTATTGCATACCATGCCAAAATCCTGAAAAAACTCTTGACACAACGAGCACTTTACGATGTATGGAGATCACAACATACCACAGAAAGAGACTACACCTTCTTTTCCCATGCTCATGCTAAATACTCCCGAATAGACTATTTTTTGGTTGACAAAACTGTATTACAAGCCGTAACAAGCTCTGGGATTGGAATTAGTACTTGGGCCGATCATGCACCGATAGACATAGAACTTGACAACAATCAGTATCTAAGGCCCCATCCACGTTGGCTTCTTAACGAATCCCTACTACAAAATCAACTAAATTTAGAACAATGTAAAATGGTTCTGCAAGATTATTTCCTTATGAATGACACTCCGAACATCTCACAAGCTACTCTATGGTGTGCCCATAAAGCGGTCATCAGAGTGCATTTAATTAAAATGAAACAACTTTCACAACAATTTTTAGAACTGGAGGCCTTGAATAAAAAATACTCGACCCGCACAAGGACGAAATTCATACAAGAGCTGAGATACCAAATACAAGGCTTAGAAAATAAGAAAGTAGAATGGCAACTTCGACGTTTAAACCTCAATAGATATACCAAAGGCAACAAAGCCAGCAAGCTACTGGCCAATACACTTAAGCAAAAACAAATAGCCCACTCCATAGCTCAGGTAACATCAGCTAAAGGTCATCCAATTACTAACCCAAAGGCGATAGCTAACCGATTCGCAGAATATTACTCCTCCTTGTATAATTTGAACCAAGACACAACAATGCCACAGCCTACCATGGAGGCCATTCATAATTTCCTTAAAGCAGCTGATATACCACAACTCTCACTTCCACAATTGCAAAAACCCAATGCGGATATTATGTTGGAAGAGATAAATAGGCCATAAAAACAACTCCACAAGGGAAAGCCCCAGGCCCAGATGGTCTCACTACCGGCTATTACAAACACTTCCAAGAAATATTACTTACGCATCTTGTTATCCTATTTAATTGCGTCCTCCATGGAGGCTCATTCCCTACTGAAATGCTAACGGCAACAATCACTACGATACCAAAGCCAGGGAAAAATGCAAAAGAATGTGCCAATGATAGACCCATCTCCCTACTAAATGTGGATCTAAAACTTTATGCTAAAGTAATCTCCTCCAGACTAATGTCAACTATACCCCCCTTATTACAGTCAGACCAGACTGGTTTTTTGAAGGGGAGGCAGGGGCCAGACAATGCTAGAAAGATTCTAGCATTAATAGAACTATCGTGTAAAAGGAAAGAACCCACTATATTATTCAGCTTGGATGCCGAAAAGGCCTTTGACAGAGTGGACTGGAGATACCTTGATCAAACACTTCAGTATTTTGGTCTCCATGGCCCTATTAAACATGCAATTTTGTCCTTTTATTCCAACCCTACAGCACAAGTCAATAATATGGGATTCATTTCCAGCCCTTTTAAGATATCAAATGGCACCAGGCAAGGTTGCCCCCTGTCGCCCCTAATCTTCAAAATTGACTCTGGAACCGCTTGCAAGGACGATTCGGAAAGCGGTAGATGTCACTTGTATACAGGTAGAAGGCACTAACCATAAGATGGCTATGTTTGCCGACGACATTATTCTTACCCTAACAAATCCGCAACTATCACTACTGGCAGCCACAAATATTATACAAAACTTTAGTGCAATATCCTATTACAAGCTTAACGACACGAAATCGCAGATTCTTCCACTAGGAATGTCCCAAGTCTCTATAACATGCTTAAAGGCAAACCACACATTCCAATGGCATTCCATAACATACCTAGGAATAGAACTAAGCAGCTCTATATCCAAAACCTACGAAGCCAATTACCCCAAGTTGCTGATCAAAACACAAGAACTTTTGACAAAGTGGGCTCCACTATATATTTCTTGGCTAGGTAGAATAGCCACCGTCAAAATTATGATTTTACCTAAATTTATATACCTCTTTTGGTCTCTACCCCTGTTGGTCCCGCGACCATATTTCCATAAAGCCCAACGACTAATCCAAAACTACATATGGGCCAATCAAAGACCAAGGATTCAGCAAAAATATCTACAGAGAGCGACATCTGCTGGGGGCTTTGGGGTCCCTAACCTAGAAGCTTACTAACAGGCAACGATTCTAGACCAAATCAGAGCGTGGAACCTTCCCACTGACAACTTACATTGGCTGCAGCTGGAACAAGCCTCTATCAAACCGATGTCACTTAGAGGATTATTGTGGGTACACCCCCGAGCCCTTCCCATCCAACACGCTCTAACCAACCATACCCTAAAGACGGCGATACACATCTGGTCCAAAGTCAATGGGAAACGTTCCCTTATTTGGTTCCCAGCCCAAAAGGCGAACCTAGAAATGCTGGAAGTAGCTATCCCTCATCTCAATTTGTCGAGATGGCGCAACAATGGACTGACAGCCATAGGTCAACTGTATGAAGACTCTTCTCTAAAATCCTTTGACAAACTGATGAAAGAATTTAATATTCCAAAACAGGAGTTCTACAAGTGCTTACAAATTCAGCATCTACTAAGCAATACAGAGAACTTCAAGAGATTCCAACCTACCAGTTACAAGAAACTCGCCTCACAGAATCCTCGTAGTAAAAATGGAATTACCACAATATACAAATTACTAACTAATACACCTACCATAGAGAAACCTGCTCACATACGAAAATGGGAACAGGAGATTAACATAGATCTGGACTTAGACCAATGGACTAAAATGGCCAATATGGCGTTAAAGTACTCGAAATGCACTAATCATATTGAAAACGCAAGAACTTTTTTATAGATGGTACAAAACCCCACACTTATTACACAAATACTACCCAGGTGCAACCAATACATGCTGGAGAGAATGTAACGGCATTGGAACCTTAACTCACATCTGGTGGTATTGCCCAAAGATCTCCACTTTATGGTCCCATACTGAAAATATTCTAAGACAAGCAACTCACTTGCATCTGACATTGACTCGTTCGTTAGCCTTGATGAACCATAACCTGGATACCTTCCCAAAACCACTTCAACACCTTATATTCCACTTTCTAACAGCTGCCAGGCTTTTAATACCAAAATACTGGAAGACAACGAAAGTCCCCCACAAGCAAGAATTGATCTCACTTATAGACTTTAACCTTATGTATGAACAAATGTCGATGGGCGCACATCAGCTAACAAAAATTGCAAACATTCCAAACACCTGTGGGAGAAATGGAAAGAAAATTACCACTTACCTTTTAAAGGAGAAGGAAAGCTACAGAGGCATTTTATTGCCAATAGATTAGCTGCAATAGTGCAAGCTAGAATGCTATATTTATTCTGTAGAATGTTTTACCATACCTGAGTAAAAAGCTCTAGAAACTCTCTGTTTGTTTAGGATAGGAGCTGCAATATTAACATGGTGTGACATCACTTCCTGCCTGAGTATCTCCCTGCTCTGGGCTCAGATTACAGAAGAGAAGGGAGGGGGAGGGGCAAGAGGAACAAACTGAGCATGCTCTTGCCCAGGGCAATGAGGTTTAAGCTGAAGGCAGGAAGTCTGATACAGAAGCCCATGAGTACACAATAAAAGGAAAGAAATGCTGTGTTTCTTTTAACAGGGGACTCAGAGCAGCACTACTTTGGGGGTTTACTGGTATATTTAGATGGACCTTTCTGATAAGGCTTACTTAGTTTTAACCTTTCCTTCTCCTTTAATCAGCAAATCACGCAGGACACTCCGGCCACGAAAGGATTGTAGATCTTCAGGAGCTACAAGACGAACAAAAGAGAGAAAGGAGATTATTTGCGCTTCCTATCCTTAATACCCCCCTCTCTATCCCTCACTTATCTAGGTGGTTCCTTACCTAGCTGGTTGCTACATCCCTCCCACCCCTTCTTCTTCCCCTCCAACTTCCTTGATTCACTCTTCTCTGTATCTTTCTATCACTCTTTTCTTTCCATGGACATGGTTAATAATGCTGTTTTTCAGACGATTCTGTCACTGTCTAACTGTGAGATAATCTATGAACCAATGTCTATTGGAATACCTTGTTAAAATCAATAAAAATCTTTATTATAAAAAAAAAAAACTAAGATACAATTAATCCTTACTTATCCGGAAAACCCCAGGTCTGCATAACAGGTTCCATACCTGAACAAAATTTTGACAGGAAATTCTCCAATCACAAAAGACCATCCTAGTATCTTTGCCAGGCAACAACTCCAACCAGGCAAATCACTAATGCTATGTGGAATAACAAACATTCAGTGACCACCGGGCCGTGGACCAGTGTCAAGCTGTGCCAAAACGGGACTCCTCTGGTCCTGGCTGTAGTCTATAATAGCTGCAAAAATAATTGAAAAGGCCCTAATCACCTGCAATCTCAGCTCCCTGATGCACCATCGCCATGACAACAGTTGTGCAAAGCCCAGGAAACTTTCTACCGATTGCAACAAGGACCATAATACTGTTTGGACAGTGTTTTTTGGTAAGTCTGAAATGCACCTATGCATACCCGGTCCTTGGAAAAAATTGTCTTGCTTTAAACTGGTCTGTGGTGCAAAAAAGGTTGGGAACCGCTGCTATATTTTGTGACAAATATTAATATTTTGTACAGTTTGGTTGAATAATGTACACAGAATACACCACAACTGTGCATTGACTTGACCTGCTGGTTTGAAAGAGCTGGTATGAATTTTTTAAAAATAAAGCAAAAAATAGATATTAAAATTAAAAACATTAAACAAGCATAGTATTATGAACAACATTATACACACTTTATGAACACAAAAAAACACAATAAAAGGTAAATAATTTATTTTCACATTTTGAAGACATGGTATGCATCACTATGTTCCCAGCGCAGAGGACTTTTCTGGTATGATTTCTCTTCTGGGGAAATGACAAAGTGCCTTCCACAAGCAGATCACAGAAGCAATGAACTGTGTCCTCACTGCCATAAATCAACACTGTGGCCTACAGGATGTCTCCCTGGTATAAACATGCCATCAATTTTTCAATAACCTTGTTAAATAATTGAAAGTCTGAATTGTGACAACAATAATGGAATATGAAATACTTTGCATGCCATTGGCTACAAAAAAAACAAAGTTCTTATATTTCACCCAGAGAAAGAGCTTAAAGGGAACAACTAAATACATTACAGTTTGTTTGAGCGTTTAAATATAGCATGAAATAGAAAGAAAAAAACAATGCATTTGTTTTGTATAGTATGAGGCATCACTGAGTGAAATGTATGTTTATGCAACAGAAAGAACTACTTATCTTTTCTGTTGACCAATAGTATCCCTTTAGTATACTTCTAAAAATATACCGTATATACTCCAGTATAAGCCGAGTTTTTCAGCATCCAAAATGTGCTAAAAAAGTCTACCTCGGCTTATACTCAAGTCAGTGGGCAGTAGCTGAGTTTGCAGTTACTTTTAATCATTTCTATAACAACAGTTCGCTTGGGAGAGACTGCAATATTACACAGCGCCCTCTGTTGGTTATATGAAAGAATAACAGTGTGCCCTCTGTTTGTTATATGAAAGAATAACAGTGACTGCAATATCACACAGCGCCATCTGTTGGTTATATGAAAGAATAAGAGTGACTGCAATATCACACAGCACCCTCTGTTGGTTATATGAAAGAATAACAGTGCGCCCTCTGTTGGTTATATGAAAGAATAACAGTGACTGCAATATCACACAGCACCCTCTGTTGGTTATATTAAAGAATAACAGTGACTGCAATATCACACAGCGCCCTCTGTTGGTTATATGAAGGATTAACAGTGATGGCAATATCACACAGCGCCCTCTGTTGGTTATACGAGAGATTTATAAGATTTATAGCGATGGCAATATCACACAGCACCCTCTGCACATGGTAGTGGGACAGTGGGACAATGCACACAGTAATCCGTTTGGCAATTCTCTGTCACCATCAACTTTGCAAAGAAGTCCGGTTGATCGCTGGGGGGGTCGCTTTGGCGAAATGTGCGCTGCTGGGAGACAAGGCTATAGTTGTGTCTAGGCTTATACTCGAGTCAATAAGTTTTCCCAGTTTTCGTAGGTAAAATTAGGTACCTCGGCTTATACTCCGGTCGGCTTATACCTAAGTAATCCTAGGTTTTCTACTTCCCTTTTTACTATAGCATTTTATTATACAGAAAGAAGTATGCTTGCTTTTTTTCTATTCCCACATTCAAAGTTAGCCATAAGACTAGAATCTGTTAATGTTTTGAAAATACAGGTATGGGACCAGGGGCTTTCTGGATAACAGATCTTTCTGTAATTTTGATCTTCATACCGTACTAGAAAATCATTTGAACATTAAATAAACCCAATAGGCTGGTTTTACTTCCAATAAGGATTAATTATATCTTAGTTTGGATCAAGTACAAGGTCCTGTTTTATTATTACAGGGAAAAAGGAAATCATTTTCAAATATTTTATATAAAATGGAGTCTATGGGAGGCGGCCTTTGCATAATTCGGAGCTTTCTGGATAACAGGTTTCCAGGTAACAGATTCAATACCTGTAATACTGTACTGTCTATACAGTACATTTCAGTCAGCAATTAGTAATAAGCATGAATTTTACATGGATAAAAAGTGTTAAACAGATGTGAAGTAAGATAAGCCTAAAAAACAAAATGACCAAAGGTAATTGCGGACTGGTTGTTAATGATAGATAGATGGATAGACAGACAGACAGACAGACAGACAGACAGACAGATAGATAGATAGATAAAAGGTTGATAGATGGATAGATAAAAAGATAATAGATAGCTGATATAGATAGATAGATAGATAGATAGATAGATAGATAGATAGATAGATGGATTAAAAGATAATAGATAGATAAATGATAGATATATAGATAATTATGCCACACCCATATAGCCACCTTGCACGTTTATTGCGGAAGAAACGTGCAAGGGGTTCTTTGCTTGCAGCAGCCTGTGTGCCTTGGATAATTTTCTACTTGAATGATTTGTGAGGTGGCCGAACCTCTACCATTGAACACCAGACATTGCATAATATAATTTGGGTGTGCGAGAGCCAGCTGTATTTCTACACCCATATAGACCTTATAGTATAGAACCACATACAACATTACAATTGAATGCCCAGATATTGGAATAAATAAATGAAAAGGAGTGAGGCATTGAATACAATGTTGCCTCCCAACAAGAAGACATGGGGACAGAATAAAACTGCCATAGCTTACTGCTTACATACGTGTTTAGTCAGGAGAGTAGAAAACTTGATCTCAAATGCAAAGATAAATCTTCTGTAACTGCTGCATAAGCTGTGGGGAAAATGGCTGTAGCAAAACTTATTAAAAGTAATCAAGGTAGAATTCAAACCATGTGTTAAAATAAAGTGCAGCAGCTACAAACAGCCTCACAAGGAAGTGAGCAGCAACAATGGAATCTGTCTTCATTTCCCCTACTTGCTGTAAATTAAGGTATCAATATTAAATAAATGGAAAATGATATCTTCCATGTGCAAACCCAATGAAATACACTGGCGTTTTATAGCAGCTCTGGAAAATGACCTGCAAATGCTAAAAATAAAAATAAATAGATAAGTAATAAATAAATAGATCAGTATTTTTTTGCACAGGCCATGTGTTCCAACCTCAGTCACAAGTATGTTGGATTGCATCACAACTCAAAACAATTGAGTCAGGGGTATTAATGTCTAATGGCACAACCTTTGATAAAAGTTTTATTGTTCAATTAACAGCAAAAGACTTTGTAGTGGGTCAATAAACATTTGATTTGCAAAAATGACACAAGTGCTTTTTTTTAAGGAAAAATTACTTTAGAATTATAGACTAACTGAGGGGAAAAACAGCAGCACAGCCACGCGTTGGCAAGAAAATTCTAATCAGATTTGACTGTCCATCTAAGAAGTTTTTTATAAATAAACAATCATTCATTTATCCAGAATGCTCAAGATTTTTTGAGATAAGGGACCTTTTCATATCAGACCAGTCTGCTGAAGAAATAAGTTAAACATTAAATAAACCCAACAGAATTGGTTTACCTACAATAAGGATTCATTAGTCAAAGAATGATTTGTTTAGCATACAACTGCACAAGATGACATTCAAAAACAATAACACAACCCTTAGAGGTCCTATAAAATGTAGCTTTTAATGTAATAAAATTTGTTGATAAATACAAGGATGTGCAGAATAGGAGATATCCAATTTCCAGGAATGCCCCATATATAATAATACAAATAAGTTGTCAGGTTTAGAAATTATAAGATAACTGCCAAAACATAGTGAGATTCCAGTATTTTATATCTGACAATTCAAGTGCCTAAAGAATTATAACTAGATATAGCAAATATTGCACATGTTCTTCGTTTGTAGTTGCAACAGCCTAGAAAAGCACCAAAAGCTAAAATGTCCAAATTTGCACCTGGGCAACAATTGAAACACATGCTTTTACATGCATCTTACTTAAGGGCTCTTACACATGAGTGTTTTTTCTGAGTTTTTCAAATGCATGCTGAGCGAGAAAAATTGCATCCATTGTGTGTGTCAGGACTGCCAGAAGCATCAGACGGCGCTGCTCACCTTGAACACATGGGTGCAGTGTTGATGCATGATGATGTCATCACTGGTGCCGGGTTTTTGTCATGAAAGGGTGCCCTGGACACTGAAACCCTGCCCAATTATAGGTTTCTTGTGCTATAGAACCTGGGTGTGTTTGCTATTGTTATCCTGATCCTGATCCTGATTCCTGCCTGAAACTCTGACTTTGAACCTAATCTGCCTGCCTCCTGAAACTTTGCCTGGACTTTGACTATTCTCTTGTTTAACCCCTCGCATACCATGATCTTGGACTCTGGTTCCTGGCTTCCTCCTTGATCCGGACTACTCCCTTTGGGAGCCACTAGGCCCCCTGACAGTGTGTAAATGCTAAACAACTAAGTGTGTTTTTTCTGTTCCAAACCCAGGCTCTGTTCCATTGATAGCGGAACAAACATCAAGGAATGCAACATGCTGTGTCTAAAACGCACTGAAATGCAAATGGAGTAAAACACAATTCAGAACGCTCATGAGTACAACCAGGCAGGATATAATGGAATCAATTAGTGAATGTTTATTTGCACTCAAATTTGCACTCAATTAACAATGCAATGAAATACAATAAGTTGCAGTTCATATGTTATTTGCTTGATTCTGATACTAATTATATCAGCTGCCTGTTTAAGCCTTAATGGAAAAGAGCATAATAAGAAGCCATATATTTGCTATTAGAGCATATATTTCAACTGCCTTTGACAGAAAAAAATATCTTGAAATCCAGATAGCTTTACTCTTTTAAGAAATGTGTTCTCTCTATATTAAAAAAGGCCTTAAAGAGTAACACATTCAGGCTTCCAGGCACATTCAGTCTTAACCCACCTGCTAAAACACAAAAATACAGTCTGTTACATCTCATATGACTACAACGAACACCTGACTGTGTGTCCGAGACAAAGGTTATGCTTCTGTAGCATAACAGCCATAACACAGATTTTATAGGACAAAAATCCTAGAGCTGTCAGCAAGCAGAGAAATGACTCTGCACAGAGATATATATAAGGGCCATAAAAAAATAAAGATGGAAAATCAGGAATGCAGAAATAAGACATAATGGTCCCAAAGGCCTATGTTTCTAGCATTTCTTATGCTTTCATTCATATGCAGCTGGTTGACTGAGAGCATTAAGCTTGTACTTCCTATGGAAGAGAAAGAACCCTCCCACTGGAGTAATGAACGAAAAGTAATGCAGAAACTCAACACCATCATATCATTTTACTTTTTGTTTATTAGTCTATTTGGTGAACTCTCCTGAAAAGTGGCCCACTTGTAACTGAGCACCTTGAGTGAATTCAACAGTTAACAGTGGTACTTTGCATCCAGTATACAGTTTTATGCTTTAAAAAGTCTGTGGGATAGTCATATGCATATATAATTGGCTGAAGGTTCAGATGGTTGATTTAATAGCAGACCTGTATCTCCTTAAGGAAAGGGGTCAAAAGGCAGTATTACTGAGGACAATCAATTTTAATCAAGTTATTAAAGCAACTTAGGACATGTAGGTGTAAGCCTCTATGCGTGCACCCAGTCGGTGCCAGGTTAACTAGGGCGCCTGACTGGCATAGCCCAACTCTGTTCTGCACAAACAGACCTGACATACTGATGCAAACTTTGGCTAAGTTAGCCAAGGAGAAAATATACAATTTAATTAATATACTCCCTAGCCTCCAATATATGCAATGCATTGTATAATGGCATTAACAGATCAGTAAAGAAGAAAAATGACAAAAGTGCCCAAGGTATTGAGAAAATTGAAGTCTTGATCAGCGAGGACCTGACAAATACTGTACTGTTCCAATGGTTTGTGTAGTCAGAGGCAGGTGTACAGGCAGAAGTGCAGATGGATAATGGTTGTTAATTAAAAGTTAGAGGTATATGGGAAAGTAGCTCGGAATTGAATTTGCGTTAATTGTACAAAACACTATATTTGAGTTTGCAGCATCTTTAGTCATAGTACACAATTCATGAGAGTCAGATAGAAAGAGGTAAAAAAGCATGAAACAAGTTAAGGCTTTAATGCACAAACTAACAGGGGTACTGGGTTGTGCACGTACTTTTAAGATGATTGAGAAACGTGAGCTTTCCTAAACATGTATATAATAGGATTTGACATACAAATACAGGTCATATATTTTCTTTACCCACAAGCAATGTATAGCCAAGGCCCAGAAGTCAGTGAATTTCTGATTGATTAACAAAGACTTGAAAACTTTCTGGAAAAAAGAACATAACTATCAGCTGAACAAAAGCCTTTAATAAGGGTTGCTGAGAACCATGACCAACTGTGTTTATGAGCATCTTAATTTGTGATTGTCTTGGTTTGATGTACTTGAATTTCTATCTTAATGGCCTTCCCATCTTATCACTCCTCGTTGCCCCCCAGCCCGCACAATTTTATGCATTTATTCTCTGTTTTCTTTTTTGTGTACTAATATTATCCACTTTAATTATGGCAGTTGTTTATTTTACCAGAACCTTTGTAATCTCGGGGAAGTCTGATTGTTGACTGAGGTGAGTGAAATGTATGAGTTGCCTTCTAGATGTTCGTAATGTTTCTTATTTGCAAATCCAAATAAAAGATTTATATCAGGAAAAATAGAGCACTGGATTTTGGAAGTTGGCTTTTTGCAGGATTTGGAGAAACGCTTAATACTGTATCATTTTAAAGGAAAAACGAATAATAAAAACTTTGAAGGCTTGGTTAGAAACCTTTCCATTTCAGTGTCCACCAGGAAACCTCATCTCAAGGGCCAACACTCCCCCCGGTCAAAATAACGCCTACAAATAAATTTCAAAATTAAAATTTTTTTTTTTAAAAACTGAAATGGCCTTAACAATATTAAATAATGTTTTCAGTGCAAGAACCATCTGGAGTGCTGCAGCCTACATTTTTTTTACAGAGCAGAGCCACGCGGAGTTGTTTACCTATAAATGAACTTTTAGTCTCACGTAGAGAGTGATATTCTGAGACAATTTGCAACTGGTTTTCATTTTTATTTGTGTTTTTTCAGTTGTTTAGCTTTTTATTCAGCAGCTCTCCAGTTTGCAATTTCAGTAATATGGTTGATAAGGTCCAAATTACCCTAGCAACAATGCATTGATTGAATAAGAGACTGGAACATGAATAGGAGAGGCTTAAATAGAAACATTAGTAATAAAAAGTGGCAAAAGCAATACATTTGTAGCCGTACAGAGCATTTCTTTTTAGGTGGGGTTAGTGACCCCCATTTAAAAGCTGTAAATAGTCAGAAAAAGAAGGCAAATCATTTTAAAAAATTGAACCAACCCTTTAATTACTTGGCACAGAACTTCATTTATCAGCGTTGCTTTAGTCCTACTCACTCAAGTACAACCACCAAGTCAATCACTCAGAAACCTTCCAGTTGTATTGTTTTGCTCAGAAAGGCATGCAAATAATGGCCTGGCTCTGTGGCATTTTCCTAGGCCAGATAATTTTTTCTTATTATTGCACATCATTTACAGGATAAAACTACCTGAGTCTACCTCATTCAGACACTGCTCATTTTATGTTACTTGAAAGAAAATGATTTACACACGCAAATTTTATTTGGTTTCATCATGGGTGTACAGTATTAAAGTAATTTACCACCCTTGAAATGGCCCTGATTCATAATGCATATATTTCCTCCTTTGTTGACAGTTTATTGTGTTGAGTACGTTTCATTATTTTTCTGGGGTTTTTTATGATATGGGAATAGTCTGCTGCCGAGTCCTGCCTGCCTGAAACGTAGGATTTACGTTCAGTTGTTCACTGGGGCAGGCACAGTGCAGGCCGGCCGCTAACAGTATCACAGAGTAGGGCATCACATGACGCGAGTAGGGTCCTCAGCTCCAAGCCTCCACTTGCTTACATGAGGTACACAGCAGAGTGCAGAGTGATGCGAGCGGTGGGCTCTTCCCAGTGCTCTTCTGATTTTGGTGGGGCCCACCACCCGCGTTTCAGTACAGTATTCAGATGGCCCACCTGGTACAAGAGCAATTATTTTTATTGTGCACTGGCAAATTTAATTAGAGAGTGGGCCTAGGGGCCCACCAGGTTTTTCCCGGGGGCCCCAGCAGGCCAGTCCGACCCTGCATGCATTTGTGCATGGTGCAAGTCTGGCAGTCCTTCTAACTGTTGGCCTTCCACACACAGTAAATACCCTGCGTCTTGCTCCCACTAGGATGTTCGTATTCCAAGATAAACCATTAAAACATAACTTCAGATATAACGATTATTTCAGAAGATTCTGAAACAGAATCATTTCATAGACAGTTGAAGTGGGCAAATAAAATACACACAAAGACACATTACATTTAAGCTAACAAAATGGAATATCACGTTATTATTTTACAGTCGCTTTTTATGCACTCCGCATCTTTTTCTATTGCACGTACGGATGTCTGCAGTGTAGAATATTTACATAATATCTGGATATTGTCATTGCGCTGTCTAAAGGCTTCTGAAAACAAGCATTTCGCTGGGGAGGAGAGAAAGGCAGGCCTAGTGGGGAAACGCTGCACTTGCTCAATGTCTATGGTTTTACACACTTCCAGATGTGCAGCCCATTAACAATGCACTAACTGAAAACCTCTTTTTGAAACTTAAGAATGTGCAAATTGCATTAAAACCTCTTTGCCCTCATTAATGGCATTGTTACAATCCCAGTCCTCTGGAAAATGTTTTTTGGCATTTGTTTAACTTTTTTAATATTGCCACTTACTCACTTTAACTGCCATTCTTTCAAGCCCTTATGTTTTTAATAGGTCAGGAAAAGCAGCATGCCATCTTTGTGATCATTTAAACATAAACAATTCCTAAAACAAAAGAATGCTGAAACATTTTGGTAGCAAGTATTTTAGTTTGGTCGCTTTGTTGAGCAGATTTGAGTACAGCAGCAGATGCAGATTGGCTTTTTAGGACTTTGTGGTTTCAGTGTTAAAGCTAAAAACATAAAACTGTAACTTCCTGTTCGCCAAACAATGCTGCAGTAATATGGTTATTATGTTTAATGTTATCATGAAAAAAACAATAAAATTACCAACATATACGCATATAAGCATAACAAAGCAAAAAGGCAAAAGTAATTTTATAGCTACTTGTATTCCCCTTAGCATTAAGCAGCATCTACATGATATCTTCTGAGAGTCTCTAAGTGCAATGGGACACAAGTTTTCACAAGATCTGGTAAGCCATAATAACTAATAAGATATTTTCCCTGTACTTAAAGAGTAACTGTGGCTGCTACTCACAAGACAGAGGTTATTAAATGCACTACGTGTACTGCATACATGATAAGATAATAAGAAGCACTGTATGCTGTGGATTTCTGTAGTATTCCAAAATCAGTTGAAGGAGTGGACCTGTATTCAGACCAAACAGGAGATGCTGCATCATATATAGGCAAAGGAAATGCAGAAGATATGTTAAAATCAGGCATGTATCAAACATAAAAGATGTGATTGTAAACTTTCAGCATTCATTTTAAAAGTAACAACAAGATGTGATATGGTACAATGTGCTCATATGCATTGGATTTATGCCTGTAACCCACTCTGTAAATGAAGGAGAAAAGTCTGAAGTGCCACTGCTTTTTTGACCCTTCTAAATATTGTTAAAACCAAGGATTGTTCTTGTAGTTTATCTAATTATCACTCTTATTTAATGATTGTATAGAGGTGTCATTACTAATCACAATTTATCCAAAGAAAGTAGTTACCCCCACACAAATATATTTTATTTTTCCAAAATTGATTTAAAACATTAAATTGCCATTAAGGTGTATCAATTAGTGAAAGTGCTTCTTTTACTGTGCAATGATATTTAATCAATTAATCATTCAATATAATTATCAATTCATTTATTAAGTCATTTAAATCATGTAAGAACTTATTTTAACCATCAACTCTAGTTATCAATTCATCAATTGCCAGTGCTTTAATTCATTAATTAAAGTGCCAGTGCTTACATATAATACCAATGATTTATGAATTCATATTAACTCTCAATTGATTATACCTTCTAAATATTGGATAACACAGGTACATACACTGGAGCAGGATGATGGTATCACTTTCTACAAGATGAGATAGCGATAACAGGTTCAATTCAACTGCCTACATGTCCTATCTTGAAACTCTAAGGGGCTGATTTTCCAAAAATAGAATTATCTTTTTTTTTTTTTGCTTGATTCAAGAAAACCACAGAGAAAAACTGCAGATGCAGAAAAACGCACAAAATGTCAAATAGTCAGGATTTATTAAAGGAAAAAAAAAACACAAAATGTCACCATAAAAAATCTGGCAAGTAAAAGCTTTTTCTCGTCCGCTATTTTTCCCCACAATCTTGATTTTTGATAAATCTGATCTCAAGTTGCTTGATAAACTATTGCGTAAACTATTAAGTTAACAACAGAGAATATAAAGGGGAATTTTTTTTAAAAAAAATTGTGTACAATGTCTTTTTGGTTTGCTTTTTTTCCAACAACAACTAACTATGTACAACATTACAACATTAAAACGTATTTTAAGAGAGAATTGTCCTTTTTAAGCAGTTATATATATATATAAATATACATCTGAAGGCTCACAGATACTTCATATTAAAGTCAGCCAAGTCGGATGCAATCGCTGGCTGCAAAATATAATTGGACTCAACGAAAAGCTGCAGATAAAGACTGCATTACATCCGGCACCGCGCGATTGTCGGATGTGAATGCAGAAAACAGCGTCTTCATCCGACAGTCTAACCATGTCGTTTTTACCTGCGACTTTCAGTCCCATTATATTTTGGCAACTGCACTTGCATCTGACTTGTCGCCTGTGTTTCGTTGCCACGCCGATCAAACGAAAAATGCCCATGGAGTTCAGCCCTAAGTGTCACATAACTGAAGCAACTGACACAAAAATCATAAGCGAGAAATGTTGTAATTATTGTAAAAGCCTTATATTTCAATTATTTATAGAGCTCCAACATGTTTTTGGAATGTGTGCTTTGCAAAAATTGTTCATTTACATCAGTCCCTATCCCAGTGGAGCAATCTAAAGTCCCTCATATTTACAAACACACCTGTATGTTTTAGAAGTATAGGAGAAAACTTATGCTACCATATTGATAAGGACAAAATCTGCTGTACAGGTTCATACCCCAAAATTGTGTTTGTATTTGCTGCCATTATAGGGGTAGATTCACTAACAGGCAAATTTTCGCCAGTGTCAGCTTCGCACACCTCGCCAGGCGCACATCTACGCCAATTCACTAATATGTGAAGTTTCATCCTGGGCGCCGAACGCTGGCAACTTTTCACTGGTGTTACTTCTGCAGTACAAGCATTTCATAGCAAATATGTGCTAGCGTTTGTTTGTGCCTAGCGAAAATTCCCTAGTGATCTTGCGCTTAGGTCAATTTGCATAATTTAAAGTTGTATGGGGGTCTGTATTATAAATGCTGGTGCTAATGCTTGAAGTTACCACTTTTTATTAAAAATATCCAGGAAACCTAAATAAAGACAAGAGAATTTATATAATGCCACATGAGCCCACTGTAAAATGAATGTTACATTAGGAAATGTCTGGAGAAAACCAATTACCCAAAAAAAAGTTTGTTAGGACTTTTGCAGGCAATCCCGCTTAATAAAAGAAAAAGTCGCCATCGTTTTTTGAACTTTAATGCATTTTTGGCACACAGGATATGATGTAAGTGAGGAAGACCTAGCTTCTTTTAAGCACTTCACCTGGTCTTAAAGGGATACTGTCATGGGGAAAAAACATTTTTTCAAAATGAATCAGTTAATAGTGCTGCTCTAGCAGAATTCTGCACTGAAATCCATTTCTCAAAAGAGCAAACAGATTTTTTTATATTCAATTTTGAAATCTGACATGGGGCTAGACATTTTGTCAATTTCCCAGCTGCCCCATATAAAATGTTTAATTCTATATTTATTCTGTAGAATGTTTTACCATACCTGAGTAAAAAGCTCTAGAAACTCTCTGTATGTTTAGAATAGGAGCTGCAGTATTAATGTGGTGTGACATCACTTCCTGCCTGAGTCTCTCTCTGCTCTGGGCTCAGATTACAGTAGAGAAGGGAGGGGGGTGGGGAAGAGGAGCAAACTGAGCATGCTCTTGCCCAGGGCAATGAGGTTTAAGCTGAAGGCAGGAAGTCTGATACAGAAGCCCATGTGTACACAATAGAAGGAAAGAAATTCAGTGTTTCTTTTGACAGGGGACTCAGAGCAGCACTACTTTGGGGGTTTACTGGTATATTTAGATGGACCTTTCTGATAAGGCTTTCTTAATTTTAACCTTTCCTTCTCCTTTAAGTGGCGAAGTCAAATCTGGCAAAAGGTTCAGTAAAATCCGCACTTTACTGAATTTGCGGAGTAACTACCTTCGCCCAGAGCGAATAGTCGCCTGGCAATATGTGCAACCATCATATAAAAGGTACTGGATTATTATTGAGAAATGGGAAATCATTCACTGAACTCATTGCCATGTCAATTGAATATTTTTGAGCTCTTTTAATAATGGGTTTCAGGATGTTTGATCTCATATCATAATACGATTTTCAATGTATTGACTTTATTTATCCTAAAGCAGTCCTCCCCTCTCTCGTGTTGAAGTCCCTTAGAACCTGCCCCAGAGCAGCACAACTTTTTTCTAATAAAACACCAGCCTAGTAAACATCTCCTGCCCACAATTTTTTGCAATTTAAGAAATCACGCCCCTCAAAGACTAAAGCTGGCCATAGACACACAGATCCTATCGTACGAATCAAGGATTCTTATAATTTTCGGATCGTGTGCCGACATCTTTCGTCCGGCGGAGATCAGTCGTTTGGTCGATCGGTCAGGGTTGATTTTGACCCGACCAATCCCGCCGGAGCCCATTGTGCATCGTAATCAGATTGTTTGGCCATACAGACGAACAATCAGATTACCCCTGATATAGCCATGCTTGTTAATGGCATATAGGGGATCTTTGCATCTATGGCCACCTTTAAAGACACATTGAAGTCAGTATATCGTTTAGTGTAAAAGAGATACTGACACCAGAAAATAACCTTTTTTTATATCATAATATTATAATGCCATAAAAGTGCCTGATGCCTGATGCTTTTACATTACCTTTCTTACCCCCATGTTCCTCTATGAGGGGGCTGCCATATTTCTGCAGCAGGAGTCTGACAGACTGAGAAGGGACAGGTTGGCAAAACAGTCAGGTTTAGGAACTTCAAGTAATAATTACTTACAAAAGCAGAACTATCAGCAAAAAACGACCAACTTGACATATATGTAACTGATTTAATGTAGATTAATATTTTAAAAAGAACATTTTTAATGTCAGTATCACTTTAATGTATGAGGGGTGGATATGCTGATACAGTGTAAAGGTGGACCAAGTCAGCACCGTTTTTGCAGTCAGTGTATATCAACCTTAGTTGCTGAGAGGGTCGCTTGAGTAGTACTAAAATAGTAGGCAAGTGTTTTGAATGCTGAGATTTTTTTTAAAAATATAATTTATTGCCATGGAATGGAAGCAGAGCCTTTACATTCTCCTATTCAAAATCCAGGAAAAATAATCTGTAATACACCATTTGATTGCATGTTACCTTCCCAGAGGGCACATCAAATGAAAAAAACAACATTTTAAAACAACAGACTTATTTGATATGAAAGATTGCTATATTGTGTTTAGTCAAGTCAAAATAAGATGCAATGAAAATGAAAGAAAAGAAACTGAACAGAGACACAGCAAAAAACATTTAAGTCAGTGTGGCTTCTTTCATCAGAGAGCTTTAGGCATCTGTTTACTAAAGTGTGCTAAAATTTTACACATAAATATGCAAATGCCTGTTCACTGCGCGCATTTATTTATCAGCTCATAGGTTTTTGATTGGCTATAATTGTTTATTCTGATTGTCACAATGCTCCTTTGATTACTTTGTCTGGATGTACAAAAAATGATGTTTCCTGTACAACCTTATCAGAAATGAGAATGTTATAGCAGAACAAATGACTGATAATTCTGGATAGAATTAGCAATGGCGTTAACTGTTATGTTTGTGTAATTAACTGCAACTATCACTAGGCAAATTAAGTTCAATTCTGTTTATTGAACTGCGTCACAGTAATAATTTTCACTACAAAACAAATTGAAGATAAATTTACTCCCACTTTTAGTAAACAAATGTCTACATTCTGTGTGAAGCTGGGAGATACACTTATTGAGCCAAGGAACAAACAGTCAAAATGCTTTAAATGCGGTGTTTTAGGGGCCCATTCATTAAGTTCGAGTGAAGGAATAGAAGAAAAAATGCTTCGAATTTCGAAGTGTTTTTTTGGCTACTTCGACCATCGAATTGGCTACTTTGACCTTCAACTATGACTTCGACTTCGAATCGAACGATTCTAACTAAAAATCGTTTGACTATTCGACCATTCGATAGTCGAAGTACTGTCTCTTTAAGAAAAAACTTTGACCCCCTAGTTCGCCACCTAAAAGCTACCGAACTCAATGTTAGCCTGTGGGGAAGGTCCCCATAGGCTTGGCTAACTTTTTTTGGTCAAAGGATAATCCTTCGATCGTTGGATTAAAATCCTTCGAAACGTTTGATTCAAAGGATTTAATCGTTCGATCGAACGATTATTTCTTCAATTGGTCGATCAAAGTATTTGCGCAAAATCCTTCGACTTCGATATTCGAAGTCGAAGGATTTTCATTCCCCAGTCGAATATCGAGGGTTAATTAACCCTCGATATTCGACCCTTGATGCATTTGCCCCATAGTGAACTGGTATATGGTTCATCCATGATAAAGGGGATTATGATGCCGTGCCATTGTGCTACAGGCTACCAGAATAACACTCCACCACACACAATCTAAAGTTAATAGGGGTGCCTGGGGAAAGAAATTAGAAAACATTTTACATTATTTTAATTTTACTATAAAATAAAACTATGTTTTCCTGCTTGTTTAGAGTCATTTAATTGGCCATCAAACCTAATTTCCTTTGATTGCTTTAATTTCTCTTGTATTTTGGAATGTTACATTAAAGCTAATAACATGTTGTTCAACAGCGGTTAAAAAAATGGATGTTACCCATCCATGTGCTTTTAATGATCAATAAGAATTTTGTTTTGAAGTTCACACATTATAAGGAAGCAAATGAAAATAGCTGTGTCATTAATGCACAAAGAAAATTAAGATATCTTTAAATATGGTTAAAAAGCCAAAATAACATATATATATATATATATATATAAAACATAGATATCTTTAAATATGGTTAAAAAGCCAAAATAACATATATTCTAAATTCATAGTTACTTTATAAGATTTAAAGACAGACTCCATACTTGGAGTCATGCTGTATCAGACGGTAAAAAAATATCATCATATGATGCAATTGGGAAAACATGTTTGTGCTCGTGACCTGTATTATATGGGATCCGTTATCCAGATACCCATTATCCACAAAACTCCAAATTACTGGAAGGTCATCTCCCACAGACACCATTTAATCAAATTATTAACATTTAATTAATCCTTATTGGAGAAAAAACAATAAAATTGGGTAGAATCAATGTTTAAATGAATAATTAGTACACTTAAGGTATGGAGATCCAAATTATGGAAATACCCTTTATCTATAAATCTCCACTTCCTGTCATTCTGAATAAAAGTGCCAGTAACTGTAGTACTTATTTATACAGGTATAACTTCGAATAGAACCAAATAAATGAGTGTTGCACAAAAAAGCTTTTTCTAGACTGGCCATTTGCATTTACAGTGGGTGCTAACATCTTAAGAAAACATATGTATATAGTGGAGAACTGTTTTAATGTTTTGTCTACTTTAGAATAATCTCAAACCTTTTAATTGCTATGTATAGGTTGGTGTTCTCTTTGCTTGATGCCTTTTTGGGGATGGGGACAACAAAGAAAAAATGAGCCGAATTTGGGAAACATCAAGGCTTATGTGGGTCGGCCAGGGGTTGAATAAAGGGTGTTAAAAATTGCCATCAATTAGCTATAGCTGCCCTGGCCGCTATAGCAAATTTGCCAGCAATGTACTTGACAATAAGTTTGTGCTTTACTTGCTAGGTCGGTAAAATAGGGGACCAATGGCTACCCTAATCTTAACATACAGCCCCCAAACTCATGCCACTTATATTTCCAGTTGCAGGAGTGCTTTGGTCCCCTAATTACAGCATGAGTATGAGTTCATCAGCACTTGCTCCTGTGCATCAAGACTCTGCAAGCCCTTGGCAGCAAGCTGTGCAAGGGGTTCACAGCAAGCTAGAAGAAAGGCAGATCCACTTACACAGAAGCTATACATAGGAGGGGTAGGTGTAAGATGATTAAGTCAGAATTCAGTGGATAGAGGTAAAGAATACTTTTAAAATAAAGCAAGCCCAAACAAATGTTTACTATCCCAAAGGTACTTTGCTCCGATACATGGTTCCTTACAATTTTCAACAATGCAGCAGTTCCACTTGATGAATTTTATGCAACCTATACTGCAATTTATATTTGATTTACCAGATGGACAGCAATTTGCATCTGCATTGCTAAAATATGTACAGATTGGGTTGTATGCTATTTTGGGTACTTGCAGTGACTATATAGTTCTGGGATAACTGCTGCAGTGTAGGTAAAGAAAACTTGTCACTTTGCACCATTTTGAGTACTTTGCATTTGCAAATTAGCCCTTTATTATATGAATAGGGTAATACTGTATAATTATGTGACTTATATATCCTTTGTCTACAAACTCACATAACTTATAGATAATGTCCTACCTAATGAAAAACTGTTCTCTGTCTTTCTGGAAAGAAATCCACCCTAAATAAAATAGCATAACAGATGGAAAACCACTTGGTTGAAATGTTGCTGTGCGTATCAGTTTATGGCACCCTATAGATTTCTCAGTTTGCAAACTTTGCACTGCATAGATAAGTGCTTTTATGACCGTATACATCAGGACAAATTAGATACTTATGTTAGGAACATTTTCACTTCTATTTTGTTGGTAGTAAAAACATGTAGTAGAACTCACACTTTTTATTCCTGAGAGAAATGTCTTTTTCAAATGTAACCTATTTTTTAAGCTAAAAGTCAGAAAATGTTCCATTGCTCTAATCGGCTTTTAAGATCTCTCATTTCATAATGTATGTTAACTACACATGCAATATTATAAAAATGTACACTTCTATCTCAACATGTACTGTACAAAAGTCCTTTATATATCTGGCATTTGCAAGTAACTTCTAGTGATGGGCGAATCTGACCCTTATTGCTTTGCCAAAAATTTGCCAAACAGCAAAAAAGTCACCAAACGCTGGACGTGTTTTCACATGACTTTTTTTTATCCATTAAAGTCTATGGGAGTTTTTTTTCGCTGCTAAATATTTCTCTCATCCCTAGTAACTTCCCATTTATCTCTATGGTTGGTTTTTGTTGAGCTTCTATTATGAGTACATGTTGAGTTTCTATAATAAAGGCGTATTCTGCCATATTTAAAGTAGTTATAGCACTATTATACCGTTATCTAGTTATCACTAGGACACAGGATATATATATTATCAGTATATCATTCTCTATAAACAATGGGGGGAGGATTATCCATAACAACTCACACTCACTGCTACATTCAACCATAGGAATGTAGTCATATAAAATATCTGCTTTATTTTGACCTGCTTTACCCTATTGCCTATTCAGATGTTTGTTTGTATCATTCATTATCAGTTCTACTCATATCAAAATACCTGTGTTCAGTTGTGTTCAATATCTTTCTTCTCAATGGATGAAACATGCATTCTGGTCCTACATATCAGAGCCCATGTAATTTGGTACCACGTGTTGTTTGGAATATTCACCACAGATCATGAAATATGCCATTTTACTATTTATAAACCACTATCAGGGGTATATTTACAGAGGAAGCAGAAGGGCCCAGAAGGTATAGGGGGCCCATGAAGCCCTAATTATATGTTATATGTTATAGACCTTTTTTGTTATATTTCATGCTTCCACTAAGAAAAGGAAACAAACAAGGGGTACACTAATAAATAATGGTGTGACACCATTGACTCCATTATTAAGCAAACATGCAACAAAACAATAAACAGCATTTATGCATTATGCATTGTGTGTCATGGAAAGCACAGAACTCTGTCTCTTGTACAGCTAGAGCTCATTATGGCTACAATTTGATATTTAATTTATCTCTTTACAGGTTTATACCAAGGGAACGTAAAGGCCCTCAAAGTTCATAAAAGATTAGATAACAGAGCACAACTTTTATGTCAAGAACAGTACAAAACAAACGGAAGGAACAGTATACGGAAGGAACAGTCGAAGCAGATACAGGGAAAGTGAAAGCTAAATAAAAGCTTCAAGAATATCTCATTCAGGTGTTATAATCTACATAAAAAATTAATTTTTAAAGCAGTGACAAGTAGTTAAATTGGAACTTTAAGGCAAAGGTATACAACAGTCCGTATTGATAACAGTTTTATTCGATTCTTATACAATATAATCATGATGTAATCCACGCTGTTGTGCAGCTACAATATGCAACACAGTTTGCGTAGCAGATCTTCCAGTAATCTGCTCCATTACACCTTTCCCGTATTTATTTTGCTAGGGACCATGTCAAATAAAAGATATTTATACCAGGGTTTGTTTGTTTTTTAATGTTGACATTTTTTATTTATTTTCCTATTATAGATGTTGAATTCAGCATTGTCTGGCCCTTAAAACATGGTAATATTTATTTTTCTGAGCTAGAAAAAAAGGTCAAATAGATAGGAGGAAGAAACATCTCTCTCTTAAACAAATAAGTATTAGCATTTTCCTCCACACTGGATGGGTTGACTTTGATATGACACATATTGAATGAATCTGTTTTTCAGGCGCCAAGCAAGATACATCTTAATGCAGACAGGTCGGCGACATGAACCCTAATGGTCCTTATCTTAATCTTGTTTAAAAGCATCTTAGATTTCTATGCAATCTTTTTCACTTTTTGACATTTATTTTCAATGCCTTTGTGCTATTTTCAGATTGAATGAGCATCAATTGTCCAAAGCATCTTTGCACTTGATTTTTTATGTCTTTAGGCCAAAGTTAAATCTATAATAGTACAATATCCATATTTAATATTATTGCTAAAAATTTGGTATGTATTGTCAGAAAAACACATATTAAACCTGTAAGACACTTTTGAACAAAACAGTGGATTTAAAGTAAAAGCCAGAATTAGGAAAAAAATATTGCTTTCTTAAATTCCTATTCTATTTATATTGCTAGTATGTTTAAAGGAGAACTAATCCCCCATTGAGAAAAGCCCACTACTAATGTTTCCTCAAATTCCTTCTTGGCAATGTGAGCAAAAAAAATCTTTTGTGCGCACATTTTAAACTTATGTGCACATTTTTTTTTTTAAAAAAAAGTGTGTGTAGGTCAGGATAAATGTATAATTTAGTGTTTTCACACAAATTTCTTTGAGCGCACCACAATTTGTTGTGTACGCTGGCCTTAAAATTTGTGTGCATGCACACAGCTTAGAGGGAACCTCCACAGTCGCCCCCACCTTTGTCCTCCTGGCATAGTACATTAGTGTAAAATGTATCCCTGAATATCAATTTCATGCAGGGTAGCACAGCGGAGCTCAAGGATGCCATCTTCCACTCTTTGGTCTTCTTTGGAAAGGGACCACCAACACTGATATGTTTGGCGCATGTACAGTTGGAACCAGTCCAGTATTTGTGCCACCTGCACATGTGCAGGAAAGCTCGGTAAATTATCGAAGGGGAGGAAGAAGACCGAAGATGTGGAAGATGGCACCCTTAGCACCGCTGCACTACTCTGCATGGATACAGGAGATTGACATTCAGTGACACTTTTTGCACTAATTCACCATGCAGGGAAGTAGCAGGGAGGGGGGATAATGGAGGGTAGTGGATGGGCTTTTCTCATGGGGGTTTAGTTCTCCTTTAATAAAGCTTGCAGACTGTCACCCAATTTGCCCTTTTTCCTTTAATGGTCTGAGAGAAGAATACACGTGCCAACCAATAACAGTAAGGCTGCAGTAGACATGTTTATGCATGTTCTATAAATCAAGGTGTAATAGTGTGACCATTGCAGAATATCAGTCTGAGTATGATAATAAAATTTAAATCCAGATCCAGTGGCATTAGCTGGGACCATATTTGTTTAACAATGTTAATTGCGCACGCGGGTCATAATTATGCACGATTACATTTGTTTGTAACTAACCAAATTACAAAATGGCTGTGCAAGTTCCATAGTTATTATTATTATTATTATTATTATTATTAATAACATGTATTTATATAGCGTCACCATATTGCGTAGCACTGTAAAGTAAATGTGATTATACAACTAAAGCACATGAATTATATACATAGAACATATGGAGCTACATACAGTACATCACAATCAATACTAGTATAAAAGGTGAGGAAGGCCCTATGCAGATAGAGCTTACACTCTAAAGGGAAGCGAGTAATACACAAGGTGTGGGAGTGGGCAAGATCGAATTAAGTGGGTGAGAAATGTGGTACTGTATGTGGTGTTGCGTTTGGTAGTTAAGCAGAGTGAGGGTAGGCTTCTCGAAAGAAGTGCGTTTTAAGAGATTACTTGAAAGCAGAAAGGTTGGGAGAAAGTCAGACAGACCGTGGGACAGAGTTCCAGAAGAGGGGTGCAGCTCTTGCAAAGTCTTGAATGCGAGCATGTGAGGAGGTAATGAGAGAAGAGTTGAGTAGCAGGTCAGTAGAGGAGCGTAATAAGCGGTTGGGTGAGTATATAGAGATGAGTTCAGAGATGTAGTTCCCAAAGGTTTTGGTTTTGCCCTAAAAGCCTCCTCTTAACCAGTAATTAAATATTTTTCAGGAAATGATTCTATGTTAGGTTTGAATGGAGTGTTCGGGAGGAATTATTCTATTCACACAGCAAAGTAGACACTTAACATTGAGAAGTGTTTTATTATCCATTTATCACACATTACATCAGATTTTTTTTCCCTAGATGTAAAACATCAACCACATTTAAAAGACCCTTTGTCTGTCTGTTAAAAGAGTGTATCAAATTCATGTCAGTTACTTTAGAAAGCTGAAGCAATCCTGAGAAGGTTACTGGTGATACAAATCTTGAAAATACATTAATAATTCATGCAAAGTACATACCACATTATTTATCAGTGAGATAACAAGGACATCTTATCTAGAAAAAGCCCAGGTTTAACACAGGGAATGTTGTGATGCTACAAAAGTTTAGATGCCAACAAGAAACACAGAGGACAGGTGCCCTAGATGCATATATTGACTGTCAAGCAAAAAACAAAATAAACTTGTGTGTCCAAAAATAAATTTAGCATTTAAATGGTTAAAGGGCAAAAATTACTAACAGCATCGATTGAGTTGGGGATAATCCTGCCATGCAAAAAAGCAGCTGGATTTTGTTCATGCTCACTGGCATTCAAGGAAAATATTAATAAGCACTGGTACTATTTAGAGTTGAAATATAGACTGTTAATACTACTTAATTCATGTTTATACAATTAGATTTAGACCATCATTTATTCAAAATAGGTGCTGATTTAGGATGCAATACAAGTGCAGCATTTTAGCATTTTTGATGCTCTTTAAAATAAATTTGGAACTGAAAAGAGACTTCTGTTTTAAATAGGTACCGGCTGCCATGCTGGACTAGCGTTTTGCAGGGGCCTGTCCATGGCCATTTGCTTAGTAATAATTGTGATGTGGGCATTGCAAGTACAGGTATGGGACCTGTTATCCAGAATGCTCGGGACCTGGGGTTTTCCAGATAACAGATCTTTCCGTAATTTGGGTCTTCATGCCTTACGTCTACTAGAAATTAATTTAAACATTAAATAAACCCAATAGGCTGGTTTTGCTTCCAATAAGGATTAATTATATATTAGTTTGGATCAAGTACAAGCTACTGTTTTATTATAACAGAGAAAAAGGAAATAATTAAAATTAAAATTTTGGATTATTTAGATAAAATGGAGTCTATGGGAGGCCATTCCGTAATTCGGAGCTTTCTGGATATCGGGTTTCCGGATAAGGGATCCTATACCTGTACTATTTTTGCTGACAATACTAAATTGTGCAAAACTTCAAGTTCCATGCAAGATGTTTTCTTTGCTGAGTGATTTGAGATCTGGGCATCTAACTGGCAATGATAAATGCAAGGTTATATAATATTGGAATAACTACAGATGGGAAATATATATCAAAGCCATGGATGTGACAAAAGGCTCAATGAATTTTTACTCGTCATATACTGGCAAGTAATTAAATGAGAATCTTGTTATATAAAAAGAATAGCTATTGCAAACATTAAATGAAAAAAAAAGAAAGCTAATAGCACAATAAAGGAAAGCCCTTGAGCTATAAACGCAGAGGCTGCCTGACAAGGGATCCAAATGACCAGCAGCCAAATTACACTGGTTTATAGTTAAAGACTGGCAAAATCAGATGTAGCTGTGAGTGGGTGAGAAGGATTGAGTTATGGCAGGGGAATGCCAGGCTGGGGCGCAGAAAGACAGGGATGGGATGTGATGTCAGGGGAAGAAGAAGTTCACTTCCTTATCTTCTGAGCAGGTACAAACATACTACCTACACTCCCCTTTTTTGCATATTTTGTGAAATGTCAGGAATTTCCCTTTATGTTGTCATATTATCTATAAATAAGCAAATGTGGATGTTTTCCTGCATATACCGTTATATTGCGGTTTTGGCTCCGATCGTCATTGGGGTCAGGAAGAATTTTTTCCCTCTTGAGGCATAATTGGCAGTGGCTTCAGTCTGGGTTTTTTGCCTTCCTCTGGATCAGAACAGTGGATATTTGATAGTGTGTTTTAAGTTTTATTTGTCACAGCATAGGTAGGACCTTGTCAAAATACTGCACAGGCAAATTTAGAAGAGGGTGAAAGGAGGTTCTCTCCTGTGACTGCACAGTGGGTTGATTGATACAGACGCTACTACTGCTTGTGCTAGGTGACAGTCTGCTTGGATTTCCTATCATCGACACACTGCAGATTCCGGACCGACGGCAGGGTGGGAGATGCAGCTCCTGCTCATAGCAGAGTTTGGGGCCATCATCTCTATAGGTAGAGGCAGCCTAATACTCAGTGGTGGATATAATGACATAGTGCTGATCTCAAGTGAGGAGCGGCAGAGCTTAGTAGCGATCTCTTATGGAATTCTGGCTTTGAATATTGCCTTAGGGTGTGGCTGGAAAGGTCCTATTCATTTGAAAAAATGTGAATAAATGCTGTGGCCATTTTCACCATTTCTGGCTCCCGGTGTTTCATTACAGTATGTAACAATGGAGTTCATTCGGATGGCTGAAGGCGAAGGGTCAATTTTTTTGTCAAAAATACTTTATATCTAAGTTTATATCTAAGTATAACTTACATTCATTCACAACCATATTGACATACACCAGTCCTCACAGGCCCAAAATAAATTGGAATGCTAAACAGAACTTTGATTACACATATTCCAGGCAGACGATTTGGTTAGATGTGTTCAGTCACAGATTGTACCATTCATACAGTCTTTACAGATCCATGATCTAAGCTCAGTGCACACACAGACACCCACACACTTCTCCAGCTGCTTGGTGTAATATTAAAAGAGCAGGTGGTATGTGGAATGGAACTGAAACAATAGGTAATTAGTCAAGCATCATGTATATTTTATGTGTCCAGTTTAAAGCAGTAGCATAGAATCCCAATACCTTTAATAACAAACGGAATACCTATGATTTACTAGGCTTTCATTCTCATTTAATGCTCTGATAAAATAACACAGTCTGCTTTAATCATGCCATAAATGCCTTTACATTTTCTTTATACTGCCCTAACTACACAATCAAATTCAAGAAATAATGTTGTACTAAATGGCATTAACACATAAAGAAAAGTTTCATGTAAAAAAATTATAATAATGATAGTTTGCATACTAATTAATCATAAACCTCATTTCCAAAATATAAGCACTGAATTGTACTTTACAATAAAAAGTCAAAATTCTCCTCACAAAACGATTAACTATAAATTGAAAGCTATTACAGAAAGGAAAACATATAGTAAATCAGCTAAGAAAGGAACAAATGACAAAACCCTGCCGCACTCTATCCTTGTTGAAGTAACTTTTTTTCCCACCACTGCGCACTACTATTCATAAAAAAAAAAACGATACCCCTAAACATTACAGTTCTGTATAAAAGTACATACCATAATGGTGCTTACTGCAACTTCAAAGGGGTAACTATAGTGAAACTAAAAAATTATTTGAGCATCAACTCATTGGAAAAGGAGAGTTTTAAATACAATCACTTACCGTAGACCCTGGGCTTCTTCGCTGAAAAAAATACACCAGCCTGGAATACCTACTTTGAGCTCACAGGCTGCCATCTTTGAAGAATGTCCCACAAGTTCCACAGATTATGCATGTGTTACCAACTTCACTCTACTGCACCTGCCCCAGTCCACAGATGGCTGTAAAGAAGCTCCCACAGAATGTACCCCCAGTGGGTCTAAGGTAAATCATATTTACTGTGCATAACACATTGCCAACCCCCCAGTAAATAGAACTTCCCATATCTTTTAAATAATAAAGTTACTGCTTACCCTCTCAGCAATGTGTCTCTCTACATGCAGAGTCCGATTTTAATTCATGGTTAGGGCAAATACATTGGTGTGGGATAGAAAAAATAGAAGATGACCGACTCCGACACAAAGTTGCATGTATAGAGACAGATTGCTTAAAGGGCAATAATGAAGGATATCAATTTTCCCAGTGGTTTCCCCTTTGAGCATTAACTCATCCCTCTAGCTCAGAAGTCCCCAACCAGTGGCTCATAAGCAACATTTTGCTTGACTGTTGCTCCCAGTGGCCTCAAAGCAGGTGCTTATTTTCCAATTTCTGGCTTGGAGACAAGTTTTGGTTGCATAAAAACCAGCTGTACTGCCAAACAGAGCTTCCTGTAGGCTGACAGTCCACATAGGGACTATCAAATAGTCAATCACCACCCAGGAACTTTTTTCATATTGTGTTACTCCCCAACTCTTTTTATTTGAATGTGGTTTTTATTATTATTATTATTATTAACATGTATTTATATAGCGCCAACATATTGCGCAGCACTGTAAAGTAAATGTGATTATACAACTACATCACACAAATTACATATATAGAATATATGGAGTAACAAACGTCACAATCGATACAGGTACAAAAAGGTGAGGAAGGCCCTATGCATATGCATACAGTCTAAAGGGGAGGGAGTTATACACAAGGTGTGGGAGTGGGCAAGATCGAAGTAAGTGGGTGAGAAATGTGGTATTGTATGTGGTGTTGCGTTTGGTAGTTAAGCGGAGTGAGGGTAGGCTTCTCGAAAGAAGTGCGTTTTCAGAGATTTTTTGAAAGTAGAAAGGGTGGGAGAAAGTCGGACAGACCGTGGGAGAGCGTTCCAGAGGAGGGGTGCAGCCCTTGCAAAGTCTTGAATGCGAGCATGTGAGGAGGTAATGAGAGAAGAGTTGAGTAGGAGGTCAGTAGAGGAGCGTAGTAAGCGAGTGGGTGAGTATATAGAGATGAGTTCAGAGATGTAGGGTGGAGCAGAGTTGTGAAGTGCTTTGAAAGTCAGTGTCATTAATTTGAATTTGATTCTGAAAGGTAACGGAAGCCAGTGCAGGGATTGACAGAATGGCGAGGCAGAGGAGGAGCGGTTGCTGAGGTGTATGAGCCTCGCAGCAGTGTTCATTATGGACTGGAGAGGTGACAGTCTCTGGAGGGGGAGGCCAATTAAAAGCGAGTTACAGTAGTCTAGACGCGATATGATGAGAGAGTGAATAAGAATTTTGGCAGTGTCTTGGGTGATAAATGATCATATTTTGGATATGTTCTTTAGGTGGAAGTGACATGATTTGATAAGTGACTGGATATGAGGAGTGAATGACAGGGCAGAATCTAGGATAACCCCAAGGCACCGGGCCTGGGGAGAGGGGGTGATAGTGGAATTGTTAACTATGATGGATACTTCGGGGATGCTACTGGTGTTATTTGGAGGAAAGAGAACCATTTCAGTTTTGGAGAGGTTTAATTTAAGGTAGCGTTGCGACATCCAGGTAGAGATAGCGGACAGGCAGGAGGAGACGCGAGTTAGGAGTTCTGGGTTGAGATCAGGAGATGAGAGATAGATCTGAGTATCGTCAGCATAGAGGTGGTAGTGGAAACCGTACGAATTTATTAATTTGCCAAGGGAGGAAGTGTAGAGGGAGAATAGTAATGGTCCTAGGACAGAGCCTTGAGGAACTCCAACAGAAAGAGGTAGGGGAGAAGATGATGCTCCATTGTAGGAGACACTGAAGGAACGATTAGTGATGTAAGAAGAGAACCAGGACAGGGCTGTGTCACGAAGGCCAAGCGACTGGAGGGACTGGAGGAGGAGAGGGTGATCTACAGTGTCAAATGCGGCTGAGAGATCAAGCAGTATTAGTAGTGAGAAATGATTGTTGGCTTTTGCGGTTAAAAGGTCATTAGTTAGTCGAGTCAGGGCAGTTTCCGTGGAGTGTTGTGGCTTAAAACCAGATTGTAGGGGGTCTAGCAGGTTATTGTCAGAGAGGAATGAGGTAAGTCGGTTGTAGACTAGGCGCTCAAGTAGTTTAGAGATGAAAGGTAGCAGAGAGATAGGTCGGAGGTTGTCAAGATTGGAGGGATCAAGAGAGGGTTTTTTCAGAATGGGGGTGACAAGAGCATGTTTTAGTTGAGAAGGAAACAGTCCAGTTGAGAGCGAAAGATTAAATAGGTGAGTTAAGGCTTTGATTAGACCAGGATTGGTATTGCGGAGAAGTTTTGAGGGAATTGGATCAAGCGGGCAGGTGGTAAGGTGAGAAGAGGCCAGAAGCTTTGAGACTTCCTCATCAGTGACAGGGGTGAAGGAGCACAGGAGAGACTGGGGAGTGTGGAGGGAGGGTGGTGGAAGTCTAGGGGGGTTGAGTAGTGTAATGTCCCTTCTAATAGTGTCAATTTTGTTTTTGAAGTGCTCAGCAATATCTTGAGCAGAGACAGATGTGCATGGAGGGGGTGGAGAAGGGGAAAGGAGAGTGTTAAAGGTGGAGAAAAGTTGTGCTGGTTTTTTAGAAAGGGAGTTAATGAGTGAAGTAAAGTATGTTTGTTTGGCTTGGAAGAGGCTGGTGTTAAAGGAGCGCAGGGCAGATTTGTAGCTCCAAAAGTCTGATTCTGAACGGGATTTACGCCAGCGACGCTCAAGTGCACGTGAGTGTCTTTGGAGCGCTTTTGTATGAGCGCCCCTGGCAACCAGGGGGGCGCTGCCGCCTGAGGCGAGTGTCTCAACTCGCCTCATTGGTGGAGCGCCCCTGGTGTAAACAGTACTAATCAAAACATAAAGAATTACATACATAAATGCTGCAATAACTAGTACAGCTGGTGCTTAAACACAGTCTTACACTCATACTTTACTTACCCCATATGCCTCACTGTCCTAATTTGGAATACTGTACATGTTCTATTGACCAGCCCTAGCCACTCTCTCTAGTCCCATCCCTCATTCCCTTGGGATTCATGCAATCATGATGCTCTGGTCAATGTGCACCCATGCATGCTCAGTGCACTCCTGATCACAAGCCCCTGGCTGATCTCACAACCAAGATTCTTGCATTCCTGTACGTAGTCTGCAGAACCCCATGTATAAGCAGATTCTGGGGGTTTTTATGCCTTAATTCTGCCATGTCAAAGGTCAAGCAAAAGTAAAGCACTCTTACAAACAATAACAAATACGTTCCACAAAACCTGTTTTCTGCATTCATTACCCATCTCTATCCCTCACTAACTGATTCACTTAACTTCCTACACTCTCCTCAGGCCTTTGCTGACAACAAAGTAGCAGTACGTCCACAAAAAGATACCACCTCTACTCAACACAACACAAACAATCTCTTCCTTCTTAAACCCCTTCTTTCCATCTTAAGGGAGACATATAGGATTTGTTGAAAAATAATGAATAATACATAGTTTTGGTTTTACTTCAGGCTAAAAAATAATATTATCTTCAAAAATTGCCCCTTTATGTGAACTCTTTATATATCTGTAAAGATCACTCTTTGTGTTTCAAATAAGGGCTGGGCATGTCCTAACGATCCCTGCCAGAAGCAAAGTAGGATGGGGGGCAGCCAATCACAGTCCTTCAGTCACACAAGCAAAGACAGGCTTCAGATCCCTATCAGATGGAGATTCTACAGTGCAGTGTGCTGAGTGCTACCTTACACAGCTTGGCAAAGGAAGCAGAGGGAAGTGAAGAGATGGACTAGATTACTATGGATTTTGCAGAAATATTCATATAATATTTTAAGCACAATCCTTCTATATTTACAAGAGTATAATACACTGATATATTTTTGTATTTCAGACAAAATTTCTCCTGTAAAGGGGCAGTATACCCACTGGACCCTTGATGGCCATACTTTTTACCTATTTTAAACAAATATGAAATATCTATGGTTTTTGTTATTCTTTGAGCTGAACAGTACAAACAGAGAGACCATCATGTTACAATCCCCTCCCTCCCCCTATTGTTGTGAATGTGGACCTTCTCTGATCATATTAATACCACAGTCAAACCTGTTCCTTCTTTCTGCACAGCAGTGCTAAAATCTTTCACAAGTAACACTCAACATGCCCTCATCCTATCCCACCTATATTACTACAACTTGCTATTAACTGGTCTCCATATCCCCCATCTTAAGTCCCACTGCAGCCTATATTAAATTCTGTTGTTAGAATCCTCCTCCTCTCATCTGAGAACAGGCTTCTCCACTACTGAATACTTATCAGGGCTTCCAATAAAACAAAGAGTAACCACTCTTCTCTTGTGTCTCCATAAATTCCTGTCTGGCTCCTCCACTCCTCTCAGAGCACCACCAACTATCACTGCTGTCACTTCAAAAACAAATGCAAAGACTATCTCTTGGAGCACTGGTACAACATCCAAATCAGTCGTGGCACTTATGTACAACCACTGTAAAGTGTAGCAGTTTTTAGCCTCTTATGTGAGTCTGTAAGTTACCCACTAACCCGAATGTTAGAATGTAAGCTCTACAGGGAAGAGACTCCCTTCCTCTTGTCTCTTAAACACTTGGCACATAATCTTGAATTTAACTGCATTTTGTATTTATTTGTATTTCAAATATACTATAATACTGACCCATATTTTTTTTATTAATATACTGCTCTACTGTACAGTGCTGCATGAACAAATATACCTATTTAATAAAAATATACATATATACATACAGTATATATATACACATACATACATACATATCCTCTTTAAAGACATGGCTTTGCTTTCAGACACTGCTATTTGTGTACTAACAGGCATTACAACCATTTATATCGTTACAGTGAGCAGCTATCATGGTCAGTTCCGCTAAGGATGCTGATCTCAAAGCACAACCATAGCTGTAACATTTTAAAAAATAATAAAATAATGAAAATAATAAGCATACGTCACAAAACATAATAAAATATATAGTCTACATGACAAACATCATATAATTTTAACCCAGTTATATCTGCATTAGTGACTAATGGTATTAATGTAATTTTAATATATGTATAACATTATTTATAAAACACAACCAAGAAGCACCCTAACATATGTTAACAAGAAATAAAGAAAGTAACAGGACAGTGAATTTCTTCCCCCAAATTACTTTATCTTTTTAATCAGCTTTTTATAAAAAAAAATATATGAAAAAATATATGTATACTATGATAATTAAATGCACGTTAAAACTTGGCTATAAAACAATTCCGTTACAAAGGCATCGCACAATTCTACACAATGAAAAAGGATCTGAATTCACAGCATATTCCTTTTACTAATACAAATGATATATTTTATAAAACATGATCTTCTGGAAAAGCATAGTGAAAGGAAAAAAAATGGCAATAAAAAATGTTCTGTTGAATGAAAAGAGTCAGCATCTTTAAAATTTACTTTGGCAACTGCCCAGGTATCATTCAACGGTTGTTAAAGAGATCTTAAAATGTATCCTTTGCTCCACAGGACAACCCTTCAATGTCTTGCAACCAAGAAAGAAACATGATCCCAAAATCAGACCAAGAATGAGCCGTAGCAGCAGGTTTTGAACCACAATACAGAATTTACATGTCTAGCTCTGTTCAATTTATAAAAAAAAAAGTCATACTTTTTAGTTTGAAAGAATCTCTGCGGAAAGTTCCACCACCGAACAATACATGTTTAAATACGAAGGCTTATTTTACAGCATGTTGTCTCCTATTTATTTGGTTTGGAAAACTTGTTTTGCTTTATTCTTTGGAAATGTGGTCCATTCATTTTAACTTCCATAAAATTAAAGTACTATAAACTGCTCCTTACCAGACATACAGGAAAAAGGCAGTTCTGTGTACCAGTGGCTCTAATGGACTGTGATGCCGCTGCCAATAATACGACTCTGAGCTGAAACTGCTGCTGTTGCACCAGATAGAAGCAGAAGCCAAAACATCCTGTCAGCAATAGCTACAGATCTCTCTCCTGTCAGCAAAGAATGATGGGTAAAAAAACGCTGTTTAGTAAACCGTGCGTTAATGTGTACGTATCGTTATTTTCAGCGAATGCGATAACTGGCGAACAATTATTCTTGCGCAAGAAAATTCGCAAATTTATATTTACCGCAGGTTAGTAAACTGCCGATAACATATTTGGCGAAAATTCTGTCTATATATTGTGCGAATAATTTTAACGCACTTTAGTAAACGGACCCCTAAGTGCTTTATAGCCACTGTTAATTCTGAAAAAGGTATAGCAAGAGATAATTTATGTTTTGTTCATATATAACATCCTCAGGAGCTACATAAAATAAATGGATTGTAGTTGAAATCATATGTAAAAAACTCTGCTATGTTTTTCAACGTAGCATTCATTTACGAACAGTATTCTACTGGTACATTGTTCTTCCTTCTTTAATTGTGATCATGCACAATAGCTGCAATAAATTGAAATTATGCAAAGTACAGTTTACAAATAATACTTGGGTTCTGCAAGCTGTATTCTTTTTTATAACGGCTGCTAGACTACAACTACCAGCATCCTCTAAAGCAGCTTAATGCCAGGGGGAGGTGGGAGCAGAAGTTTATACAGACAGACACAGGCAGACGACCCCTACATCACCGGAAAAAGTTCACTATCCATTTATGAACCTGATTCTGTCTTTCTCATCACTTTTCTGTAGATTCATTTTTTTACAGATACAATAAATACAGTGGCGTAACTACCGGGGGAGCAGGGGGTGTGATTGGGCCAGGGCCCGCACCCCCCTCAGGGCCCCCCGGCAGCTCAAGCGCCAAAAATTCTGGGGTGTTCCGGGCGTACGGAGGGGGCGGGGGGTTCCGACTGTGCATTCCGCGCCAGGGCCCACCCCCCTCTAGTTATGTTGCTGAATAAATACAATCAACTCCTCTTAACAATCCATCACATTGTCTTGGAAAGCACTTAATTTGCCCCTTACACTTACTCCAGCTGTCTCTAAGGCTGTCCTTATACTGCCTTCAACAATTCCCCAAAATATAGTGGGCATCTTTCATACTTGCAGCAAATAGTTATCCTATAAATATTTTGTTATTTCAGTGTTTACTGAAGGTATTATGAATTTAATGACTATGGATATAAACATCATTATAAATAAGAATGCAGTTAAGAAATACACATAAATCCAAAAAAAATAAATACATACAGGAAATGGGCTCCATATCTGGAAACCCATTATCCAGAAAGCTCCAAATTATGGAATAATGATCTCATATATATGGGCAAATTTACTTACCTTCGAAGTTGCGCCAGCATTGGCTGGCGCCAGTATATGGACGTATATGTAGCAGCAAATACATTACACAACACAAGCCTGGAAAGCTTCATAAAATAAAATAGAGTTGTTATTTTGCCCTATACATGTGCCCAGTGTATAGTTTAGGTGCCATATGTTAGGAAATGTAGGCGGGGAAGGAGGGTACCCCCAAAAAAATTTACGAACTTTTTCAGCCTATCATCCATAAAAAAGTAAAAGACGCCAATGTTTTTGGGACTTAGAAAAAATTTCACATTTTTTTGAAGCAAGCCCTATCTACTCTATTGCACTTTGCCTGGTCTGAGGTGGGAAAGGCAAGTCTGGCGCAAGAAGTAACGTTCAGTAAAATGTGCAAGTTAGTGAATTAGCGTAGTTACGTCCCTTCGCCATAGCGCAACTTCACCTGGTGTAAGGGTGCGAAGTAGCATAAGAGTAGGTCCACTTCGCTAGCGAATTTACGCCAGCACCCGTTAGTAAATCAGCAAAGTAACAAAATGACGTCACACTGGCGAATTTCCCCTAGTGTTAGCTAATTTGCCCTTTCGTAAATTTGCCCCTTAGTCTATTTTAAGCAAGCAATTTTTAAAAATGGTTTTCTTTTTCTCTGTAATAATAGAATAGTACCTTGTACTTGATCCTAGCTTTATTATTATAATAAATATATCTTTGAACCAGTGGCCAATAGAGGAAAAGGGGTTAAGAGTCTTTGCTGCAAACTTACAATACGCAAATTTCACTACACCGTATCAATGCTAAGGTCAGGTCATTACCATAATATTAAGCTCAAAACATTTGCTGTTACTTGTCTTAAGTTTCAACATAAAACTGTGCTCTTCTGTACAAGCACAAAGTTAGAGACTTCAGTAAACACAGCTAATTGTCATGTGCATGGAAAATTTTGCATGGTGGCATATACAAGTATGGGATCCAATATCTGGAAAATAGTTTTCAAAAAGTTCCAAATTACAGTAAGGCTATCTACCATAGGTAGATAAGGATATTTCTGCATGAAAAGCCTATGAGATATCAGAAGAAACATTGTAAAACAAATGTTAAGGCAGTTGTGTTTGAATAGTTATTTTCCAATCTGCGGTCTTTAATGGCATCTAGTGGCCATCTAGGAAATCTACATGAGAAAAACTACAGGTTGAGGAAAGTAAATTTGTGTTAACGGTATTGTAAATTTCCTTTAAGGAAAGCCATAAAACATACTAGACCTTAATCCAGCTAGTTAATATTAGCATATTTAAATACCCAATATTACCTTTCTCTTTAAAACTGTAGCAAACTTGACATAAAATGAATCAATATGAAAGGCCAGAGGTATAATCTACCATATAAAAAGAATGGCAATAACAGATTACAACATCCATAGTCAACATACAAAAACATAAGTTTAGCTATCCAAAATACAACCATTGCGATCTAGCATCCATGTGTTAGACTTAAAACAAACTTTGCATTTTGTCAGTACACAGTTTAAGCAGAACCTAGAGGTTGATTGGTCAGAACCTATAGGTTGATTGGTAAGGCATAACATCCATAAACACATTATTTATCCTTCAAAACTGTGTTATTCTTTGAACTGGAAAAGCAATTAAAAATCAGTTTATATTATCTGACGACTGGCTTCATTCATATGAAGAGACCCATAAGCTTTAGCTTAATGGCACATGAGATACAGCTGATACGCTTCTGTCTGCTCCCGACAAGCAAGGGATCGGCCTATGCAGACACAGATCTTATCAGAGACTCAGGAGAGCAGACGGGTGCAAATCTGCTTCTCTCTGCCTGGGAAGAAAATGTAGGCAGATAGAAGCCAGGACTGTGCCAAATGTGCGATTGGGGTAGTGCCAACCATGGCTGTTCCTTGGCCTTTGTATAAATCTAGGCTAAGAAACCACCAATCCACTCTGGTGGAATTTTGGTGTAAAAATGCACTTTCGCTCATTTGCATGCCAAACCTCTGTGTGTCTGCATAAAGGCTGACAATGTGACTTTCAATGCAGAGAAGAAGCATTTATGCCACTTTATGTTTTTGGAGTGTTGAGAAATTTTATATAGTTTAACCATGTCTCATGCACCCAAAATTTGCTTGTATACTATAGGATGAGCAGCATTGCTGCGTATGTATATACAGTATAATATATGGAGGTGGATTCTCGTTTTTATGTTAGCTCTCCCTTTATTTCTGCCCCTTTAATGGCTGTCCAATAGATCAGCATGTAGCAGATGTGGATACATCGCTTCAGGACTGACACAATGGACACTGCCTTGACAGGGCGCGTCGGCTTATGAGAAGAGAGAATTTTGATGCAGTCAATACCCACACTGTAGATCATGCTGGCTTTGGTAGTATATTATACTCACATACATAGAAAGAAATGTTTGCACTTCTCAAAGGCTACGCTGTTACTCGCCAACTTCCAGCGCTCTTTTTTCCTTTTTGAACAATAAAGAATGGCATGTGCAGAAGCATTTTTTATACTAATATCTAATTAAAAAAAAGCGAATCGCCATGTGGTTGAATTTAAAATTCAATAAAAGTCCCCGTAGAGGCGCAAGTTTCCTGACATTTCTCAGACCTCAATGCGCATGTCTCTGCTTCGCATCTGCACACTTCTGCATACACCACCGCTGACACATGTCGAATATGGAAGTGTGGAGATGCGAAGCAGATCTAAAGTGATCAAAAGTTTGGGCATTAACTGCATCACAATTCTCTATTTTTCTCTTTGAGGAATACAGCAACTCCTATTGGAATTGAACTTTTAATATGGAGAAAGGACCACAGGGCTCAAATATGTAACAGGGTTGCAAAGTACAAAATATATTAGCACTTCTCTCAATTATTGGGCAGATACTTTTAGTTTTAGCAGTAATTAATAATCTATTACAATGGGAGATTGATCATTCATCATCATTTATTTACTCATTTATTCACTCTGATCATTTTGAATCATTTAAATATTAAACAACCCCAATAGAATACTTCTAATGTGGATCCATACAGCTCAGAGCTGGAATCAACAGTATTACCAACTGGACATGACAGACCAGAGAACATGGTGATTGTCTCTCAAACTTTATGCTGGTGAGTCATTATGTGAATGCTTTGATTAAAAAACAATGGCTATATCTACAGTTGAAATTTGAAACCTCTTACCCTTATGGGGGTGAGAGAATGTGTCACCAACTGACATTTTGACTTGTACTTCAGACCATGTCATTTATTGTATTATGTGCCCTTACAGCCTTTATTACGTGGGCAAAACCTCTTTTTGGATTCGTATGAATAACCACAGATCTGCAGATCTACATCTGGCATTGTCCTTAGGAAAATCGAATATTCTTCTGGCATGTAGACATTCCTTGCCTACTATGAGCTATTATGATTGACAAACATTCCACCTCTACCAAGAGGTGGTGATAGAGCTAAAGTTCTTTTCAAAAGAGAACCTAAAAAGATCCACACTCTTGATATTATAGCTCTGAGGGCTTAAAGGGTTTATTCACCAATACTTTTTCCAGTTCAGTTGGTTTTAGATAGTTCACCAGAGTGAGTTTAGTATTGTATTAGTATTGGAGTTTAAAGGGAACCTATTGGCTAAAAATGATTAACCCCAAACAAAGGTGCGGTCTAATAGAGCCCCCACTCCGATTGGGGGAAACAGTAGTTTTATTTTAAAAAAAATTATCCCCCATCTGCGTCAAAACATACGCGCATCCGGTGCAAGTGGCCATGTCAGCTAGAGCGCAAGCACAACTGGGCTTCTGACATCATTCACATGCAGAAATGAACATCTGACATCATGCACATAATGAGCAAGTTGCGGCATTCACTAATTATGGTGCGGGTGGCCTAGTGCTGGTGGTGGGCAATTAAAAAAAAAATTACTGTTACTTCAGACCGAAATGCAGGCTCTATTAGGATGCACCTTTTGTTGGGGATAATATATTTAGCCAACAGGTGCCCTTTAAAGGTTAATTGTTCAACTTCTTATGTCTTTCTAAAGCAGCTCTGGGAGGAGGGGTTACCGACTCTGTAAACTGTTCTAAACTGATACATTGTAGTTGACACCTTGTTATCTTTTGCCCTGCTTAGCAGAATCCCTTCATTAAAGGCAACCGTTAGAATTGATACACAGGGGTATATTTATCAAAGAGTCGAGATAGAGGTTGCCACAGTCCTCTAGAGTGCAATTGTGCCACTCTCTATTCATTTCTATGGGGTTTTTAAAAGAGTATTTATCAATGGGTGAAGCGCATGCAGGGAATCGGTAAGTAATTTCTTAATAAAAGCTTTGCGATTTAAAAGTTAAAACAGTCTTGGTGGGGTTTTTTTCGTTACAAAGAATCTAATTTTTTTTTTTTAAATTATGTTACTGGTCCTTTAATGAAATGTTCTCTCTATCATGCTTCTTATAATCTGGTTTCCCTGATGAATTATGTTTTCAGATGATTTTTCACCAATTTTGGCAAGTTTTTTACTATATTATACAACTCAACCATGGTTTAGCTCTTGGAACCCATAGTAACCAAGTATCATATCAGTATGAACCATTTATCGGGCTGCTGTTTAAAACAACTGGTTTCTGTGTTTTACAAGACCTGGACTGCATCTGTAATTATGTTTCATGGTCCTCATTCATTTATAGGTATAAAGTGCATAGATGCGTCCCAGAAAAATCTTAGCCATAGTAAAGCAAACTGTAGAAAAATTTTACATTCCCAATTCCATTTATTTTTCATATATTTGCATTAACATGTGCATGTCAACTGTGTAATGTCACAGTAGTTCAGCAATAAGAGAGAGAGAGTTCACCTGGGATTTATAAATCACCTGTTTGCCTAAAGCTGTACTGAAAACTTAACACCAAGTTCAGCTGAAAATGATCCCATTGGAGACCAAGTGCCTGATGTCAAAACAATAGCGTGTGCATTGTTGCTTAGATCTGAGAAAACCTGAAATAATAAGAACTATTATTGCTGTGCATTTTATAGTATATATATATATATATATATATATATATATAGATATATATATATATATATTGGTATCATTTGCACATTGGGCACATAAACATACCTATGTTACAGTAAGGAAATATTTTTACAGTATTGGAAGTATTTATAAAGTATTGGAAAAAGCAGCTATATGAAAAGGTATACATATAAGTGTTATTGTTAAGCGGCACTGAAAAGAACATAATGTTTCACACTTTACACTAAGGGGCAGATTCAAGGTGGATTTTCAAATGAAAAAAATTTGAATTTCAAGCTATTTTTTGTGTACTTCGACTAGAGAATAGTCCAAATTCGATTTGAATTTGCAAAAAATTTGAAAATTCGAATATCAAAATTTATCATGTACTGTCTCTTTAAAAATTTGACTTTTTTAGCCTATGGGCGACTTCCTAGAACCCATTTGGAGTCAATTGGTGGACTTTGAAAAATGTAAGGGTCTTTTTGGGAAAAACTTTGAATCAAATTCGATCAAATGCGATATTCCTTCGATTCGTATGATTCGAATTCGGGCAAATATGGACCTATTCAATCGAAAACAGACCTATTCAATCAAAAAAAATCTTTGACTCAATTTCGGTTGGTCTTTTTTAATTCGAATTTCAACGTTTTTTCAATTCGAAATTTGACCCTTGATATATATCCCCCTAAGGGGCAGATTTATCAAACATCTAGGTGAATTTTCGAATGAAAAAAATTCTAATTTTGAGCTACTTTTTGTGTACTTCGACTAGGGAATAGTCCGAATTTGAAAAAAATTAAAAAATTTGAACATCGAAATTTATCATGTACTGTCTCTTTAGAAATTCGACTTCGACCATTCACCATCTAAAACTTGCCAAATTATGGGGGACCTCCTAGAACCTATTTGTAGTCAATTGGTGGACTTTGAAAAATTGAATTTTTGGGGGGGAGAGAATTGAATTTGATCGAACGCGCTATTCCTTCGATTCGTATGATTCGAATTCAGCCAAATACAGACCTACTCGATCAAAAACTGACTTATTTGACTAAAAGAAAACTTAGACTTAATTTTGGTTGGTCTTTTTGAATTTTTAATTTCAAATTTTTTTCAATTCGAAATTCGGCCCTTGATAAATATGCCCCTATATGTGCAGCTGTAATTTGTGTGTGTTCGTGTATTGTAAAATATTTTAGCAAGCAGATGAGAAACAAAGCAATTTAAAGTAGTATTGATGCGATAGTTGTTCACACGTGACCCCTAAGAAACATCCCTGCAGTCCAAAATTGACCCCTGGATGTGATTATCCAAGAATATTTACAGCCTTTTACCTGCTCGTGGGCACTATATAGGCTGTTGTGTACAGATTCATCATATCAATATAATCCTGTCTAAAAACATGTAGCATGTCAGTGGGCAACTTCAGAGAAAAAGCCTGACAGTTAGACTATCTTTCATGTACTATAGTATACTTATACATCCTTTGGAAAAAGATACTTAAAAAAACTACATTTAACAAAAACTTTACTTTTGTTTATGTACAAATAGCTTATAGAATCTAAGAAGCCTTTGTTTTAATGTAGTACACATTACCACAGCTGGATTTAGACACCAGAAATTCAGAGTGTAGACCATAATTGTTGTCGAATATTCTCCTGCTTCTCGGTCTTTATCTGGGGTATCTTGTCTGTTTGCCCAGGTGTATAATTGCTAAAGGGCAATTCTATAATATTCTTCTATAATCTTTTCTTTATTTTCCTTTAACAAAAGGTATTTTATATAATGTAAATTTTATACTATGGGAAGTGTTATCCTAGAGATGGTAGTCAAGGCAAATGCATGCGATCCTATTAAATAATTTAATTTTCAGTAAAAGTGAAAAATGTCCATACTGGTTTTTACTATTTCAGTTGCAACTTTGCAGTCACTTGATAGAGTAGGAGACTAATCCATGTGGAAATGTAAACTTTTAAAAATGTGTCTTTTTACTAGTGCCCTGTATTGCACCCTAGCTTGTAGCCAAAATATTTTGGGTGGTTTTCCAATCTAAAAAGGAACATGTACAAAGAAGTAAACAGCAGTTTAAAATAAATCAATGGTTTATATACGGTTGATTATGCTATTTTTAGCTTGTTTCACCAACCCTGTATCTCTGCTTAGAAACAGGATTTTATTTGTTTGTAACAAGGAGCAGTAATTAAGTTACCATGTATAATCTAGCGCAGAACACATTAGATTCACAAGCTTTGTACAACCAAGTGGCAGATTTATCAAGAGGCAAAGTGAGAATTCAAATTTCACATTTTTTTAAAGGCCAAAACTGTCAAATTTGACTAGGCAATTGTTTGATTTTCAAGATTTATCATACACTGGCCCTTTAAGAACTTGAATTTGACTATTCGCCACCTAAAACCTGCCAAATTAAAGTTTTAGCCTATGGAAGATGTCCTGGGATCAAATCTGAGTTTTTTTTAATAAATTCGACTTAATAAAGTCGAATTTCGAGTTCATGGGAGTTTTAAAAAACTCCCATTAACTCGAAATTTGACCCTTGCTAAATCTGCCTCTAAATCTATACTGTTCTGGCACTGCTGTATGCTGAACAAGATAAGAATTCTACTTTACTAACAGACAACTCCTATAATCTTTCACAAACCTGTTATTTTGACCAAAGAGGTGGTCCACAACTTTTCTTTCCGATGCAGTCAGGAGTTTGTTTCATTTATTAGAGGGGGAAAAATAGACCTTTGTCTGTAGTTTGTTATGACCCCATCTGGGGAGTATGCACCCCTATAACTTATTGTGTACATATGAGGACACTATCCACCAATATCTTGCTCTGTATTTGCATATAACTATGATATCCTAACTGTTTCACCTGTTGCTCTGCACTCCTACATTTGTAGTCTACCTTCAACCATATTATTTTCCACTGTCAGCCTCCTAAGACTATTGTCACACAGGGTTTAACTTATCTCATAATATAATGTAACCAGTCCTAAATGTTTCATGTGATAACATTGTTAAATAAATAAACTAATACTCACTTTAAGAAAAGGAAATGTTGCATTTGTAATGCCAATGTCATGAAAAGATGCAAGAATGTCTTTACCATTCCACACCTTGCAGGATGCTTCATATTCTCTACCAGCTTATCAGAACATTGTCTTATCCCGCTGCAAAACTAGTCAGTTATAGGTTAGTAAAAAGAATGTATTTGTATAAAACAATGTAATAGTACTTTCACCATCTGTATAGGGATTTGAACTAAAAAAAAAAGACAGCATTAATGGCCATTTAGCATTCCTTTGTGAAAAGAAAATGCCCCTATTCTAACACTCCTCTACTTAAGGTAGAGCTAGAATTGTCTTGTCCAGACTTAACTTGAATATGAGTCTAAAGTTGGCCATAGACGCAAAGATTTGATTGTACGAGTCTTTGTTTCGTACAATTTTCAAACCATGTGGAGTGTCCCAACATTTTTAGTGCCATGGCAATCGTTTGTTCCGACGATCAGACAGGTTGGAAAATTTCTGTCGGCTACCGATAATATCTCTGCATGTATTGCCGATCTGACATAACTTTCACAAGATAGCTATCAGAGGCAGGCCCGGATTTGTGGAAAGGCCACCAGGGCCCGGGGTTAGGGTGGCAGGATTTTAGGGGGCGGTATGCTGTCCAGCCACACCCACATTGGTTCAAAAACACTGGGGATGCGCAGGAGATATAATAATTTTTTAAATTTCCAGTGCACCAAACCCCATTGCTCTGGTCCCAATAAAGGAAGTAAAGGGGAGGGGACAGGGGCCACAAACAGCAGTGGGCCTAGGGGCGCCCGCTATGTAAATCCAACCCCTGATCTGTTCTTTTACTACTTTATTTGATCTGAATGGTTAGTGGCAGGTCTGGAGATGGCACAGAACAATAGTTCATCCGATATTGAAGGTATATCTGCACGGCTATGGCCAACTTAGCAGGTCAAACTTAACAGAAATACCGTAGGACAACATATGTAAGAGTTAAACATACTGGTTGACTACAACGGAATCTGCTTTTAGGTCAAAAAAAGCAACTGTGATTGTTGTGGACATTGCAGGGAAATCCCCCTCTTCCATTACTTATGTAAGATACACTTAGGGGCCGATTCACTAACTTCGAGTGAAGGATTCGAAGTAAAAAAACTTCGAATTTCGAAGTGTTTTTTGGGCTACTTCGACCATCGAATGGGCTACTACGACCTTTGACTACGACTTTGAATCGAACTATTCGAACTAAAAATCGTTCGACCATTCGACCATTCGATAGTCAAAGTACTGTCTCTTTAAGAAAAAACTTCGACCCCCTAGTTCGCCATTTAAAAGCTACCGAACTCAATGTTAGCCTATGGGGAAGGCTTTCCTAAGTTTTTTTGATCGAAGGATATTCCTTCGATCGTTGGATTAAAATCCTTCGAATCGTTCGATTCGAAGGATTTAATCGTTCGATCGAAGGAATAATCAGTATTTGCGATAAAATCCTTCAACTTCGATATTCGTCGATAAGTCGAAGGATTTTAATTCCCAGTCGAATATCGAGGGTTAATTAACCCTCGATATTCGACCCTTTGTGAATCGGCCCCATAATGTAACATCCTAGTGTTGACAGCGAAGAAAAATCTGTTTATTTGGTGTGTTCGAGGTAACCTTTATGAATGTGCCATTAAATTATTATTAATTAATCCAATAGCATACAATAGCATACAGTTAAACTGTAGCACGTAGCCCTTAGAGGCTTGTGGTCACTTACTCGGATGCCATGAAAATAACTGCAAAAGCAATATAAAACAAATATGAAAGAAAATATGGTTCATAAAGCACATGCCAATATATTAGGTATATGAGGTAGAAGAGACATCAAAATACTTACGCTCTCCCTGATTTGAGAATCTAAAAGGTAATTGTATGGACAGAAAACTATATCAGCATCCTACATTAACTCCCGGGCAGCAAAGTAAGGACATACGCAAAGTCTTTTGCCCAATCTAACCAGTTCATCTATGTCCCAAGTCTTATCGATGCCATGTCTGTATTGCAGCAAATTTTGCTCATTCATTTTGTGAACTCCATGATAAAAGCGACAAGTCATATTTAGAGAATGATGTTTGATGTACACCATTTCCATACTAAAAATGTAAGCATCAAATTTCAAGAGAACTATTGTGCCGTTTCTCATAGAAATGTTATAAGACATAGTTCATATGATGAATAAAGATTATCTATATTATTTATATATCATTTAATAAGTATGGAAACAATTACTATTTTTCAGTTTTTATTATTTGTGGTTTTTGAGTTATTTAGCGTTTTATGCTTCAGTTTGCAATGTCAACAATCTAGTTGCTAGGGCCAAACTTTTCTAGCAAACATGCATTAATTTGAGTAAGAAGCTAGAATATATATATATTTATATATATATATAATAGGAGAGGGTCTGAATGAAAAGAAGAGTAATTAAAAGCAGCAATAGTAATTGGTTTTTAGATGGGTCAGTGACCCCCATTTGAAAGATTGAAAGATTGAAAAGAAGAAAGCAAATGATTCAGATACTATAAAAAGGAAAAAATGAAGGCCAATTGAAAAGTTGCTTTGAATTGGCCATTCTATAACATACTAAAAGTTAACGTAAGGTGAACCACTCCTTTCTATGATAACTATTAGGTGTACATCTGTAAAAACTAGAACAATCTACTGTATAATTGCTACTTTTGTTATTCAAATTTGCACAATACTAGTTGGACAAGCTTTATCTTGGAGTACCCAGCATTTGGAGTAATATAAACCTACATCCAATTGTTTATTAAAGCAGCGTAGAATAGATTATGTGTGCATGTATGCGCATGTGCTTTTTCCATATTTGGAAACTTACCCAGAAATCCCAAAATTATAGGAAGGCCATCTCCCACAGACTAATTGAATAATTTAAAGTTTTAAAACATATTTGTTTTTCCTCTGTATTAAGAAAATTGTACCTTGTACTTGATCCCAACGACGATATAAATAATCCTTATTGGAGGTAAAACAATCCTATTGGGTTTATTTGATAAAATTCTTAGCAGACTTCAGTTACAAATTCCTGAGCATTCTGTATAACAGGTCCCATAACTGTATATATTTACTGGAGTGTCCTCGACTTGCTTTGAAAAACAGCAGTCCAGCCATGCTGTCTAGTGCTTTTATGGCCTCTAAATTCATCAACCCACAGCTTCTTTTTTTAAAGGAAGATGGAAATCAGAAGAACTGTTAAAGGAAGAGTTCTAATCACCAGTACAACCTGTAGCAGGACAGCTGGGAGTAGAAAAGTTCAGAATGCATAGGCAACTTGGAGGAAATTGATTATTTGCCATATGTATGTCATAGAATTGTATAGCTTTTTCAAAAACAACAGATACCCTCGGTAATTGGTTATGATTTTATCCTTTGGATTATAGCAGAGGTCTTACCTTGGTCAATGTAATATAATTGACAATGTCAAAGAAGAAGATTAATCCAATTAACTCAAACAGGTCACTAAACTAGGTTGTTAATATACCTTTGTCAACGGGTTAGGACTAAATAAATATATATATAGAAACCCAATAACCCAATCTAATAGTACAAACCACTCGATAAATTAATTATTCTGTTTTGATTATACTGCTTTGCACTTTAAAACAGAATAATTAATTTATCGAGTGGTTGGTACTATTAGATTGTTAATTATTGATGGTTTTATTAGGTTTCTATATATCTCATTTTTTTACTACTAATTGAGCCATGGAACATATATCTTGGATATATATATTTTTTAGTACATTGTGGCTGCCTTTGGAACCGGGTAAAGTCCCTCTAGCTCAGTTTGGATTCACAGGAATCAGTTATATGGATTCCCCATTAGGAATAGAGAATAAAGAGTGCTATGTAGCCTAAGCTGCAAAGACATGGCATCAGATCTGAGGGAGAGCTGTGAAGGAAAACCACCCCTTGTTGTTTTCTTTATAAAGGCAACTTTCATACAAAATATTTCTTTTATTTAATTCTGCTAGGGAAAAGGATATTCCGGTTTGTATCCATGTCAGAACAAAACTCATCACTCATGCCTCTGTAACACAACCTTGCTGAACAGATGTCAGCTCAGCTATCACACTTTATCATGCGGCTTTTCTTCGCTATCACTTTATCAACTCTCTTGATTACCATAGTCTTGTTAAAGGCAGACACCTAATTCGACAGCTTAATTACCTCTCATTAAACATACATCCAGTTCCAAGATCTTGAGATTGTGCAAGTGAAACATTTGCATTGAAAGTGTGCTCCATAAAAACAGGTAAGTGCAAATGACATTTTATTTACAAAAAATATCTTTTCTATGTTGTAGCAGACCTGGTATCTGCTACTAAGAGCACAGCAGTGGGCCTCATATATTTGCATGTATCTGAATCATACTGTAGCTTAAAGGACCAGTAACATCAACATTTTTTTTAAAAAAAATTCCTTAGTATACAGCAAAAAAAAAATCCACCAGCACAAATTAAAGTTTAAAATCGCAAATCCTTTATTAAGAAATACCTTACTGAAACTCCACTTCCTGTCCTCTTCAGAAACTGCGAAAAGGCTACCATTCATACTGCAGCGATCGATTTCTCCTCCCTGGCTCTATCCCATATTCTGAGTTCTGACAGTATGTGAAGGAGCCGTGGTCCTTGGTAAGAAGCAGGCAGCACTGGGCCAGTGGAACTGTGACTCCGGCGATCGTTCTAGTGGGTCTAAGTCGGGGAAGAAGAGTCTTGAGAGTCTGTGAGGAACGAGGCCGCTCAATCGAAATCTCTCTCCCTTGTCAGCGATTTCTGGAGGAAGCTGTGGTAGTGGAACGCTGTGTTCTCGGTAAGCGGGGTCCCAAGGGAGCGGCCCTAATTACTTTGCGCTACAGGTGTCTGCGATCCTTGTTAGTTATGCCTGGGCCCCTCTCTTGTGTCATTAGTACAGCAACTGTCTATCTTCCTCTCCGCACCTGTACTGCAGCAAAAGCGAAAGGAGACCGGGGCCAAGCAATATGGGATAGAGCCAGGGAGGAGAAATCCAGCACCGAACGATAGCTCGTCACCCTGTCGCCATTTCTGAAGAGGAAGTGGAGTTTCAGTATGTTATTTCTTAATAAAGGATTTGCGATTTTAAACTTTAATTTGTGTTGGTGTTTTTTTTTGCTTTATACTAACGAATTTTTTTTTTAAAAAAATTGATGTTACTGGTCCTTTAACTCTCAGAATAACAGCCTCTCAACCACTGAAACATGCAATATACAATAATGTTTTCAGCTTATCTTGCTTAACATTGTAGTGCCGATATGCAGCAGAAATATGGGGCTGTGTAACCTGCTTACTCTCGGCTAGTTAGAAATTATTAATTAAATCTATTTACACTGAATTCCGCACTTGGAAAGCCAAATTGAAGAGGAGAATGAAGAATAATCTATTTTACTAAGCGTTTATAGATTACAGGCATGTTTTTAAAAAAAATAGCCCAAGCGCACAATGTAGTAGACAGGGTTCAGAGGTAATAACATTGAACTCTGCACTTGACAAAGAGAGGAATAGGAAAGTTGCAAGGTGGTCAGCACATGGGCAGTGGAGCTATACGGACCAACGTTTCAGGCATTACAGAGTTCTGCAATAAAGATTATACGTTGGCCAATCAGGTAGTCTGACAGTGCTATATCTTTAAGGTGCTTAAAAACAAAGGAACTAGTCAGGGAACTGGGGGTAGATATGGAGATCTTTGCTATTAGCCAGCGATGTGCTGAGTGAGTCTGAATACTCACTCATGCCCTTTGGAAACAGAAAGAATAATAAGCTAATACAGGTAGATGGAAGTATATGTGCTATTTTACATTTATCTAAATTTAAAGGGGTTGCTCATCTTCAAACACTTTTTCCAGTTCAGTTGGTTTCAAACAGTTAACAAGAAATAAAGATTTTTTCCAATTACTTTGCATTTTCTATTTGTGGCCGTTTTTCTAATATTGAAGTTGCACATAACTACCACTTTATAGTACAATGTCGATCCCTAATGACCATAAGATGGCCTCACATGAAAACTGATGCCAGCTGGAATGGAGAACATGGGCAGGTGGAAATTATTACTTGATGGTCGTCATAAGATTCTTCAGAGGTGAGATTACAAATGTAAAATGTATTAGCACTGACACATGAGCATCCAAAGAGGCTATCTGACACACTCGCTACGTATGTAACTGGATCTAACATGTACAGAAGGGGATGAAATAAAAACCTGCTAAAGCTGCAGTTCCCCTTTGACTGTGTGTACGGAGGTAACACTTCTATATAAAGCAAGTAAAGAAAATTCCTTTTCTATATCCTTGGCACAAATACACTTCCATAAACCTTAACTGCATTGCTCGTTTAGGCATAAATATTGCTAACATGCATATAATTATACACTATACCCATTATACAGTGCTCATGCTTTACTAATGTGGGGTCTACTTTTAGTGATGTTGTCCTGTTATGTTTTACATCCATAAAAACAGTGTTAGCATTCTGTTTCAAGGAAAATATTACTTCAATATTTTATTGATTTTTGAGACTTTTTTTTGTTAGGGGGGCCCTGGCACCAATGTTTTTTGGAAAAAAATATTCTTTAGGGCCCCAATTTTTTTTAACTTTTAAGGGGGGCCCTGGCGCCAATGTTTTTTTTTTTAAACTAATAGGGGGGCCCTGACCACCAATAGCTTCTTATAACTTTTGTGTGTGGGGGGGTTACCTGTGTAAGCACTGATGTCTGTGTGTTTTTTTTAACTGTTGTGTGGAGTGGGCGGGATCTAGGGTAGGACTTGAGGGCTGGGGTGGGCGGGGCCCGGGCCCTGCCATACCTGTATTTAATGTGTGGGCCTTTTAGGTTATGGTTTAGAATTCAACTCACAAATATATAAACAATCACAAGTGTAAAATATTAAAATGAATGTGAAATGTTGTTTTGGATGGGTGCTGCACTTTCCTTTTAGACACTGAGAAGAATGGAATCAGTGGTGCGTAAATGAAAACAACACTGATTACAGAAAGAGAATCTTGTCACTCTATTATTAACATCTAGTCAGACACATGCTTTAATTATTCTTATGGCACCAAACCCTTTATATGGGTTTGGAAATAATGTTCTAATGTTTTCCCTTTTGAAGCAAATCTGCAATTATGTAACTTCACTCAGAATTAATGGCCAGGAGATGCATAGCACCCTCAATGTACCCTGTAAGGGTAAGAAGCCATGTTCTACAATATATTTGTATTTTTTTTTTGTAACTTATTTTTTATTGTAAATTTTGTCAAAGGGTAAATCACAGTGTAAAATTGACATTTTATGTATAAAATATACAACATGGTTCTCGACATAACAGATGTTATATAGCATATGAGGCGATGCGGTTGCGGAGGGGAATGGACAAGTAAGGCCTTGGATGGAATCTGGTTGGCCTAGCTAAACCTCCTTAGGCATCCTATTCCTTGGGTGAGTTACCCACAAACATAAGGAAAACAAAGCAGGGAAAACACATAAATTGTGCTAGCATAGTTAGACAGTAGTTGGAGTATAAAGATTATGTGAAGGCCAAAGGGGAGATAAATATACAGAAATCGCAGGTAGATAATATATTAATGGGTAGCAAAACCTCTCAACTCCCATAACGACCAGGTATTAAGATATTGGTCCATTCTGTTTTGAACAAAGGCAATACCTGACTCAAAAGTCCTGTTGCTATTAACTCTCCGAATTATTTCGGTGATTGTAGGCGGCAAGGGGTCCTTCCATTTGGATGCAAGTGCTATACGAGTACCTGTAAAAACCTGGTTCACAAGAGCTTGACCACTTTTGCGTAGTTTAGGGATGGGTTTTCCCAGCAAGAAAATGACCGGGTCAAGGGGGATGGGACGAGCCAATAATGTAGCTATTAGCGCCGCAACCGCATTCCACAGTGGCTGTATTTGCGGGCATTCCCAAAAAATATGTAGAAGAGAGCCTATTGCCCCACAGTTTCTCCAGCAAATTGGAGAGTGGTCCGGAAACAGTTTGTGTAACTTATCTGGAGTGTAATACCAAAATGTCAGGATTTTGAATATACTCTCCTTTTGTCGAACACAAGATACCATGCGCCTAGCATTATCCCAAATCAGAGTCCATTCTGCGTCTGGTATAGGTCGTGCCAAGGCTTGGTCCCATTTATCCATATATTTATGTCTCTGGTGTGCGGGGTTCAGAGGCTGGGAGAGCAGCTGGTATATTTTTGAAATTAGACCTCGTTGAGGGAGGCCATTGACCAATATATTTGTATTTAATTACCTGTACTAGTCACTTCAGTCAGTAGGTGGCAGCAAAGGAAATGGAATAAGTACAATGCTGTGTATAGTAATGAAAGTTTATATTCATTCACCTCTCAAAACGTGAATAAGGCTAATTTAGGGGAGTGATCTGAACCCCACAAGTGTGCTAGTGAACTGTAATTACAGGTTTGTGGTTGTATGAACAAGTTCGATTAATGCATCACAGATTATCTAAGGAGGCGGGGTCCTGAGAGGAACAGGAAGTGATGTGTGGCTCCCTTCTACAGCACCTAAGGACAGTTTTTCAGTGAACGATCCAGGGTTTCCGGTCTGTGTGGTTTTGGCTGTGGAAAGACCTGTGGATCCAGAAGGAAGCATGGAAAGCTTGCTTAAAGTACCCGAGGAACTCTAAGCGCAGCCTTGCTGCATCATAGTGCATACCAGTGACATGTTGTATATTACAGTACATTGCTAGAGACATACTTCGCTGGGCTTGGAACTGCATATAGGGAAGCCTCGTGTAAAGAGAAGGACACATTACCTGTGGATTACAAATAGTATTGCGCAATACTTAAGGGTGCACCCCGAAGACAAAGACCGGGAAGGAACATTTAGGGGCAGCCAGGCTGCTTCGCGGACTGTGGGGGAATATTTAGCAGGAGCTAGTTTTAGGTTAGGCAGTATTACTGTTACTGTGTGATTTATACCTTGTTATCTGTCCTAGGACCATTACTATTCTCCCTCTATACTTCCTCCCTTGGCAAATTAATAAATTTGTATGGTTTCCACTACCACCTCTATGCTGACTATACTCAGATCTATCTCTCATCTCCTGATCTCAACCCAGAACTCCTAACTCGCGTCTCCTCCTGCCTGTCCGCTATCTCTACCTGGATGTCGCAACGCTACCTTAAATTAAACCTCTCTAAAACTGAAATGGTTCTCTTTCCTCCAACTAACACCAGTATCATCCCCGAAGTATCCATCATAGTTAACAATTCCACTATCACCCCCTCTCCCCAGGCCCGGTGCCTTGGGGTTATCCTAGATTCTGCCCTGTCATTCACTCCTCATATACAGTCACTTATTAAATCATGTCACTTCCACCTAAGGAACATATCCAAAATACGATCATTTATCACCCAAGATGCTGCCAAAATTCTTATTCACTCTCTCATCATATCGCGTCTAGACTACTGTAACTCTCTTTTAATTGGCCTCCCCCTCCAGAGACTGTCACCTCTCCAGTCCATAATGAACACTGCTGCGAGGCTCATACACCTCAGCAACCGCTCCTCCTCTGCCTTGCCATTCTGTCAATCCCTGCACTGGCTTCCGTTACCTTTCAGAATCAAATTCAAATTAATGACACTGACCTTCAAAGCACTTCATAACTCTGTCCCACCCTACATCTCTGAACTCATCTCTATATACTCACCCACTCGCCTACTACGGTCCTCTACTGACCTGCTACTCAACTCTTCTCTCATTACCTCCTCACATGCTTGCATTCAAGACTTTGCAAGGGCTGCACCCCTCCTCTGGAACGCTCTCCCACGGTCTGTCCGACTTTCTCCCAACCTTTCTACTTTCAAAAAATCTCTGAAAACTTACTTCTTTCGAGAAGCCTACCCTCACTCTGCTTTACTACCAAACGCAACACCACATACAATACCACATTTGTCACCCATTTAGTTCGATCTTGCCCACTCCCACACCTTGTGTATTACTCCCTTCCCTTTAGACTGTATGCCTATGCATAGGGCCTTCCTCACCTTTTTGTACCTGTATTGATTGTGATGTTTGTTACTCCATATATTCTATGTATGTAATTCATGTGATGTAGTTGTATAATCACATTTACTTTACAGTGCTACGCAATATGTTGGCGCTATATAAATACATGTTAATAATAATCTGACTGTTTATACATGCCCAGCTATTTATCGTTTATTATTGTTCAGTAAACTTCACTGCTGGGTAAGAACCGTTGCCTGTGTCTGTGTGGCATCGTGTACCCTCTGAATCTGTGGGCCCACCCCTCGCTCCCGCTTTCATACTCCACAGACTTATTTTTATGACATGCTATTAATATCATCCAGTTTGCAAAGGTACTACCAGAAAAAACGAGCACACACTCCTGGAGCCAGCCGGTGTAGTTAAAATAAAAGTTTATTCCATATTATTAAAAAATACACATTAAGGTACTGTAAAAACACATCACATTTCAAAATGCACAGTTAACGTACATCGTTTGCTTCTAAAAATTCCTTGCACTTTTCTTTCCTGTTGGAGTGAATATCCGGATGAACACAGGTGTGTTCCCTACATGACAGTATGGTCATGTGAACACTTGAGTAAGCTCTCCTCCCTCGTTATCTGGGCTATCTGCTTATGTGTACATGTACCGAAAAATATTTTGGGCACTTTCAGCTTCTCTCCATTTTCCTTCTTCCTTTTTTCAGTGGCTTTATCCTCTTCTTTGGACTGACCACAGAGTGCAAGGCCCGGCAGACTGCAACAAAATACAGTACTATAATAAGTAGTACATGGTTAAACATATTTATTTAGTCTGGGGCATGGTTTACTCTTGTCCTACACTTACAGATTGGCCCACCCTCTAAGTACACATCAACTACAGAGATATTATGTACAAAACCTGTGCTGGTAACAGGTGCGTGCAGGAAGGCAGCTGCATAATTTGCTATAGTGATTTTAAAGCAATGTTGAATACTGTTTATATAAGTATGAAACCCATTATCCAGAAAGGCCATCTTCCAAATTAAGAAAATGAAGAATATTGGGTTTAATTAATGTTTAATTGACTTTTTAACAGATCTAGGGTATGCTTATTAAACCCCAGGCTCCAACCATTTTGGGTAAAAAGCCCCATACCTGTATTTATTTAAAGCAATGAACAACTAAAGAGAAAAATATACTTTTGCTCACATGACTAGAAATATTTGGATTTGGATAAATTTAACTCATTGGTTTAAAATAAATCACTAAGAGGCAGATTTATCAAGGGTCGAAGTGAATTAGAGAGAATTTTCTAATTAAAAAAATTTGAAGTAATTTTTTGGATATTACTTTGATTCGAAGTAAAAATCGTTTGAATATTCGACCATTCGATAATCGAAGTACTGTCTCTTTAAAAAAACTTCAACTTCAATAATTCGCCAAATTAAACCTGCCGAAGTGCTATGTTAGCCTATGGGGACCTTCTCCAACCATTTTCTAAGTCTTCACACATCAAAGTAAAATTGTACGCTAAAATTGTTCGAATCGAACAATTTTACTTTGATCGTTCGATGGCCAGTTTCGGTGAAAACAATACTGATTACAGAAAGGGAGTCTTCGATGGCCAAATTCTGTATTTTTTACTTCGAAATTCGACCCTTGATAAATCTGCCCATAAGTAATTTATAAAGTTGATCAATGAAAACACATTTTAGATGTCCTTAGAAGTCTTATCTCCGAATAGAAATGTCTAGTTCTGTATCAGCGAGCACATTGAGCATTGTTAATTGCTCGGTCTTGCCTCAAAGGACTTTTTCATTCAGTGATAAAATTCCTACCCTTATTAAAACAAGATCTACTGTATTTATTGTTTAAAGTAAAGAACTGGGTTAAAGTGCCCTACCACATCTGCTGTTTATCAGACATAAAAACTCTAACAAAAGAATAGTGTTATAGTGTGGAAGCACAGCCCTGGACATAATACATAAATCTGAGGATACTTTCCTAGCTTTAATAGGTACATTAAGAGAAAAGCTAATAAAAAATGACTAGTGTTTGTTTCAGTGAAAAGGATATGTGATTCTTCTCTAACCAGTTTGACATTACACAGGGAATAACATAACATTTTTGATAAAATATAGACATGATTAAATTAAATGTATTGTTATTATTTCACTTTATTTACATTGCACCGACAGATTCGCTTTACAGCGATTATACATCATTCATTATCAGTCGCTGCCCCGGTGGAGCCTACAATTCATAGGGTAAATGAAATAAAAGGTTCAACAGTTGCTACAGGTCTACTCACCTATAGCAACCTTTCAGCAAGAAGCATTTATTGGTCAAGTATAAACTGTTAGCAGAAATTACAGCAAAACTCAACCCAAGCATTCCAGCTAAAGGTTTCAATACCTGTATTTTTATTTGTGTGTGCTCCTGGCCAGTGGTGTAATTCCAGTCATCATAACACTGGATGTATTTTCTTACCTTTTGCTTGCAATTTAATGCAATGGGTGGTAAAAGTAGAATGCAGTCTCTAACAACACAACCGCATGTTTATACAAAGGACACATTAATTATATTGAATTCCATTCTACTAAAGTAAGTACTAATGGCCTACCTGGAATATTTATTGGAAAAATTAATGTAAATAAATGGAAGCAGACCTTGTAACCACAAGAAGGAAGGATGTCAGGACACGTGCCATCCCACCCCTTTTACTTATATGAAGCATTTAGTGTTAAGGGATAGGGGCTGGAGGTGTCAATATTGAAAGAAAATCTAATCATAGCAGCTTTCCAATACACATTCATTACAATTTCCAAGTGATTTGTAAATGACTCTTCAAACAATGTTGCAGCCAGGAGACCAGACTCCTGTCACACTGTCAGAACCAGAGAAAAGAGAAAATTGACAACAATTCTATTTACATATTAACATTTTGTAATTAATGTATATAGGGAAGTTGCTTAGAATTAGAATTGCTTTCATTATGCAAGGGTGAATGACACCTTTAAGTTGTTTACTAGTCCCGTGACCTGGGCACCAGGGGGACAATTGATTTGTCATCCAGATATGTAAAATAAAATTGGGTTATAGTCTGGATATACATTAAGGGGCAGATTTATCAAGGATCGAATTGAAAATTTGAATTTTCGAATTTGAATTTGAAGTTTATTTTAGTGTAATTTGACTAGGGAATAGTCCAAACTCGATTTGAGTTTAAAAAAAATTCAAAACATATCATGTACTGTCCCTTTAAAAATTCAAATTTCACTATTTGCCATCTAAAACCTGCTGAATTAGTGTTTTCACCTATGAGGGACCTCCTTCAATCAATTTGGAGTCGTTTGGTGGACTCTTGAAAAAAAAAATTTTTTTTGTGAAAAAACTCAAATTGAATTTGAGTTTGCAGGTCGATCCTATTCACCCAAATTGAAACATTTTACATTTTTTTTAATACATTTAATACATAATACGAATTTTCAGTTCATGGGAGTTTATGGGAGTTTTTAGAAACTCCCATAAACTCGAAAATTCGACCCTTGATAAATCTGCACCTTCTGATAATTTTGGACAACTGTTATATCACAATCAGGAAGAGCAGTTCAATTTTAATGTTAACAAAACATCATATCATTTTGGGATAGATCTTTAGTTGGTGACATTTCAAGCTATTAAATATCTGGACCTTATCTTTTTTTTCCTTTTGAATTCAGCACAAAGTAAATACTTTTAACTGTCATTTGAATTGCTGCAAAAGTCGGAGATTTAAATCTGCACTTAGCACTCGTATTACTACCTTTTACTGCGGACTAAGACAGTGAGACGATACACTCAGATAGTTGTGGATAAACTGCTAGCCAGCAATGAAATAGATCCTAAGATGATAACATTTGCACAGATCTAGTAGCAGAGTAAAAGACTTTAGCAAAACTAGTTGAAACTAATCATAACTCAACAATTAGGGGCTGATTCACTAAATTCGAGTGAAGGATTCGAAGTAAAAAAACTTCGAATTTCGAAGTATTTTTTGGGCTACTTCGACCATCAAATGGGCTACTTCGACCTTCGACTACAACTACGAATCGAAGGATTTGAACGAAAAATCGTTCGACTATTCGTCCATTCGATAGTCGAAGTACTGTCTCTTTAAAAAAAACTTCGACCCCCTACTTCGGCAGCTAAAAGCTACCGAAGTAAATGTTAGCCTATGGGGAAGGTCCCCATAGGCTTGCCTAACTTTTTTTTATCGAAGGATATTCCTTCGATCGTTGGATTTAAATCCTTCGAATCGTTTGATTCGAAGGATTTAATCGTTCGTTCGAAGGAATAATCCTACGATCGTAGCATTTGCGCTAAATCTTCGACTTCGATATTCGAAGTCGAAGGATTTCAATTCCTAGTCGAATATCGAGGGTTAATTAACCCTCGATATTCGACCCTTGATACATCTGCCCCTTAATGTCCAAAAAAGGTCATGTTTACCTTTTACACAGTCAAGGAAAGCGTGGGTACAGGAACACTTAAAGCTGGGTGTTTCCTCTGCAAAATGTTCTACCTGTTGCCGATTACTGCATTTACACGAGAAAGAAGACTGTTGGTCTCCAGAAGGGAAAGATCAAATATTCCTAAGAGTAAATAGCTACTTGCTTGTTTGTAAAACCAAAACAATAAATATTTTGTTTAACTGTTGCAATGGGGAAAGTGTGTTTCTTCACTATAACAATTAAGAAAAAAAATCCTTTTTTTTTTTGGTGATCAAATATTAGCTTGTACTTTGTTTTACCTTTTTATATGTTTTAGTAGACATCAGGTATGTGACCCAAATTACTAAAAGGACTGTTGACATAGCATAAAGGTCTTCCTCAGGTAAAGCAGATATAAAGGCAAACATCTGTTATATTATGGTAAAGATTTAAATGACCAGAACCCCCACTTAAACAATAGAAACATATAAGGGTCAAACAGGACTTATACATGACACATGCATATCTGAAAAATCTATAAAACAAGATGGGTTCTTCTAAAGCTTCATTAAACCGACAACATATTACAGTTCTTTCTTAATTGTAAGCAGTAAGATTATCCTCCATAAATAAATGCTAAGCCACAGCATGCGTTACACCACAATGCTGGGGATCAAGCTGTCTTTTAGCCTCCACACTGTGGAAAAGCAAGTTCAGATTACCCTCAGCCCCACTCAACCTTGTCCACCATTAAATATTACAATAAGTGATAGAAAGGAGGGGAATGTGACCCTTCTGGAGCTGTCAGTCACAGGGATAAAAGGTTCACTGATGTGCCAAAGAAATAGTCCGTCAATCCGGATAAAGTTTCCTTCTTGCTGGAATTGTTACATTCCCCTCTCAAGTTGCGAGGAAAGGCAGGTTTCATTACGATGTGCTGCCACATCATAGAGCCAGTTCCAAATATCCTGCCTTCTATATTGAATAATTACTTATTCACTCAAAGGGATAAATAGGACACATTATGAATGGAGTTCTTGTAAGTGAAGGAGGAAACAGCTGACCTGACGGTGTCCTTTACATACAATCCAATATCTGCCTAGCTGGAAAGTAGAGAGCAAATTATATAATTATTATTTCAATCAGAAAGTTTGAGGCAGCATTCATGGACTACAGAAATTCATGAAGAGAGACAAATATAGCTGGCTCAGCTTTCATTCGCAAGAAGGAAAGACTTTTCATTGTATCTTCCATGATGAAAGTAAAATACAGCATTAAACCGAGAACTAATTCACTGTGCATACTACAACTTCCAAAGTGATTGATAGAAGGTATTTAATTCATGATTTTGCACCAGAATTACTCCTTTCCATTTTAATGCCTCTCAGCCACTGTACTGGAGAATTATATATAATATGCAGCATACACCGTCAACAACAAGGTTTGTAACTGGTAAATACTGAGGTTTACAATCATTTGCTCATTTGTGTGCATTGCACATTGGTTGTACTTGTAAATTATCCTTACTGGGTTATGACAAAGGGCAGTATGCCTTAGAAAATGGATATACAGAATAAAAAAAATCTGCAGATGAACCTAATCTAAAATTATCTAATGTGATTCAAATGTTTCACCCCCTGGAGATGTAACAATGACATCAAAGGAGAAGAATTTTCTGTGCAAGAAATACTATTGCAGCCCTGTTAAAGAGATACTAACACCAGAAATGAAAACTTTTTTCACATTCATGACAACATTTGCTTTGATCCCCCATTTTAATCTATGTGCATTTTTTTAAGATATCAGTCTCCTGCAAGCTTGAGTAATCGAGTAGAGTTCGGGAAGTCACGCAGTTTTTCTGCACCCAAAAGTCCTGACCATGGACAGGTAAGTATCATAAATATGCCCCTAGTGTTATACTTTCAGCTTTCAGGGCTCTCAATTTTCACAATGGATGATTCTGAAAGATCCTTCTGAGCGCCTTCCAAGAAACTACTGTAGTCTGAAAATAGTCTGGTAGCACTATAAGGTGATTTTGAAATTACTAGGGGGCACATTTACTATTGGTCGAATATCGAGGGTTAATTAACCCTCGATATTCGACCCTGGAAGTAAAATCCTTCGACTTCGAATATCGGAGTCGAAGGATTTACCGCAATTACTTTGTTCGGACGATCAAAGGAAAAATCGTTCGATCGAACTATTAAAGCCTTCGAATCGAACGATTCGAAGGATTTTAATCCATCGATCGAACGATTTTCCTTTGATCAGAAATTGCTTATAAAGCTTGTGGGGAAGGTCCCCATAGGCTAACATTGGTGCTCGGTAGGTTTTAGGTGGCGAAGTAGGTAGTCAAAGTTTTTCTCTTAAAGAGACAGTACTTCGACTATCGAATAGTCGAACGATTTTTCGTTCGAATCGATTCGAAGTCGCAGTCGAAGGTCGAAGTAGCCAATTCGATGGTCGAAGTAGCCAAAAAAAACCTTAGAAATTTGAAGTTTTTTTTCATTCTAATCCTTCACTCGAGCTTAGTAAATGTTCCCCTAGGTCCTCATCAGAACCATTTCAGCCCCGGCCCCTCTATAATTGGGAGTAAGACATTTTCCTTAAAGGTATACTGTCATGGGAAAAAAACCTGATTTTTTTATATTCAATTTTGAAATCTGACATGGGGCTAGAGGTAACCACACAGCAGCTCCCTAACACAAGATAACAGCTGCCTGGTAGATCTAAGAACAACACTCAATAGTAAAAACCCATGTCTCACTGAGACACATTCAGTTACATTGAGAAGGAAAAACAGCAGCCTGCCAGAAAGCATTTCTCTGCTAAAGTGCAGGCACAAGTCACATGACCAGGCGCAGCTGGGAAATTGACAAAATGTCTAGCCCCATGTCAGATTTCAAAATTGAATATAAAAAAATCTGTTTGCTCTTTTGAGAAATGGATTTCAGTGCAGAATTCTGCTGGAGCAGCACTATTAACTGGTGCGTTTTGAAAAAAACATGTTTTCCGATGACAGGATCCCTTTAACATATATAACAAGCTAATCAATTAGAGCTCTACTATGGCCTAAGTTTTATTTTATTACTACAGTGTATTACATATGGCTTACTTTAACTGTACTGGGTGTGCTGCTTTTCTAAAGAACATAAAGTAGCAAAGGGCAATCACGGTCTGTGTCAACAGGCCATAGTTTCAACATTCATATCAAATGAGACAGTGGATGTGGAAAGGTATCTGTAAGTTTGAACCACAGGTTGAATACAGTGTAGGATCGGACAGTGTGTGGCTGACTTAAAGGCTGCTACAACTCCTGGCTTGGGTTATATTCATGCAGCTCTCTCATCAAATCCTTTCACTTGAAAACTAGTAATGCTGTTATTCTGAAAAACAAGAGAGACATACCACAATGTTGTTAATAGGGTGATTTTGTTTTACTTCTTATGCTATCAACCATACAAATATTTCTTTTTTTGGATGAGAATCACAGGTGATTTTCTTGAAAATCCAATTTGTTGGCCTGTTTGCCTGAAACAAATGGAACAATAGCTTTTGGCCAATTAGACAACTTTCAGATGTGCACAGCCACCTAATAGCCACCTAATGTCATATACATCTTTTTTTTTATCTGATCTTAGCTCATTTAAAAAACCTAGACAAACATATTATGTCATTTTCAGCACTGTTGCTAAATTCCCCCCAGAAACCATCAAAAGAATGTACTAAAAGAATAGCAAACGAAGAAACGGAAGAACAGAGTATGAATGTTTATCTTAGAAGTACCTGCAAAATTTCTCTGGCCAAGCCATAAAATTGGAACAACAGAGGTCTTTTCACAAAAACTGTGCTCAGTGCACTACCTTTAAAAAGTTCACATGTATTGGGACCGATGGGAGCAATCAAGCTATAAATGTAGTCAATTTTATAGTAGCCTGTAAAATCCTGGAATTCAACAGTACTTGCTATACACGGAGAGAGCAGAAGCTTTGCGTATTCAACAGTTACTGCAGAAAACACATTGCTCTGTTGTTGGGCTTCTTGGATCCAGATAATATGAAAGAGAGAATATTGTTTGACTAAAAAAACTCCATTTACAATCTACTTACCAAACTCTTATTTTTAGGTAACTTGTCAAATTTCACTTCATCCACTTTAAGAGGTCCATCTAAAAATACCTCCTTCTGGTTTGTTTTTCTTTTAGTACCCTGCTGTTTAATGGTCTTGTCACACAATAATAGCAAATATAGCTTGTACAAATGAGTCACTGGGGCTTGTTGTGTCATATCTTACTTAATGTGCACCCTTATCAGAATTCTGGCACAGCTGCATATTAACAATATACTACAATGGAACTTCTAAAAGCCAAGGCTGAACTTTAAAGCCAAGTGCATATAAAATATATAAAGTGGTGGGCGTACACTTGCAGCTTTAAGCTCTTTCAGACCAAGTCAGCAGCTTATCTACCCATGTGTCGGTTCCATTGACTGATATGTGGGCAAACATTGTCCCGATTTGAGAATCTCTATGGACAAGGATCTTATTACCATGTTGTTGCAGTCCTCATCAGACAGGTCTCCATAGGCCCAAATGGATGATCTGACCATTGGTCCTATTCTAAATAAGTGTACGTGTGTATGTAGGAAATTAATGGGTGGGTGTAATAAATAAATGCCTCCCCTACCTCTCCCACCCTACACAAATCAGTTTTACAAAAGACTATCCCCTATATGTAATAAAAGCTACTAAGTTTGCCCAGGAGCAGTAACCCATAGCAACCAATAAGATGTTTGCCTTTAAACAGGTGACCAGTAAATGCTACCTGCTGATTGGTTGCTATGGGTTACTGCTCCTAGGCAAACGTAGTGCCTTTTATTACATAACCCCCTAAATGTGCTTCTGCAAATACAACACACAGTTCTATTGGTGTGAAACCAATAGAATAAGAACCCAACAAGTTAGTGGTTAAAAGAGAACGAAACCCCCCACAGTCAAAAGTAGTTGCTGTGAGCCATCACCCAATTTAGTCAACTACAGTTTATAGAATTTATGGAATACAATTATGCCAAATAAATGTGAAAAATGTATTTGTGAGTGTATGTATAAGGAACCCTTATACAGCAAGAAAATTTAAATTTTTAAAAATGTTTTCCCTTTTCTCTGTAATCATTAACAGTATCTTGTACTTGATGGTAACAAAGTGGAATGAATACATATTGGTGGCAAACCCTATTGGATTTATTTAATGTTTAAATGAAGTTTAGCTTAAGGTATGGTGATCCAAATTATGAAAACATCCTTTATTCAGACAGCACCAGGTCCCATGCATTCTAGATGACAGATCCTTAACACACGCATTAAATATTAAAAAAAAGAATTATATACATATCCCAGCAAACAATAAATTCTATGTCTAAACTATAGTTAAAATAAGACAAATATAAAAACTGGCATAAGTTCACATGTTCTCAGGTATCCAGATACTTCTCTAATGAAATCCTAACAGTTGACTGATCTTAGCTCCTTTAGAAGTTTCACTTTAGAACAAAAAGTATCAACTTCAGACCATCAGCCTAATAATATGGCAGAATGGGAACTGGGCAGAAAAAACAATGGCACGAGAAGAAAAATCTATTGGAAAAAGTCTTTGATCACCCATGGAAGGCAGTAGTTGCATAAGATAAAAGAGGACTATAATAATCTGGAAAATAATTTGGTCACAAAACCCATCTCAGGGTTACACTGCTCAATATTGTGTTGTGTGAAATCTCACACGAGGGCACCCTGCTGCCATATGAGAAGTGGCATTACTAAAGCTTCTCAACTACTCTTTAACTCTTTTAACAGAGGTAGATCTCCCTTGCCACAATCCCATGATTAAGCCGCACAAAGCAGCTGTTTATCCACTCACAGTAACCAGCAGGTGAACCCGATTCAATATTTATCATAGGCTTTTACAGATCACTGCAAGCCGAGCAAACGTTTTAATTAAGATGGAACTCGCTTCAAAGAACTTATTCAAGATGTCAATCAGCGGGATAGAGATCGGATACGGTGTCAGGTGAGAGTGTGTAATACAAATCCGTAACTTTCTTCATCCCATCTCTGTAAATTAGCCTGGTATAAAGTTGGGGCTCTGATTGTAACAGACTGCCAGTCTCCTGGAATGTGTAACTCAAGTCACTCAAACTCTATTGTGCAGGTTGTAAGCAATATGTTAAACTGCAGTGGGCTAGCACATTAAGACAGATCCTTTTCACAGCAGGTTTCTTGATACGGCAAGTGTTTGTTACACTACTCTCCATTTACTGTTTACTTTCTTAGCTGGTGTAAAAGGGGATTCCTTAGCACTGCTGTCCCCATTTCCCAAAGTCATCACAACACTGAAATTAATCAAGAGTGTGCGGTGAGAGATACACTTTCACTACTATAAACTTCAGCTATAGAAGGTGCACATACTAAATTATGTACAGGTATGGAAACCGTTATCCAGAAACCCATTGTCCAGAAAACTCCAGATTACGGAAAGGCCGTCTCCCATAGACTCCAGTACCTTGTTCTTGATCCAAACTAAGATATAATTAATCATAATTGGGATCAAAACCATTCTAATCCATGTATTTAATGTTTAAATAATTTTCTAGTAGACTAAAGGTATAAAGATCCAAATTACAGAATAATAATATCTTTATCTGGAAAACCCCAGGTACCGAGGATAACAGGTACTCTACCTGTACTAAATTGTCAGCTCTAAAAGCTAAAAAGCAAGATAATTTAAAAAAAAAGTTTGGATAAACAAATCCTGTACAATCCACAAAAAATAATTAAAAAACATCCTTCATTGCAAGAGATATAGACACTATTAAACGTTCTGGGTGGTGGCCCACATGAAAAACTGAATATACTGTACATTTAAAGGCCCATTTATCAAAGGTCAAATTTTTATTTTCTCTAATAAAGTCAATTGTATTCACAATTCAAATGGTATATTATTTCTGAAAAAATGTTAACTCTTAAAATTCAGTCGAATATAACCAACTTGAAAATTTGAACTCGTAAAAAAAACTTTTGAACATCAAATTTTTTGACACACAACATTTATTTTCTCCCTTTGGAGTCTATGGCGTCATTTTCGCAGGAAAACTTGGCAAAACATTTCACTCATCTCTACTATTAACATCTTCAAATAGTTCAAGGGACCTCTGCCATTGACTTCTACATGAACTCAGCAGGTTTTAGGTGGCGAATATTCGAATTTGTATTTTTGAAGAGTCTGACTGTAATAAATCTCACATTCCAATTCGAGTTGGTTAATTTAGAACTCCAAAATTCCAATTTGAATCTTAGTAAATCTGCCCCATACTGTACAACTATTTCTAACAGAAAAAAAGTGACTGCAGTCTAAATAGGAATATATATGAGCACTCCAAAAACAGAACAGAAACCTGTCCTGGGTGTGGGTTAGTATAACACAGTGCCACACTCACTGGGAATTGATCCAGTCCAAGCTGGGCATTACTGGGTAAGATCTTCTCATTTGGACACCTTCCCAAACAATCTGATCTTTAAGTGCATGATCAGCTTTAATTAGTTGAGCCTAGTAACTCACTTAAAAAAACTAACCAAATTTTTTAGAAAGCATCTGTATTGTGTATACCACATGTTAGAAGGTCTGGGAGGTCGGTAATTAAAGCATTGCTAGTTTGATTACTCATCAATTATGGTGAATTACTGTACATTTCCAAGCATTCACAAAAACTTGTGCAGGCAGCTTCCAGGTGAGTCCCTCAGCATGGGAGCCAAAGTTGAGCACAGAAGGAAGACCTGTTGGAAATCATTGCTCTAAAAAAAATAAAAAACAGTTTTATATAGTATATAATTTGAATGAAGTCATAGCACAAAAACATTTTATGATGTCATACACACAGTTACATACTATGAAAATACCTGGTGGTCTAGGGGGCCAGGGTGGGGGCCTCACTCCCGGCGGGGATTCTCACTGATTCCTCCCTCATCGTGTGCCGATCCTAGTTTGACATGCGATTGTGCAGCTTCCGGGTTTTGACGCATCCGTGTCTGACGTCATGGCTCTTGCCGCAAAATTCGAGTATTTAAAGGGTCATCTTCACGTTGCCCAACGTAGGTCTTTTGTCCATAGTTCCTGGTGCAATTTCTAGTTGTCTTGTCTGTTCCTGATCTTGCCTGTCCCTGACCAATCCTAGTTTGCTGCCTGTTCTGACCTTAACCCGTTTAGATCTGTGCCTCTGAAAATGCTTCGTGCAGCCCCTCATTTTCTTTTATGCTGATTCACTGCACGTCTGTGCTGCTGTCACTGGCAGTACAGAGGGTTTAATTCTGCTTTTATATATGTATAAATATATAAGGGGATCATATAATAATCTCTCTAATGCTTTATTTTCCAGCTGACACAAGGTCACTCATTCTGTTTATAAGAAAACGGTTCCGTCTAAATATTGAGAAGGGGTTTTTTACAGTGAGAGCTGTGATGGTGTGGAATTCTCTCCCTGAATCAGTTGTACAGGCTGATACATTAGATAGCTTTAAGAAGGGGTTGGATGGCTTTTTAGCAAAAGAGGGAATACAGGGTTATGAGAAATAGCTCATAGTCCAAGTTGATCCAGGGACTAGTCCGATTGCAAGTAAGGAAGGCATTTTTCCACCTCTGAGGCAAATTGGAGAGGCTTCAGATGGGATGTTGCCTTCCTCTGGATCAACTGGCAGTTAGGCAGGTTAAAAAAAAAAAAGCCAAAAGTTTGAACTTGATGGACGTGTGTCTTTTTCCAACCTAACTTTCTATGTTACTATGTTACTGTGCATGCACAGGGCTTTCCCAAATCACCGCCTCAGCACTTCTCTATTGGTTGAACGTAAATTCTTTACAGGGATTAAATGTGTGTTGCTAGAAATGCAAAGGGCGCAAAGAATTGTCCAATCAGATTTAAACTAAACTGATGATGTGTCACCATTAATGGTGTAATGGTGCTGACCCAAATAGGTGACCAGCTGCAGGTTCTCTGACTCCAGGTTCTCTATTAGTGAGGGAAATATTTTTGGACTTCATGTTGGGAAGGATTGTTATGTTTGGACATTTTTAAGTGATCAAATGCTCCGATTCATGAGATGAGCTATGATAGCCACTGCAGATCCCGCATTTATGGCATTTCTCAAAAACTCTTTGATCAAGTGTTTTGACCCAGTTCTAGGTGAGAACAACTTAATCTGTAAACAAAGTATGTATACGGAGTACCATGACAGAATTCCCTGTGGCCTACTATACTTAAATGCACATACATTATTATTATTTTTATTGTATTCACTTCTAAAGAGCCAATGTATTCAGGGCCAGATTTCTTTTTTGGCCGCCCCTAGACCAGAGGTTCAAATAACCACCCGCCTCCCCTCACAAGCGCTCCCTCCCCCCTCAAGCACTTCATCCTTCTCCCAACACATGTGCACGCATGCGCAGAGCCCCGGATTGCTCACCTATGCACGCCAAACTTTTCATCCGAGACCAGCTGCATGCACACATAGTTTTACTATTCTTCTGCTCCCAACTTTGCTCTTGGTGAGGTGAATTGATGTGGCTGGGCGGCATGCCACCCCTAAAATGTGCCACCCTAGGCCTGGGCCTTTGTGGCCTTGCCACAAATCTGGGCCTGAACGTATTTCTCAGCACTGCACATAAGGATACAAAGCACAAAGTTGACATACACACAGAAACCAATATACTGTTGTACATAATGATAGTCCTGAATAGGTTTACAATCCGTGGTGGTTTGGTGGACAACATACACCAATATACAGGTATTGGTCTATTATAAGGAATGCTTTGGGCCTGAGGTATTGCAAATAAAGGGGGTTTCCATAATTTGGATCAATTTGTTTTACCAGTAACGTAACTAGAGGGGGGCGGGCCGAGCCCGGGACGCGCAGCCGGGCCTGCCCCCCTCCGTCCGCCCAGAAACGGCCGAAGAACTCAGTGGCGTGCAAGCTGCCAGGGGGCCCTGAGGGGGTGCGGGCCCTGGCCCAATCGCACCCCCTGCTCCCCCTGTAGTTACGCCACTGTGTTTTACCACAAACATAGAATTATACTTTAGTTATAGGTACAAAATACATTTTTTTTATTTACAGAAAATAAGGATATACAGTAATTTAAAAAGATTAGAATGATTTGAATAAAATGGGCTGTATGGGAGATGGCCTTCCCGTAACTCATAGCTTTCTGGATAAGAGGTCCCATACTTGTATAAGTTTATATTGGCAACTTTGATGACAGCCATATCATCCACAGGTTCTTCTAAACCAATCTGTCATCTGTTTAATATGTAACGTTAAAAGAGTGGTTAACTTTTAGTATACTATAGAACAGCAACTTTTCAACTGGACTTCATTTTTTCTTTCTTTATAGTTTATTGTTTGCTTTCTACTTCTGACTTTTTCCAAATTTAAAATGAGGGTCACTGGCCCGCCACATAAAAAGTTCTCTGTAAGGCTGTACAATGCTATTGTAATTGCTGCTTTTTATTACTCCTCTTTCCGTCTGTTATCTATTCCAGCCTCTCATTCAAATCAATGCCTGGTTGCTAGGGTAATTTGGACCATAGCAACTAGATAGCTGCTGAAATTCCAAGATGGAAAGCTGTTGATTCAAATGCAAAATAATGAAAAAACAAATTGTCTCAGAATATCACACTCTACATTATGCCAAAAGTAGTGATGGGGTGCTTCGCTTCGCCGAAAAATTTGCGAAATTCGTGATACGGTGAAAAATTTGTTAAACGGTGCTGGTGTCTCGTTTTTTACCCCAGCGTTCAGCATCTGTGAAATATTAGCAACTATTGTATTGATTTTAACAGCTGCCTTTAAAGGGCATCTGTTGGCCAAAAATATTATACCCAACCAAAGGTCTAGGTCTGCAGCAACTACTTGATACTGAAACGTTTTTATCAAAGATAAGAAATGTATCGACTAATGTATCAGTTTTTCAGAGTTGGTAACCCCCCTCCCCCTCCCAGAGCTGCTTAAGAGAGACATAAAATGGTGAAAAATGAAACTTTAAACGTCAATATTAGAAAGACTGTCACAAATAGAAACTAGAAAGTCTTTATTTCTGGCGGATTATCTGGAAACAACTGAAAATATTGTTGGAAGTGAACAGCCCCTTTAATTGTAAGATGTACAACATAATGCAGAAACTGTTCTTAATACTGGCTGTGTTTGCAATTCTAATACTTGTGCAAGTGGTCTGCAGCACCCTCTGGTGCCACAAAGGAGTAACTTCAAGATCTTTAAGAACGCTAGACCTGGGAAGAAGACAGGCTACCAGGCTGTTTATCAGCTAACTGGAGGATGGGTTTAGCTCCCCTTTTTATTTTGACTGGTTGTGTTATGTGAAACAGATGAGCAGTGGCTGCAAAGGGTTTATGTATTGAAATGAAATGTTCAAAAAAGTCTGGAGTATACAGAGTATACAGCTCCCAAGAGCAATTTTAGATGTGGAGCTAGGCAAGCATTGTGAGGCAGATTTATTAAGGTTTGAATGGCAAATTCGAGTTTTCCATTTTTTTTTTGTGTGTCAAAACTCACAAATTCTAATTTAAAACATCAACTTGAATGTAAATTCAAATGTGAGATTAATCACACCTTGACCATGGAAACAGTTCTAATTCGTATTTCGCCACCTAAAACCTGCTGAGTTAATTAATGGCAGAGTTCCGTTCAACTATTTCAATACGTTAATTGCCTTTCAAGGTTTTTTCAGAGGCAAACTTGATTTGAATTTTCGGGTCAGGACTATTAGATCGAAGATTAGACGTTCACGTTTTTTCATAAATAGAATCCCATTCGACCTAGAATCTGAACAGTAGCATCTGAATTAGAGCAGGGTGGTGAATTACAACAGGGCTTAATTTACAAAATCTAATGTAACAATTAGATCTGACAGGAGTTGAAAAAATTCAGTTACTATTGTAACCTTTAAAGGGCAACTATCGCAAAATTAAAAATTTTATATAAGCTTCAGCATACTGAAATAAGAAACTTTCTAAATACAATCAATTGAAAATTTTCAACTGAAATAATCAAGTTCATCCTCACTATTCCTCTGTTTCTCTTCATTCTCTCGTCATGCAGCAGTTGGGTGTCAGATATTCATTGACAGTTAGACCCAATATATCTTACTGTATAGGGGAGGGCTCCTTTTGTCTAGAAGATGTTTCATTTTGTGCTGTTCAACACTGATGTCTTTACATTAATACTGGGTACCTTTTTGTATTAAGAAACATGTTGACAGTATATCTGAAGATGTGTTTGGTAAGGTTTTTTCATTCCCCATTAAAGATTTTTCTTTCCGGCCTTTGGAGGTAGGAAGACATAAAGACATGAATAATGCTGTTTCCATTAATGCAGTAGAATATAATCTAATGGTAGACTGCAAAAAAAAAAAAAAACAGATTACATTGTATTATCTAAAGGCACATTGTAGAAGTTATCCTGGTTTCTTCATGGCAGGAGACAAAGAAACCTATCCCCCACCACCCAAAAACAAAGTTGGAGAAAAAAATATTTAGGATCAATCAATGGATTGATTGATTGTTGTGCCCATAGCCATAGAAGAGAGGACTTCCCAGCAGAACCAACTGGTTACTAGGCAGAGTGTTTACTATTGTTAACATTGAGAAACAGTGACAAATAAGTTCTGTAAAGAAATGTTTCCTTTGGCCATGGTAAAGCAGGAACTCAATTTATCGGAAATTTATCCATAGAATAGATGGATCTGTCAGAATATAAACATATTGATTACTTGTATTTCAAAATACAATTCCTGAAGCTAGTACCCATATCATTTTGTTTTGCTTGAAACCATGCAATTGTGTTTTAGATCTGTTCACAGGTTAACAGGATTTTCATTACCTGCTGTTGCTCATCATGAGACGGTTGAATCCTATTCCCGAATATCATCATCTTGATCTGTTGTAAAAGATGCTTGCATTTTTGCGCATAACTTTGAAGCTAAAGTCGTTTTGTTACTAGAAGATCCGTTTAAGTATGAAAAAAATTAGGAATAGTAGAGGAAAAAAGAAGACCCATGAAATTGCACCTGCCCATCTGTCAATTCCGAAGACTCATTTGTAGTATTAAAACTTAGCTTTTAATATTTTGCTAAACACGTACATGCAGAACTAATTAAAACCAGGGTATAGAATGGGGGGTCGGAATAACTGGAGGCAAGGGGTAATGGGTATATGTGTGATCCAAGGTAGAGGAGTAGGACGATTGAATAATCAATAAATTCAACCAGACTTAACGTGAAATATGGCAATTGCAACTGTGAAGTATTCATTCAACCTCCACAATAAGTACCATTACCAACCCATTCACCCACACAAAGTCCCCTCCCAGAGATTAGACGTTGGTAACGGCGCTCAATAGCAATAGTGGGTGACTAATCCACCTAACAAAAGTGCGAATCTGCATCTCTAAGTGCCTTCCGGCAGCTAATTGGTGGCTATCAATTGATTAGTCACCAACAAAACAGGGAAGACACTGTGGGGCACATTCACCAAGCTCGGGTGAATGAATAGAGGGAAAAAAACTTGAATTTCAAGTAGGTTTTTGTGCTCCTCAACTATCGAATTGGCGTAAATTCGCTTGAGTAGATTCGAATAGATTGAGCGAAAAAACGCTGCGACTATTCGCCCATTCGATAGTCGAAGTACTGTCTCTTTTAAAAATACTTCGACTGCCTACTTAAACCTACCGAATTGCTTTAAAAGCCTATGGGAAAGTCCCATAGGCTTTTTTTTTAAGTTTTTGAATAAAAAGGCATTCGATCGATCATTCGATTGAATGAAAATCCTTCCATTGAATATTCGATCGTGCTACTGTTCACCGGGCGAATATTCGCCCATTCGACTATTCGCCTGTGCGTAAATTCGCCCGAATTCCCTATTCAATTCTATTCCCCAGTCGAATTTCTAGGGATTTAACCCCTCAAAATTCGACCCTTGATACATCTGCCCCTGTATGTTACATTAGCACGGTAATTTAAAAACAAGCCATTTTATTGTTGCAGTTCGAAAGACAGTAAGGTTCCGCAGGGGAACCTATGAATATACATGACATGGTTAAATATGACAGCCAGGACAATTGTGCAGCTCTGACGTTTGGGATCAGGTAAGAGGGAAAAGTTAATTAGGCAGCAGTGGAGGTGGCGCGGTTGAGGAGGGGATGGTGGGGGGAGGGGTGTACACGGGATAACATTTAAGAAAAATTATGGAGTTATTAGTTCCCCTTTAAATCAATTCCAATTTTATTAATTTAATAATGGCAAATATTGGCTTTTTACTTGTACCCTTACTACCTCTCTCTCTCTCTGAAATAATTGCTCCATCCCCCCATCCCTATTGCTTCCTGTTCAGTTCTACAAATAAACAGCATTTATCAGTCATCTATAGTTTCACATTTCCAAGACATGAGCAAGCTGTTGGGTACACGCTGAGCACAGGTGTATATGGCCCAGAGATGCTTTCCTGGATTATGTGCAAGTGAACAAAGACATAGTATCAGGTTAAGTTAACACTTTGCCCTGCCAGGACTGCAAACTATGGTCTGACCTAAACAAAAAAAAGATGACTGAAAATTCTTGGTATTTTTAGACAACCCAATTTCCTTTTTGTTGTGCTTTTGGGGCCAGGTCATGAATATGTACTAAAGCACTACAACACGCTGGGCTCTTTCTTGCCTGACATTACTGCCCAATCAGAAACATGCGCAGGAGACATCCCTCTCTGGTATTAGCCACATTTTCCACAGGCAACATGCAAAAATCCATTTTGCAAGCTACTCTTCATAAAGAAATATATTATTACCATGAATATTTGGTAGTGCGCTGTGATACAAATGTGACATGGCAGGCCATGTATGACTGTGAGTGTGAGTAAGTGTATCCAATAAGGCTCCTTGGTTACAACATGGATACACTGACATTAGCTGGAGTCAAGGGAACAACCGGAGTTGAGGTAATTAATATGGATATATTACATTTGTTGGAGACAAGGGAACAAAAAACATGTTTATCAAGGAGGAAGCTCATCTCATTCACATGGTTATAATTTTAGGGATACAACCATTGTTTTCTTTCTCATGGTCACAGTTCTGGGCATACGGCCATTATTTTGGTATATGTCAACGATTAAGACCAAATTATGTTATTATTGACATACTTTTTTTTGGTACAGAAAACTGTCCTCATTAAGCAATTTGCCAAGGTCAGGCTGATGCTAGGCAAACCCCAAAAAGGGTTCTTTATGGTGAAAAAAACCCAAGTTGATGCAAAGGCAAGGTAAGGGCAAGCTATGGCCAAGGTAAGGGCAAGGTATGCATAGTGGGCAAACTAACAGAAGACCCTTGGCGTTCATATTAAGGGTGGTTTACCATTGTATATAAAAATTTGGGTGAGATAAGTGCAGGAAATGTAAATATTTTTACACAATTTTCAGAAATGATGAATGTGAACTAGGGGTGGGAAGGGGAAAATTTTTTGACTTCCTTGTTTTCTGACAAAAAGCCAACCGATTTCCCTCCCCGTCCCTAATTTGCATATGCAAATTAGGATTCGGATTCGGTGCGGCTGGGCATAAGGATTCGGCCGAATCCGAATCCTGTCTGAATCCTGAACCGAATCCTGGATTCAGTGCATCCCTAATTTCAATCCTAATAGCCTAGCAACTTATTTACGGCTCCTGCAAATAAAAGCTTTACCTGTATATTATATATATATATTATATATATATATATATATATATATATATATATATATATATACACATATACACACACACAGTCACACAAGTATTGCATATGAAAAAAATCCACACTCACAGGTAAATATGAATCTCTTGGTGCTTTATTGAGCAGGCTAATGTTTCGGTTATGTCCCTAGCCTTTTTCATATAAAGCACCGTGAGATTCATAGAAGATCTGTGTGTGCGGAGAATGCAGTTTTTCCCACATGCTATAAATATAGATTTAAAATATATGCAGCAAAATGGCACCATTTGCTTCTTCAGCTGCAGGGTTTCTATTCTAAAGAAAAGAATTTCATTTCTTGATTTTGAAATAACATTCATGAAAAGATAAAATCAGAAAAGTATTAAGCAACACTTCTTATTCTGTAAACAGCATTTGCTTGGAAACAATAAAAAAAAACAGTAAATAATGTGAGAGGTATTGCACATTTATGGAATCATAAGACCTACTTATTAGGAGCAGAGATGATGGAATGTGTATTGGACAATATAATCTAGGGTAGAAACAGGCTTAATAATGACAAAGAAGTGCACAGGCAACTGGCAACCAGTGTTTCTCCCAGATCATTTTTGTTGGGGACATCGCACGGCATTTTTCCTCCACAACTGCCGTCTCCACTTTGGCCCCCACCACTCACTCCAATTGAGAAGCCGGTAGGAGCAAACATTTTATTTGCAGAAGCCCCCAGTCCAGTCAACTTCTCCTAAAACTGCTGTAATAGGGTACGAGAGGTGGGGAACACAAGAAACCATGATGCTAAGGCTGCGTCTCCATCCAAATAGAGGAGTTCTGTGCATTTGAAGTAGGGATGCACCGAATCCACTATTTTGGATTCGGCCGAACCCCCGAATCCTTTGTGAAAGATTCGGCCGAATACCGAACGAACCCTAATTTGCATATGCAAATTAGGAGTGGGAAGGGGAAAAAAAATTTACTTCCTTGTTTTCTGACAAAAAGTCATGTGATTTACCTCCCCGCCCCTAATTTGCATATGCAGCATGATTGAAGCATGTTATGCTGAAAGCACCATGCAATATATATATAATTTTAGCGAGAGTGAGATTTTTGTCCCCGGGCCAGCAATGCTCTTATAATAGATTTAATAATACCCCTTGAATTTAAAAAATGCCAACAAATCATGGCAGATGCTCATTCTGTGCATTCTTACACAGACTCAGTCTAACTTGCTCATAGGCTACGTCACATTGCTGTTTGTAGTAGAACCATAGTACATGTACATCCATTGTGTGCAGCCCTTCTTACCATGTGTCACATGTCACCTTCACTCATACCAAGAGGAGAATGTGCCAAACGCTACTATAGTTTTTCATTTACTTCTAGGTACTGCTACTTTTAAGGGAAGGGATGACAGTTCCAAAAGGCAAGATTTTTGCATTGCATTCAACTAGGGATGCACCGAATCCACTTTTTTGGATTCGGCCGAACCCCCGAATCCTTTGTGAAAGATTCGGCCGAATACCGAACCGAATCCGAACCCTAATTTGCATATGCAAATTAGGATTCGGATTCGGCCAGGCAGAAGGATTCAGCCGAATCCGAATCCTGCTGAAAAAGGCCGAATCCTGGCCGAATCCCGAACCGAATCCTGGATTTGGTGCATCCCTACATTCAACAGTAAGCAGCATTTGGAGCTTTGCCAAGGTGAACCTACACACCAATCACCTTAAATGTTCAGTCAGGTTACTCGTAGCACCATCCTGCAGCACCCCTGCCACCCTATAAACTGACTCCTATGATGGTGATGCTCTGCTCATCTTGTTACAACAGCATAGACTAAGAGTGCCTTAAAGCCCCAGCCTTCACTCACAGGGCAGCAGCACATGTAGTGTTTCACCCGGCCAATTTCTCCCTGCGCTGCCCATCACTGACATAAATGCCACATGTTGTGTGACCAGTATTTTCAATCATGCCAGTGACATCAGAAATTCTACTGGTGCCATTAGCTTTAATGCAACTGCTCGTTTATTTATGGAAATAAATGTGTTTCAATTCTACACTGTGGTTCTGTTCCAATGCTGAATGTAGGTGCATGTGGTGTAAGGTATAAAACTGCACAGCAAACACAACTGTATAGTCTTGTGGGTACAAACCCTTGCTAAAACATCTCCATTCAATGCCAAAAGAATCATCAGTGTAACAACAGCCAGTGTAATAACTGCTGCAATATTAAATACTGTTCAGCCTTGGCGCACTGCAACAAATCTCTTCTTTCGAGCGAATAATCTACCCGAACTGCCTCCCCTGCCTTCCCGCCAGCTAAAATGTAAATCACCGGCGGGGTGGCACTCGGAGCAATTTACATTTTAGCCGACGGGAAAGCAGGGGAGGCAGTTCGGGTAGATTATTCGCTCGAAAGAAGAGATTTGTCGCCAGGCAACTAATCTCCCCGAATCTGCCTGTGACCCTAACAGGCAGAACCATGGCAAAATATACATCTGGTTAGTATTTTACAGTTCACAAATAATATATATATTCATAAATAATGAATAATAATAACATTCATAGAGGGAATAAAAGCAGTTTTTGGGTACATCAGGACAAAATTTTGATGTCAAATCCGGGAAAACATTACTTAAAATCAGGGAAATGCACCCATTGAAATGCATTATAAATTGGTTTGACCAAAAATTTAAAATTTAAAATGCGGGTAATCTTAAAACCAGGGTACTTAAAATCCAAGCTTTCACTGTATTGTTTTTCAAAGTAAAACTGACTCCTGTGCTGTCAGTAATTGAAGGAAAAGTTGCTTTAAAGGAAAACTATACCCTCAAAATGAATACTTAGGCAACAGATAGTTTATATCAAATTGAATGACATCTTAAAGAATCTTACCAAACTGGAATATATATTTACATAAATATTGCCCTTTTACATCTCTTGCCTTGAACCACCATTTCATGACTCTATCTGTTCTGCCTCAGAGATCACCTGACCAGAAATACTACAACACTAACTGTAACAGGAAGAAGTGAGGAAGCAAAAGACAGAACTGTGTCTGTTAATTGGCTCATGTGACCTTACATGTGGTTTGTATGTGTGCACAGTGAATCTTACGATCTCAGGGGGCGGCCCTTATTTTTTAAAATGGCAATTTTCTATTTATGATTACCCAATGGCACATACTACTAAAAAAGTATATTATTATGATAATGGTTCATTTAGGTGAAGCAGGGTTTTACACATGAGCTGTTTTACTCAGTATCTTTTAATAGAGACCTACATTGTTTGGGGGGTATAGTTTTCCTTTAACAAATTTTCCCGGATTTTACGTAATTCTTTCCTGGTCCCCTGAAAAAAGCAGAAATTAAAGTTTAAGTACATTTTTTAAAATTAAAGTTTTGATTTCCTAATCCATGTAACATGATTCCATACAAAATCCATATTAAAGGGGACCAGTCACCCAAAAAAATTATTCAAAATCCTATTTCATCACATTAGTCAAGCAAAATGAACTTTAATTACACTATATAAATTATCTGAATCTTGTTTCATTCAGTCTGGGAACTTTTAATTACAGCAAGCAGGCAGCAGCCATTTTGTGGACACTGTTTTTAAGGAAAGCCTTGCATCATCTCAGAATCTTGTTTGTGCATCAGAATGGGGGACCTGATGTCCATCCCGTGCACTGACTACACAAGTAAATGGTAAAGAGAACGGGGGAATGTGTGGAGAGCAGTGACATCTAGGAAGTGCTGAATGGAAAGTGAAAGTAATTGTCTGCCCCACCTCTATGCCCAAGGCATAAAGGCAGGGCAGACAATATTTGATTGACATCTGAGATTTTTAAATGAGCTTACAACAGCTATGAATGCTTTAATAAAAAATAAAAATTGGATTTCATGTTTAATTTGAAAAGGACTTTTATTATACAGATTTTTGTGTCTGGGTGACAGGTCCACTTTAATGCAGTCTTTATGCTTCTTATGATACAGCTGTCCATGTAAGCATGTGCTCTTAACTTTCAAATACACTTGTCTGGCCATCTAGTTTGTCCCTAGTTCATACACGCTGGACATTTTTCTATGTAAACTGATTAATGGAAGGGGCTGGCAAATGCTCCCATGGTAATCCATGATATCCAGAGTAATACAAGAAAACATACACAGGCTGTCTGGAACAAAATTATGAGTCTTCACCTATGCCTTTTTTTGCATAAAAATGAGAAACAACTAGTTGCATGCTCTAGTAGGCACAGAAATGTCCTTTTTGTGGCCTTTTAGCTAAAGCTTTCATTTAGGAGATATAGTTCATTCATCACTATAAGAAACTAGAGAGTATTAAAGAACAACATAAAACGAATTAATAATTGCTGCAATTTAATTTAAAATCATGTTTATTGGCAAAATTATTTTCTGATGGTTTAATAAAAACTTTTTGAGGAGATTCACCCCCCACTCAGAAACACATTGTTTCTCCACAAAAATATTGTAATCACCTATACGCTGCCAACAGCCTGAAATTTGTATAGTCCACAAATCCACTGCACAATATTTCATGGGATGGATTATATAGTGAATAAAGTACCCCCTCTTGTAAAATATAAGGATAAGTTACAGAGGAGTTTCATTACCATATAAAAACACGAGGCCAAAGTCCGAGTGTTTTTTATACAGGTCATGGAACTCCGAGATAACTTCTAATATCCTCATATTTTGCAACTGGGGGTACTTTATTTATTATAATACACAGATTTCAGTGAGTCATGTGACAGAAATGACATCAGAAATCACATTTATAACTAATGACATCAGAACTCACTGTTTATAAGGATATCATTTACAAGATATTCATGGCTTTTGTGTATTATATTATAATAATATTATCATACAAAGTTGCAATGTCTTCCCATATAAAGACTGCTGCAATGCAAGTGCAGAACATAACAAGGCTAAGGGGTATATTTATCAAAGAGTTTTGTTAATAGTGAAGTTCTGCCACTAGAGTGAAATGCCGCCACTCCCCATTCATTTCTATGGGATTTTTAAAGGCGTATTTATCAAAGGGTGAACTTTTACCCATTAATAAATACGCCTTTCAAATTCCCATAGAAAAGAATTGAGAGCTGCAGAATTTCACTCTAGTGGCGGAACTTCACTCTTTGATGAATTTACCCCAATGCTTTTTCCAGTAGGACTTTCTAGCAAGCAGTACTGGTTACAATTAAGGCCTCTCATAATTTGCAGAACAATAAGAGTATGTTTAGCAATATAGTAATTAAATAGATGCAAGGAAGTCTAAACCTGAAATATTGGCTGAATTTAACAAAACCCTTTATAACGTTTAAAAGGGAGGTTCACCTTTAAAGGAACGGTAACACCAAAAAAAAAACAATGAAAATGATACTGTACGGTTGTACTGTGGTTCAATTGGTGTGTTGACTTTAGAAGCTCTACTACAGTTTACATAAACAAGTTGCAGTGTAGCCATGGGGGCAGCCATTGAAAGATAAAAAAGGAGAAAAGGCACAGGATATTCAGCAGTTAGCCGATAACCTCTGTAGTATACAATGGGATTCTTTAGAACTTAGTTATCTACTGTGTATCCTGTGCTTGAATGGCTGCCCCTATGGCTACACAGAAGCTTGTTTATATAAACTATAGCTGTGTTTCTGAAGGAAACACTTTCATTTTACCAGTGACCCTGCAGCTAAAAACTACTGCTCGGTGATGCTACAATGTTATTGTTACGTTTTATTGCTTATCTTTATATGTAGGCTCGCTCCTATTTATATTTCCATCGCTCGTTCAAACCATTGCCTTGTTGCAAGAGTAAATAAGATCCTAGAAACCAGATAGCTGCTTAAATACCAAAATGGAAAACTGCTGGCCAATAAGCTAAATATCGGAAAAAGACAAATATAAACACTGAAGACATATTGCATATTGTCTCAGAATATCAACGTCTACATTATACCAAAAAAGTTCATTTAAAGGTGAACAACCCCTTTATGCCCACATTGTGGGATCTAATCAGACGCATACACACTAGTGATGTGCAGGTCGGGTAAAAACTGACCCGCACTCGACCAAAAACCGCCCTCCCTCCACCCACACGACATCTGGGGTCCTTTTATAAACCCATGCCAAACCGGTGATGACGTCACAAAAGGTGCGGGGCGGGCAGTCGCACAGCTATAAAAGGGTTAGTCGTAACCCGGCAGTGTAATGTGGCGGGCAGGGAGAGCAGGAAGAAGACTGTGACCAGGACCCATCCGCCACCCGCAAATGGTGATGCGAGGTCAGCCTGAACCTGACCGACCCATGGTAAGCCCACGGGTATCGGGCCAGCCCACACATCACTAGTACACACAGTATTCCACTCAATGCTGCATTTCACTTTTAAGTACACTTTTTTCAACTTCTGACTTTGTCATCTGTGATTAATCTGCACTACCACAGATAAAACAACCCTAGTTTATTTCCCATCAGCAGACATGTACATAGTCAGTGGTAGATATACATGGAGCAAAGGAGCCCAACGTTTTCTCACAAGGTAAGTTCAGGATACTTTGGAAACAGGAAACAATGCATATATCTTCACAATGGTGATTTACACTTCAGTCAGTGTGAATTCAATTTGGGATGTTTTGTCACCTGGGGTATCTCAGCAGGCAATAAAACAGCCTGTGTGCGATCACCCTAAATGTATGTTTATACATTCGGTTGCTTGGGTCACAGACAACAATAAAGGTACTAATGACAAGCTAAGCAATCAAGGAACATTGTGATTATGAGTTGTACATGTTTGAAGGTTTATGATGGGTGTAAGTGAATTATCTGAACCCAGAAAAGGAGGGGCTATTGGTATTCCCCTTTATATCTCATAGCTGACTGATTTTATGTTTAAGTAAGTGCAAGAAACAGCACGGCTACATTTAGCGCATCCTTTTGGTTTGGACGTTTCATTTCTTCCCATGCTACAGGTTCAGGGGTGCGGCACCTGAGTCACTATGATCAATTGGAAAGTTTTATTTGCCATTTAAATTTGATGGTCAATAGCTGTTGGTGATTTGGTTGCTATGATCTGGAGTGATGAGTCTGATACCTGTGCACATGGACCAACATTTTTTCCCAGTGCAGATACAATTTTTTTTGAAATACTTAAAATGTATTAAAGCACTGGTATAACTGCTTTGCCCAGCCAACCAGAATGTATTTGTGCAGAGATTTCTTTCACTTCTAAATTAGCAAAGTTTTCTCCACATATTTCCAGCAAAGTACAAAGCACTGTTGCAAACGAGCTGGAAGAAATCATTTGTGTTGCAAAGAGAACTCCAAGGGTGCCGGGTTCTCCCCGTTTTGAGGTCCTCTTGGGACCCCCGTTTCCCACACCGTGGGCCCGAGGCCCACCCATCTTTCTTCCAGGGGATCTAGAACAAATACAGGAGCTGTACGTTAAGGAGTTAGTGAAGGTACTGGTTACGGTGATGTCTGTCTCGCTTCTCCTCTTTCCCACAGAAACGCCAGTAATAAAACTGTGGCCATGTTTGGGTACACTTGTAACTAAGCTCCATACAGTACAAATACCGGTTATCATCGCAAGTGTGTTGGCACCTGATCCGGTAGAAGATTGGAGAAAGCACATGGAAACAGTCTGGCTTAAAATAAAGTAAACATGAAGGAATGTTAAAGGAACATTTTATTGATTCCTAGAGTAAAACAAGAGAGGACAAATCCACATGATATTTAGTCTAAAAGTTATTGCTTGGAAACAGAACTCAAATATTAAAAAATGTTCACGGTAATCGGAAATTGTTGAATGGCAGTTTGGAGCCTTTGGATGAAAGGTATAACCAGTAGAAATGATGGCTGCTCCAGCTCATATAAAGAAATACAAATATGCAAGTAAATAAGCTCTCTGTACAGTATTATCTATTGGAAAAAATATCACACAATCCCCATAGGATTTTTTTTCCTTTTAATTTGCATTCATATAAAGTTTGCCTTGAGATAAACTTGGACATCTAAAATTGAAATTAGAAACTTCAATAAAAACAATATCCTGCTTAGTCAGCGCTGATCTGACTAATGCTATGGACAGTGAATAAGTCTCACACTAGCACTTTAGATAAGTAGTTCCTAAAACTGTAGGGCTGCTCCCCTTTGGGGGGGGCTCAGCTTAAAAGCCAATGATTTGGAGAAGAATGCTTGTTTGCTTTCTTAAATACAAGTGGAATCCCAGCCAGTAGATCAATCAGGGTGATATTAATGGTGAATATTATTTTTTACGTTACTGACAGTAAGGGTAATGTTCCTTTTTACAAGATAATGCATTTTTTGGTCCATTGTTGAGAACTAAGCTCCCATAGAAAAGCCAGAACTTCAGTCAGCTCTCTCTCACAGTAAGCTTCTAAGATGTTGGCTTATTAGACAATTGTATATCATGGGACAGCTATGATGTCCAACTGAACAGTTCTCAAACACTGGATTGTACCAACACTGTGACATTCACCATTTAGAATTGTATTTTTTGCCTGAAGATTACCGTATGAAAGTAATGCATACATCACAACATTTGCCACTCTTATTTCTTAAAAAATTCACATAACCAAATTGTTTAAGCCTCTGTTCTATATTTCCTTGCAACTGAACAATGAGATGTGGTGTATGTTAAGTATTGGCATATTACCAGTGTTAAGTTTTTGTTCATCAAATGTTCATTCCCAAGCTTCTGTAGATGCCAATAATGGTTCCTTGGTCTGTACAGACATTGCTGGATATTTCACCTTCCAAAATCAAGATGGAAATGCCATAACAGAGCAAATTTGCTGAAGAACCAACTTGGCCAATGCTTTGAACAAAAGCACTAAACAGTTTTTAAGCTTTAAGCTTTCTTGTTGCCATATCATTATGAAGAAATAAATGTGGGTCTCAGAAATAAATGTGGGTCTCAGAAAAAGACCCCATCTGCAAGTCTCTCTCCAAGTATAACCCTGCTTCTTCCACTGGGCACATTTATATATAGTAGCAGATGGAAAGATAAAATACACAGAGATTTCTACACTCCTGTGACGCTCATGTTAATGATTTCAATGATGGTGCTTTCAACACGTTGGCATAGTTGTACATCAGGGTCTAAACTCTCAGTGTCTTTCAATGCAGTAACTGGCATTGGTGAAGGGATGTATGTTCCTGACAATTCCTTTGGTTTCTCTTTAAGCTTTTGGAGACCTGTTGGAGGAGGAAAACATTCCATTCTTAATGTTTCTTTTTTCATATTTCCCTGCTTTACCTTTCCTTTGGACCAACTACCTTCCTTTACTGTGCTCCCTTGTATCCTAATGAAACACTGACGCCTGCCTAAAAAAACCCAGTATCTGCTTCCTCTATAATTACACCACTGCTCCCTTGTGTTCTATACTTTGACTTTGTTTCCCTTTCTGTATTTTTTTTTATCATTTAAAGTTCAATACGGCATTATTATTATGCCATCAATTTAAAAAGGAAAAATTTTGTCCAGAAAGAAGTGTTGACAATGTGGGCATATGCTGAATGAGAGGGTATGGTAAGTAAATTACAACGCCTAGTTTTGAGTATTTTTGAGGTCTCTGAACTCAGTTCAGATTGCTATTTTGGAGAATAAATATTCACCTAGTACACAAGATTGGTAAACATATATAACAAAACTTAACAGTGCCTTCTGTAACTTCCTCTGGACCCCAGGGACATCCCCAAAACAATATTGCTTATGGTTTTCAAATCAAAGTTCTATTTTTTTTTTTATTTAGATCGATTTTGGATCGATTTTTATAGTTTGATATGATAGAGAATTATCTAACTGAACGATAATTAATGGTAAGATAAGTGTAAAAAATAATGACCTATAGTAAAACTAACTAAACAATTAAAAATTAGACAGAATGTATTTTCAGTATCAGTTATATTTATTTTGCTCATGTTGAAAAAAAAAAAAAAGTGTATATATAGGTGTATACTGCAATTATAATCTCTCCCTTTTTTCCCCTTCTTCTGCACTCCCTTCTCTTCCTAATTCTGATCTCCTTCCCTCCTTCTATTTCTCCTTTATAGTCCATCTTCTTGTGTTTTTTTAGATTTTACACAACCTATTCTATAAACCTTTATGTCTCGTTCTGGCCACATCAGCATAAAATGTATAATTTAAAAATCTGGTTCTGATGTGCATGAGAAGCATGCAATAACACCAAGGGGCAGATTCATTATGTGGTGTAAAAAAATGGCGGAATGATTTGCCAGCATCGCTGTGTAAAAACAGCATAAAAATTGCATCATTTTAATGTGCTTTTTCTTTGAGTAACTTCAGTCAAAGGTCTGAAGCAGTGTAAAGTAACGACAGTGAATCTGTTGTTTGCATTGCATAAAATAAAACACACCTTGATGAATTTGCCATAATTTTTAGACAACTTTTTAGACAGTTTTTCCTATGAATTTCATTTTACACAGCATAATAAGTAGGCCCCTAATTTTAATTTAAGCTAAGTCCATGCATTTTGCAAACCTCGCAATTCAGTATAGTGAAAACTATATTTAAATGTAAACATTTAATTTTCTGTTATTACTGGGCCTGCAAACATGAGAAAAATTAATATGGCTTGACCTCTGATCATATATTCACAGATATAAACAGATTTTTCTTGTATCACAGGCAGTGAAAATGACAACAGTAAACTAGAGCAATGTTATTCCATTCCAGTCATAGTTCCTTTATAATGGAAGCATCTTACCTAAGTCATCAAGATACATAACATTAAAAAGCTTAACCAAAGCACTTACGTGTAATGACTGGGTCAACATCTCTCGTTTGCGTTGCCACATTTGATGCACAGACCTGTCCTATTTGTATCAGCAGTGACATGATATCTTCATACAAAGGAGGAAATGCTTGGCAGAAGGATACCAAACATGGCAGCGTAGGCATGAAAAACAGAAAACGCTTTGCTTGGGTCAAAACTGTGAAGAGAACCCATAACGTCAATATATTTTCATAGGGAATAATAGCCAACAACATATCTATTTCTAGGTATTCCTTTATATAAACGATGAGAGGATTCAGGGAAATCAAATCATTGCCATAAAACCTATGTTATGTCATAAGGCCTGAAGAAATCAGCCCAAACTATATTCTTCTGCAGATTATGCCCTTGAATTTGTTCTACGTATGCACTGTAGGCATCATATAGGTACAACTGTAATAATTCACTACCAAACCAATAAGTCCGCCCAATAACTTACCAACTGGATGTACAGAAAGAAATGTTTGGGGTTATAGATATAATGGTTCCTTGGTCTGTACAGACATGGGGTGATTGTGTTCATACTACGACATCTTGTAAATTTATGCACAAAGTTTATTATAGGCCTATAACTGACAAAACCCAATACTAATTTTCTGCATACATATGAATGACCCCAGATGTCTAATCAGTTACACTATTCCCAGTGTAAAAGCCAAATTCATATCTTGTACTGAAGATATCAAATAGGATCAAGCCTTCATAACTTTAGTGCCAGATATGTGCATTGTTACAGGCATAAAAAGATATAAACTTTTATACTTTGAAACTTAACTAAGTTTTAAGTGAATTTAAAATCAAGTTTACCTAAACTGTAAATTTCGGGGGGGTTTTTTTGTTCTTTTTTTTTTTTTTTTACTGCTGGCATAATGTAAGTTTAGTACACAATATTTTATTTTACTTTTCCTGCTATACATATATTATTGTACTTTGAAAATGCAAATACTAGAAAAGAAAGAACAGTAGAGAACATATGCTTTTGGATAAACCATAAAAGAACCAGAACCGCACAGAAGTCTATACAGCTACTAAAGTAGGAATAGGTACCTGTGAGTAGAGTCCCCATTACATTAATGGCCAAGCGAGCCATGCTAAGAGATTTTGGCAAAGCATACTGGATGCATAAATGAGAAAGGAGCTGGATAGCAAAAATCTGTAAAGATATGAAATACTATTTTTATCATTGTGAATTTAAAAGTTATTATGTACATGTAACGTAAAAATATTATCCTTCAACAAAATTGAAACCTTATTCTCTGCAGCTGGCTAATAACAGCATTGTTGGATTGTAAATTGTGCAACGTAAAAAAGATACAAACCTGCTTCTCTACTTCCGGCTGAGCAATAAGCTCTGGGATAAAATCAACACATATATGCATTGAGGGGATTCCAGCAACAGTCAGTGGTAGCAGTTGGCATGGATAACCCTATTTAACAAATAGAGAGAGTTAGCAATTAACATATATTTAATCAGATGTTATCTACTAGAAGTGAAAGTATGTGGGTTAGGGTGTATCCATCCATGTTTGGTGTAAAAATATAAAAGTAAACTCCTATGGCCTAAATTAATTGTATTTTGAAATTCTTAGCTCCACCCAACTCAGTAAAATTACAGTCAAGTTGTACCTGAAAATGCACAAGTTTTGCAATGTTTGGGTCTGCAATGAACATCTGATGCAGTAAGCAACATATGAGGCACTGCACTTCTCTCAGGTTGCACAGCAGGCTTTCCTCTCCTTCTGGTAGTTGGGGACAAGCAGGATTCTGATCCTTCCCCTCCTCTGCAGGAAGGCAGATTTCCAACAATATCTGTACAGCTGCACTATCCTAATAAAAGTATTAGATAAGTGGATATTATAATATGTTTCCAGAATTACTGGATCTAGATTAGTAAGTGACATCACAAGCATTTTGGGATAAACAATTTTAATAAAACTAGCAAGGATTTTGTAAGTTTAAACATATAAATTAAATTCTTCGGTTTCTGGCTGAGAAACATGCAGTTAAAAGTTAATACTGTTTTCATATTACTTTACATTACAATGTATCAGCGACTATCCCAAGGTTGTTGCAAGTAGGGATGCACCGAATCCATTATTTTGGAATCACCGAACCCGCAAATCCTTTGCGAAACATTTGGCCAAATACCGAACTGAATCCTATTTTGCATATGCAAACTAGTGGTGGGAAGGGGAAAGATTCCTTGTTTGGTGACAAAAAGTCATGCAGAAGGATTCGGCCGAATCTGAATCCTGGATTCGGTGCATCCCTAGTTGCAAGCCATCAGGTTCAGTAACAGACATACATATATACATAATACAGGGACCCCCAACTTTATTTTTACACATAAGGCACATTTAAATGTAAAAAGAATTGGAGAGCAATACAAGGATGCAAAAAGTAACTGGGGTTGCCGATTATGGGCTGTGTGACTATTGGTAGGCCTTATGTGGACTGGCAGACTAAAGGAGGCTCTGTTAAGCAGTACGCCTAGTTTTTATATAATCAAACTTGCCTTCAAGACAAAAAGAAGAGCTTGCTTTCAGGTCACTGGGAGCAACATCCAAGGACTCCCCGAGCCAGTGGTTGTAAATCATTGACAAGTTTCGGCTCACACTCAAGCCTTTCTCAAAGTGAACATACAAACACTCACCAACCCTTTAAACCCTAAAATGGCGGGAAACAGTACATGCTGACGTCACAGTGACGTGTGTGGGGGATTTTCCATTAGAGAACAAGGTAAACAAAAAATCAAAAAAGCAAAGAAAAAACATAGTAACAGAAAGATCAAAACAAACAAACTAAGTTACAATAACATTGTGTAAAAGTTGCAACCAGTATGCAACATTGTATAGCTGCCTGCAAAGGAAGGTCTTTGATTACAGTACGTGTTTACTATAAGTACATTCGAGAGTGTGCTCAGGTAGTATAGACTGTTAGCAACAAAAATAAAATAAAGTCTTTTAACCAGTGGTGCTTAATAAAAAGTCTGCTGAACACAGTGCCACCTACAGTCGTCTGACGGTACGACATGGGCACTAGAACTGATGTGGTCAACATACACGGCAACCTTTAACTGCGGTATAGTTGTGCTGTGGATGTCGAGACGACCCTAAATGTACCCCACAGTGAACCCTCTGACCCCTAAGCGGACATAGCTGTTGCCTTGCTGCACCCAGGATTATCAGTGCCGACACATGTGCAATGGTTGCCAGGAGAAGACTCCCTAGCAACTCTGCTTGCCCTGTGGGCCACCGCACGTACCGTCACTAGAGTTGTCGACAATGTTAGACGTAGAGCCGATGATAGCGCTGATACGCTAATGGTACCGTAGATCTTGGGGAGCATACTATGAGGAATATGGAGCCGCCATGAAACTGATAAGGGATGCCCCAGCAGGCGGATCGCTAGACAAGGTGGGTTGCTATGTATAGACCCCATGGTAACTCCATCCCCACTGAACACAGCGCCACCCACAGGTAGCTGACCACATGACACGGACACCAGGACAGATGTGGAATTCCCTAGCAACCCCACTTGCCCTATATGTGACTGCCTCGTTGTAAGTGACTACACGCAACGCCACCATAATCGTCGGCAATGAGATACAAAGTGCCACAACAAGCGCTGATTCACCAATGACGCCGCTGGCCATGGGAAGCTCTAGCATCGGCTACACACCTAGAGGAACACGGAGCCACCATTAAGCCGAATAGAGAAGTCCCTTCAGCAGGTGGGTAATTATCAGACTTTTTATTAAGCACCGCTGGTTAAAAGACTTTATTTTATTTTTGCTGCTAACAGTCTATACTACCTGAGCACACTCTCGGATGTACTTATAGTAAACACGTACGGTATTCAAAGACCTTCCTTTGCAGGCAGCTATACAATGTTGCATACTGGTTGCAACTTTGACACAATGTTATTGTAACTTAGTTTGTTTTGATCTTTCTGTAAATATGTTTTTCCTTTGCTTTTTTGATTTTTTGACTTGTTTACCTTGTTCTCTAATGGAAAATCCCCCCCACACGTCACTGTGATGTCACCATGTACTGTTTCCCGCCATTTTAGGGTTTAAAGGGTTGGTGAGTGTTTGTATGTTCACTTTGAGAAAGGCTTGAGTGTGAGCCGAAACGTTAGTTGTTTTTTGATCCAAATAAACACCTTTTTTGATTTTGATAAGTCCTGTGAGTGCGAGCTTCTTCATTACTCTACTTAATTTTTGGGCTTATTGCACCCAGGCAACTGGCCTCTACGCTACTATATCTATATCTATATCTATCCACATCTATATCTATATCTATATCTCTATCTCTATCTCTCTATCTCTCTATCTCTCTATCTATCTATATCTACAGACTTCCATTCCACATGCATGTCATCAAATCAATTTTAACATATTTAAGTGTATACAGATCAAGATTTTAGAATTCAGATTTGAGTTTTAAGAATATCGCTATCCAACTGGTAGTCTGTGCGATCCAAGATAGATTTCATTATAACTTTACATTTCCCACCACCAAAAAAATAAAAGAGCTAAAACAAAAACACCCATGGTTTTCTGGTGCCTACCTGAGCTGCAAGGAGAGCATTTTTCAGTTCTTCTCTAGTTACCTCCATAGCTTCTACTTGGCCTGCTAAAGCTGTATTATTTAGTGATGGTTTCATATCTTGATCTGCTGTCTCTTTCAGATATGAGTTCAAGTAAGCCTTGGATGCCAAAAGGTATCCATTTAGCATATGCAAGGTGATATCCATAATTGGAGGACATCTGGGGGACGACGACATAGATTTCTTAGTGCAGTCATGAACTTCGTTTAAAAATGTAAATTTCTGTATAGATAAATTAGTACTGACCTTTGGATTCTTGTGTCACATCTAAGTACTATTAAAGGGTCAATCATGAGATCATTTTGTGTGTACTTGTGTTGTCGCGCTAACTTCAAAGGTGGCTGCAAAGCATTTACCGTCATCACCCACAATCTGATTAAAACAAGGCAAAGTGTTATCTTGCAATTTTTATAGTCTCTGAAGTGGAACAGGGTGAGATTTACAAATACACAGTACCATAATCAACAGTCTGCAGTTTATGCACGCAAATGCCCCATAAATCCATATTTTTTTTAAATTACAAATGATAAAGATTTCAAAATGGGAAAATGTGTTTTTACTCAAAACTTCTACACCACAAAAAACTGGCATTAAAGTATTCAGTGAAAAAATGTCACATATGTATTATTACCCTCATGTAGAGATCCTAAAATATGAATAGCACATTACAATTTTCAATATTTATTAACCAGCCTCTGCCAATAAACTGCACTAAGCATACACCCCCAATATTTAAGTAACCCGGCCAACCAGTGTTGAACTCCCTGCCTAGGATATCTGTAGAGCTCGAGAGCCATTTTAGACAGGATTGGTGAATACCTGTATTGGCAGCTGTTAACACATAGTTGATCCAGGGACTGTCTGATTGCCATCTTGGAATTGGGAAGGTTAGGAAGGTATTATATGGATATAAAAGGTTAATTTTGATGGATGTGTGTCTTTTTTTCTGCCTAACTTGTCAATTTAATACCTTACTATTCTTATTATTCATTCTCAAAGAAACAAATCAGTGTTTTCCCCACATCTAGCCTAGCTAGCATTGGATTTGAAATGTATAGATTTTATATATACTCCAAAAACAGGTTTTAGCCATCCTGCTCATAAAAACGAACTAAAATGCTTTGTATATGTGGGAATTTACATAATGACCCATCAAGGTTCTCTCTCTCTCTTTAAAAAAAAAAAACACCTGTGTATAAGAGTCCTTGGTGAGTTCCAAAACATTTTTAAAATACTAACCACTGCCATTATGTTACATACCAAAAACTTCTAGGACTTACCTTCTTGGCATTACTGTGTTCAAAGTCATCCAGAGCTTATTAACAGTTTGAAGGATTCTGCGTGGGACACCAACATTCAGCAACTGGATCATGTTAGCAGTAATTACTTCTGCGTAAGGTATGAGGTCACTAGCGCTAAGCAATGTCAAGTGCTCCAGAATTTGCATGACATGGGTGTGGTTACTCTGAAGAAGCGTAAATGCTGAAAGCAGAAAAAAAAAGTTTTTCTTCTATAACAAAGAATTATGGAGACTGAAATTGGTGCTATTAAGATACAGAGTGAAATAACTAACTTCCTAAAAGAGGATTACTTCACTCACAGAGCATTTTCAGGTCAAGGCCAATAGCACACAGTGCATTTTGTAGTCCCATTTTGTCATGGCTACAAAATGTCAGATAATACTGTGCCATAAGGCTCTATGGAGAATGTCCTTTGCTACAACACTATGTTTTTGGCAGTGTCCGACTTTGATGCGGAGCCCCCGAATTTGACACGGATCGTCCGAAGTCGTCGCGGGAAATTTAAGTGGTGCGCACAGTTCACGCCCGTCCCAGTCCTTGAAAAAAAATTAGGGCTTTGCAATGGTCCTTGGGGCAAAAAAGGTTGAGGACTGCTGCTCTATGGCAGGGTAGTTTCTTGCACTTTGTAGATGTGACAAAATGTGGGCTACAAAACACCATGTGTCTTTTGCCCTAATGCAGCATAATGGACACTGACTGGACGAGAAAGTGTTCACATCAACACACACGAATTTATGTACGCAATTGTAATAATACAGAAATGATAGTGCTGCAATGTAATTATTAGGTTTGTAAACAATCAGATATAAAGAGACACCAACATGAACAAGGAATATCAAAATAACCACTTAAAAGGACTTTTAATAGGAGTTACTGGTCCACTATTTAAAATAAAAAAAAAAACTGGGGGGGATAAAGACTATATGTTATGTTGTTCTCTTGGTTTTGAATTTTCTACTTTTCTACTTTCTTTTACTGCTGCTTCCTATTGACCATTTCCTATAGCTTTCTAACTGCTACAGAGACAGTGGTTGCAACAATATAAAACCCACACGCACTTTTAATCTGTGGCCTACAGAGTTGAGTTACCTTCATGAAGCTGCTTCGGTGAATGACTTTTGGCAGAGCTAGTTAGCAGCATTCTCCTTAAAAGAGCATCTGTTCCAGTGATCTCCTCCTCACAGATCCAGTCATCCACAATACATAGATGAGGATAGTTAGTAGAAAGCAGGCGCAGTAAAGCAGAGTGCAAACCTAGAACATGAATTAAACAAACCATATCCATTTACTGGCAATACCAAACAAGCAAATGGTAGTTAAAGCTTTCTAAACTTTTCTTGAGATTATCAAAGGAAACTTTTTTTTATAATATTCGTCTTCTAGTATATTATTCCCTTTCCTTAGAATATGTAATGATGCAAGATAAGATAACATTCAGAAAGCATTTTACTTCCTAAAGATTTAATCATATTAGAGCTGCAGAGAGATTCCTGCTCTTCAGTGTCCAGGCTGCAATGAGGGCTGAATGAGTCTTCATTCTCCCACAGAAAGTGGTTATAGCATTAACAGGCAGGTAGAACTCTGCGTTAGCCGGCAAAACCCCTCCTAGGCTCACCCCTGTGTCCAACCTCCAGATCTATAAACTAGAGTATATATCCGGCATGTTTACAGCTGTCTCTACAGATGTAAACAAAATATAACTTCACACAAGGGATTGTGATAGTCTATTTTTGGACTAGCTGCGATTTCATTACTCTTAATTTAACCACGGTACATATTAAGCGATATCAGTACTGTCAATGAAAACCAATGTTGCATGTTTCTTTTGTGAAAAGCATCTGCCTGCCCCTATTATGTAGCCAATAGTTTTTCACAAACAGCTGAAGGGAAAACTCAAACCTGAGGCTATAGCCTGTGGCTATAAGAGAAAGTACAGAAAAGGTGGATTTTTAAACTCACAGATTCTTTTCTCTTCTCCTACATTAGGGGGACACAGACAGCATGGGGATAGACACCCTGCAGCTGGAGAAAGGACACTTAATGGTTAAAGTGACTCCTCCTCCTGCCCAGAACTACAGGTACAACCCCTGTCTGTGTCCCTCAACTTCAGTTTTGTTACATTACTGAAGAAGGGAAGACAACCCCAGTTACACCATAACCCTGAACAGAGGAGGAGCTCCGCACCCCAAACATGAATATAGGGTCCAAGGAAAAACAAACCCAACTATGTACACGTACAACTAACCAACAGTATACAAAGTACCATATGCAAAACAAATTCCAGGGAGGAAAGGCCTGTGTTCCCCAATGTAGGAGAAGAAAAAATAATTTATCGGTGAGTATAAAATTCCCTCTCTTTCCTAGATTGGGGGACACAGGCCCCATGTGCCCACAGTTGAGTCTACAGCTGCCTGAAGCACTTTTCTCCCGAACCTGGCTTCAGCTGAAACCTGCATGTACACCCTTTAAAATGTATGTAAAGAAGACCATATGGCTGCCCTGCAGACTTGTTCTGCAGATGCCTCACCGCCCAGGAAGTATTGAGGGAGTGAGTCGAATGAGCTCGGACCAAAAAATGTCAAGAGGTCGGATCTTTACCTAGAGCTGCCAATTCGATACCCTCCTTACCGAGGTGATCAGCAGCAAAACGGCCACCTGGCAAGTTAAGGTGGGGGGGGGGGGGAATAAGGTCAAGCAGTTCAAAGGGTTGCCCCTGAAGGACTGACAGGACCACTTTGAGGTCCCACAGAGGGACCGGGAGACGATACAGGGGTACCAAACAGGTTACCCCCTGTAAGACGGTCTTGATGTTGGACTGGGAAGCAATCTGCCACTGATAAAAGATAGACAGGGCAGAAACTTGAGCGACTCAAAGCCAGCCCCTTGACCAACCCCTCCTGCAGAAAGGAGAGGATAAGTCCCTTGCCGAAGACCCCATGGTCCCTATCTGAAAACCGACACCAGAAAATGAAGATGAACCATACACTGTGGTAGATCTTGGCTGAGACAACGTTGCGGGTGCGCAGCATGGGGGGAATGATCTGTTCCGTAATCCCCTTCCTGGCCACGACTAAAGCCAGCCACTGTAAATTTGGGTGGACTATTGTCCTTGAGAGAGTGAGTGATAGATGCATAGGTCTGTTTGCTGTCATGAAAACTATGTCAGCAAACCATGGACAAATCATGTAATAAAGAAGCAAAAACAAATAAATATATGAAATAAACCATCTGTAATTACATCATAAAGGGGGAATGCATTACACATCCACATAAAGGACAAAATCCCCATCACAAAGTACAGCATCTGCAATTCTGACCATGTGGTCTACGCCCTTAAGTACCCATGTCGTATATTATACATTGGACAAACGACACGTGCGGTCAGACTTAGAATTGGTGAAAATAAGTCCATTACTTGCTTTGACCCAAACAAGAAATAGACATACACCAGTTGGTAGACATTTCTTTAATGAAATACATAGTGCAGCAAACAAAGTGAATGGTTTTACAGCAGATCAATATGCCCACTAGAGGGGGTGACAGAAAAAAACATTATTACTTGGGCAAGAAGCTCAATGGATTGAATGGTTGAACACAATAGAACCAAAAGAAATGGATAAAGCCTTAAAGGAACATATGAGTTTCATTGAATTTATATGTTGTAACAGTATTATACAAACACTTTTTTACAGACTGAAGCTACCATCTGGCTACACCGATACAATGGACAACATGCCTATGGACTGAAAACAATCAGATAGTAGACAACACTTACTTTTGTAATATGGAAACAATGTTGCTTGGAACATGAATAACTATGTGTGTAATAATGGCATTTTTCTTAGATTTACATATCTGTAGTATCCTGTGAAGTTGTTGTAATAAGTATACTTAGCCATTAGATGGAGCTGGTAACTGGGTCATATCATGTGGTGTGGGGTGGTGGAGATGGCCTTAAAAAGCCTCTTTTATTCAGTGTTCTGGAAACTGCACCAGAGGAAGGACCCCTGTGGTCGAAACATGTAGCGCCATGCATCACTGAATAAATTCCCAAAGAAACTGAACTTGGCTGCTCTCCAGTGAATCTTCTTTATTGCATAAAATCGGCACATCTATGGCCAACTTTAGGAAGTCTGCTTGCCAATTCTTCACTCCTGGGATGTGGACCGCTAATATGGATGTCACGTTGTGCTCCGCCAAAGTCAGTATCCAATCTGCCTCCTTCAGAGCTGCTGAGCTGCACGTACCTCCTTTGTGGTACACTTACGCGACTGCCATCACGTTGTACAATTGCATCCTGAACACGTGCCACTCAGGTGATCTATCCAGTGCTTCAGGGTGAGGAATATCGCATGGAGTTCTAAAATGTTGATTAGTAGCTCCCCACCCAATCAGGCTGGCATCCGTCAGGACTATGGTCCAGGGGTGGTTGGGGAAGGGCTTGCCCAGCAGAGGTCTGTGTGGCTATAATCACCAGGAGAGGGAGTCGCAGTCATTCCATAATGAGTTGATCTAGGTACAGGCAATCCACTCTCAAGTGCTGCAGAATCATGCTCAGGGGGGCCTGGTATGAAGCTGCGCATATGGAATTGCAGGGAAGGTCGATAACATGATTCCCAGTAGCCTCATTGCTAACCGCAAGGGGATTGTCTTTGCTGATGACAGAAGGGATATGTGCTAGTTGAGGGCAGTGATCTTCTGTCTGGTAGAATCTAAGATCAGGTCTAACTTATTGAAGTTGATCACCCATCCCATGGCTAAAGGGTGTGAAATGTGGGTGATGGGCACTGGCTCGGAGGATGCCCTGATTAACAGGTCGTTTAGACAGGGAATAACTTTGATCCTGAGATGTGCCAATATGGCCCCCATCACCATGAAGATGCGAGAGGCAGAGGAGAGGCTGAATAGCAGAGCAAAGAACTGCCAATGGCTGCAGGTAATGTGGGTGATGGGCACTGGCTCAGAGGATGCCCTGATTAACATGAATTTTCCTGGCTCCATTAACATCAAGATGACTGGATGGACTCCATCTTGAAGTTGCACTTGCAAAGTTTAATGTATATGGATGAAATCCAAGATGGCGTCGGCGCCCAAGATGGCGACGGCGTCCAAAATGACGACCCCCGGCCTCACCATGTGGATCCTGCTGGTCGCTGCTTGATGACGCCCGTTTCTTCCCGTCTGCCGATTGGTCGGCGGCGACGGAATGGTCGCCGGCATCAGAACATGCGTTGTCGTCAAAACGTCATGACGCCGGAACCAGCGTGATGACTCCATTACGCCCAATTGGCGCCAAAATCCGCCTATATTAAGCCACTGGACATTGCTATCATTGCCCAAGTATAGGTCTTACCTTGTGTATTCCTGGGTGTGATTCTGTGTATTGATTCTTGTGTACCGACTTCTGCCTGTTTTCCTGGATTGAACCTTCGCTGCCTGAACTGAACTTTGCCTGGACTTCGACCATTCTCTTGTCTCATCCCTTGTACTTCGATATCGGCTGGCTACCTACCTCCTCCTTGGTCTTCACTACTACTGCGCCTTCGGGCCCTTACACAAAGAACTGGTTTAGGGCCTGTCTAAAACTGGGCGATAAGAGCCATCCAGCTTCAGTACCAAAAACAGGTTGGTATAACATGTCCGTAGGGGGTACTGGTTCGACAACTACCAAAGAAGCTAACTTTTGAATGATGGATAGAAAAGCTAACTATTTGGGGCCCTGAACTAGTAGTTGGGGGGGTTAAAAAATCTGTTGGGTGGAATGGCTTGGAATTCGACCAGGTAAGCCTGAGATATCAATTGCAGTGGCCCTGGATCTGCGGTCCAAACTTCCCGAAAGTGTCTCAGGTGGCTGCCTAAGAGCAGGCTTTCAGGGATGGGCACCCCTTTAGGCTGATGTGGTCTTGTCCTGAGGGGGCTTGTTGGTGGACTTTCAGGAAGACCACCAGGAGCCCTGCTTGGAGTTGTATCTGGGACATGAGAACATCATAGACTTCAGGAGGAGATAAAAAAAAAAAACTGGGCGTTTTAGAACTTGCTCCATCTGTTTATTTTGAGGGAGTAGGGTGCACGGTAGGATCCTGGTGTCCTATAGGCTGGTAGGGCATTGAATAGAATCTGTGGCCCTATGGTGACAGGGCTGTGAACGGTAGTCCTAGTTCCCTGTTGTGAACTACAGTCCTCCTCCTTCTGAGGACACTAAAAAGAAACTGAAGTCAAGGGGAGCAGGCATGGGATGTACCCCTAGGCAGGAGGCGGAGTCACTTTGACCTTTTAGTGTCCTTTCTCCAGCTGCAGGATCTACATCCCCCATGGTGCCTGTGTCCCCCCAATCTAAGGAAGAGAAAAATGATTTCCATGTTTAGGGTTTATGGTCACTACATCTTGCTTATAAGAGTGCAGGCAGTTGTTTCTCACTGATGACAGGAGGCCTACCTCCACAGATGTTCGATTCTTTATGCACTCTACAAAGGAGGCACATCAAAGGAGGCATCCCTTCTGCCATCTGTGAGAAACTACTTGTAATCCACCAGTAAACAGACAGCTACACTTGGTCAGGATTGTTTACCATGGAACCCTTGCCAACCAAAATAAAAAGGAAATATAAGTAGCAAAGAATGTAAAACCAATAGTAATGGAAAGTGGCAGAATATGTTTCATAAAAAAAAAACCATGATCGTAAATGTATAATAAGTTTAGCAATTCTAAAAAGGATGGCATGTCCTCTGTAAGAAAAGAAGAGAAGCTTTTACTCCACTAAACTCTGGTATACATACCGAGTATACACAAAGTACACAGTTCTATTATATGCCCTGTATGGTATTTCTGGGCCACATGGAGAGCTACCACTGGCTTAATTGTTACTGTATAATTGCTTGAAGACACATATTAACACTGGCAATTACATTGATCACATGAAATATGTTTCTACTTATTTCATAAAGGAGAAACTTATTTTTAACTCATTCTCCCTTGCATTTCTAAAAACGTAACGAAAGTCATATGTGATAAATAAATAACAGTATAAAAACACAAAATGTGCTTCAATCATACCTCCCAGTTCCTGCTGTAGACCCTGGGCCTGACGAATAAGATATTTTATGGGAATTTGGTCCATCATTGCTGAAGAATAAGATTTGGGCTTTCTCTGCATCACAGCTGTAATGCCACAAAAATGGAACACAGTCAATCTCGCATATACCTTTAAAATGTCTTATAGCAATACAAGATGTGAAAAAGATGTTAAAGGGTCCTGAGAACTTTGTATGGCATCAATATATTATTCCACTGTCACTGAGGAAAGGCCATGTGGTCCCGAAACGTTTGATTGTTGCAAAGTGTTTTGAGCACCATGAAATAAAGTTTGGGAACCCCCCCCCCGTTTGTAGCAGACAAGATATTGGCATTCTAATGCCTCTACCTAATCACCTTAATTGACTGTAATTATAATCAATATATTTTATCCTGGCCCAAAAAGTTAGTGGTATATTGGATAAATGGCCTACAATATGGTCAGACTGCTCTACAGTCATTAGAAAAACTCATTTAAATAATACAAACATAGGTTATATACACAAACAAATAAAGACAGACTATTAAAATATATAAAATATTGTTTTCTGTGTTGATTAATAGCAACAACGATGTAGAGAGAGATAGGCAGCCATTCCAGTGTAAAGCATCAACTGCACACATTTTCCCCTGAGAAAAAAATATCTTCTAGTATACTATTAGCTTGTAATATTGGCATTCTTTTAGGAGCTACAGGCCACCAGGCATTTCAGTCACTACTCGAATGTGGCATCAAAATGGTTTGCTTTCTCTTGGCAGGTACGGGAAATGCATGACTAGCAAAGAACCATGTGGTTATTCAAAACATTAACTAAGTGGCCCCCAGGAAACCATAGCACATTGACTGCTACTATCAAAAACATCCACAGGCAATTTATCATTATCCTGTTAAATGCATAAAACTAGTTAAATTTCTATTTTCCTATTTCACAATGTATTTTGTGAGCAGAAATGAAATAAACAACAGTAATTAGAAAATGTATGTTTCAAACCAACCCAGGGACTTAGAGTTTGCCAAAAGTGCTTCTTCATAAGACAGGACATAGTACAACATCAGAAGTTGAGTCGTTATAGTATGAGGCTTAGCTCGAGAGTTCTCTCCTGTAAGCCCATGGAAAACTTTTAGGATTTCCTGCTCTGTGACTGGCTTGTTAGTGGCTTCTGGACTGGACTTTGACGCAGGAGTGATAATAGAGTTGATATAAACATCAATGAGAGGTAAGAGCTGCTGATGCAGAGGAGTAGTTGTTTCACAGATTTGTGTGTAAATCCAGTCCTAGAAGAATCAAATCAAGTCAAGGCAATTTTGTTAGGCTTTTGATAAATGTATCCCCTTTTCATTGTCTGTTAGCAATCCAAATTCTAGTCAGCAATATAAACTCTATGTATATCAAATGCTCCATTCGGTTAAAAATCCAGTTTACTATTTAGTCTTGGTGCGGCTGTCAGTGTTTGAGCACTCTTCCTTCCCAGTATAAATGGACATCTGTGATGACTTGGGTGTGAAACTTTAGTCTCAGTCTGTCTCTCTCTAAGTCTAGATCATCGTAGTAACAAAACTGGCCTATATAAATGGACAAAATTAATCTTATAGGGAGTTAAAGTTCCAAATTAACCTACAAACCTTTTATTTAGTTATTTTTATTTCATTATTTATTTTCTATATTTAATTACTGGTGTTTCTATTTTGCTCATTGCCAGTCTGCAATCATACGAAAGATTAATGTTAAAATGAAATCCACAATGATAATATAAGATACAATAAGTCATCTGAAAGACTCAATTTTTATAATAACAGTGTTTTTAAGGTGACCTAGCCCTCCATTTGGGAACCCTAATCACCAAGATCCCTACACAGCAAAAGCTGTGTGGGTCTGTCGCTGTCCAATCCTGCAGTATAAATAATGTTTGCACTATATAAATAAAGTGCTACTGGAAATATCTGTAAATACAGAGATTAGGGCAATGGAACACAGAAAGATTTGATCTTCCAAAAATGCCACTCCATGGGCACTAATTGAAATCACCGGTGGTATATCTGATCACTAAATTGCCTCAAGATGCCTTCAGAGGAAACTTTGGTCGATTTAGCAATCAATTGGACATACCTCCAGCAACTCCTGTTCCCAGCAATGGAGAGGCAAGTGGAAAGCTTGAGAACTTGCAACCTCTTTGGGTCACATGTTCCTGCATATCAGGGATAAGAGTCTCTTACTATGATCAGTTTGCAGACATGTTGTCATCACCATCCTCTTGCAGAGTATAGAAAGTAATGATATGTTATGGTATGTTACTCAGCGAAATAGGATAGTTATTTAGATGTGTAAAAGTTATGTGAAGACATTTTATAAATATAAAGGGCTATATCACCGAAAGGAACCAGTGCTAAACAGATTACCATCATGCTATGGCTCCTGCTTAATCATTTATATTATAATACATGCACTGTAAGATCAGTCTACAATGCCCTAACAATGACCTCTGCTCCAATTTGTGATGGATAGAATTATTGTGCACCCTCTTTTATGCAAGAAATCTGGAGAAACACAGCATTGTGGCAAAAAAAAAAAAAAAGATTTGCATCAAGAATTTGATAATTGAAGCACACAACACTTATAAAGATTAGTTATATTTCCATAATTCAGCAATACCATGAATTGACATAGAAATGTTCACATACCTTAATAGATACTTTGTGCTTTGTGAATGCCCGGCTTCTTAGCAGCTGGTAGATACAATGGATAGGAAGAAATCCACTAATATTAGCACTGAGGTTACTTGTAACTGGCACTCTTACTGCATGGGCTGTAACAACCTGGAGTGAAAAAAAAATGTATTTACCAATTCATAAAAATTATAGAATTGCTCAGAAAACTTGTGTTCATGTACCTGATCTCACTGTGATGCAGTGTCACTCTTATATGGGATGCTGCAATTACACACAACAGAGCCAGGACATGTATTGGCATCCCACCAGCCAGTACACTTTCCATAGCACAATCCTCAGCCCAGTTGTAGCTATTGCACACCCTTCCAACCAGTCAATCCCACTCCCACTTTGCCAGCTGACACTTGGACTGTTCTTGTAGTTGACTTTAGAGCTGCACATCCCTAGCAATGGATTTTGGGATCCAGCTGAAATAAGTTCAACATTGGAGGAGTATTTATTAACATTGGAGGCAAACTTCACCTGTGATGTTGCCCATAGAAACCAATCAGATTGTTGCTTTTGTTTTCTTGTAGGTGACTATTCAAATCGAATTGTTGATTGGTTGCTATGGGCAACAAGTCTCAATGTTAATAAATATGCCCCATATAGCTTTTAATAATTTGTCAAAACAGGTCCACAATTAACCTGCAGACATGTCAACTCCCCAGAATTACACAATTTTGAGCCCCTATACTGGCTTCCAGTAACCTTAAGTCTTTCAGTCTAATTTTTCCATTATTCCTGCAAATTCAGCATTTGCACAGAAAGTATTAAATTATGTCATTTGAAGCTTGTAGGCATGCACAACGAGACATCAGCAGATAGAAAACTATCTGAGCATGCACGGGGATGTCAATTGCACTACAGACACCACATTTTCATCTCTCCCTGGTTGACGTCTCCGTACCTGTTCTGTGAAAATTTCCTGGGTGAATATTGTCTTCATTCTACTAAGTGAACTTGGCTTTATAACAATCTAAAAAAAAGAGAAAAAAAGAGCTCCATAACAGTCAGAACATAAACAGCAAAAAAGGAGGTAAACTAACAGCTGTGTTGGACTTTTTGAAAGTTGTGCCTTTAACTTTTCTTTTACTTTACTCATCTGATTTTAAACATTTCAGTAATCTACTATGACACAGACCTGGGCAATATCTTTACAACAAATTCAGTAGTATGAAACACAATTATGGCTAAATAAAGGTTCTGGAAATCAAACAGATATTACACAATTTTTAAACTACATAAAATACTACATTTTTAAGAATGTAATTCACTTCTAACATCTCAAAAATCATCTGTGTAATGCAGATTTTATACATAATTATCTAGAATATAAGAACATTAAAGTTTGAAGTACAGTGGACTAAAAAGTATACAATACACATTTGTGTGCACATGATGTATTTGTTAAAAGGGGTTGTTCATCTTCCACTTTTTTCAGGTTAGTTGTTTTCAGATTGTTCAACAAAAATAAAGACTATTAAAGGGGTTGTACACCTTCAAACAACTAGTTGGTTTCAGATAGATCACCAGAAATAACGACTTTTTCCAATGACTTTCTATTTTATATGTGTGACGGTTTTTCTAATATTGAAGTGTAAAGTGTCGTTTCTCTCCTTCTGAAGGGGAGGGGTCGCCGATCCTGTAAACTGCTCTAAATTGATAAATTTAGTTGATACATTTCTTATCTTTGTCCCTCCTGAGCAGAATCTCTGGGTTTTATTACAGGCAGCTGTTAGACTTGATACAATAGTTGCTAATACTCCAGAGATGCTGCTGAGAAATGGATCAACTAAATGTTGCAAAATTGTAACAGTTTAGAGTCTGGACTTGAATTACTGAGCTGCCAGACTCAAACACCAGAGACACGACATTCAACTTTAAAATTAGATTTTGGAAAAAACTTAAAAAATAAATAATGGAAAGTAATTGAAAAAAGTATTTTTTTCTGGAGAACAATCTAAAAACAACTGAATTGAAAAAAGTGTTTGGAAGGTGAACAACCCCTTTAAATTGTTTTACATATTTTGTTTTGACCATTCTCCAAAATTGCACTTTAAATTTAACGTTCCTGTCTCTGGTGTTTCAGTCTGGCAGCTCAGTAATCCAGGTGCAGATTCTAAACTATTACAATTTGCTAAATTAGTTGATACAATTATCTGCCTGTGGAATATTAGCAACTATTGTATCAATTATAAAAGCTGTCATTAATGAAACTCGAGAATTCTTCTCATCAGGAACAAACAAGTATTAACTAATGTGAAATTTAGAACAGGAGCGACCCCCTCCTAAAGCTGCTTTAGAAAGACATAGGGAAAAAAAGGTCACAAATAAATAGAATATTATTAAAAAGTGTATTTCTGATGAACTATCCAAAAACAACTGAACTGAAAAAAGTATAGGAATGTGAACAAGCCCTTTAATTGGTGTGATGGCTCACAGCTCTAGTCTAGTCCAATATGTGAACACATGCTCTGAAAATTACAATTCAGGAGGCAGATGCACACATCCTCATTTAATAAGTAGCTTATGTTTTTCAATTACCTTCATTCCCAAAGTAGAACAGACCAGATCAATGATAGCACTGAGTTGGTTGCTATGGAAATACATGGCGACCAACAGCAGCATCTCTCCAAATGAGGCAGACACACCTGCAGTACTAAGGCAAATTTTAAACAAACAGTGAGTTATAAGAACGCTTCACTTCTACAATTAAACATATTCTGCTACTTAAATAATGTTTTTACCTTTCAAAATATGCCTCTTCTTTTATCATCCAACTTAACCACATCAGCATCAGCTGCTCCTGTTCAGGTGTACTGCAGAACCAACACACGGCTTATTAGATGGGTTCTTTTCTGTTAGTTTCTCCTGCACTAAATTACCAACAGCAATGTAGACTTTTGCATTTCAATGAGTTTATGGTATATTCAAAAGCAGTTGCTGCTTTTTCTAATATGAAGATTACATTTCAAGACTACATTTCATCTAGATCAGGGCTGTCCAACTGATGGCCCGTAGACCCTCTTGTGTGGCCCCCACATGAAAATATGTCTGCTGAGTCTGCTTACCATGTGTAAACTTTAAAAAGTATCACTACAGAGATTAACAGGCCCCTGCATTGTTTAAAGATCAAAAACAGACTGTAATCCCCTGCAATGTTCACATGTAATCCCATCTACATTGTTCATACTTGTTAACATCTCTTTTGTTCACACCCCTAAGCCCTGTACTGTTCACCGAGACCCAGACTAAAACTACCCTCATTGTTCACCTGTTCATACAAACTGCTTAAGGGGAACCAGCACTGGGTCACTTTATGTATCTTAAGGCCCCCATGCACAGGGCGATAAAAGTTGCAGACAGACCGAGTCAGCAGCTTATTGGCCTGTGTGTTGGGCCATCTGATGGGCGTGCCCGATCGATATCTGGCCGAGTAAAAAATCCCGTCGGATCACGGCTGCATCTGTTTGTTGATGCGGTTGATCCACCTGCCCGTATCACCTCCATTCTGATCCAATCGTTGGGCCCTAGGGCCCACGATCGGATCAGCCCAATATCGCCCACCTCAACGTGGTCATATCGGGGAGAGATCCGGTCGTTTGGCGACATCGCAATCGCCCTGTGTATGGCCACCTTAAGAGTGACCCTGATAGGTTTCCCTGTCTCCTGCTCTGTTCTGCCTTCCCTATGCTCCCGGTGTGTGCCATACTCTGGCTGTCCTATGTTTGTTGTTTGTGCACCATACTCTGACTGTGTGTGCCCTGCATGTGGAGCATAGGCTGGTATTTGTTCTGGGGATTTGTTAGTGTTTGAAAATTATTGTTCTCTACTAAGACAGGTGTAAATAAACAATCTCTAAAGCAATCATGTCAGCCACTATATCAATCCATTAATCTTTACCTCAATTTAGGTCAATTAATGTGACCTTTCAGCATACCTGACAACTGTAGAAAAAGCCAAAAGCATGCAGAAAGACAGTGAAACAAAACGCACACCAGCAGGGGTTGCAGGAGGCCGGCTTGTCATTAACTGAAGGACTTGTTCTGCCTCCTCATCAGTAGGCCTGTAAATATTTAACAAGTTATAGTTCTGCTCCATTTATCAGTATACATTTTTTTGCAAACTAACATAACTGAAATAATATATAGGAGCGGGTATTATCTTTCAGAAGTTTAGTTCTTCCTTTACAACGAAAAATGTAAAAACAAATAAAGCTACTTGTTCAAAACAACATAATGATAACAAAACATATATATCAGTTTAATGATATCGGAAAAAATATTATATTGCTTGTTATCAATTGTTGATCATGCACTAGGAAAAAACAAACAAACAAACAGAAAGATATATTGGATATACTTGAGGCCAGCAATTCCCATTAAAGCACAGTATAAGCGAAGCAAGGCACTGGCTTTCACAACATGTTCCTCTTTTAATCCAGGATGCACAGACACTCCAGGCTCCTGGGACTCCACAGGTATACTTCTCGTAGCTGGAAGGATTCCCATTAGTTCTGAAAGGAGCTGTCTTCTCATTTGCCACAGTACTGAACTGCTATTCTCTCGCCTTCTCTAAGGTATGTGAAAAAGTTATAAAAAAAAATGCAAAAGCAGGATTTAGTAAACACACACACTAAAACATGTGCACATTCCATGTATAAAATCCTAAAGCAAAATGATCACTGCTTTGCTGTTGAAAACCATGGCAGGGGAGAAAACACCCTGGGCCAAACAGATACATTTACTGTGATGTGTAATATTTGCAGGGTAAAAAAAAAAGTATGTGGGTAACATACTTTTCCAGGGGTGACAAATTATATTCTGTGCCATTGCCCTAAAAAATAAGAATAAATCTACTCTGTTTGCTGGACAATGTTGATATTAGTAACTAGGTGTTGCATTATACTGTATTTATGAAAGGTAAACAGTTACAAAAGCATGAACCTACACATTAAAAAACGTGTTAAGAGAATACTCACCAGCTGTCCATTCCGGATAAATGTTCCAAACCACGTTCTTACTTTTGTGTTTGTTCCCAGTAGCAATCCACTCACAAAACATACCATATTGCTCACCCCATCTTCGCCTGCCTCATTTTTTGTGTGGTCCAATGTTAAAGCTACTCCAAGTCCAGGTAGATGGCATTCTTCTACCTGGCACATAATAAAAAGCAGTCCACTTTAAACCACATGATTATTTTAACATATAATGGTGCTTGAAAGTTTGTAATCCCTTTAAAATGTTCTATATTTTTTATATGAATGTGAACTAAACCATCATCTGATTTTCAAAAAGTCCTAAAAGTAGATGAAAAAGACCTAGTTAAATACATTTTAAAAAAAATTCTATATATGGTTGTGTAGTTATTGAAAAAAATTATCCAATAACATATCTGCTTGTGGCAAAAGTAAACAAATCCTTAGGATTATCATATAATTTGAAGATGAAATCAGAGTCTGATGTTTTCAGTCAATGAGATTACAATTTATGAATGTATTTATAACAATACATTAATACAACAAACATGGGTCAATACAATAATAAATACAAAGTGCAATTAAATTGAAGATTAAGAGCGAAGTCAGAGGATAGAGATCCCTGCACTGTAGCACTTACATTTTAAGAGGCTGATTCATTAATGCTCAAGTATCTCGACACAAGCAATCTGTTACTGAAACCACACCAAGCTTTTTATTATTTTTTTTAAAAAAAACTCTGGTGGGGGGGAACGATCAGCAGCAAGCAGAGGTATATAGTATAGGAACTCACACATGGTTTCAGTAACCAATTGTTCAAACCTTGAGGCTTAAGCATTAATAAATCAGCCCCTTGGTGTTCCATAAAGTTATGGATTGGGTGTTAAGTATAAAAAAAAATAAATATATAGAACATTATCTTACCACCATGCTGCGCACTTTGAGAGCCTGAGATGGATTCATTTTGCACAGCTGGCGCAAGGCTTCAGTTCTACGCCTCCCACCAATGCTTTCCTCATCTTGACGCTCTCCATTCTTAATTAGACTTCTACAAACTATTAATGAAAAATAAGGTTTACAGTGGGAAGTTAGTCGTCATTCAGATACAAAACTTTTCATGCAGTTAGAAAAGTTAGGATAAAGGTCTGATCCCATAACTTAGAATAAAGTAAAAGCCAGATATAACAAATATTTACAGGAAAGGGAAATCGCATAAACTTGTGGCTGTCTTTTACATAATGGAGCACTGCAAAAAGTGAGTTGGATGTTGCTGCATGAAGTTCACCATCAATGAAATGTTTAATTTTGTTGTTACCCTAGCATACAACTAATGAAATATTATTACTAAGCAATTGCTATGAGAGACTGCCCAGTGTTGATAAGAAAGCCCCACTGGGTAGGTTAGATAAAGCCAATTGTTTAGCATATGTCTAGAACCTTATTATTAGCCTGCGTAAATTTAAGGGTATGCCAACAAAATTACAAGAAAAAATTGCGGCAGAATTTGCAGCATTTTATCTATAAATCTAATTTTACAGTACCATCCTTAAAAAAAAGGAGATTTTGTGTACTCACTGTTAAATCTCTTTCTCTTCAGTCGCATGGAGGACACAGGAAACAGTGGGGTATAGCTGGTACCACTAGGGGCAGGACACAACAAAATAAAAAACTAGCTCCTCCCTTGCCAGCTATAACCCCCAGCAGGCGGAACCCAGTTCAGTTTGTACCAAAGTCATCAGAATATAACCTGTAACGTGAATTATTTATAACCTGTTTAACATTAATCGTAAATACAGAAGAAATATTGAACAGGCCATGTCTGACAGGTAGCGAAAGCCCCTATCCAGGGAAGGGACGTCCTGTGTCCCCCAAGTGACTGAAGAGAAAGAGATTTAACGGTGAGTACACAAAATCTCCTTTTCTCCATTGTTGGCTTGGGGGACACAGGAAACAGTGGGGATGTACCAAAGCTGTCCCATAAGATAGGGAGGGAAGGATAGGCTTACGTGGAAGAAGCTACTGCCGCCTGAAGACCCTTTCTCCCAAATCGAGAGGTCGCAAAGGTATCAAAATGGTAGAATTTTGCGAATGAGTGGATAGTCCACGTCGCTGCTTTGCACAGCTGTTCTGCTGATGCTTGGTTTCGAAAAGCCCAGGAAGTGCTCATCCCTCTGGTAGAGTTTGCCTTCATACTGTGAGGGGACGGTTGACCCTGTGCTTTGTAAACTTGTTGAATGGTTTGTTTAATCCAACGAGATATGGTAACCTTGGAAGCTTGTGTACCCCTTTGCGGTCCTGAGGGTAAAATGAACAGTGCGTCTGTTTTTCGAATTTCATGTACCCTGTGTAGATAGAACTTGAGAGCCCGGACCGGATCCAGGGAATGGAGAGCCACCTGCTTGGGATCGGAGGGTGAAGGACAGAAGGTCGGAATGGTAATTTCCTGATTCAAGTAAAATGAGGAAACCAAATTAGGAAGAAAGGATGGAACTGTGCGCAGTACTGCCCTATCCTGGTGGAAAACCAAGAAGGGAGTTTTGCACGACAGAGCGCGGAGTTCTGACACTCTCCTTGCTGAAGCAATGGCAACGAGAAAAAACGACCTTCCAAGAGAACCATTGAAGAGACACTGAGGCCAGTGGTTCGAAGGGTGGACCCTGGAGAGCCCGTAGGACTAGAGACAGATCCCAAGTCGGGGTGGGAGCTCTGATAGGTGGAGCTAAATGAGCCACCCCTTGATGGAATGTCTTGACATCCGGAAGAAGAGCTAAGCGTTTCTGGAACAATACAGATAGGATTAACCCCTTCTGTAGGAATTCTAAAATATCGTGAATGGAAGGAGATGAGGAGTCCCTGTTGTTCTGGTCACACCAATCTTGATAAGTCTTCCAAACCCTGTGGTAGGTTTGGCCGACACGGGTTTCCTAGCTGCTTGCATTGTTTCAGCTCCAGCATCAGAAAACCCCTTCCTCTTCAGAATCTGGCTCTCAAGAGCCACGCCGTCAATTTGAGGTTTGGCAGTCTTGGATGAAGGATGGGACCTTTGCGAGAGTAGATCTGGCCGCAGAGACCATGGTTCGTCTATGGAGAGATTTATCAGGTCTGAGAACCACGTTCTTCTTGGCCACTTTGGCGCATTGAGGATGAGTGTCGTCTATTTGCTTTGAAGTTTTCTGATCATTCTCTGAAGTAGCGGTAGAGGGGGAAACGCGTAGGCCAGTGTGAAGTTCCACTCTGAGGTTAGAGCGTCCACACTGAGTGCTAGCGGGTCCCGATATCTTGCAAAGAAGTTGGGAACCTTCCGATTCTGCCGGGTAGCCATGAGATCCACCTCCAGTACTCCCCCATCTTTCTATGATCTTGTTGAAGATGTCTTCCTTTAGAGACCATTCTCCTGGATCTAAGGACTACCTGCTGAAGAAATCCGCTTCCAAATTTTGTATTCCTGTAGGGTCGGATTCCTTTCTGCCCAGTGGAAGATTACGTTCAGCGCCGGTCTGCTCCGTATTCCACCTTGGTGATTTATGTAGGCAACTGCCGTGGAATTGTCCGACTGGATCTTGACCGCTTGACCTGACAGTTGCCATTGCCAATGAACTAATCCCAGATGGATTGCACTGATCTCGAGTAGACCAGAGGACCTGGGCTACATTGACCTCCAGAACCGCTCCCCATCCGAATAGACTTGCGTCTGTTATAAGAACCCGCCACTGAGGGGTTCCGAGCGGTCTGCCGTTGTTGAGGTTTCTGACTTTCAACCACCAATGTAGGGATGACAGAGTTTTCCTGGAAAGACGTATCATCTGGCATAGAGACTTCTTCCACAATGATAGTATGTTCCACTGTAGTTCCCTGAGGTGGAACTGAGCGAGGGGAACCGCCTCATTGTTGATACCATGATACCCAGAACTTTCATGCAGAACCAGGCCGTGTGATATGACCTTGACAGAAGGTTCCTGACCAGTGATTGTAGGTGTATGATCTTCTTGTGAGGTAGTGATACCCTCTGCGTCAAGGTATTGAATATCATGCCTAGAAAGACAGTCGATTGACTGGGAATTAGAGAGGATTTTTCCATGTTGATACACCAACCTAGATCCTGTAGCGTTGTCATTGTGGTTTGAAGCGCTTGCTGTGCAGTCGATTGACTGGGAATTAGAGAGGATTTTTCCATGTTGATACACCAACCTAGATCCTGTAGCGTTGTCATTGTGGTTTGAAGCGCTTGCTGTGCTTCTGTGACTGATGGAGCCTTCACTAGATCGTCGAGGTACGGGGTTATTGAGATACCCCTCTTGCAGATAACCTCTGTGGCCACCGCCATGATCTTTGTGAAGACCCGGGGGGCTGATGTCAGCCCAAATGGAAGAGCCGTAAATTGGTAATATAGATTTTGGTAAGCAAAGCGTAATAATCTCTGATGCGGAGGGAAAATGGGAACATGCGGGTATGCATCCTTTATGTCTAGAGGTACCAGAAATTCCTCCGGAGAAATTGCCGCTATAACAGATCGAAGAGATTCCATCTTGAATTTGTGTGGACGAATAAATCTGTTCAGCTCCTATAGATCTAGCACTGGGCGAAAAGATCTGTCCTTCTTGGGTACAATGAAGAGGTTTGAATAGCACCCTTTAAATCTTTCTCCAGAAGGAACCGGAATGATCACTTCTGATTGGAGCAGATTGAGAATGACTTCCTGGAATGACTTGCGTTTGAGGGGTCCCTGAGGAAGTCTGGACATGAAGAAACTTCGAGGGGGAAGGGTAGAAAACTCTAGATGATATCCTCGGGTCACTATTTTGTGTACCCAAGGGTCTTGAGTGTGGGACAGCCAGGAGTTTGAGATGTGCGGCAGTCTTCCCCCTGTGGCCCCCGTAGCCAAGAAAGAACCGTCAAGGTGTTCTCATCGGTGGTCTTGGTAAAAAGTTTTCGGGATTGCCAGGCAGATCTTATCTTGCCCCCCCCCCCAAAGGCCTCGAGGGGGCGATGGAAGTCAAGGATTTTATGGAGGACATATCGGCGGACCATAGTTTGATCCACAGTGACCGCCGAGTGGCTACCGTTAAGGTGGAAGTCCGGCTGATTACCTGTATTGTGTCTAGGGAAGCCTCACAAATGTAGTCATTTGCTTCTTTGATTTGTGATGCCAAACTTTTCAGTTCATGGAGTGGAGCTCACGATTGAATGGCGTCAATTAGAGAGTCTGACCATGACTGGACTGCTCTGCTAACCCATGCCGTGGCGAGAGCCGGGCAAAGGGATGTGCCAGAAGCGGAAAAAGCAGAGCGTAGAAGACCTTCCATTTTCTTGTCCATTGCGTCCTTGAAGGACTGGTAAGGCAGTATTCTTGGAAAGCCTGGAAACTGGAGCATCTACTGAAGGAGGTGTGGTCCATTTGTCTGCGGACTCAGAACTAAATGGATAGTTCTTTATGAACCTCCTGTTAGCTTGGAAGCGTCTTTCGGGCTTGTCCCTCTCCTGTTGGATTATCTGATCTAGTTGAGAATGGGAGGGAAAAACTGGGGACACTTTACAGTGTCTCTTGAAAAGGGAGCTAGAAGTGCCTGAAGAATTTTCTGGCTCCTGAAGTACAGAATTGACTAGAGGGTCTATGGCCTCAGAGGAATGAGAATGTGGGCCCCCCTCCTCCTCCTGATCACTCTGAGACAGTTCTCCATTTGAGAGATTTGGGTCTGGGGGAGGAAAGGACTGGCTGTGGTCTTCTCCCTAGCTCTCATTCTCTGAAGAAGAGATTGGAGCCCTCCTCTTATTAGTCTTAACAGCAGCAGGGCTTTCAAGATGAGACAGGAGCCTATCCAGAGACTGAGCCAGCCTTGGGATCCTGGTTGCTAATTGGGATGCCCACTGTGGCATATCCTGAGTGTCTTGGGAAGGATTGTCTGTGAGAGGATTCCCTGACTGCCCCTGGGAAGTTTGTGTCGCCTGAGGATAAGCAGACCCTGGGGAATCTGACACAGCGGTTGATGTATTACAATTTGAGCATATGGGTTCTTTTTAACCCCTGGTTAATCTGTTGCAGCATTTGGCACAGGCTAGGTATCTCACTGAGGTCCCTCCTCTAAGAAAAGGGCCCTCACTAGTTCCCTCAGACATTGTAGTGCAATACCAGCTATACCCCCCCCATGTCCCCCAAGCCGACAATGGAGAAAAATAAGTTCTCTGTCCAACTAGTCACATTTTTTAAAAGAAGCATTTAAAAATATGCATATATTGCATTTGTTTGAAAGCATATAAAATACATGTAAAAGTATATAAACAGTCAGAAAGAGCAGCAAGAATCAGAAATCAACACAACTATGTTTAGCACTTTATCTTTAGAAACAATGATCCCTAATTTATTAACACAGAGGATACAAAAAACCGGTCTGCATGAGAAAATGCAATGCAGTCTTCAGCTCAACATTTTTATGCTGTCTTTGATTTTCCTTATATATATATATATATATATATATATATATATATATATATATATATATATATATATATATATATATATATATATATATATATATATATATATATATATTTGTACAAAGTGGAGTGGAGTACAGACCCAGTCCGTGACTTAGTCCAAAATAGGACAAATTATATATCAAACAAAAAAGTCCAGACAACTTGCTTAATGGAACAAAAAAGGTTTTTACCAAGCAAGAAAATGCAATGTTTCGAAGCTCCCGCTTCTTTATCAAGCATAAATGGTTACAATGACATCACATCCTACATAAGGTCATAGGCATAGGTTCCGCCCACATGCACATAATGAATAAATTACGCACAACCCCATGGTATCACATGGTATCACAAAGAATTAGTGAAATTAAACATTGCTAGCATAATTCTTATAAACATCAGGTTATGCAGAAAAAATTGTAACAATTCAGTAACATCATCATATAATAGTTTTCACTCAGACAAAAGAGACAATGTAACATATAGGATGTGTCTTATCAATCAGTCCCAAAATAACCCCTTCAGACTTAACAAATGTATCATACTCATATAAAGGCATACAGATCATATTCTCTATTGAGTCCCTTTGGATGTAACGTTTGTAATGTATGAATCCAAAACGTCTCCCTTTTCTGGAGTTTTCTGAGAGCTACACCGAGATTCCATTATACAGGAAAAGGTGCCAGATGTGTCGCAAAAAAGACGTATACCGTTTGTGCACACTTATCATCCTAGTACATGTAAGATTCACCAAATCATTTACAAACACTGGCCTTTATTGCAAAAAGCCTATCCTGATATTCTGGAATTTAAAGCACCCCCCCTCTTGTCATATAAGCGCCCGAGGGACAGACTGGTTAAGGCAGATTTAGGTTCGGCTCGGATCAGCCCACAGAGGATTTTAGCACCCTTGAGAAATGGCATGTACCCTTGTGGTAGATGTAATCAGTGTTCTAGTGTCATACGCACAAATGTCTTTACACATCCCCATACAGGGCGGAAATTCGAGATACAAGACCATTACACATGTGACACTGAGTACGTGGTATATATGCTGAAATGTCCCTGTGGGCTGGCCTACATAGGGGAGACCACTCAACCTATACGTGACAGGAGTAGCCAGCACAAATCGACCATTAGAAAGGAGGTACTGAAATTACCGGTTCCGGCGCACTTCCATGCAGCACGACATTCAGTAGCAGCCTTGAGGTTTCTTGTGCTGGGGGGGCAACAGACTCTTGCAACTCCAGAAAACGGAGAAGTTTTGGATTCATACATTACAAACGTTACATCCAAAGGGACTCAATATAGAATATGATCTGTATGCCTTTATATGAGTATGATACATTTGTTAAGTCTGAAGGGGTAATTTTAGGACTGATTGATATGACATATCCTATATGTTACATTGTCTCTTTTGTCTGAGTGAAAACTATTATATGATGATGTTACTGAATTGTTACAATTTTTTCTTGATGCATAACCTGATGTTTATAAGAATTATGCTAGCAATGTTTAATTTGACTAATTCTTTGTGATACCATGTGATACCATGGGGTTGTGCGTAATTTATTCATTATGTGCATGTGGGCAGAACCTATGCCTATGACCATAGGATGTGATGTCATTGTAACCATTTATGCTAGATAAAGAAGCGGGAGCTTCGAAACGTTGCATTTTCTTGCTTGGTAAAAACCTTTTTTGTTCCATTAAGCAAGTTGTCTGGACTTTTTTGTTTGATATATATAAATATATAAATATAGATATAGATAGATAGATATCAAGATCACATGTATCAAACTTTTCAGGCCACGAATGTAAGAAAAAATTGAATTATTTTATAACTAGATATTTGCAGTCTAATTTGAATCACATTACCTTCACTGAAGCTGTCAGGAACATTAGCCACTAACAAACAAAGAAACCAAGCTCCGTTGCGTACGTGGAGAAGTGCTTCAGCCATGTCAGTAATGGGCAAAAGAGTGTGTAATTCTGCAAATGTCACAGTACTTGTATTAATGGTTCATTGGAATAGATTTTCATTTTATTAAGCATGTAATTTCTTAACAGAAAATGGTTAATATAATTGATAATATTTTCCTATTTCCACAGCTACTGGAATACAGAGCAAAACAGAAAGAACTAAGAAATGAGCTACACTGTTTATGTTATATAAATGTGGTGTAATATAAAGTGCCTAATTAATTAAAACAAGCAAGCAATTAAAGACACTTATCGAAATTATTATCCTGTTTTTAGGGACACTATACTCTTTTTCAACAGGCGTTCAATGGAGCCAACAAAGTAACTCAACCTGCCTGTTTCGATTATCTAAAATTTTACATGTTCACAAGATGGATAAAAATAAAATGATTATGTTGTCCTGGACAGGATGTGGACATTAATAATACTTTGGCTTGAACCTGAACTCTAATTAAGACAGTCTATTTGTCTTTCATTAAGAATCCAACTAAATCTTGAAATGTCACCTCTGATACATGTATGTATTTTATTTCTGAAAACAATAAAACAGTTGTATAAAAAAAAAAAAAAAAAGAAAAAAAAAGAATCCAACTAAAAGATTTTACCTTTTCCCTGTATTTTCAGTACTGAATTTAGGTCTGGTGTTGTCCTAAGAATCAGACCTCAGACTCTTATCCTGTGCAGATCACAGAAGAAGGGGATACATCCCACCCACACCCCCCTGCTCATTTTTTTTTTTCAACAACTGTATTTACTTAAATTTTGCATCAACAAAAGAACAAATTAAGAAATAAAACTAAAGAAGTTAACCAAAGGTTACATCTTCTCAAGCACACAGGGGTTGAACTTAATTGACTGTCTTTTTTCAACCCGATTTAAATATGTAACTATGAAATTCACTGACACGTATTGTTCACACTCATATGATGTAGAACAGGTCAAGTGCAATCTTGTACACAGAGCAACTAACAGTAGTACGCTGCATTGTTACATTTTGTACATTTTTAACACAACTATCATTAATATTATTTCAAACAAGTGTCATTTTGGTTAACCTACGGGGGAGAAGTTAGAAAGATCTTCCAGCAAAACAAAATGATATTGCCTAAATAAAGTTGTGTGAAATTTTTGGCAGCCCCTCTTATAGTATGTTATCTTATATATCTAGCTGGAATTCCCCCCCCCACCACCAAATTTTATATTATTACATTCATGTACCCAAAGGGAACCCCCTAAAGCTGCCACCCTAAGTGCACACATTTGGCTGCCAATATGGTAAAAAACAATATGAAAATTAAAATGTATTTTCAAGTAGTACCTGCTTGTAAAATGCATAGAACATCTGCAGCTTCCTCCATATGTAGAGGGCTTTCAAAGAGTTCAGATGATTTTAAGAAGAATTCACCATTGGAATCAGCTACCTTTAAAGAAAAAATTTAAATAAAATTAACTATACAGCACTATCAATTTTAAGGCAATCAGCTACCTGACAAGTAACAATAAAATGAACACTACACCACCAACAAATGAACAGGGAATGTCATTATCAAAGATGGGCTGAAAAGTCAAACTTAATATGGCATATGTAAGGTGTTTGAGGGAAAGCAGAAAATGTAGTCTGAAAATTCTACTGCATTTCCCTGTAAAATATAGAGAATAATCTGTTAACAATATGAATTAATTTTCTGAGAATTATCTTCAATATACTGTTAAATTGGATTACAATTTAGAGTGAGAAATATGAGGGTCAGGTTACAACTAGCCAACTAGCTAGGGCAAGCAATTTAATTCCACATAGGTAGAGCGAGAGAGGGCACTTTAGATCCAAGTTAGCTCTGGTTACAGGGAAAACCTTGTATTAATTTTTTTAGGGCCATAAATGTTCTTGGTACTGGCCAAATAAACTGAACACTGATGCCCCAGCAGGCTGAAAGAAATAACGACACAAACACAAGCAGATACAGTCCAGAATTTGATTCAAGTTCTTTCTCTGAATGTCAGGAAGGCTGCAAACAACTCCAAATTGATCCCAGGATGTCTCCCATATTGTCAGGTTTAAGGTGGCCAATTATCTAATTCGATTTCTTAAAGGGCCAGTGTATGATAAATCTCGAAAATCAAATTAGAATTCTTAAAAAAACTTGAACACCAAACTTTAGAAATAATATCACAAATCAGCTTTGAAGAAGGAAATTCATTTTTCTTAAAGCTTGCTATGATTATTATCTTAGTTAACCAATAAAGGTATTACCTTTTCACCACTTTATGGTGTTATGGCTCATATCAAAAGTTTTATCTGACAACTTTTTCAACAGGCAAGTTACACAACACTTTACCTGGAACCTCACAAATATAAACAACGAAAAAATAGAATGATCGCTACCTAGACCAGTGCAATCAGACTGTATGCAGGTATGACAATGTCAATTCCTATGACCCCATGGCTCCACTAACTTAATTTTATTACATAATTATTTACATTCCATTGGTCCAAACAGAGCCACATTGCACACATCACGTTTGAGTGGTTTGGGGGCTGGTCTGATTTGTTCTGTGTTTGACATAATTCAATCTTTAGTCAGTTGATGTCTTGAATATTTGTCACACTATGTGGCACATTTATCTATACAGTTACAAAATATAAATGATCATCATATAAAAGGTTTCAACAAATATTACCTTATTTATTATAGCCAACAGTTCACTTAACACTAGGCGCAATCTGCGAGGTGAATCACTGTGCTCAAACTCCAGGGTTAATCCATGCTGCAGCTGTGATACCAAGATACTCTCCCCACTGCCTCCTCCTAGTTTGTGTCTAGACAATGATTGTAAATATGCAGGGGTTAAACACTTATCCTTTTCATTTGTGAATTATCAGGTACATATTTTATAAATCAAATAGTTTGCTGTGAGTAGGTTACTGGGGTTCAGGGTTCATCCACGCACTGACAAAATAAAGGTAGAGAGCTGTCCATTCAGACAGATGCTAAAGTACAGGAATTTGGAACATGAACAAAATACACATTTTTGAGGGACAAATATTTCACCTTTAACCACATTACAAATTATTAATACAGGTTACAAATAAAACAATGTCTACAAAGTAGATAATGTCTGTGTGTTCCCTGGCTTGTACAGCCAATTGTAATATAGAACACATTTATTTGAATGCAGTATCAGAATAACCTGTAGAAATCAGATAAATATTTGTTAGCAAAATGAAAATGCAGAATGCCACTCTATTTCAGAAAGCACAACGATAACCAAATTAAAGTATACTGTACCTAAGCTGCTGTTCTTTGTTAGCATCTTGCTCTAGTGCATGAAAATCCACTGAGAGCAAAGCCACAATGGCATTAACAGCCTCTACTCCCGAGAGCAACCGGAGTAGCAGCTTCTTGTCCTGGGCCCATTTCTGACTTTGGTCTGCTGGAGCACACAAGGCCATGCGGACTAAGCAAGGAAGGAGAAGCCTCAGTTCAGGGTCACTTAAGGCAGCTAAGCGTACCACATCTACTTTTTGCATTGCTTCAAATGCATAAGGGCTGACATACTGCAGGCCAGAATGCTCACCCATAGTGTTAATACTGTAATCAAAAACAAAACAGGTTATAGTAAATACACAATAAATATGCAAAACCAGAAACAAAAATTAATCTGATTAAAAAGAATATTGGAGTACAAACACATATGCCAGAGAAACATGATTTTTGATCACCAGACAAAAGAAAGTGCAGTTTATAAAACTCAGGTACCAAGGAAGATGGTTTTGAATGATGGAGGAATTTGTCACGTTTCGTTTTGCCACAAAAATCGGACCTACGTTTAATTTTCACAGCAATTTTGCGAATTTATTTGCAGGTGGCGGAAATTCGCACATCACTATCCACAACTTTCAGAACAGTGTGGGAAAACTCTGGGGAGGTCACATGTTCCCTGCCTCCCCACAGTTCTAACACCTAGGTTATAACTGATGTGGGAAAATTATGAACCACTACCCTTTAAAGTAGAAGGAAAGCTATGGAGGCTAGTGCAAGCTAGAATGCTATATTTATTCTGTAGGATGCTTTACCATACCTGAATAAAAAGCTCTAGAAGTGGTTTGTTTAGGATAGCAACTGCAGTATTAGCTTGGTGTGACATCACTTCCTGCCTGAGTCTCTCCCTGCTCACTTATAGCTCTGGGCTCAGATTACAGCAAAGAAGGGAGAGGGGGGGAGGGAAGAGGAGCAAACTGAGCATGCTCAAGCCCGGGCAAGGAGGTTTTTAGCTGAAGGGGGGAAGTCTGATACAGAAGCCCATGTGTACACAATAGAAGGAAAGAAATGCAGTGTTTCTTTTGACAAAGGACTCATTACTTTGAGGGTTTACTGGTATATTTATGTGGACATTTTTGATAAGGCTTACTTAGTTTTAACCTTTCCTTCTCCTTTAATGAAATCCGTTCATATGCCATTTCAATTTTTTTAATTTTTTAATTTTAATTTATATTTTGCCAATATACCCACTTTAGCATGGACAGTGTATATTGCACATAAGGCTTATTGGTACTAGGGATGCACCGAACCCAGGATTTGGTTCGGGATTCAGCCTTTTTCAGCAGGATTCGGCCAAATCCTTCTGCCCGGCCGAACCAAATCCGAATTTGCATATGCAAATAAGGTGCGGGGAGGGAAATTGTGTGACTTTTTGTCACAAAATAAGGAAGTAAAACATGTTTTCCCTTTCCCACCCCTAATTTACATATGCAAATTAGGATTCGGTTCGGCATTCGGCCGAATCTTTTGAGAAGGATTCAGGGGTTCCAAAATGGTGGATTCGGTGCATCCCTAATTGGTACATATGCTGCATATCCTTTGATTTAAAATGGGGCACTGTATTTCTATACGCTAAATGTACAATGTAAACAAATTAAAATGCATGTAGACAGATGGATACGGTGTGCACTAAAAGCAATGATTCCACAGGGTGTATAATAACATACAACATAGATAATAATAACATAATGAATGATAGCAGGTGGGAAATACAGCTGGTCCTCCATGCAAAAACAGTTTTTTTTCATAATAAAAGGAAATGCCATTCTAGGCAACTTTGCAATGTACCTCCATTCATTTGAATTGTAACTGTATTAGTAAATGTGGCTGCAGTCGAAAGAAGCCTTTGTCACAGTCAGTTCCCCAGCTTTAATCAACTGGCTTGCAGCATTGTCTCAGTAGTCACAACCTGCAGTGCATGCAGGGTTCATAACTAGACAGGTGGGCGCTTCTTTCAATAATATTTACAAATACGTTTACAACCAATTCATTAGTTTGAAAAGTGTCTTGTTTTTTTTTAGTATACGAAGTTATAGCTTTTGTGTTGAAGATCCCCTAAGCCTGAAGTGATAGAATGAAGTTCTCTCATAATCATAACACAGACATGTGGGGCGTTATTGCTTTCATTGAGAACAGAAGCACTCATTTGCTCATTTCGTTCACATACCGCCCAACAGTCCCGGTTTCCACGGAGCAGACCCAATTTTCTTAACACAACCCGCACTCCCGGTTTAAAAGTCATGCAGCGCCGCCAATGTCCAGCGCCTCGGCTCCTGCCGGAAAGCTATTCCGGACGTCACAATTCTCATCTCGCGGGACTGTGACGTCACGCCATAGCTATATAAGTGCAGGAAACCTGCAACTATCCGCCTTGAGGGAATGATGAGCTAGGGGAAGAGCTTAAAAAATAAAAAAATGTTGCAGTGTGGTACAAGAACAAGGTGTCCATTAACAATTAGAATATTTTCAGCTTTTGTGAGGAGAAAAAAAAGTATTTTTCGTGGTGGTTGCAAGCCATGTTTGTTTCTGGTAGAGCCTCGGCTTCCAATGCTTTGATAGAACCCAGTCATTCTTTGTTTTGCCTAAATAATAGAGCTCACACTTGGCCACTTTTCTTGGAGGGTACAGACAATATTTTGAAACTGGTCCTAAAAAGTAATTTTTTGGATACTTCGAATTCGTTTTGAAGTAAAAACGTTCGAATATTCGACCATTCGATAATCAAAGTACTGTCTCTTTAAAAGACTTCAATACTTCGCCACATGAAACCTGCCAAAGTGCTCTGTTAGCCTATGGGGACCTTCTAGAGCAGTTTTCTACGTTTTTTGAAGTCGAAAATCATTCGATCGACGGTTGAAATCCTACAAATCGCTCAGTTCGAAGGATTTCATCTTTTGATCTAACAATTTTACTGCGACTACAAATGGCCAAATTCAATGTAAAAAAAACTTTGACTTCAATATTCGAAGTCGAAGTATTCCAATTCGATGGTCGAATTTCGAAGCTTTTTCCACTTCGAAATTCGACCCTTGATAAATCTGCCCCGTAAAGTTCCACCAGTTTGGTACTATATTTTTCACAATTGAAAACAAAGCACCCTGTCCAACATAAAGCTACTTAAAATGTTAAAGGAAAAAAAAATTCCAAAATGAATCAGTCAATAGTGCTGCTCCAGCAGAATTCTGCACTGAAATCCATTTCTCAAAAGAGCAAACAGATTTTTTTATACTCAATTTTGAAATCTGACATGGGGCTAGACATATAGTCAATTTCCCAGCTGCCCATGTGGCTTGTGCTCTGATAAACTTCAATCACTCTTTACTGCTGTACTGCAAGTTGGCGTGATATCACCCCCACCCTCCCCCCCCAGCAGCCAAACAAAAGAACAATGGGAAGGTAACCAGATAGCAGCTCCCTAACACAAGATAACAGCTGCCTGGTAGATCTAAGAACAACACTCAATAGTAAAAACCCATGTCCCACTGAGATACATTCAGTTACATTGAGAAGGAAAAACAGCAGCCTGCCAGAAAGCATTTCTCTCCTAAAGTGCAGGCACAAGTCACATGACCAGGGGCAGCTGTGAAATTGACAAAATGTCTAGCCCCATGTCAGATTTCAAAATTGAATATAAAAAAATCTGTTTGCTCTTTTGAGAAATGGATTTCAGTGTAGAATTCTGCTGGAGCAGCACTATTAACTGATTCATTTTGAAAAAATTTTTTTTCCCATAACAGAATCCCTTTAACTAACCATATATTTGTGGTTGAGTCTCAACACAACCATAGAGACTTTTGGGGTATATGTGTCAAACCTCCTCTTCTTTTATTCACCATTCTTCCCTTTCCCCACACTTTCTATCCACTCCATGCAATAAGTTGTAAACTTGAAAAATTATAAACAAAGAAAAGTATCACTCATTTTTATCTTTCAAAACTTCTTTTATTTTTATCATCCATACAGTATTTGCATTAGACATGTTATTTTGACTTTTCAGCATCCTTCGCAGAGGGGAGCTTTTACATTATAGGCCATTATACTGTACATAACTATATTATCACATTTTTGTTGATGTAAAACTCACAATTTCAATAAAACAAAATTGAAAACACCAAAAAAAAAACCAAACAAATTAAACAATTTTGACCGTTCAACAATAAGGGGAAGATTCACTAAATTCGAGTGAAGGATTCGAAGTAAAAAAACTTCGAATTTTGAAGTGTTTTTTGGGCTACTTCGACCATCGAATGGGCTACTTTGACCTTCGACTACGACTATCGAAGGATTCAAACTAAAAATCGTTCGACTATTCGACCATTCGATAGTCGAAGTACTGTCTCTTTAAAAAAAACTTTGACCCCCTAGTTCGGCAGATAAAAGCTACCGTAGTCAATGTTAGCCTATGGGGAAGGTCCCCATAGGCTTGCCTAAGTTTTTTGGATCGAAGGATATTCCTTCGATCGTTGGATTAAAATCCTTCGAATCGTTCGATTCGAAGGATTTAATCGTTTGATCGAATGAATAATCCTTCGATCGTTCGATCGAATTTAATTAACCCTCGATATTCGACCCTTGGTAAATCTGCCCCTAAAGGTTTTGAAGCACACCTTTTGCACTGCGTATCTTGTCGGCCCTATATAAATAAATGATGATGATGATGATCTATCTCCGTTATTTATTTTATTTTTATTATTTGTTTTCTCCGTAGTCAAACATTCAAGTTAAGGATTCCATTGTAAATTTAACTAGGGATTCTCACCCTCTCTTTATTTTTACCTTGAAGGAAACTTCGCCTTGCAACAAGTTTTGTTGACCTATTAACAGCTCTCAGCAAGTTAAAATTATTACCGTCTATTACTGGTATACAGTATCCAGGGGGACCAAACTTTAGTATAAGCGTTATATTTATCTGAGGTAATAATTAATCTCTCATTTACCTTTATCCAGTTCATCTTAAAGGAATAGTTCAGTGTGAAAATAAAAACCGTGTAAATAGATAGGCTGTGCAAAATAAAAAATGTTTCTAATATAGTTAGTTAGCCAAAAATGTAATATATAAAGGCTGGAGTGAACAGATGTCTAATAAAACAGCCAGAATCCAACTTCCTGCTTTTCAGCTCTATAACTCTGAGTTAGTCAGCGACTTGAAGGGGGGCCACATGGTACATTTCTGTTCAGTGAGTTTGTAATTGATCCTCAGCATTCAGCTCAGATTCAAGAGCAACAGAAATGACCCATGTGGCCCCCCCTCAAGTCTCTGATTGGTTACTGCCTGGTAACCAGGGAAACCAGTCAGTGTAAACCAAGAGAGCTGAAAAGTAGTGCTCTGACTGACTTGTTATACATCAAATCACTCCAGCCTTTATACATTACATTTTTGGCTAACTAACTATATTAGAAACATTTTTTATTTTGCACAGCCTATCTATTTACCCAGTTTTTATTTTTACACTGAACAATTCCTTTAATACGAAACACAGTTATAGGAAGTACGTTTTTTCCAGGAAGCGGCAATAGTCTGTTTTGCTGCTATAAAAATAAATTGGATCAACTTTCGTTGATTCTTGTCTGGTACCAGAATATATTTATGAAGGAGTGCCTGGATTAGGTCCTTTCGAATTCTAATTCCTGTAATCGTGTCTATTAATGTTAATATTCTGGACCAAAATCTTATAGCTTGCCTACATTGCCACCAGATATGCAACATTGTACCTCTTTCCCCACAATTTCTAAAAAAAAAGTGGGCTACAGTTTGGATAATATTTATTCAATTTAATAGGAACCATATACTATCCGCTCACAACCTTATATAAAATGTCCTGCGCTAATATGTTAATTGAGCCCTTGGCTGTTTTTTCCCATATCTGCCATGTTGCTTCATCTATTGTTATGTTCAATTCTTTTTCCCATTGCCTAGTATAGGTAGGGGGGGGATGAATTTGATGTGTTTACTATTTCCTTATAAAGCAACGATATCACTCCAGTGCTACTTGGAAACTTAAGGCATATTGTTTCCCAAGGAGTTAATGGTTCCATTTATTTAGGGCTTTTGTCACTTCCTTAAGATAATGATGCGTTTGCATATACCGAAAATGTTCATTCTTTGGGGGATTATACTGTACAACAATTGAGTCCCATTTTCTTAGAACCGATTCACATATCTCATATTATGATCCTGCCACCATTGAAAAATCACATTTTTGTAGTCCTTGTATAAAATTGGTATTTCCACAAATAGGCATTGCTGGGTAACGGGGAGAGGTTTGGACGATAAAAATTAATTATGGGCATAATTTGGGCTGCTTGATAATTATATAAAATATTAGGTACATTTAAACCACCTTTACTTCTCACAGTTCAATTGCTAATATAAATAAAAGGGATGATAGGGGGCACCCCTGCCTTGTCCCTCTATGTAACATGATATTAGAGGTCCTCTGCACTCAACCCATTATCAATATATTTAAGACAGAGACATTTTGTGCATACTGCTACTGAAAAATGCCTTACCCTTTAAGCAAAACAGGATTTGTTTGTCCATATATTGCAATATATTTAAGTTGGCCAACTACGTCAAAGTCATCCCATATCTGGCCAGTCCTACGCTCATTTTTCATTTGATTCATTAAGAATTTTATTGCTTCATTATACATTTTACAAAGGGACTAAGTTTTACCTGCAACTTACTAGCTGCTTTCAAAGTAAAACTCCCAAACTTGGCTGCCCTTTTATTAGACACCAGTGGGATCACCTGACTATAGCTGGGAAGGGTGGGGGCTACTACATGGCGCTGGTCAATGCTCCTGTATAACTATAACAAACAAGGGAAAGTTGTGCTCACCACTAATTTTTAAAACCATTAGGCCTTTTATTAGACACCAGTGGGATCACCTGTATTATATTGTCTATATGTATTTTGTGGTCACAGCCTCATTGCACCCCCGCCTAATGGTTTTAAAAATTAGTGGTGCTAGGGGAGTATCGGGTTTATTGCCTTTACAATATCGTCTGTTGGCTCGCCATGTCTGCGTAATTTCAGTATCTAAAGTATAATATATATTTAGTTCTCTTCTAGTATTAATTATAGCAGTTTGAATCTTAGGAGAATATTTAATTTTATTTTGCTGTTCCAATTCTAAGAGTTTATTTGTAGTTCTAATATTTTCCCTCTCTTATGCTTTTGGTGAGCAGACATTATACTTATTAATTCCTCTCTTATCACTGGTTTATGCACTTCCCATAATGTTATAGGAGAAACTACCGATCCCCGATTAAATGTTAAATATTGTTGTACAGCACCATCTATTTGGGAGCTTATCTGGGGGATAGCCAATAATGCTTCATTTAATCTCCATCTATATTGTCAAGGTTTAAGTATTAAGGAACGTAATTCTACCATGAATAGCGAATGGTCTGACCAGGTAGAGGGGAGTATTTTGGCAGCAGTTAAGTTTGGCAACAACGTCTGTAAAATAAAAATATGGTCTCTCCGAGAATATGTCTTGTGAGGATTTGAAAAGTATGTATAGTCTCTAGTAGTTGCCCACCTCTCTCTCCAAGCATCAGTTACTGATAAAAATTGTAATATATCTATTATTTGCCTAATTTTCCCTGATTCTACAGTTTGGGATTTCATATATTTATAGGTTTTGTCTAAGGAAGCATTTAAACAGATTTTGGAATTAATGTACCTACTATGTATGCTTGTAGGATCTGTTCAAGCTGATCGAAAAATTGTTCCTGATGGTATTTGGAGCATAGTAATTAAGTAGGTTAATTGTTGTATCCTGGATTTCACCCACTAATAATGTATAACGACCTTGAGGGTCTTTTTTTATGATCTGAAGTTTAAATTGCATACATTTACGAAAACATATTGCTACACCGTTTTTTTTTTTTTTTTACAGAATCTGAGGCCAATTAATATAATGGAAAATAGGAGGATAAGAAGGAAGGTGTCGAGTCTATAGAAAAATTTGTTTCTTGCAAAAATAAAATCTCAATTTGGCTTGAGAGAATATTTAAAGGCCTTGGAGCGCTTTTGGGGGAGTTGAATCCTTGTAAGTTATGAGTAACCTTCAAGCTAGCCATATTTTAATATATAAATGTACCCCTAAAAAATTACACCATATCAAAATTGCATAATATATAAGGATAATTACGGATTCCTGTTTTTATCTATCCCATATCCAGGATTAATAGTGTAATGTAAATGGAGAGGAGCTAGTTGTAGGTTTATAACTGTTTCAACCATTAATGCTATAGAACACTGAGCTAACTATAGTATCAACATTATTCAATTAATATTCTTATAAAAAATTCACAATATGGCTCTCAATAATGGAAACTATATCAAAAAAAGGTTAGATCTAGGGTATAACCATATTACCATCCAGACTTTATAAAAAAAAAAAAATCTTGGGTAAAACCATATTACCATTCAGTCCGTTTCCACCATAGCTTGAGAGGGTGTTGATTGTTGCTTTAATTGCAGGTGTTCCAAGAGTTCTTTTGCTTCTTCTAGTGTTGTTACAGAATATTGCTTCCCCCTATGCATGAAATAAAGACGAAATGGAAAAGCCCACCTATATTTCATGTTATATTGCTGTAAAATTGTTGTGATGGGTTTGAACAATCGTTTCTTAACAACTGTAGCTGGGGCAATATCTGCAAATAATTGCAGGGGTGTCCATTATGATCCAGTTGGGAGGACTGTCTCACTGCTTGCATGATAGCATCTTTCGTTTGTACAATAGCGTAGCTTGATAATTACATCTCTAGGAGCGCCCTATTGTGGCAGTCTCCATTCCATTTTAGCTGAAGAAAGGTGTGGAACAAGCTTACTTAGAAATTCAGTCATTTCCCCTTCTAGATTTTTTATAAGTTTCTGGTAAACCTCTGATCCTTCTTTTTCCTCGACGTGACTGATTCTCCATGTCATCAATTTTATCTAGAATTTCTTGCACTTGGTATCGAAGGGTATCAGTATCTGTCTCATGCGCTTCTAGAACAGTTTTTGTGTTGCCCATTCTGCCTTCAAGAGTTTCTGTTCTTTTCCCAATTTCTCTTATTTCTTTTGATAATAATGAAGTGATTTTTTTTTGTAGTTATGTCCAGTTCAGTGCATAACATTGTTCTAAACTGACCAATCAGGGATATATCTTTAGTTTGTACTTTGGGAGGATGGTCCTGCATAGAGGCCTGATCTGTAAGATCCTCACCATCTCCCTCCCATTGCACATTACAACCGGTCGCTTTAGCTAGATATGAATCTAGATTGTGAGGCTTTTCTTTAAGTTTGTCACGTGGAGGCGCTCTTCCTATTTTCCCCATAATGTAGTCAGAAGAAAATTGGTTATAGTACTGTTAATATAATAAGGATAAATGTAGTAATAATTTCCTTGTAATAGTAAGTAAAGTCACTTTACCTGGTTAGTATAGGTTGTTCTGTTGCTTTTGAGTGTCTAGGTGTTGTTTGCTTCCACTCCTGTTAAATCCAAAGACATGCAATGGGTTTGCGTTACACAATAAATTATAGGCCTCAATGGCGTTGTTGCCTGTCACACTCGGGTCCACTGTAGCTGGGCTGCGAAAATATAGCCTAGGATTAATCCAGGTATTAACGAATGATCCGCTTCTGTTTCACGACTGCCTCTACAATTTCAGGGCCAAGTGGGAGGTCTCTCTCAGCGCAGAGTAACGTGCACCCCAATGACGTCACATCTTTTTACCCTCGATTTTCGTCCGACACCGATGGCAGAAGTGCCTGTGCAGATCAGGTCAGTTAAGTTTAGCTTGAGAACGCTGTCCTTGTCCCAATCTGTTCCCTCGGACTTTCCTAATCCTGATTTATCTGTGGAGCTCACAAAACCTCGACCGCTTCAGTCTGCGGCTAGCCGCATATCACTCATTTTTAGTCCACTGTGGTAGAGTCCTGTGCGGGTCCATTTTTTGGGACCCGTACCCTGCAATCCTCAACCCGGACCCGCAACCATACACTCTTAGAAGCGCTACCCGACCCTACCTGCAAGTACCTTATCTGCAACCCGGACCCGCGACCCACTGACTATCAAGAATCAGGAAGTGATGTCGTAAACCGGAAGTGACGTCATCGAAGTAGACATGGCCAGAAGAAAAAGTAAATATCGCTATTGAGAAGACTCACAAACCGCAGACCCGCGTCTTTACCTGCACCCGGAACTTCTACCAGCAACCCGCAAGTTTTTGCAGGTAAGCCGCGGTACCCGACCCGCTGCAAGACTCAACACTGTGGCTGAATACAGGTGTCATTTCCTTTTTATCTTTTAGGTATTTGACATTGGCAATCCCTTAGCAAAGGAAACATGCAGGCAGGTGATGTATTTGTTATTGTATAGAGTCAATAGCAATGCATTGATTAACTGCAGGTCATGTATTGGCAGGTGTTATTTGCCAGCTATTTCTACACTCCCCATCTTAATGTGCACAGTCATGCTGGATTTAGATGGCAGTAGTAGATGCTAGTGAAGAAGAGAAACATGTTTGGAAATATTATGTTTTGGCAGATGATAGTGGAGTTTGTGTGTCTATTCTAGGGCTCTTGTTTGAACAAGGAGCAAAAGCAAGGTTATCACTTCATTAACAGTTTATTATATTCAGTAATAAGATTCAAGAATCTTTTTGTGATGTCTAAAGTGAAGGAAAATAATGTTTGTGCATGACTTCAATGACTGATTACAATTAGTTGGACTTCCAGGTTATTTTTTACTAGAAACGCATCCTTTTCTCTCTACTGAATATGGTTGCTTACAGCACAGTTTCTTTAGAAGGTAAGTGAAAGCCCACATGTATCATAAAAATATCACATTTCAGTAAATGTATATATTAGAGACTTTCAATCTCACTGACACTAATCTACTAAGATCTATGGAAAGCCTAATTGGAGTAAGGACCTCATTGAACCACGAATGCTGTCATCTCCTAATAAATTTGCATTGGATTCCTAAAGAGATCCAATCATTGGCTTGTGACTTTCCCAAAATGGTGTAATACTGTATGAATGGATTATACATACAATATGATTTATTAATACTGTTTGAACTATGCTGAAATCCAGCTGAAGCCACCTAAAGAATGCTGAAATAGCAGTAGCTATTTCTTTGTATTGCTCTATTAAAAGACTATTGTGTGTTATTTAACTAGTATACCCACTTTGGCATATATCTAATACCTCAGCAAATCTGAAATTAAAAAGTCACTACATATCATCTAGAATTCTACTAAATATATGTCCTACCCGGGGTTTCTTTTGCCTTTTTCTGGAACGGCTTAAATTTAAAAATCATTCACTTTGACAAAAGGTTAGACTTCATGTACATTTGTGTTCAGAATAATAGTAGTGTGTTTAAAAAAGTGAATAGAGCTCAAAATCCTTATACAGGTATGGGATCTGTTATCCGGAAACCCGCTATTCAGAAAGCTCCTTATTATGTCTCCCCATAGACTCCATTTTATCCACATTTTGCATTGGGAACACTGCATATTCTATTACAAACCAAAATGAAGAAAATTATCAAATTTGTGTTATTCCTTTACAGAAAGTGGAGAAAAGGGAATATTAGGCTGGTCAAAAAAATAGTGTCTATATTCTTCTTTACAAACTGAAAGATTCACCGTATTAACTGAAAAATGTTTGCTTTCCTTTGAATCACTGAACGAATATTTAGTCTATAATCACTGTTTCTGAGAACAACTTCTGGCATATGTTACATTCCACAATTCTCTGCAGTTCTTGGTTTTGCCTCAGAAACAGCATTTTTTATTTCAATCCATAAATGTTCTGTTGTATTAAGGTCCGGGAATTGGGCTGGCCACTCCAATGTCAATCTTGTTGGTTAGGAACCAAGATGTAGCTCGTTTACTGGTGTGTTTGAGGTCGTTGTCTTGTTGAAACACCCATTTCAAGAGAATTTCCTCTTTAACGTAAGTCAACATGACCTCTTCTTGTATTTTGATATATTGAAACGGATCCATGATCCCTGGTACGTGATAAATAGGCCCAACACCATAGTATGAGAAACATCCCCATATCATGTGGCTTGAATTCAGTGATTGGGGGGTGTCTGACAAACTGTCTGCAGCCCTTAGACCCATAAAGAACAATCTTGTTTTCATCAGTCCACAAAACGTTGCACCATTTCTCTTTAGGCCAGTTAAGGTGGCCATAGACGTAACAATTACGATCTTTCTTGGAAAAGATCTTTCCAAGAAAGATCGTTTGTTTCAATACACACGTGTAGAGCTGAATCATCAGATGTACAGGTAGAAACAATAGAATTCTACCTGTATCCGACGATTCAGCACTAACAATGGCCGATGTTTGGGTGCCTTCAAAGGCACCCAATCAAAATTTTCCGTCCAGTCCGATGGATGAGCTGACATCCAAGTCTTCTGCAGATATCGGTCGGCTCTTTTTCCACCATACACACACCGAATATCGGATGAAAATTTGTTTTGTACGATATTATCTGTGCGTCTATGGCCAACTTTAATGTGTTCTTTGGCAAATTGTAACCTCTTCATTAACCTCTTTTTTTTCAACAATGGGACTTTAAGGGAGCTGCTTGTCGATAGCTTTGCTTCCCATAGGCGTCTTCTAATTGTAACAGTACTCACAGGTAACTTTACACCTTCTTTGATCTTCCTGGAGCTGATCATTGGCTGAGTCTTTGCCATTTTGGCTATTCTTCTATCCATTCAAATGGTAGTTCTCCATTTTCTCCCATGTCTTTCAGATTTTGGTTCCCATTTTAAAGCATTTGTATATGCTTTGTAATTTTTTTGCACTTCTTTATGTTTTCCCCTCTCCAATCAACTTTTTAATCAAACTACGCTGTTCTTCTGAACAATGTCTGGAACGACCCATTTACTAAGATTTTCAAAGAGAAATAGACTATACTACTATAATAAGGGCCGTAATTGACACGTTTTTTCCTTGAATGAATGAGCTCACTAATTGAACTCCACACTACTATTATTTGGAATAAATTGCAATTAACTATTTAATTACACAGAATCAGCAGCATGCATGTCATGACTGTTGGGTCGGTTGATTTCTATTACTCTGCTACACCTACTAGTAAATTATTTGGCATATAGAAATAGAATTTCTAAAAAACAGTGGATCAGGTTAGTGATGACGGACTGCTATTATTCTGAACACAACTGTATGTTTCCTTTTCCAGCCTTATCTACTCTGTAAAGAGTACATTTCTAGCATTACGTTTGCTGGAGTTATGATTTTCTGATGCAGATACATCATACAAGAACTAAATGTGCACTTTACTACCACTCTAAACGCATAATTTTTTAAATGTATAATTAAGAGACAACACAGGGAAGGCTTCATGAATAATTTATTTTCTTTTAAGTATAAACTTTTCAATTCCTTAACCACATTCTGTACAATTCTATTTATGGCACTTGGCAGCAAAAATATTTGTTCTTCACTTTGCATTTACGTGGGAAAAGAAAACAAAATAACACTTGGACTATTAACCATCTCAGTGAAAGCAACATGAATCCACTGAATGTAGTCTACAATAGTCCTAACGTATGGACCAGCTACCTGGACTGAAATTCTAAAATATTTAATCCCTTAATACCATAGTCTCGGCCCCCTCCTCAAGAAATAAAATATATTTAACATGTTTTCATATTAAGAATATAGAATTATCTTTGCCTATACCATGAGAAGTCAAGGATGGATGAGCTGCAAGGCAGTAGTAACACCATTTTTTAGTTAGAAGAGACCTTCATAATTGCATGTATCAAAACAAAATATGCAACCAAGATAGTTTTTTTACGGCCATAAAATTACACATACTGTAAATTATTTGTACTATTATTATTTCGTTGAATTTGATTGCAATGCTCTTGTTCTTGAGAAAACAGCCATATGGCTGGATAAAATACATAGTCAATAAAATTCTGTGATGTGGGGAGGGGGTAGGGACATCGTTTAAGACATTTTGAATTCAATAGGTCATTGGCATTATACTTTCGCCTTACATAAGAATACCATATTTAATTAGATGCTAAACTTCAATCATTTGATGAGTTAATTAAGGAAATGCTGTTGGTACCATAAAAAGCCAAAAATAAAGATATAAAACTTAATTTAAAATATATTACAATAAATGTAAATTAAATTAGCCCTCGAGTAAAATGAAACATACAAAACTGGGGAAAAGTGTTAAAAAAAAAAAAAAAAATAAGTATTAAAAAATCTTATATATTTTATATACCAACAACACCTTTGAGAAAATCATTCATTGAAAAAATGGATTTTACCCCCAAAAACAAACTTGACAGTGAAGTTCAGGAGACTGCCGTCCAAAGTCATGGCCAGTGATTTCAATCACCACATGTTCCAGTGGCCTATCACACTTTGCAATGGTTTTAATACCTAAACAGCCCTTCTCAAGTTTACTTACAGCATACAGCCCCATTTATCAAAAGTCAAATTTTGAATTCATGTTTTTTCAAATATACTCACAATTTGACTGGGAGGTTAAGGAAAAATGTGATTAGCTAATATTCGATTGAATGGTTCAGACACAAAAATTTCTATCTTATTGATTAGTATCAATTTTCTCCCAAAAAAACCCCTCAAATGTCAGGAAGGCTATTAGCATCTCCAAATGGCTCAGCGGACCTCTTATTAGGTGGCAAATATTGGAATTAGGACGGTTTCCATGGTCGAGATGTGTTAAATCTCACATTCAAATAGAGGGATTAAAATTTGAATGTGTGAATTTTTAAACTCAAAAATTTGAATTGACTGTTTGACCCTTGATAAATCTGCCCCGTAATGTTGGCAAAGCAGGGAGATTTCCTGGAATTAATTGTGTGGAGTTCAGCCATAGCTGAATGATCACTATCCCACTGAAATATAAATGGTCACATTTATAGACATTAACTTTTGTTGTATTTGAAACAATTTAAGGCAGATTTGTTTTTTGTTTTAAATAAAAAACATGAAGTTGGGCAGTAGTTTGAAGTCTCGGCTAACAGAAAACATAACAGCCGTCTCACAGCCAATGTGCTAATATTGTGATCTATAAAGAAAATAAATAAGAACAAATATCAATAGTGTTAAATATAAAATGATGTTAAAAAAGTATTAACACCTAAAAAGTGGCATATGATACATCAAAATGAAGTGGGGTCAGAGCCGATCATGTAGTGTGATAGCACAGAGCAACACAGAAGCTGGAGTGCTTTTAAATCTAGTGGTTAACTGACTGTAGAAAGAAGGGGGGGAAGAGACACTGGTAAGAGAAACATCGGAACAGACAACTAACTTTATAAATTTACGTTTCCAAAAGCAGAACTAAAAAGCCTTGAATCCATTCACCAGTAATACTTCTAAGTCGAATGCCACGCGTTTTTTTTTGGCTACTCTTTAGGAAGTGAATTGTATTTCAGTTTCAGCCACAAGTCACAGTTACCAATGCATTTGCACTGCAATCAATATCCACAGAAAAGTTGTGTTTTTTCAGCAAATGCTAAAAAAAATTGTAAATACACAGTCCTGTATATTGGCATTAGTGGGCCCATATTAAATGGTTTCAGGATTCCGCAGCGTAAAACTGCCACGTGCAACATTAGCCTTAGTGTTGTTCAGGACAATGGCATCTCTTTCTTGGGTTAGTCACATTTTTATAGCTAGAGAATCTAGAAATGGCTCAGTTAAGAGTGTATCCTTATTTAAACCTTACAAATTACAAACAACTCATTAGTGCAAGTCTAAGGATGATGTCACATGGTTATTTTCCTGCTGTATTTAAATACCGGGGAAGACATGCACAATAAAAACAAAAGTCTTCTATGGAGCAAGGCACAAAATTATCAGTAGGGTAGGGACACCTACCAGCTGGCTGAAACAAGAAAATAGGTTAAGCCTAGTGCAGTGGTTTCAACTGTGGGGTAGGCCCCTCTAAGGAGTATTGAACAGTGGCTGGGGGAGGAGCCATATGAAGGCAATTAGGGTGATATTTGGGGAAGTGTGGTCTTACATATTAAAACTATTGTATGTCTGATAAAGCTTTGTTTTCATATATCAGCAACCCTGATAGGATTAACAGGGGAGCCTGAACAAAGGAGAAGTCTAGGGTCTAAAATATGTGAGCCTACCAGCCTGACTACAGAGTAAAGCTAAAGACATGTTCTCCAAAAGCCATTCCATTTCATCATAATGATACAAGAGTTTGAACTGGATGCAAACCAACAACTAAAGCTTGAGGCTCTAATAGGAGGGGTGGTACAAATTATTTAAAACACAAGAACACATACATTTGTATGGGCTCCAAGCGTTGATAAAAACTTCCAAGGACATGTGTTTCTCTCTCTATGTTGAGGGAGGGGGGGGGGGATCTGCAAGTTATTTTTTGTCACCAAGTGTTTAATTTTAAAGAAAACAAAAAGTTGATACTTTCTTAAATATTTATATATATATATATATATATATATATATATATATATATATATATCTATGTATATATTTTATATATACATATAATGCAAACTCGATTTGTATTTTTCTCTATAAATGAAAATGTTAAAGTAAATACTCTGTATTTACAAAACTTGCATCTCTTTTATCTGAATACAACTTTATTTCTTTCCAAGTAGTTAAGCAAATAGAGGGAATTGCCATATGATCGGTCATGGAAAAAAAAAAGTCAGAATGCCATCAATAAGAGAATGTATTTACATGGCACAGAAAAAAAAAAGCTACACCTGATGTTCTAAATTGACTGCTTCTCATTAAGAACAGTTGTACTGGACTATAGTTAAGTAGTGGGGGGGGGGGTGGGGGGTTTGATTTCATTTGCTATTTAATGTTGTCAAAATATAATTTGATGGCAAACAAGTATTCTTCCACACCATTAAAAACTGGTAAAGTGTTATTTCATAGCAACAGGTCTCGCAACAGCAGTCACAGCCCTGGACCAATATTAAAAAAAAAAAAAAATTATTTAAACCGAAGTGTTTATTTGTCACTACAGGTTAAACCACCACCTACAATATTCAATTCTATATTGCCATCAGGTTACTCGGTTTGTTGAGGTGTGACTATAAAAATTTAAGACCTGGTACCTTTTTTTTTTTTTTTTTTTTTTCAAATTTATAAACACAGTGAAGTTCATTACTGTACAAGTACTCTGCAGCTACAGCTTAGCTGTAAAACCCCCACACACAATGGTATGGACATTAACGCTCCTAAAATCCCAACAATCTGTACATCAAGACAATACAAATTTTTAAGTCCCCTGCCCACCCCCTTACAAAAAATAATACTCTAAAAGCAACCTACTGCAACTTTTAATTAAGACGAGTACATATAGACCAATTGCTTTAAAGCAAGAAGGCAGTATAAACCTTCTAGGAAAAAAGTTTGTTTTGTTTTTTTATAAAAGAGATTAAGAAATATAAGACAATTTATACATTTAAAAACTTACAATAAATAAGAGATGCAGGCATTTTTTTCTATTAATAGGTTTTGTAATCCATATAACTTCCTCAGGATGTTTAAAAGTCATGTGATGAAACTCCTCATTGTTCAAAATTATCCCCGAGCTTTTAGATAAACTTTATGCCAGCAGATAGAGGATCCTATTCGTAACAAATACTGAGACTGGAGATGATCATGAAAGTGACTTTCATATAATAAAATTGTGTGTGTGTTTAAAGCAACAATCCAAATGAATAATATTGAAAACGGTTGATCGGTGGGAGGTCAGTAAGAAATGGTCAACTTGAAAGAAATAGGCTTTAAGAAATCAACAGTAAATTCATGTATATGGGATGAGGGTGGACCAAAATTCCACAAAGAAATAGGAATCCTCTTCTTGTTTAAACTTCTGCTTTCCTCCAAAAGATCACAGCATGTTCATGATAAAATTATACAACTGGTTCAGCACCACAAAGTGAACTGGCAAACACGAGCGTCTGTCTTGAGTTGCGGGATCACAGGTTAGCCAGGAGAGGGCGTTGTACTGTTCCAAAACAAACCTGATTGGAGGAAAAAAAACGTCAATACAGCAAAGCAAATAGGTTTCCTTGAAACTGCCCTTGTTGTTTTCACATTAATATTGTTTATAATTCAAAAGGCAAGCTTCCAAATTAAGTAAAGCAAATTCTAATTAAAGGGGTTACTCTGATTTCCAGAGACATCTTGCAGTTGGTTTTCATTTTATTATAATTTGTGGTTTGAGTTATTATTCAGCAGTTCTCCAGTTTACAGATTCAGTAATCTGGTTGCTGTGGGCCAAGTTACACTAGCAACCATGCATTTATTTGAATAAGATTGAAATATGAATAGTAGAGGTCTGAATAGAAAGAGGAGTAATAATAATACATTTGTGGAGTTAGAGAGCATTTGTTTTTAGATGGGATCAGTGAGCCCCGTTTGAAACTTGGAAAGGGTCAAAAGAAGAACAAGGCAAATAATTAAAAAATCATAAAAAAAAAAAAAAGAAAAAATTAAGGCCAATTGAAAAGCTGCTTAGAATTGGCCATTCTAGAACATACTAAAATTTAACTTAAAAGTGAATCACCCCTTTAACAAACAGCTACAATACTTTTATCAAGAGAAGGAAACAAAACATCAACATTTGAATTTTAATAGAAAAACATGATTCGAGAATTTGCCCAGTAAAGCCATGTGTTTTAGGAGCTTCTGAGTCCCTATAAATGGCCTTTTGAGAATAAAGGACGCGCAAAAACAAGACTTCTGTTCTAGTGATAAGGTGACAGCTACTGGAGACTCTGCTGTCAGTAGGAGACATGTTGATGCTGTTAAGGGGTCTGAGCTTCAAACAAAATGAACCTCAAATAAAACTGCAATCCAAAGGAAACTAGTACTAAACCTTCATTTTGAACATTCTTGTTAAATTTTTTTCCAACACTTCACTTGTGTGCTATTTTCTGCTTTTCTAATGCTTCAGGCTTAAAGGGGACCCGTCACCCAAAAAAAACATTCCAAATCCTATTTTATCACATTAGTCAAGCAAAATGAACTTTAATTACACTATATAAATTATTTGAATCTTGTTTCCTTCAGTCTGGGAATTCATAATTATAGCAGCAGCCATTTTGTGGACAACGTTATTAAGGCAAGCCTTGTATCATCTCAGAATATTGTTTGTGCACCAGAATGGGGGACCTGATGTCCATTTCCTTGCCCTGGCTACACAATTAAATGGTAAAGAGAACCGGGGGAATGTGTGGAGAGCAGTGACATCTAGGAAGTGCTGAATGGAAAGTGAAAGTAATTGTCTGCCCCGCCTCTATGCCACTGGCATAGAGGAGGGGCAGACAATATTTGATTGACAGCTGAGATTTTTAAATGAGCTTACAACAGCTATGAATGCTTTAATAAAAATAGAAATTGTATTTCATGTTTAATTTGAAAAGGACTTTTATTATACAGATGTATGTCTGGGTGACAGGTCCACTTTAAGTAGCACTGGTGAGAAGTTCGCTACAGTGACCTTTGTGTGTAGCCGCTGTAATGTGTGGGGAATGTATAACAATATGCAAGATCATCCTGATGGAGCTAGATCCAGTGTGCCAAATTACACTTGTAGCGTCTTTAGTAGCAACCCAAACTTTTGAAGAGTAACTGCTGCATTTACATGACTTGCTTTAAAGACTTTAAGTCAGTGGTTTCAGAAGGGTTTCAGAACCACAGTAACATATAATATGCAAGCAGAGTACTATATTTTTTGAGAGCTCTAATGTTCTATGTACAGATGTGGTGCCAAGACCTTTGCAACAGGTGCAGCTCCATAAAAAAGGTATTTTGATAGGGCTTTAGTTGTCCTTTGAACACATCTTTGTTGTACTACATGCAAGGCCATAAGTCAATTTTATCATCTGATTAAGCAGTCCTAATAGGTCCTAAACCTTCAGCCACTTTTAAAAAGACAGCATTACCTGAGCACATCTGACGTCTGATTGGAGTCCAGTGGGTGGGAGTGTTTGCTATGGAGCAGCTCATCGGATTGCACTGAAGGCACATGGAGGTGCAAAGAGGCCTGATCAGGAGGAAAAAAAAACGCAACTTGTGACAAACATGATTGTGTACAGACATCCAATGTAAATAAATTAATTTGGAGAGAATGTATGAATATTCTTCATTCCAGCAGATCTGGACTGTTTAAGATTTAGCTAAATTACCTTAAGAAACAGTGGGCACTGATTTTGTGCTTGAGGACATGCTGACCAAAACCAGTCAGGCAAAGGACCAGCTTTAGCAGTTGATACAAAGTAACCAAGTGCCAAAGGTTGTTGCAGAATATTGGTCACTTCATCATGAGATTCTGTGGACAGCAGCCGGTCTGTACCTTGACCCTTCAATAAAAGGAAAGAAGCTGGTCATTAAATCAACACGATTGTATGAATTAAAAAAAAAAAAAAAAAAAAAAAGCGAGGTTGTGCATTCATACAAGGTATTCTACAAGTTATTGTAGTTTAAACATAATAAACATTTTCAAATTAAAACGCATGAAGAACTTGTTCAGCATTAACCAATATCACTATGAAGATTTTCATTCATCCAGGTCATAGTATATCTAGGTCTATAGGTCAATCTAAAAACAACAACCAGTCAGTTGAACTGAAGAAGCTGCTCAGATGAGTAGCGAAACGTCTTCATTGATTACTCAGTAAGTCCAGTTGTTTTTAGATTGACCTATACTAGATATTAACCAATATCCTGATCCACACATTTTGAATCCTGAAATTAAATGTAATCTGAGTTTGCACAGTTCACTGGGGTTGGGTGTTGTGAAGATGTAGGAAACAAAATTCTACAACTCTGGGAAAAGTGCAGCTATGTTCCCCCATTAAATATTTCAGTGGCTCAGAATGCCTGGCTCATGTGCTTTGTCAAACTGTCAATTTTCTGAAGCCAATCTGGATTCGGTTTGCTAACGCAATGGCATTTCCATATGCCACATTTCCTTTCAGGACAATGGGGTTGCAAAAAGCCCAAATACAAATCACAACATGCAATAATATTTTTAAACACATTAAAGACCCAGCACTTGTAGCAACCCTATCCTAGTTCATCTGACATTTGAGGCTGCAGCTTCCAGGATTAACAGCTGCATCACAAGGGAGTATCTAAAAAAAAAATTCTAATACCTTTCCAGCATCACCTCCGTGTGGATAATGGGATCCAGGTGAATGCCCTTGGGATCCAGTTGGAGATGTAGGAAGATTGTTAATGATATCAGGATCCAAATCATCACCAGTGTCTAATAAATCAAAAATTCCCATTCCATCTGCACCATCTTTAAAACACAAGACAAACATGTTTTAGTCTGTGAAGCATTAAGCAAGCATGCATGTAAAGAAATGCCAATATCAGGCAAAAATCAAATCCTCTGCACCCATATTAGTATAAGGACAGTAAGACATTTTGCGCAAGGGTTAATTGCAATCCACTTTAAATAATGCAGGGATTGACATTAATTGAACAAGTACTCTGCTAATCCAGCCCTTTCACTATGTATTTAGATAGGAACTTTGTGTAACTTGCTTTACCAAACCCATAATGGTTGCCCTGCTAATTAGGCAGAGATCTCATCACTTCTAACTAGTTGGATACTTTAATATATGGGGGATTGCCAATGATCCAATTTTTATGTGCCAGAATAATGGACAAACTGTATGGATAAAAAATATACAGCAGTGAGCATAACATTTATTTTTAGTAGTAAAGGGGATTAAAGTTTATCATTACAGAAGTGTTTGGTTTGTTATAAGTGGAGCTATAAGCAGCTTTTTCAATTCTTTCAAGACTTTTGCTCAAAGGGGAAATTAATGGCTTTGTATTGATCACATTTGCTTGTCTTTATCACGCACGTGTTCCATCTGTGTGATTACTTACCATTGTTTGTATTGAAAGCCAGATCTATGTTCTCAGTGGTGTAAGTAGCAGAAGCTACCTGAACAGATGCTGATGTAGGGAAAACTAAAATGTGAGTGCATGATGTATCTTGTGGTGTGTTTAACTGAGAAGTTTGCATGGTCAGGGTCGTACTACGCCCAAATACTGAACCCGTTGATACAGAATCTACAAAAGAAGAAGAAATATAAGATGCTTGCATAGGATACAGAACTTCCCTCATAGGATAGCATAAATGAGAAATGAAATGCACTTACCAGGCATGATCACAAATGAACCTTGTGGCTCCATTGCGACTAAACAAGCACTTAGAATGCTGGGAGAATCTGCTGCAGATATACCACACATGCGACACATATCTTTTAACCTCTTGCTGAGTGACTGAAGATTGCGGCGGCTCAACAAACGGCTCCAGTCTGTAGCACAGTAAAAAAGAAAGCCAGTAGGCTTTAGTATATTTCAATATTACCTTTACAATGCAAACAAAAACGCAAATGTTTAATACATGTCCTGAAGAAATTGGAGTATAATACTTACCCTTTAACTCCCCATGGCCTATCCTTCCTAAGCGCCCTATCACAACTCTCCATGGAAGTGAACTCATTTGTACAAGCCCTTGACACCATTCCCATAACTTCTGAAGACCACAACGGCGAGCAGAACCTTTTTTCCGTCGTGCTCTACGAACATAATAAAGACGGAAACGGGTTTTACACTTAAGTTTTTTGCAACAAAGACTTCTTAAAAAAAACCAAGTGAACCAGTTAGAAACTGCATGGGTAACTTACCTGTTTGGCACATCAATGTTAATGATGCAGGTCTCTAAGAGCTCCCCATAAAGGTCTGTACAAGAAGCCAAAAGCCATCGCTGATCATGTGATAAGCAGTACCCAACAAACAAAACATTATATTTTTGCCCAGCCTCTCCAAATGTTTCACCAAGCTCAGTCTGTTTATCTTTCACAGGAGCCAGAATAAATGGTGGTGTGTAAAGACGGATACAGTCAGGTCTCTGTATGTAAAAGATATTAAGGAAAATTAAACAACAATGGCAACACATCTCATTTCAGCGTATTTTGTAGTTTGTTTACTTCCCAAGAATAAAAACATTAAACTGGTATGAGGAGAGTAATTTTAGATGCATTTCATGTTAGAAATAGAATGATCACAGGTAGGACCAAAATGTCAACCTAATCAATATGCATTTTGTTTTTAAGACCAAGTCCTGCTTCTTCCTATTAAATTTGCACTTTTTATGGTAGCACCAGTTAAGTTCAAGACTTCATTATAGCTAGTTACATTGCAAGAAGTCATTATTCACAAAGGGTGCATTTATCATTATTTTTAAATGCATTAAATGTCATGCTATGATTATGCTGAAATAGATGTACATCTCATTCCGTTTTTACCAGCCAAGGTGGTTTCTGTATAAGTTCACTAGGCTGTTGGTTTTTGGCCTTGTAAGTTTTTACATGGCAAAGTGCTTTACACAGATTTTATATTTTAATTTAACAATGCAAGTCTTGCACTGTGGAGAAGCATATGTACAAAATATATGGAGAAACTTCAACAGGTTTTAATAAGACACAATCACAACGAACTTACTTCAGGGCTCTTTAACACATTTTCAATAGCTAAACCAGGTCCAAATCCAGTTAATGTCTTCACATTTGTTGAAGCTGGAAATGGTCTTCGGCACTGGGTAAACACTGAAAACGCTAATGATTTTAAGTGCTGTGTATATATTTGACGATCCTCTTGTTGGACAGGCTGCAAGAAATACTGGCATGGAACAATCTGTAGAGAAAAAAGTGTAAACAGGTTTTTTTATTGTAAGGAAAAAGGACATATGTAACCCTCTGCTGGCCTTCACCCAACATATATTCTGTTAAGAAAGATTACTTAGTAAATATAGTAAAGCATAGGGTGTTTAGCAACTCCAAGAATTCTGAATATCAGTCCATATTAAGCAAGGTTGAAAAGTGGACTTTTTAGGTAACATATTATGCAGACTAATGCTAATGCTGAACGCTGCGGTCTTCTGCCTGTATGCTGAATAAAGACAGGAGACAGCAAGATTGGAAGACATTAAAGGGGACCCGTCACACAAAATATTATTCAAAATCCTATTTTATTACATAAGTCAAGCAAAATAAAATTTAATTACACTATATAAATTATTTGAATCTGGTTTCCTTCAGTCTGGGAATTAATTATAACAAGCAGACAGGAGCCATTTTGTGGACACTTATTAAGGCAAGCTTTGCATCATCTCAAAATCTTGTTTGTGCACCAGAATGGGGGACCCGATGTCCATCCCCATGCCTTGGCTAAGCAATTAAACAGTGAAGAGAACAGGGAAATGTGGGGAGAGCAGTGACATCTAGGAAGTGCTGAATGGAAAGTGAAAGTAAATGTCTGCCCTGCCTCTATGCCTAGGCAGGAGGAGACAATATTTGATTGACAGCCGAGATTTTCAAATGAGCTTACTACAGCTATGAACGCTTTAATAAAAAATAGAAATGTTTAATTTAAAATGGACTTTTATTATACAGATTTGCGTGTCTTGGTAACAGGTCCACTTTAATGCCTGGCACTCGTTACTTGTGTTTATTCTTATGCTGATGTTTACCACTGGGTAATAGGTAATGGATAATACATATCAGAAGTTAAAATACATTTATTTGTCGAGAAAACCATTACCTGCACAGAAACTGTATTTCTAAGGTGGGGTGGGAGGATATGCGACATTTCCAAAAAACAGCGTAGAAGTCCAAGCATCCACACACTAGATGCGTTTGAGTCCTCATCTTTATTTTCATACGTAAAAGGATCAACAATATAAACCACTATGGCTGGTGGATAAGTGATTGCATGGGATTCTCCATCAGTAGGGACACCAACTTTATCCCGCTCCATTGTACTGAAAAATACAGAAATGTTATAATGTTGCATTTTACATTTAACAAGGACACCGAAGGTGGCAAAAAAACCCATTTACCTTTCAGTGACCTCTGCTGCAGCAGCTGCTGCAGCTGCAGACTGTTCACTTGACATTCCAGTGTTTTGTTGCAATGTTTGCTGTGTTTGCTGCCCTCCTTGATTGTTCTGAACAGAATTAACTTGTGCTGGAATGGAATTAGTGGTACTACTTATATTCCCATAAGGAGGAAATGATGTTGGCTTGTTTACGGTCATGCCACCAGCCACGTTGGCAGTAGATGAAGACCCTGTGGCAGCTGCTTGAGGCAGATTATTAGGTGTCACAGTAGAGGAGCTGGCTGCTGCAGAAGAGTTTAAAGAGGATGGAGTGCTTGGATTTCCAGGTGTACATGATGATGCTGGCTGGACTGAAACCGCCTGACTTGCAGGGGAAGCGAGGTTTGGCTGGCATAACAGGGAACTGTCTAGTGGCTGGGATGCGAGATATGGACCTTAATGGAAAAGTAAAAGACATTGAAGTCAATAACCTATACAAATATACTGCTCAAAAACATTTACTCAACAGCAATAAAAAAAATAAAAGTCTAGATTTTCTTACCTAGTTCATATCGGCAAACTTGTGCATACAACCGGAGTTTAGAATATGCTTCACTGTTGCTATTTACTGCTTGAGAAAACCATTCGGCAACTGGCTTTTCGGACAGCTTTTTAGCAGCCGTAGACCCAACCTTCATGATGCCATCTGTCAACTGTTTGGAGATAGCTCTATGCTGACCAAGCCTACAAGACTGTTACAAGATAATAAAGATATTAAAATGTGGAAATGCCTGAGATAACATTTGTGATCATGGTATGCGGACCACTTGTTAATGGGAATGACATTTTTTATGCTTCTGATCCCTGGTTCTGACTTAGCAAGAGAGTTCTCCAGCTCAACTGGCTTCAGCTACATTGTTTCAAAAGTTAGATCCAGTAGCTATAAACCATCTTTAGCTAAACATTGCTTTAAGAATTGAACATAGTTTATTAAAATTAGAATTACAATTTATTTTAATATGCAAAAATAAATAATAATGAGGATTATACACATGGTTGGCCATCAGGTTGAAATTGAAGTCCATCGCTGCTAAATAATTTAATGTTAGAAAAGATCCAAGTAAGCATAAAGAAGGATCAAACTTGTGCATTTAGAAACACAACTTTTAAACCAAAAGTTGAAAAATACCTCGAAAATATTGGACCCTTTACCTCATACATTGCAGTGAGATCCCTAAAGAAACTTCTGGCTCCATTCAGCAAAGCCTCATTATCTGGGCATACAACAACATAAGCGATGTCCCTTTGTGACCCATAGGGTTCCAACATCAGTCTTTCCCAATAAGGCAGTGCAAATGGTGACAGCACCAAAAAATCATAATCGTAGCCCACAAGAAAGGTAGGGATTGGCAGTGGCTCTGGCGATTCATCTGTTCCTATTTAGATTACACAGAACAAAAACATTACACCAAGAGCGAGTACATTGGTTAAACAAAATAAAGAAAACAAACACAATACAAGATACACTTTTAATTATACAAACAGGGAAAAAATATGATGCAGACAACGTGATGTACAGTTTGAATGATCCCTCTACCGGTGCACTGCCAACACCAGACAGGAACATTCTGTACACGAATATCTATTAATAATGTGCTGCACATGTTGAACTATCACATGGAAAAACAAACATTGTCATGACTATGGACTACTACCTCATTTTGAGAAGCCACAAACATCTCACAAGTGAACCTAGTTGGCAGGATCTTCATGGTGTTTTGATCCCTGTACTAGTTCTCAAAAAAAAAAAAAAACCCCAGTGTACTAAAAACACTCCTGCCACACATATATATAACTGCTGTGCTGCATTTATTGCATTCTGGAACGTAGTAGGAGGCCATAGAGGCCAGCACCCCCACCACATCACTATATAGTTCTAGTCATGGGAAGATCACAAGTGGAGATACAAGTGGTACGCCCCTGAATTTTAAAAATAAAAAGCTGTATTACCATAAGAGCCACGACCGGCCATTTTGTGAAACTGTTGCCACGTTAAGGGTCCCTGCACACCCCAAGAACGAACAGTTCTTTTTTTCTGAACTGCATCTTGCAACACAGGTTGTAATGAAAGAAGCATGCGAAGGATATCCTGGGAACACTGCATACTGGCATCTATAGCTGAAATAAAACAGAAATCAGAAGGTGAACATGGGCATTTCAGCACCATTTGCGGAAATGCTGTAGGCTTGCAGAAACAGTATCAAAGACTGTCTGCAAATATTTAACATAGTACAATGAGCATTTATTTACATTGGATTTAGCCATTCAATCCCCTATCTACATAACCAGTTGCCTCTGTCATATTGCTTCCCTTTAAAGGGAATATAAAGGGGAAAAAAATAAAATCCCATTTTTACTTTCTGTAATGAAAAATAAACCTATCTTCAATATACTTTAATTAAAAAAGGAGATTTTGTATACTAACCTTTAAATCTTTTTTTCTTCAGTCACTTGGGGGACAACGGGACAGTGGGGTATAGCTGGTACATCCAGGAGGGAAGGACACAACAGTAGGAAAAACTAGCCCCTCCTCTACTAGCTATACCCCCAGCAAGCGAAGCTTAGATCAGTTTGTTCCAAAGTTAACAGGAAAAATGTTATTAACCGTAAAAACTTAGTATTAAACATAACATATCTGATGGAAAAGTGAGGGTCTCAGTCCAGGGAGGGAAGCCCTGTGTCCCCCAAATGACTGAAGAGAAAAAGATTTAACGTTGAGTATACAAAATCTCCTTTTCTCTAAGACATCTTGGGGGACAGAGGGACAGTGGGGACGTACCAAAACGCTGATGCTTGGTTCCTGAACGTCCAGGACGTACTCACTCCCCCTAGTAGAGAGAGCTGTGAGTCTAGCTGGCGGCGTTTTGCCATGTAGGTTAGATGAATCGCTTGCTTGATCCAGCGTGAAATTGACGATTTTGTGGCCGACCCTCCTTGGTTGGGGCCTGAAGGAATGACAAGTAAGGAGTCCACCTTGCGAATGTCCTGACCTCTATGCAGGTAAAACTTTAGAGCTCTAACTGGATCCAGGGTATGTAGAGCATTCTCCTTAGGATTGGAAGGTGAAGGGCAGAAGGTTGGTATTGTAATCTCCTGGTTCAGGTGACATTCAGATGCTACCTTTGGCAAAAAAGATGGACTAGTGCATAGGACAGCCCTATCATGGTGAAAAACGAGGAAAGGCGGTTTGCATGACAGGAGGAGCCAAATGTGCTACTCCTTGCATAAAAGTCTTGATATCAGGTAAAAGAGCAATTTGTTTCTGAAAAAGGACAGATAGAGCAGGTACTTGTGACTTAAGAGAGCTAAGTGATCGACGCATGGAAAGGCCCTCTTGCAGGAACTCAAGGATGTCAAGAATGGAGAATCGTTTGAACTGCGTCTTGTGACCTACACACCACTGGTGGTATGTGGACCAGACTCTGCTCTGCCACGGACATGTCACGAAGGTCTGTGTACCAGGAGCGCCGAGGCCATCTTGGTGCTATGAGGATTAGCGTGGTCTGCACTCGCGGAAGTTTCCTGAGAGTCCTGGGTACGAGAGGCAGGGGTAGAAAGGCATAGGCCAGATGTAAGTGCCACTTGGCTGTTAAAGAGCGTCGGCTGTTATGGCTAGTGGATCCCTGTATCGAGCTATAAACTCTGGGACCTTGCGGTTGTGCCTGGTTGCCATGAGATCCACTTCTGGGGTGCCCCACCTCTATTTTCTCCTGGAAGATCTCATCCTTCAATGACCACTCTCCCAGGTCTAAGGATTGTCTGCTTAGATAGTCCGCTTATCAGTTTAGCAGCCCTGGGATGTAAATGGCTGACAGATGGGCCTGGTGAGCTTCGGCCCACTTGAAAATGAGTTTGACTTCGTCTAGTGCTCCTCTGCTTCGTGTGCCCCAATGGTGGTTGATATAGGTCACCGCTGTGGCATTGTCGGACTGTATCTTTACAGCCTGACCTTGTAGAATTTGCTGCCAATGGAATAGGGCTAGACGGACTGCACGAATCTCAAGCAGGTTGATCTGCAGTTTCACTTCCCGTGGGTTCCACTGACCCTGAGCAGAGTGGCAAACAAGAATTTCACTGGCACTTGAAGGTTCTTTCAAGCGGGTACTAGCCCTTGCTGAGTTTATTTTGCAAAAGTGCAACGTTTCGGGGTAAATGCTTGATAAAAGGGTTTACCCTGAAAGTTGCACTTTTGCAAAATAAACTCAGCAAGGGCTAGAAAAGCTACCTGCTTGAAAGAACCTTCGACTGCCAGTGAAATTCTTCTTTGTTGCTACAATTGAGGTTGCCGAGGCCTCCTTCACCGTGCACCGGGTCATCTTGTTCTGGAGAGCCAGGATGTGCAAGCGTGGTAATCCTGTACTGTCCCTGAGCAGAGTGGCCCTCGAGAACTGCTCCCCAGCCGAATAGACTCGCATCCGTCGTGAGGATGTGCCATATTGGTTTTCCCATGGGTTTGCCCAAGGACAGATTGTGTTGTCCAACCACTAGAGGAGAGATGCTCTTGTCTTGCAGGAGGGCCGGATCTCTTGAAGGAGGGATTTCCTCTTCCAAACCCTCAGATTATTCCACTGAAGCTCCCGTAGATGGAATTGCGGAAGGAGGCGAGACGAGCCTTAGGCTGAGGTAGTAGGGTGCTTTTGCCCCCTGTTGCTTGGCTGATAATCTTGTCCAGGTCAGGACCGAACAGAAGCTTGTCCTTAAAGGGAATGGAGGTTAGAGACTTTTTGGAGGAAAGGTCTGCTGACCACAACTTCATCCAAAGTGATCTATGGGCTGCCACAGAGTGCCGATCTGCTGATGGCCTGCAGTGTGTCGAGTGAAGCCTCACATATGTAGTCACTTGCTTCCTTAATTTGGGAAGCACATTGAGAAAGCTCACGGCGTGGTGCCCGGAATCAATGGCGGTGAGTAGGGAGTCTGACAAGGACTGGACTGCCCTGCTGACCCATGCCTTGGCTAGGACAGGTCATAGAGAGGTGCCTGAAGCTGAGCACACAGAGAGTAGAAGAATCTAGTTTCTTATCCATCGAATCCCTGAAAGACGAGGCTCCGGGACAGGAAGGGCGGTGTTCTTAGAGAGCCGGGATACCGGTGGATCAACTGAAGGTGGCATTTACCACCTTTCTGTAAGCTCCTTGGGGAATGGATAGAGCTTTTGAAATTTTCTATTTGTCTGAAAACGTCTCTCTGGAGTATCCCATTCCTGGTGTATGATCTGATCAAGTTGAGAATGAGCAGGGGAAACAGGTGAAGTCTTACTATGATGTTTGAACAGGCTCTTTGTTGTGTCAGACGATGCTCCTGGGTCTTGAAGATGAAGAGTTTCAAGCACCGAGATAATTAATGCATCCACCGACTCTGAATGTCTCTCCACCGATTCACTCATATGTGAATCCTCATACTCCTTTTCTGAGTCTGATGAGAGCTTGCCTTCTGATCAAAGTCATCTCCGGAATCAGATAAAAATAGTGAAAAACATCTGGGAGGAGAATTACTCCCTTCCTCGGATGGAGAAGGAGCTCTGCGTTTTGAAACTCTCCTCTTGGGCTTGTCAAGACGGGAAAGCAGCTTGTCTAGTGACTGGGCTAGCTTTGGAATCCCAGAAGCTAGCTGTGATGCCCACTCTGGAGTGGAAGGTTGCTTATGAGATGGGCCTGGAGGTGGAGAGTCTCTGTGAGGAGATGCTTGGCCGCCTTGGTCTAGCTGGGGAGGAGCAGGTTCTGGAGGTTCAGGACCAACCACAGGTGGTTTGCACTTAGTACATAAAGGATCTTTGTGCCCAGGGGGCAAACGTTTGTGGCACAAGCTAAGTATCTTACTTGGGCAGAAGGTGCCCCCCTGGAAAAAAGCTTGTCACCAGATCCTTCAGACATGGTACTAACAAGGCACTATAGTAGTAAATGAGATTAGATAGAGATATATATATATTTGGCTTAGCTCAACCGTGCTGTGAGAAAAGCCAGCAGAGGAGGCTGTTGATAATATAGCCTGTTACTGGTCTCCCAGTAATCGTCCGTGTTCCTGATATATTTTGTGCAAGAACTACAAAGGAGACTGTCCCCGGTATGACCCACTGTTGTTTTGGAGGGATCGTCAGGGGAACAAGGGAGTCTGCCTTTGCGATTGACTGTGCGCACAGTAACTCCGGTGCAGGAAGCAAGATGGCTGCAGTGACTGAGGGAGTGCGCTGAGATCGTGCGAGAACTGAGGTGAAATGGCGCCAAGAACGAGCGCAGCCCAGTCTCGTTTCAGCGCTCCATCTCAGAGAAAAACTGAGTCGCTGGGCCTCAGACCTACCCGCTCCGCATCTCCTTCCCGTGCCCCATTAAATAACCACTGCCAAAATCTCTTCCGCCCTATCAGTCCAGGCATCCTTTTTAGCATTACTACTCCCTCTTAGTAGGTCCCAAATGCCACAGGGATATTCTTAGTACCCTGACAGAGCGTACCTGGTGTGGGAGAGAGAGAGAAACAGGGAGAGTCGGACAGTTGCTGCAGTGATGCGATATTGCTAGCGTGGGGGCAGGGGACAAGGCTCTTTAGGAGATACTTCTCTCCTGATATGCAGGGAGAGGGATATGAGAGGAGAAGAGGACAGCCCAGAATATACTCACTGTGTCCAGAAACATTCTCCTCTGTCCTCCGGCCAGTCAGTCTCCACCTATAAAAAGGGGAGACCAGTATGAGACTGGGTGGTCTTAAAAAACCAGGGACCCCGGAGGCAGGTCCCACGTTGGGGAATGCCTATGGGTATCCTCTGCTCAGTGTAGAGGGCCTGGACATTCCCTGGTGTCAAGCAATTGACAAAATTGAAAATAATAAACATTATTTATGTCCTATCCTCCTAAGGACACAACAAAAACTGATCTAAGCTCCGCCTGCTGGGGGTATAGCCAGTAGAGGAGGGGCTAGTTTTTCCTACTGTTGTGTCCTGCCCTCCTGGATGTACCAGCTAAACCCCACTGTCCCTGTGCCCCCCAAGATTACTCATAGAAAATATCTACAGTTTTTATAATAAACGAGACTGTATGTAGTGAAATTCCCCCGTCATTTACTTGCTCTGACTGCTGCGAATAGGAAACTTCAGACGGTCCCTTACTGCTCTGCAGGGAAACGATCATACTTGCAAACAGCAGGGGAAGCCCCCATAACCTTCCTTCCCAGAACTGGAGCAGCTTTGTTCATTTCACTGTAAAGCAGCCAGCGACCGTGAAGAGATTCGTATCCACAGCAGTCAGAGCAAGTAAATAAAGGGGGAATTTCACTGCATACAGTCAGGTTTCTTATAAAAACCGTACAGATTATTGGGGATAGGTTTATTTTTCAGTTACTAAAGTAAGAATGAGATTTTTTTTTTTGCCTTTGCATCCTGTTTCCAACTGTAGCTGCAAGGACAAAGATCATGGAGCCAGATTTAAACAGATAAACTGGGATTCTATTTAGAGGATTATTTTGCAGCAGCCACTGGTTGTGCAAAGCTGGAGAAAGTATGTATCAAACAATACAAAAACTATAAAATCCACATTAGATTACATGACAACACAGGACTCCGTGCAGTCTGCATATTCTGATTATTAATCAGACTTGCTGTATTGCTTCTGGCATATATTATTTGACTTTGGCTGTTTTAATAATCTATAATGATCCTTGATCAGCAGCCCAGACCACACAACATGTGCATGGTGTTGCAGAGATGCATAACAAAGTAACAAGTTGGTGACCCCCTGCAGCCAACTTTCAAAACATAAATCATTTGTTTAATTAGGTTTCTGGCGCAGTAAGTTCATGTTTATTATACAAAATACAGCATTTCTAGCATTATTCTATTGTAGACTTTAGTTCCCCTTTAATTATGATTGGTTTGGCAAGTGAGGCATTAAAAAAACACTAGGCAATCTAGAAGTGAATTGGTATTCAGAAAGTTTCTGTATAGGTTAATATTTCACAGTATTTTATTTAAATACATGAATTTTTTCTAACCATTGTGTTGGATAGATGTATGGAGAATGTATTTTCTCTCCTAGGAGCACAGTCTGGAGGTCAGCAAGGATAAAATTTGGGGCACAGACTTATCTGCTGTTCTAAATATTTAAGAAATAAGACTTTCCTAGATCTGTAACCTTATTAGCAAAGGTGAAATGCGGTCAAAAAGGGACTTGAACTAAAAAGGCAACCAAAGCTATACAATGTTCTGAAATAGCACTGCTAATACACAAGCAAATGTTTTATTTGCAGAGGTTGGACAGACAAAGAATCTTTAAAGGTGATCAAAATCAAAAAAACACTTGCAATTTATATTCATTTTCTATTTTTAACGGTGTCAACAGTTGTGTCAAGGCAAAAGTGTCAGTGAGCCTAACTGTATAAGCATTATGTATGCACTTCCTGGATTTAGCTATCTCTAGACCAGGAGTGCCCATACTTTACTAATGTGAGGTCTACTCTTCGTGATCTACATCCATAAAAGCATTGGCATTCTGTTCCATGTAGAATAATACTTAAATACGGATTTATAGGAAAATGTATATTGCTATATTTAACAAACTATTTCTTATGTATCCTTAACGTTATAAATATCTGAATAAAAAGCATGAAATAGGAGGGTGATTTAACCCAACTGTTTGTTGACAGTGTCTTAAGATCTACTGATCACCAGCTAATGGTCTACTGGTAGATCCCGATCTACCTTTTGGGCAACCATGTTCTAGAATGCCAAAAAGCAACCATCTCAGAAAGCATTAAAAATATAAAATGAATGTAAAATACTCAATTGTCAAATCAATTGTTTTTTTGGTTTAGATCGCCTTTAAGTGCAACTGGACAATTAGGCTACTTGCAACAGTTTATAGTTCTTACAACTCCCTAAATACTGTTCCCTGTGCCTAATAAAGCAGCTTTTAGTGCAATTGTCTTAATGGTCTCTATATTGCTACATGGGGAATGTTTAGAGATTTGACCAACAGAGATTCCCTTTCTTATTCTAAAAGGTGGTTCTGTGTGCTTTTTCTGTATTACTTATTAATGTTTTAATTTTTATTAAAGATATCCATTAACTACTGCTAAGTAAACAAGTTCATTGTGGCATGCTGCAACGTGGGTAGCACATGTGAAGTCAGATTACAAAGTCAGAACAAGAAATAGACTACAATGCATGTCAATTAATGATTCCTTATTACAACAACCCCACCAGTTGGATCAAAACCCATACCAGAAATAAAAAAAAAAATAAAACAAACAAAACACTAGAAAGGGATCTAAATCACTACTGTAAATCCATCAAATTAAAAAAAAAAAAAAGTTAAAAAAATAATTATATATATATATAAATGAGAATCTGCAAGTCATTGTAATGCTCCTTTATAGACACTTCAAATGCTACTAAACTTCAGCTTTCTATTTTATTTCTTTCTGAATTACAAATGCTTCATATCTTTACTCTTTTTGCCCTAGAAAGGAAAACAATATCTGCTTATAATACACAAATGCCATGAATTGGGGCATCTGGGAATTTGACAATATGTCTAGCCCCATGTCAGATTTCAAAATTAATTATAAAAAAAATCTGTTTGCTCTTTTGAGAAATGGATTTCAGTACAGAATTCTGCTGGAGCAGCATTATTAACGGATTCATTTTGGAAAAGATTTTTTTCCCAATGACAGTATCCCTTTAAATGCAGCTTACGATCTATAGGTTTGCAAAAACAGAAATTATGTTACTTACCATTTCTTTTAGACCAGCGATGTAAGCAAGTACTTTTCACAAGTGCTTCATCGACTTTGCCTCCAGACATATTATCCATGAACTGACGGCCATGCTCCAATGCAAGGTAACAATCATTACAACAGTCCTGCTCTTCAACACGAGCCGAGTAACTTACTGTGCCGGTTTTTGTGATAGGCTCTTGATCCAATGTGCCAAATGGAGAGAACAAATTAGTGCACTGATCATGGAGGAGTAATATTAACTCATCAGGCATTTTCTCTGGGTCTCTTAAAACACCATGATCTCCTCCAGCAGCTCTGAGAGCTTCAAATCGTTTTTCTACTTCTTTACCACTGTCAGTTTGTCTGCCAATAATATCCAACTCATCTTCTAAAAACAAGCCAGAATTGTTGCCAAACTTTCGGTTCATCACGGCACTAAAGCCGCAAGTGCATCTGTACTGCACCTCTTGTGTGGGGTCTGGAATGTAGACTCCAACATCAGCTCCTTTAATGTTCATATTGCATACACAGATGCAGCAACTGTCAAAATTGCAATCTTTAAAGAGGTTCATCACAGACTCAGAAAGAATGAGGTTCACATAGAGGCTATGAGCTTCAGGGATTGATGGAACGGTTGCTGGCTCAACGGAGTTGAGAGGCCTGCATGTTGATGGTGTTGAAGCAGGAGAGTACAAGTCAGAATTGTCATACTTCACTGACCCTTGGACACTAGCTGGACCACCACCTCCCCGTGGTGTACGAGGTGTTCTTGGAGTTCGCGGAGTAGGAGCAGAAAAACGAGGGGTTGCAGGAGAAGGAAGGATTCCTGCTCCACTGTTACTGGGTGGAGCACTGCTTGACATCCCAAAAGGTGTGTGGGTTTGAGGGGTGTATGTCTGAACATAGTCTTGATCCATAGCACTTCCAACACTGGGAATATTGCTAAGAAATAGGACAAGAGGAACTTTTTAGAATAAGCACAGGTTAGCAATACATTGTTCATTCTAATTAACTGAAAAATTTCCAAATACGACTTGTATGACTGAAAAGAGAACAACCACACACCACAATCACTTTGGTGTTACTGTTCCTTTAAAGCTGATCCTGGACCTAGCTTCAAATACACACACAGAAGTCGATCCAAACAGGAAGAACCTGGTGCGTGTGAACTTCAATACACCTCTGCATTTTTAAGGCACTTTTACAAATAGGGATACTTGGTGAAATAGATTATGCAGGAAAGGAGGGGGGAGCAATAGAGGCCAGTTGAGGGAGCTGGGATATGGGGGGAGATTCTCCTTTAAGGCTTATGTCACACAGGGAGATGAGTAGTGGCTGTTTGTTAAAGGAACAGTAACATCAAAAAATGAAAGTGTTTTAAAGTAATGAAAATATTATGTACTGTTGCCCTGCACTGGTAAAACTGATCTGTTTGCTTCAGAAATACTACTATAGTTCATATAAACAAGCTGCTGTGGAGCAATGGCAGAAATTGAAAAACGGCTATATGGCACAGGTTAACTAATGGATAACAGATAACACCATTAGACAGACAGAGCTTATTTGCCATCGGCTGAACCTGAACCTTTTCTCCTTTGAATGGCTGCCCCCATTGCAACACAACAGTTTATTTATATAAACTACAGTAGTGTTTCTAAAGCAAACAGTTTTACCAGTGCAGGCAACACTGCATTATATTTTCATTACTTTAAAACACTTATTTTTTGACGTTACTATTCCTTTAACAAGTAGCTATGTTACATATAAGCACACACGCTACAAACAGATTAGCATCAGCCATTTATGGCAAATTTAAGCGAGTAATAATACCTGTGTCATTTAAATATTGTTGTGCATTGGCCAGCAATTTTTCCTCCCTGCCTTGCAACCCTTCGACCCCCACCACACGGTCAATTCCAAAATTTAATTCTAAAGCTGACTGCACCCTTTATTTGCAAAAGAATCAGCGCAATTGCCATTTGCTAGAACTGCTGCTGTCTCAATTTTCCCCCCACCACATTTTTTTCCTGGGAGAATACTGATCACATGCAGGTATAGGATCGATTATCACGAAACCTATTTTGAGAAACAATTACAAGATGGCCATTTTTCTAGAGATTCCATTTTAAGACAAATAATTTTAAGTTAAAATGTAATCATTCCCTTTTTCTCTTTAATAAAATTGCACCCAGCATTCAATCAATCCTATAGTGTTTTTTTTTATTTAAAGTTAACCATTTCCCCAAATGAAAAAATACAAATAAAATAAACTTGTATACATAGTTTATCATCCAAGATATGCATACCACAAGTAATAAATGATAATAAACTTCCAAACACCTACCTATCTTTGATGAAGGGCATATGGGGTACCGGAGGGATCAACTCAAGTTTTCCAACTGTCCAACTTGGGCGATAAATGCACTCATCTGGTAATTTAATCGCTGGCACACACTGACTGGGGAGAGTTCTTAAAGGAGCAAACATGGAGCATCCTACTAGCACCTGACACGTTTCAGGTTTGTATACATAGGAGAAATCCTGTAACAAAATAAAATATATTAAACTAAAAAATGCAATCACTTAATCTAAAATATATGCTCTCTAAATTATACGACATTCACACATAGTATCACAATTTTAACCAAAATTTCCCATTTTAAAATTCTAAATCAGTCTCCAACAGAATAATTAAAAAAAAAAAAAAAAACACAACATTACAGAGCAGAGGAGGCTATTGTTTTCCCCCAATATTAACACACTCTAAGAAGTGGTATATTTTTGAAATCACTGGGCCATTCATGCAATATACTGTTAGGGTAAGGACACACGAGGAGATTCAGGGAGATTTTGTCGCCTGGCTACTAATCTCCTTGTCTTTTGAGCAACTATCTCCCTGAACTGCCTCAGCGTTTTTCCCCATAGGCTACAATGAAAAGTAGCCTGCGCTAATGCACACACGGCAATGCGTTTTCAATAGTTGCCTGAAATTTGGGCAACTATTGAAAACGCATCACCGTGTGTGCATTAGCGCAGGCTACTTTTCATTATAGCCTATGGGGAAAAACACTGAGGCAGTTCAGGGAGATAGTTGCTCAAAAGACAAGGAGATTAGTAGCCAGGCGACAAAATCTCCCTGAATCTCCTTGTGTGTCCTTACCCTTATGGAGCCAGAGACTTCAAAACTCCTTTAGAAAGCCACGTGGCCTAAGCTCTACTCTACTCCTTGCTCCAAACTAGAGCTGTTACATACCCTAGTAAACTGAAGAGATGATGGTGTTACCTTTATTTCGGAGGGCTTTGGGCTGCAGAAACCTTCATCAACTTCTATTTTAAATTGAGCACCTATACAGAAATTGCTTCCATCTAACATTGATCCTCCTGGTGTAGTGTCCATATTGCCATAATCTTTGCTGTTCATGTTCATAGGAGAAAACCCCATAAAATGCTGTTCCAGAGAAGGTGGTGTTGGATACATTTTATGAAGATCGGCTGTACCTATAAAACAGTTATTACTCATTTATATAGATCCAGCATATTTGAGCCGAGGATATTTAAGTTAAAGTACCATATTAGAGCCAATTTTGTTGACCTTTAACTGAAAAATCTAAAAATTAAAAAAAAGCCTCTAAAAACCCAGCTGAAATGAAAAATACACATGCAGCTCAAAAGTTAGAGTGGATGGACAATCTATAATTGTTACGTTAACTCTAGTATGGTATACATTTCACCAAGCGTTTCAACTAAAGATTGTTTCACCAGAGGCACAAGAGACATGTGGATCCCTTGCAACAGGACCCTTTCAATCTCACACATGAACAGAAAAAATTACATGTTATGCATCAATTGGGCCTAGCCAAGTCATATTGGTGTATACTGACACAACAATGCTTTCTGGATGGAAAGCTTCATTTTTGATGTATAATACGATACCAGAATTCATTTTTTGATGTATAATACGATACCAGAACAAAGTTTATTTCACATTTATACATTCCTATATAAGAACATACATTACAGGTACTCATTTCAAAACGAGGCATTAGCGTAGGTATGGAATCAGGAAAGAACCGAGACAGCATATGTATAAATGCATGCAAAATATTTAATAGTTTTCAATATCTAACTTTAGTGAGCCTCCAAAAACTACTTTGAGGTCAGCTGGCATAAAACATAATTAAGTCCTTCAATGTTGTTGTTAATACAAAATTATAAGAAATAATAAGCCTTACTTATGCAAGACAGGGGATCTAAATTTCCAGGTTTCAACTCTTTGCCGTTTGCTTTTTCATCAGCATTAAGGGCCCTCTTGGATCCAGGCTATGAATAAAAGATAAAAATAATATTTATAATAGACACGGTTTCCCTCTCCAAAGGGATGCATTAAAAATGCACTATTCTTAACCATGCTTTAAAAGGGAGGGTGCCAGAAGAGTACATTGTTCCATGTTCCTTAGCTTTAATAATACAGTTTTACTCTTGAGTTTACTCTTGAAACCAAAAAAAAAAAAAAAAAAAAAAAAAAAACTTGTGAAGCTTCAACATAGTAAACATCAATTTATTTTAATTCCAAGGAGTGTGGAACCTGCATATTAGATGTGTGATTGACGTTTCTTAAATATAATTTCAAGAGATGTTAGAGAAAAATAAATGAATATAAAAAAAAAAAAAAAAAAAAAAAAAAGATTCTTACGGTTAGCTCATCCTCATCTGAATTAAAGAGATTATCCAGGTCAGTATAAGATACCACAAGGTCTGTTTCGTGAAAGAGACTTGTTGATGCAGTGCGTGCATGGGCTTCAGATCGCTGTGCATCTGCAAAGGTACAATTAATGGCAACGTTAAGCAAAGTGCCATCAGTTGACAATTAGACTTCTATAATAGTGTATTTTATGGCTGTCAAAGAATGGACTGGTATTTCTCTATATCTTACATGGTTCCTAGTACATTAGTACTAGCACTAATTTATATTGAGCAATGCACAGATATTCCTGTTCCGTCTACCTGGATGTATAAAGTAGGGCAATTCAGTTACTCACTTTTCCTGTTGTGATAATAAATACTCCAACTTGTTTCACCTGAATCAACCAAGTAAATGGCAATGCTAATGATGCAGAACCGCATAAATTCCATTGCAAGTAGAATTATGATCCAACTGCTAATCCCTTTTCCAAATTTTGCAGAATGCAAGGCTAACTTATAAATAGTGTTATATATTGATTTAATTTATTGAGAATATGAGTAGTGTTTACATCGGGACATTTAGAAAGGAAATTACCAGAAAATTACAACCCTGATAACACCCTACAATTGAGCCAAACTTAAGGTAGTAAGAAAGTAGTATAAATCTTTCCTGTGAAATACAATGCTCAAAACGTTTTCACAGCAGATTTACATATGAGCATCCATCATAAAACAAAAGCTGCTAACTTTGTACAACGTTTTCAAACTATGAGATGTCAAACTTGATTTCTAACAAGCATTTACACTTAATTTTAATATACAGAGCAAAGCTCTCTCCAGTTACAGCACCATTAAAATTTAATGAAACATTGTATTAGCTATTCTTTGCTTGCTTACAAACCTGGTTTGACAGATGGACTAAAAAGTGACATTGCATCTTCACCTTCTTGTGGTAACACTGAAACATTAGACATTACATCTTCTGCCTGTAGAACAGAAATGTTAACAAGTTCAAACCATATATTGAAATACTCACATTATGAGGCAAACATTGACCATCCATGTATTGCATATACTTGTGGATGCACAAGTATGAATAATAAAAGGTGACTGTTTACTGACTTTGGAGTGCGGGTCCTTCTGTATATAAAATGATTTGACTGAGTACCCACAGTAACTGAAGACTGGTTTAGAGTGCAAGAGTTAGATAAAATTTATGTAACCAATCGCAAACACTAACTTGCATACTTCAGATAGGAAACTGAATATCTTATCTTTTAAAGAGAACATACGAGGCATCCCCAATAATATCTTCATGAAAGATACAAATGATTCTGCAGACTAGAGAAAATTCATCAGTAAAAGTAAGTTATGCTACAAATGAACTCAAACAGCAGAGGCCCATCAACAACACAGAAGATTTAAATTTGAGACCTTTCTGACTTTGGTGATTGAAGGATTAATAAAAGTTGATTACGGACCTTGTGTTTTTTTCCAACATCCCTATCTGTGATTTGTCTTTCCTTCTTTGCGTCAGAAAATATAAATTCCACATCATCATCTACAAACGTATATGGATCAGAGTCTTGATCAGTGTTTAATACAGCTGTTGGTATGTATTGATTTTTGCTTTGATACTTGTGAAGTAATTCCTCTGAGATCTTTAACGGCTTTTTACCTTGCACCATTAACCTGTTAAAATAAAAGTGTATTGTCAGATAAAGACAAAATCATACTGCAAAAAATAGGTACAGATTTAACAATATACAGCCACTGCATATACAACATGCAATAATATAACAGACAACTTTACAACAAAGGGCATTTATGAAGAAGGGCTTAGTCTGGGGTGTATAGGAGACTAAAGGTGGCCTAAAAGCACAGATAATACTTAGTTTTGTATGATATTCATTGTGTTCATAGTGGGTGACAAGCAACCGATAACTGCAGGGCCGGCTAGAAAATTATGATTGGGTGCCTTTGAATGCACCGGAACATTGGCCACTGTTCGTGCGGAATCCTCAGATACAGGTAGAATTCCATTGTTTCTAACTGTATATCTGACAATTCATCTCTAACATGTTTGTATTTCCTGCAACCAATGTGACATCTATAGCCACTTTTACGGTCGAGGGTGAATACAAGGCTACAGTACAGCCTTAAGCTGGCCATAGTTACAAAGATCCGACCGTACAAATCAACGTACGATCAGACTTTCCCCATCTCCCAACCTGCCATTAACCATTCGGACCAAATGAAGTAGAAAAGAACAGATCAGCCGATGTTCTGCCCCTGACACCAATCGTACGAAGTTATGTCTGACAAAGCTAGTGACAGTCTGCCACTGAAAATCGTACGATCGGCAATACATGCAGAGATATTGCCTGCAGAAATCTTTTAACCTGTCCGATCGACCAAACGGCCGATCTCCACCGGATGAAAAATGTCAGGACTCTCCACACACGGTCCGAAAATCGTACGAATCCTCGATTCGTACGATCAGATCTTTGCATCTATGGCCATCTTAAGACAATTATTATCTGATTACAATTTAACTATTTATTCGAAGATACACTCTCATTTTAAGGGTTAGTTCACACGAGGAGATTCGGGGAAATTTTGTCGCCTGGCGACTAATCGCCTCTTCTTCTGGGCGACAATCTCCCTGAACTGCCTCCGTGTGTCTCCCCATGCGCTATAATGAAAAGACCGCCTGCGCTAAAGCATACGCGGCACTTCATTTTCCAAAGTCGCCCAAAGTTTCCTTGTGATGTAACTTCGGGCGACTTCGGAAAACAAAGTGCCGAGTGTGCTTTAGTGCAGGCGATTTTTCATTATAGCGGATGGGAAGAAACGCGGTGGCAGTTCGGGGAGAAGAAGAGATTAGTCGCCCAGAAGAAGAGATTAGTCGCCAGGCGACAAAATCTCCCGAATCTCCTCGTGTGACCTAACCCTAAAACCTCTATTGTTATACATTATGTGGTTATGTAGGGAACAAAGTAAACACTTTGGAAATACCAAAGAACCAAGAGGGTATTAGAACAAGGAATACTCACTCTGTGACAGATATGATATTTTCCTTTCCGGAAGTATCTTCCCTAAGTTTATCATTTGGAAGCTGTGGGGGATTAAACTCTACTTCTTTCTTTTTTGGGACTTTATAATACTTCCACGTGTTGTCATTTTCACCGGCCTCTAGGCGGACAGCAGTGCCCACATACATAGTTGGCTCTAAAATCTCAGGGAATGCTGAAGCAAAGGTTTGCGGTAAACTATCTATCCGTTCATCAATAGCCTTTACTGGAATTAATGGGTCTGGCGTTGGCATTTGATAAAAATGCTGACTATGAGGAGTTGATGGATTTTTAATGGTTTCTCCTCCTTCATCCAAAACTTCACAAGGGTGAGGACTTAGGGGAGGTGGAGGTGGAGAGCTAGTCATCTCATTATTATGCATTTGAGGCGTTTTTGCTACATCATTGGGTCGAATATTTGAGAACCTTCCTCTAGTGTCCTGGGATCGAATCCCGAGTCTCTGGCTGGCACTATCTGCCTCAATATTAAAATCATCGCTGAGAGATGCACGGTGATGAAAAGGTGTTAGGGGTCGCTTCTGGGGTTTGTCACCCTTTTCCTGCTTATCATTTGTCTTGTGCTTCTGGGTTGCTTGTTGCTGCATACTAGCAGTCACTGGCTGCCCTGGTTGATTTAAATTTCTCTGCTTTAGATTTTTGTGCCTGTTGAGAAGGTAAAATATACATGGTAAGTTACAGCAAACTTGTAAGATAACATATACATTTAAGATGGTATGGACGTCAACATAACATAGCAACTTAAGAGCACCTTGAGCAGACACAAGTTGTTCTCTGTGTGGACTCAACAAAATCCCAGGATGTTGTTTTTTCAGAAGACTCATCCTCACAAACACCATTAGAAGAATACTTCCTCCTAAACAGAAAAAATTTGATAAATCTCAGCTGAAATGATTTTGTACATATCAATTACATTGACAACAGTGTTTTATTTAAAATACTACTACACAAAAAAGTATGCCCCAAATTTAGAAGAAAAATTGATTAAGTGTGGTAAAGTAATTTGTACAATTCATTAATAAATATAATTAATGGAGAACTATCGAGAAAATGAAAATGTAATACGAGCTTCATCATACTGAAATAAAAACTTTCTAAATATATCCGATTAAAAATTCTGTACCGTTTCTGAAATAATCAAGTTTATCTTCACTATCCCTCTCTCAGCATCTGTTTCTTTTCATTTTCTCTTCATGCAGGAGTCGGGTGTCAAATATTCATGGACAGATCCGATATATTTTATAAGGGTGTTTGCCTAGAATATGTATTAGAGCTCACGCTATTAAAATCACCAGACATCAAGTCTCACAACATGCAGGATTTGTGCAAAAGGCAGTTATTTTGTTAGATTTTGTTTGTACATGAATCAGTAATTTGAGTGAGCTCGAATACATCTGCTAGGAAAGGAAGCACCCCCCATAAGATATATTGGATCCAACTGTCAATGAATAGCTGACACCCAATTCCTGCAAGAAGACAGAATGAAGAGAAACAGATGCTGAGAGAGAAATAGCGAACATAAACTTAATTATTTCAGAAACAATACAGAATTTTTAATTGATTGTAATTAGAAAGTTTTTTTTTCAGTATGCTTATATTAAATTTTAATTTCACGATAGCACCCCTTTAACAGATTGTTCAACCACCTTTTTTAGACTTTGCTTAATTAAAGTGGTGCCAGTTACAGAATAAACACGCAACAATGCTTATCTCTTTTTACTCAACTGTCTGAAGTGGAAACATTTAGTCCAAGAAAGAACACCTAAGAAATGGAATACTTACTTGTTCTGTGCTCTGTTCATATTGCATTCTTGCCACACTCTATCGACCACCTGATTAGCCAGTTTTCTTGGAATCTTGCCACCATGATGGCTAGTTGTATCAGAGTTAAAGCAGTCTGACACAGCAGGAAATTTTACCCATTTTTGTGCTGACTGGGCATCAACTATTCAAAAAAAAAAAAAAAGTATTTGGGAAATGAAAAAATCTTTTCAATCAAGTTATTTTTTATCAAAGTAACTCAAAAAGTGATAAAGGCAATGGTGAAATTGAAATCAGCACTTCTTCCCCTTTATGTACTGCTAAGTTCTGTCTATTACAAGAATGCAGCACAAGTCTTTTCAAGCTTTATCATAGGTCTGTTAATCTGCTGGTTTCAGATACACAACCACCAGGGAAGAGAAGAGAAAGGGACAGATACTGCTTTTAATAGCATTTGCAAATATATTTTAAATCACTGACAATTTTTAACTTGTATATATGAAATTTGTTTTGAACTAAAATGTCTCATTACAAACTATCATTTTGGATTTCTGAACTGTTTTAAAGCAGTTTTTTTAATTTGAACATCAAAAGTTGAGGTTAAAAAATTCCCAAATCCATTTATTATTCACACAGCACAGAAGTACCAAATATTACAACAATTACAAGATTTAATCACTACATACAACCGATTCAGGGCTCAATATCTGGATTTTATTATAATAATGGACAGATGGTTAAGGTTATTTTGTTTTTAAATAATTTGTCATTAAATGATGCTCATGTTGTACTTTAAGAAACCCTCATCATGTCAGGGCATGGATATAAAGTGTAAAGAAAATACATACTGCTACCTGTTTGCACTTCTTCTGGGGATGTTGGAGGAGTGAGTGTTACAGAGGACATAGCTGGATCTCTGGAAGAAGCAGGCACTTGCACACCTAAGCAGGTGTTTGAACAGTGAGAAGACCCAACAGAGCTGGTAGGAGGGAGATCTGACTGAGGAACTAGGACAAAGCAGGCTGGATAGACCATTCTGACCCCAGCTAGAAGAAAAACATTTTTTTGGCATTAATATTTTATTGCCAAGAAATCTAATGATTAAAAAACAAACCTAAAATTTGAAAATCTAGAAAGCCTGAAAACAAAAAAGGACCAAATTGGTTTAAACATTCAAATTCAACATTTCGTTCAATAAATTAGCACCAAATTGAGAAATGTGCAAACAAGAGGGAGGCTGCTTAAGTTTTCTTTTAGTGGTACATAGATCATCAGTGCATTTAGATCTGCAAACAGCACATATCCATGTGAAGTTCATGCAATTAAAGAATGCAGGCATAAACGGCCAGAATTTACTATGATGACAAGTCCTGCTTGGCTTAAAGGAAAACTATACCCCCCAAAAAATGTAGGTCTCTATAAAAAGATATTGCATAAAACAGCTCATATATAAAATCCTGCTTCATGTAAATAAACCATTTTCATAATAATATACTTTTCTATTAGTATGTGCCATTGGGTAATCATAAATAGAAAATTGCCATTTTAAAAAATAAGGGCCGCCCCCTGGGATCGTAGGATTCACTGTACTCACAAACATAGCAACAAACCATACATGTTAGGTCACATGAGCCAATTAACAGACAGTTGTGCCTTTTGCTTCCTCACTTCTTCCTGTTACAGTTAGAGTTGAAGTATTTCTGGTCAGGTGATCTCTGAGGCAGCACAGAGACCATCACGAAATGGTGGCTCAAGGCAAGACATGTAAAAGGGCAATGTTTACTTAAATATATATTCCAACAGTTTGATTTCATGTAATGCATACGAGATGTGCGGTTATGTCTTGTTTTACGTGTTTAAAACAATAAAACTTACCTTTTAAAAAGATATATACCGTATATACTCGTGTATAAGCCGACCCGTGTATAAGCCGAGGTACCTAATTTACCTAAGAAAACTGGAAAAATTTATTGAATCGTGTATAAGCCTAGGGGTGAGAAATTATTTTAGGACATGGCCAATTTAAAGCTTTAACGTTGCTGCTTACTCACTGATCTGAAGCATGCAACTCCTCCATGCTGCTGCACATACTTCTCCCCCCTCCTCGCTTAATTCTGCTCCAGCCCCTCCCCTCTCAGCTCTTGTCAATCAGTCCTCCCTCTTCAGCCCTTCCCCTCCGTGCTCAAAGCTCAAATGACAATAGTAGCTCTTCTTTCTGACAGGCGCCATAAAGTATTTAAAAAGTACCGTATAACTCCAGAGCTGCAGCCCCTCCCGCAACTGAAATCAGGCTACAGGGAAGCGCAGGATACGAAAGGAATGTGAGGCCGCGCCCCCTTAGCTGTCAACTGCCGCCTCCTTTCCCCCCTATTACGAGGCTTCAGCGTCCCAGGGCACGTCACAAAGGGAGAAGACTCCCTGTACAGGTGCATGCTCATATCACAGAGTGAGCGCGCATCTCATCCACGTCTCGAGCGCTCCTCTTCTAAACCCTTGTGCGCTCCTATGCGCAATACAGTAATGCGCACACATTGTCCCACATCTCCTGCGCAAAAAGGGGAAGGGCTGAGGAGTACTGAGTGACGAGAGCTTAGAGGGGAGGGGCTGAGGAAGCCACGAGCGGGGAGAAGTATGGGCAGCACGGAGGAGTCACTGCACACTGAGTAAGCGTCAACCTTTTTAGCTGACCCGCGTATAAGCCGAGGTAGAGTTTTTCAGCACATTTTGGGTGCTGAAAAACTCGGCTTATACGCGAGTGTATACGGTATATATTCCAGTTTGGTAAGATTCTTTAATATGCCACTTAATATGATGTGAACTATCTGTTGCTTAAGTGTTCATTTTGGGGGTACAGTTTTCCTTTAATATTGGTTACTCTGAGCTCAGGAGTGGGTGTTAGGATTTAAAAATAGGAGCAGACAACTACAGCAGAGTTTCTATGGGAACCAGCAATGCCATTTCTTCAATGGCTGTTAGACTGGAAGGTGTGTATTAATCTGAGTTGAGAAGAACTGAGCATGCTCATGAGCCAACAGCCAAAGGAAATTGCTGAGGGAGGGGGCTGCATGGGTTAGAGGAGCAGAATCATCAGTGATTAAATTTTTGTGTGGGGGGGGGGTTTACATGTCCTTTAAAACATTCCTACTTATTTAGCAGCATTGCTTTGTTTACCTGTTCATACATAGGGGTGTGATAGGAGTATGCATTTAAGAATACCCGACTTTGGCCTTCTGTGTTACTGCCAACATTTTAGAGAATTTTCTATAGTGTATCGTAATTGAACCTCCCACTATTTGTAATAGGGAGATTTGCTGAAGACCCCTTTCTATGTTGTTAGCTATTAAGTTACGCCTTCAACACTCAAACGGTGTATGTCCATTACAGCATAAAAGTTGGCCAACACTCTATGATACATTCAATAGTTAAGCAGGCCTTTGCCAAATTTGCCAATTAAAGCAGTGGGTGACATGAGGTTGATGTAATCATTAAGCTGGGCAGAACGGTCAGAACAAGTCAAATCTACAGCCTGAAAAGTTTAAGGATTATATAATCAGCCCCATTGATTTTAACCAGATACGCATCAGTGGGGAAAGTTGCTTTTGACTCAAGTCATGTAATATTTTTAAATACCCTACATTAGAAAACACTGGAATAGTCTAAGGATTAGGTAGATTATTTACATGACTACTACATTATTGGTCCATTTTATGTGTAGGAGTGATGTTCTTACCAACTAATACTTCAACAGCAGCCAACGAGTCATCTTCCCAATCCATTTCTTCATGCTTCTCCTCTGAGGACTCTTTTACGTTAGATGAAATGGGATAAAACTGTTTCCATTCTCCAATCAGTTTCTTGGTGGACGAATCAGACATCTTGAAAGATTGTCCTGTCAAGGTGCCATTCAATCCAAATGGGCTAAGTATAACTAAGGTTTTTGAAGACAAAAATAAATATTTGAATACATGCATTTTGAATGACAATCCAAAGTATTTTAAGCATTCCACTGAAAATATCCACTTGAGTAAACAGTGTTTTTCTACACTACCTTGAAATGGGCTGTTCGACTGCTGGGCTAATGTGAGATGCTCCTCACTGAGAAGATATACTGGTTGGTGCTGATTAATTTCCACACTTGTGCAAACATTGCTGTCTCCATGAAGAAAAAAGGCAAAAGAGCAGGATAGGTGTTCACTGTAAAAATAAAGCATAAAAGTGAATAGCTCTTCATTGCAACAACAAAGATTTTGGGTGCTGTTGAGATAAACTGATTGCAAAATTAAAGTTCTGTAAGCAATCTGAAGCTCAAGAGCAACATTTCGAAGTTAAAGAGATGCGGTCATGGGATTTTTTTTTCAAAATGAATCAGTTAATAGGGCTGCCCCAGCAGAATTCTGCACTGAAATCCATTTCTCAAAAGAGCAAACATATTTTTTTATATTCAATTTTGAAATCTGACATGGGGCTTGACATATTGTCAATTTCCCAGTTCCCCCAAGTCATGTGACTTGTGCTCTGATAAACTTCAATCACTCTTTACTGCAGTACTGCAAGTTGGAGTGATATCACCCCCTCCCTTTCCCCCCCCCAGCAGCCAAACAAAAGAACAATGCAAAGGTAACCAGATAGCAGCTCCCTAACACAAGATAACAGCTGCCTGGTAGATCTAAGAACAACACTCAATAGTAAATCCCATGTCTCACAGAGACACGTTCAGTTACATTGAGAAGGAAAAACAGCAGCCTGCCAGAAAGCATTTCTCTCCTAAAGTGCAAGCAAAAGTCACATGACCAGGGGCAGCTGGGAAATTGACAAAATGTCTAGCCCCATGTCAGATTTCAAAATTGAATATGAAAAAAAATCTGTTTGCTCTTTTGAGAAATGTATTTCAGTGCAGAATTCTGCCGGAGTAGCACTATTAACTGATGTGTTTTGGAAAAAAAACATGTTTTCCGATGATAGGGTCCCTTTAAAACAATTTTACAGAAATAGTAGTTCTTGCAATTGACAACGAAAGAATGTAAATGCCCAATTTAATTATTCTACATGACTTGAGAAATTTTAAACAAAATTTACACTAATTGCTTTTGCTCTGCCTTATATATACCACACAAAGTTACCGTATAGAATGCTGGAAGGACTAAAATGTGTACAGATATCCTTAGAGGTGGGCATCATAATAAAGGTAGCTTTAACTTCACAATTTGTTTACAAATTACCTATTTATGTAAGCTTTACCAAGGCAAAAGCATGTAAACTAGTGCTCAAGAGTCAGTGATGCGTACAATCTTTTAACAAAAAAACAAAATGAACAGCTATACAGTGATCACGCAGTATGAGCAATCTAATCTGTGAATAGAAAGATTCTCACCCACACTGCTCCTCCTTCAATTCTCCAGTGAGGCTCCCTGTTCCCTTGATGTTTATCTTAACATCAAGATACAGTGTAATCTTAAAACAATAGAACAGTACATATTTTGTTTTGGTTCCTTGCCCTTTATTTCAAGCCACAGTTTGGCTCAAATATTGAATTTACTACAAGAGGAAGACACTACCATTTTGAAGATACTACCATTTTACCATTGCAATCTAATCTAGGATGCATGTTAAAGGAACAGTTCAGTGTGCAAATAAAAACTGTGTAAATAGATAGGCTGTGCAAAATAAAAAATGTTTCTAATATAGTTATCCAATAATGTAATCTATAAAGGCTGGAGTGAACAGATGTCTAATAAAACAGCCAGAATCCAACTTCCTGCTTTTCAGCCCTATAACTCTGAGTTAGTCGGCGACTTGAAGGGGGGCCACATGGTACATTTCTGTTCAGTGAGTTTGTAATTGAACCTCAGCATTCAGCTCAGATTCAACAGCAACAGATATGACTCATGTGGCCCCCCCTCAAGTCTCTGATTTGTTACTGCCTGGTAGCCAGGGTAACCAGTAAACCAAGAGAGCTGAAAAGCAGGAAGTAGTGTTCTGACTGACATAAATCAAATCACTCCAGCCCTTATACATTACATTTTTGGCTAACTAACTATATTAGAAACATTTTTTATTTTGCACAGCCCATCTATTTACCCAGTTTTTATTTTTACACTGAACAATTCCTTTAAGTGATACTGTCAGCAATAACACAGAAAGTGCAAAACTGCTATTATTTGAGCCTACTAATTGCAAGTTAGGTTAACTTTTAGTATGTTATAGCGTGACCAATTCTAAGCAACTTTTCAATTGGTCTTCATTATTTTTAACAGCTTGAATTTTTTTCTTTCTTTCCAGTTTTTAAATGGGGGGTCACTAACCCCATCTAAAAACAAATGCCCTGTAAGGCTACAAATTTATTGTTATTGCCACTTTTTTTTTTTATTACTCATCTTTCTATTCATATTCCATTCTCGTATTCAAATCAATGCATGGCTGCTAGGGTAATGTGGACCCTAGCAACCAGATTACTGAAAAATTGCAAACTGGTGAGCTGCTGAATAAAAAGCTAAATAAGTTAAAAACCACAAATAAAAAATGAAAACCAATTGCAAATGGTCTCAGAATATCACTCTCTACATCATACTGAAAGTTAACTAAAGTTAACTAAGTTATAGTGAACGACTCCTTTAAAGTGGACCTGTCACTCAGACACAAAAAGCTGTATAATAAAAGTCCTTTTCAAATTAAACATTAAATCCAATTTCTACTTTATTGAAGCATTCATAGTTGTAAGCTTATTTAAAATTCTCAGCTGTCAATCAAATATTGACTGTCCCTCCTCTATGCCTTAGACATAGAGGCGGGGCAGACAGTTACTTTCACTTCATTCGACCATTCGAATTCCTTCGACCGCTAAAAATCGAACGAATTCCATTCGTTCGAACAATTGTAAGCATTCGATCGAATGATTTTCATTCAATCGAACGATTTTTAAACCGTTCGATCGAATGATTTTTCATTCGTTCGAATGCTTAAAACGTTCGATTCGAATGAAAATCCTTTGATCGAATGATTAAAATCCTTTGATCGTTCGAATCGAACGATTTTAGTGGGTGTTCGAAGTTCGCGAACGTTCGCATTTTTTGCCGGCGTTCGCGAACACCAAATCGGCAGTTCGCTACATCGCTACTCTCCACATACTCCCCTGTTCTCTTCACCATGTATTAGGGTTAGTCACTGCTCTGTACATTCCCCCGTTCTCTTCACCATTTAATTACGTAGCCAGGGCATGGGGATGGACATCCAGTCCCCCATTCTGGTGCACAAACAAGATTCTGAGCTTATGCAAAACATGCCTTAAAGGGATACGGTCATACTGTGCTGCTCCAGCAGAATTCTGCACTGAAATCCATTTCTCAAAAGAGCAAACAGATTTTTTTATATTCAATTTTGAAATCTGACATGGGGCTAGACACTTTGTCAATTTCCCAGCTGCCCTCAGTCATGTGACTTGTGCCTGCACTTTAGCAGAGAAATGCTTTCTGGCAGGCTGCTGTTTTTCCTTCTCAATGTAACTGAATGTGTCTCAGTGGGACATGGGTTTTTACTATTAAGTAGTACTTAGATCTACCAGGCAGCTGTTATCTGGTTACCTTCCCATTGTTCTTTTGTTTGGCTAATGCAGGGGGGGGAGGGGGTGATATCACTCCAACTTGCAGTACAGCAGTAAAGAGTGATTGAAGTTTATCAGAGCACAAGTCACATGACTTGGGGCAGCTGGGAAATTGAAAAATGTCTAGCCCCATGTCAAATTTCAAAATGGAATATAAAAAAAATGGGTTTGCTCTTTTGAAAAATGGATTTCAGTGCAGAATTCTGCTGGAGCTGCACTATTACCCGATTCATTTTGGGAAAAAAAAATTTTTCCCATGACAGTATCCCTTTAATAACATTGTCGACAAAATGGCTGCTGCCTGCTTGCTATAATTATGAATTCCAAGACTGAAGGAAACAAGATTCAACCTACATTGAGGCTCTGTTTGGCAGTACAACTGGGTCTTATACAAACAAAACTTGCCTCCTGGAATTCTAAAATAATCACCTGCTTTGAGGCCACCCAGAGCAACATCCAAGGGGTTGGAGCAACATGTTGCTCATGAGCTACTGGTTGGGGATCACTGTTTTACTTCACACACACACTGAATAACATGGCAGAAAACAAAATGATTAGTCGCATAAAACCCTTAAAGAATTATGAGACGGTGGCTTTTACAGTATATGTTTTTGTGCATTTACAACACTTTGGTGGAATTCACCAAAGTGGTGATATTGAGACTAAATAAAAATGGAGATAAAAATGTTGCATTTCACACCAAATTCACAAACCTCAATCTCCACTTTCGTGAATTTGTCCTTTAAACAGACAGTTTTCAGATTGTGTCTTTCGCACATTTTATTTATATTTTTCTTGAATTTGTCTAGCTCTTACTAAACCTGTCAGTCAGCCATCAAATTGGATTTTCAGGGTAGGGGTGTTATTTTACCTAGGTAAATTATACATAATTTTTTTCAGGATAACCTGGGCGTTCTAAATTTGCCTACATGTTTGTGTAATTCCACTTCTGCAACAAGATAAGGGTCTAAATACGAAAAAATGCGATTATGCATAATATAGGGATTTGTATCAGAAATGTTTTATTATCTTGGGTCAAGTGTCTAATTGCTGCTAAAATTTAAAAAAAAAAATGGCTGGGAGGCTTTACTTTTCTTCTAGATAATATATTCTCTTAAATTAAATTAAAACATTAAAAGTGGCGGTTGAGTCAGAATTTAGACAGATTTCTGTTTGCGAATATTGATTAAGCATTTTACACCAGTTTACCACCACTTTCACTCCAGAAATGGTCTCTCTCCACTTTTGTGAATTCCCCCTTCTGTGTTGAGAACTTTTGTGGTGCCTATATTATCGTTTATCATCTCTACATAGTAATTTTGGTTTGGGAGGGCAGCCACATAAGCTGCCAGACTTTTCTTAGAGACAATTCTGAACATTGTCTGGAAGTGGTTTGTGTAGAGGATGCTTGGCAACTAGAGGCAAATGTTGCCTACTACTACTGGGCATGACATTTAGCCGAGACAGGAGTGCAGGACAGCATTGTGTTTATGTTGGGATTGTCATGTTCCAAGATCTAAGAGCAGGGAGCTGTAAGAGATTGGAGGAAGCTGCTTCTTCCCTACAGCTAGCAGGTCTGCAGACACCAGCAGAAGCGTAGAAAAGAGAGAAGATTCATACATAGGAAATTAACCTCTGCGGCTGTAGGAGCAGAGACTAGCTTCCCGATAGTTGTGTTTTGCCAAAAGCACTACCTTTTGATTGTTATCCAGTCTTAAGTTAATACAATATTCATGAAGAACTGCACTGAATTAAAACTAGTGGCACCCATGGGAAAACAAATTTGTCCTGTTCTCTAGCTAAATACAATGACACAAAAATCAGAAAAGCTTTTTTTTTAAACTTAAGCCACCATCTAACAATATTTTGACATGAAATTTTGAGCTTTCAAAACTCGTCTGTGACTTAACACATGCCGGTCTGCAACAAACGATTTAGCATGCAAAACTGCAAGTGTATTGTTTGCTTACATCCGGCAGCCTACAGTACCTACAATACATGAACATTTCTTATTAAATGTTTGTTCCAAAAAATTAATTTCTGTTGATGGAAATAAGCTATCTTAAAAGCAATTCTTAGATTTCCAGAATACACCACAGAGCAAAATATCTGACAAGGCAATCAGGGTTTTGTAAACTTTGACCAAAGCAATATAAAGTTACAATACACAGTGGAGGATACAAGCTTAGCTTATCTACACAACATACAATCATTTAACATTGTTACTTTAAAGACAAGGCTCGCCATTGCCACATTTAAAAGGGAAATATAACAGCCTATTTGCATTTTATTAAACATGAACTAAACAGAGCTTATGCTATCACATATTGCTTTTTCATAAAAATCTTAGTTTCTTTTTAGTATAAATCACTGAATAATGCACATTTTCCCAATTTGCTGCATGTCTCGCAAAAAAATAAAACTTTTCCTCCACCCACAATTTCAGAAATTTTTTTTTTCAGTCTCTCTACAGTTTGGTTCAACATATAATTAAAGCTATAGCAATGGCAGGCAAAATGCATCTGCAAAACAAACTATTTTTCTCTCACACTGAACACAGGCGATCACACCTCTTCAGAAGCATTTAAAAATACAGTAACATCAAAAAATTAAAGTGTTTAAAAGTAATGAATACATATGTAGTTTTGTCAAAACTGGGGTGTTTGCTTCAAAAAAATTGAAGTTTATATAAACAAATTTCTGTGTAGTCGGGGGGGCATTCAAGCACAAGACAAATAGTAGATAACAGATAAACTATGTAGAATCACATTGTTTACAACAGGGCTTATCTGTTAACTGCTGTGTAACCTGTGCCCTTTCACCTTTTTCACCTTTGAATGGCTGCCCCCATGGTTAAACAGAAGCTTATTTATATAAACTATAGTAGCAAACAAGTCCATTTTATCAGTGCAGGTCAACAGTACATTATATTTTAATTACTTTTATACACTTTCATTAGTTGGTGTTACTATTCCTTTAAGTTTCTGGATACCATGCTGGGGTAAAAATGCTATCACGCCTTTATTTTAAATAAAATATTTTAAAATAATATTCATTGGCTGTAACAAGCATATATGGTCACTGTGTTGTCAAAAAGTTGACTACAGTTCAATATATGCAACATAACATTTTGTGATTGACACAATAAGTTCAGTTTCCAGCTAACATCTTTTACAATCACACTACTTTATACATAGGATATTAAAACATGGTATAAGTCTATAGCTGACCCTAGGCAGCACAGGGTCAAGGGAAAGTTTAGGAAATGTTAATCATAACTCAAAATACATTTTAGTATTGAAACCTACTTGATGTCAGCAACATTTTAGGACTACAGCTCCTAGCATCCTAAAATGCTCGATATGCTGGAACTGAAGCCCTCAGTTGGGACACAAATAATGGCAAGTGTAAAAGTAGACTTAAAGGTGGCCACACATGCTACAATTAGCATGGTCATACAACCATTGGTGATACAAAAGATCTTTTGTCCACTCTTATTAACATTAAGAGCTGAATCGTCAGATATGCAGGTAAAAACAAATTGATTAGCTCTGATGATTCAGCATGAACGTTATGAAGTTCTGGAACCTTCAAAGGTATGGGACAAAAATTTTCAGTCCTGACCGATCGATGAAACAACAAATACCAAAGGCTTTTTACCAATATTGGTCACCTTGTCTCCCACCACACATGCAAATGATTAGCATATGTAAGATATTTTGTACGATAATATCGATGCATCTATGAATTACAGAAAGATTCTTAAAGGGATACTGTCATCGGAAAACACGGTTTTTTCAAAACGCATCAGTTAATAGTGCTACTATTAATAGTGCTAATTCTGCACTGAAATCCATTTCTCAAAAGAGCAAACAGATTTTTTTATATTCAATTTTGAAATCTGACATGGGGCTAGACATTTTGTCAATTTCCCAGCTGCCCCTGGTCATGTGACTTGTACCTGCACTTTAGGAGAGAAATGCTTTCTGGCAGGCTGCTGTTTTTCCTTCTCAATGTAACTGAATGTGTCTCAGTGGGACATGGGTTTTTACTATTGAGTGTAGTTCTTAGATCTACCAGGCAGCCGTTACCTTGTGTTAGGGAGCCGTTATCTGGTTACCTTCCCATTGTTCTTTTGTTTGGCTGCTGTGGGGGAAAAGGGAGGGGGGTGATATCACTCCAACTTGCAGTACAGCAGTAAAGAGTGATTGAAGTTTATCAGAGCACAAGTCACATGACTTGGGGCAGCTGGGAAATTGACAATATGTCTAGCCCCATGTCAGAATTCAAAATTGAATATAAAAAAAAATCGGTTTGCTCTTTTGAGAAATGGATTTCAGCGCAAAATTCTGCTGGAGCAGCACTATTAACCAATTAATTTTGAAAAAATGTTTTTTCCCATAACAGTATCCCTTTAAGATTCTTAATATGTAAAACCCCATGTCCTGAACATTCTGGATAACAGGTTGCATACCTGTAGCTTTGAAACAATGACTGTTTCATAGTAATAAAAAATAAAAAAAGTTTACCTTTTATTGATCGGTTTTTCATCCTTTTCATAAGGCTTAACAAACCATTTCCCGATGCGCACAAAGTTACGGTTCATGAGGCATCTTTCCAGAAGGTTGTGTATAGCCTTAAAGAGCAAGGTGCGACACTCATAGGAAAGCCCATTGTCCCAAATGCCATCTTCCTCATCTGTGAAAACAAAATAGTATTTGCACTTTTAGTTTTCAGAGTCCCATTTCAATATGCTGGCCTCATCATGGAGGGATTTGCTTTCTTTTCAACTAACGAGAAATAGGCCATTGTATTACCTGTAGTTCTGGATAAAATTAGGCAATATGTCTGAACAATTGTTGGAAAGATAAGGTTTATTCTATTATGGATTCAAAGTGTAATTGCGCCCATGTGATGTGTAGAATTGCTGAACAGTTTCCACATGAACATTATCAAATAGTTTTGCTTTTGTCCTCGTCTTGTACATATAAAGTGAAATACTATTATAAAATAGAGCTGCATTATTTGCCATATACACCATCTGCCATTTCAACGAAAGTTTAATCATACAACTTTCAATTAAAATAAAAAAAATATGATTAGCTGTATTATGTGTATTTCTTTAGTTTTTTTCCCACACCTGCTTTATAACTTCTATGGCATCTGGCATATCTGTGATTTAACTGGCCATTATATCCAAAGAATTTGCTGAAAAATGTTTTAGTATAAAGACTATACCAGCACTGGCAATGCTAAAAAAAAACAAATTTCTTCATGTACTTTTGGATAAAAGATGTTATCATACAATGCTCCAATTTTCACCCGATTATCCTAACAAATTAGCTTTCTGAGGGCAGATTATGGGTTCACTCTCTACTTTACTAGAAAATGTAAATAATCCAGGCTTGGAAAGAACATCTAAGCAACATGAGAAATAGGTCTAGCTAACACAAAAATAGTATTCCCGATCAGACAGATATGAAAGGAAACAAGCTTATAATGGAAGTGCTTTAGATATAATGCAATATCAATATCCGACAAAAAACATAGTGCACCAGCAAAAGCTCTATTTCTACATGTATATACAATAATTTATATGCGTTGTTTGCCTTGCTATGTATGACCAGTGCATTTATCAGAGTTAAAAGCAAACTATATGACCAAAATTAATACTTAAGGTGGCCATACATGGCGATGTCGCCAAATGAGCGGATCTCCCTCCGATATGCCCACCTTGAGGTGGGCAATATCGGGCTGATCCGATCGTGGGCCATGCCCAAACGGGCGGTCAGATCGCGGGACCGCATCAACGAATAGATGCGGCCGCGATCCGACGGGATTTTCTGTCCCATCCGATCGAGATCTGCCCGACTTTCGGCCAGATCTCGAACGGTGAAGCCCGTCGGGGGGCCCCATACACGGGCCAATAAGCTGCCAACACGGTAATTTTTAACATGCATCTTTAATGGGAAATTAAACCCTATATTATTGGGACATATAAGGTTAGCACCATTGCACATAGGCTCTTTGTGTTGCTTGCAGTTCTCTTGGTTAGAGAGCACTTCTAGCAAGTGAATGTTTATAATGCCCATTTCTGAACTTCATTTTTAATGACACAAAAATTACACAAACATTTTTAATGACACAAAAACATGCTATATCCTCTAGTAGCATCTTATTAAAAACAAGCTGCATTTATTACACAAGGTAATTCTTCACTATAGATGTAAAAAGCCACAATCTTACACATCTAGCTGCAAGGGATACCGGAAATCGGCTTTTTTTGTTCTCTTAGTGCACCAGGATCTTTCTAAATGTCACTTAGTGAGAACAGATTGGCCACCTTGATAAAAAATATTTAAACATTTTAAAATGTGAAAATGTCAGATAAAAAAAAAGGGAACAGCAGTGGAGCTAGTAACTGCTAATATGGAGGATCACAAGCACAAGCTTCAATGAGCAGCAAAAGCCCCTGCTCTGCATTTGTCACAGAAGAATCCATAATGCTAAAAATAGCTTATGTATCCTGCTTGCTCCTCTGTTTAAATTTAAGTATCTAAAGGATTCCAGGATCTCCTAAAGGGGGTTCTGCTCCCAAAAGAAAATATTTTCATATACGGTAATGATGGAACATTTTAAGCATATTACCAATACACAAATATTTCTGGTGGTTTTAAAGCTTAAAAGCATTGCTACTGAACCCAGTATCCATCTGGTTGTTTATTACATGCGTACATATATAAAATCATATTACATTGCACTCACAGGTCTTACACGCATCGCTCCAAGAAATGGCAAATAGAGGTTTTTAGGGGTAATTTTGAATTGTGCAAAGTTTTTACTGAACGCTGATGTAGCTTATGAACATAGCAATATTTTGCACATGTGAATATTGTTATTCTGGTCAGGTTACTGACAACATAAGCAAAGAAAAACAGATGTAAAGGCTTAGATAAAAGTGTGTTCCTTTTGATTCTATATACAGGCAGTCCCCAGGTTAGGTACAAGATAGGGTCTGTAGGTTTGTTCCTATTTTGAATTTGTATGCGAAGTGGAACACATACATTTACTTATTAAATGCAACAAAACAGATGTTTGTATTTACTTAGTATTTATTTTTACCTTTCTGTGCATATGTATTTTACCTTTCTGTGCTCTGCAGTAGACAACACACAACAGAGGGGATTGGGGCAGGTGGTTTATTAAAGGGATACTGTCATGGGGAAAAAATTTTTTTTCAAAATGAATCAGTTAATAAGTGCTGCTCCAGCAGAATTCTGCACTGAAATCCATTTCTCAAAAGAGCAAACAGAATTTTTTATATTCAATTTTGAAATCTGACATGGGGCTGGACATTGTCAATTTCCCAGCTGCCCCAAGTCATGTGACTTGTGCTCTGAAACTTCAATCACTCATTACTGCTGTACTGCCGTTTCCCCCCAGCAGCCAAACAACAGAACAATGGGAAGGTAACCAGATAGCAGCTCCCTAACACAAGATAATAGCTGCCTGGTAGATCTAAGAACAGCACTCAATAGTAAAAACCCATGTCCCACTGAGACACATTCAGTTACATTGAGAAGGAAAAACAGCAGCCTGCCAGATAGCATTTCTCTCCTAAAGTGCAGGCACCAGTCACATGACCAGGGGCAGCTGGGAAATTGACAATATGTCTAGCCTCATGTCACATTTCAAAATTTTATATAAAAAATGTTTGCTCTTTTGAGAAATGGATTTCAGTGCAGAATTCTGCTGGAGTAGCACTATTAACTGATGCGTTTTGAAAAAAAACATGTTTTGCGATGACAGAATCCCTTTAAAGCTAAATGTTAATAAAGGCCAAGCAAACCACAGTACATTACTGAAATAGTCTCCGTTTGTAAGTATGAGTTGTATGTAAGTCGGGTGCACGTAACTCGAGGACTCCCACCATCCGTATTCAAAACCTTCTACAGAGGGACTATCAAGAGCATCCTGAGCAGCTGTATCACGGTCTAGGCTGGAAACTGCACTGTCACAGAGGATAGTGAAGACCGCAGAGTAGATCATAGGTGTCTCTTCCTTCCATCACGGACATTTACACCACTCGCTGCATCTGTAAAGCCACCAGCATTGTGGCTGATCCAACACACCTCCTCTGACGCAGGGCTGGGGGCGGAGCGATCCTTCCATAGGCTGAGCACATACCGGTAATATATTTCCTGCAAAGGCCCCCCCCGCAAATCTCCACCCCCGGCCCTGCGTCAGTGAAGCAACCCGGAAGATCAGTCAGTGCAGGAACCGATTCGGCTGAGAAAGGTGCGCAGGGCTGGGGGCGGATTTGCGGGGGGGGGGGCCTTTGCAGGAAATATTTTATCGGTATGTGCAGCATAATATTGCAGAAATATTTTATGTGCAGCATTTTCTTCATACTGACACGTTCCTATGATTTTTATAGGAACGTGTCAGAATCGCTTTAAGCATACGGTACTTAAGCATACTTAAGGGAGCCGGCAGTGGAGTCCCTTACCTGTACCTCACCAACATGGAGATCTTTGTACAGGACCTGCAGGTGAGGAGGGGGAGGGGAGTGACGTGACTCTGAGAGCTGTCACTGAAGTGTTGTTTCAGTGAGCACAGCACACAGAAGTGAGACACAGAGTCTTTAGCTTTATTTCTCACCCTAGGCTTATACGCGAGTCAATAAGTTTTCCCAGTTTTTGTAGGTAAAATTAGGTACCTCGGCTTATACACGAGTATATACGGTACTTATTTTTCAAGTGATATATACAATGAAAAATCAAGTTTGTTTCCAACCTCTGCATATCCTTTAACATACGCCCACTGACTAGTTAATAGTCTCTATCCATTGCAGCAATTTCTACGCTGCGAATAGCATTATTAAAAAAAGAGGGGGGAAAAATGAAAAGCTATATTTTAGAAAAGGCTGGGGGGAAACCAAAGCCACATCCATTGAAAATGCCTGCAGTGCAAAAACGAAGGGGAGGAAAGAGGAATCTCAGAGCATGTAACCAGATACCCTAGCAAGCATATGGAACAGACTGACCAAGCTGCAAGGCATTCCCAAATACAGCAGCTCTTTAATTTAGGGGAGGATCACATTGCAACACTTCTACACTAGAGAAAATCAAGGTACTTGTCATTGTGAAACATGCATTTAAGCTTTAAGCACATGCTCTAATAGGCATCTTTCTTGTTTTTCCTTAAGTAAAAAGATTGTTTTGAAAGTGCCATGTGTATATAAGAGAAAACCAAGTACATTTACTGCTCTGAGAAACATTTGGTTTCATTCTGTTAAAGGCCATTTAAAAGCATAGTTTAGCAGCAAAACAAATCTTTTGAATCTTCTTACAGTTAAAACAGTTTCAATAGGTTGTTTGTTAACGCAAAAGCAGTTTCTAATAAAACTGAAAATGATTTATTTAGATAAAACATTCTTACTCATACACCCACCAGGTGTTCTACTGAACAGGACAATTAATTGTACCAAACTGGTGCTAAATCCGTTTATGGGGTCAGTGAATCAATGCAATTGTCTGTATGGTCAGTTCAGGACCAGAATCTACATATGTGGGGAAGTCTAGGTAAGGTCTAACCAAGATATATGCTTGAATTTCAAGTGATTCATGCAGATGTGCCATCAAATCCCAATTGTCTTATTGGGCCTTGGTTGAAATGGGACAAAAGCTAGGAACATATTTGGTTAGCTTTTGGTCAAGGGCACAGTCAGCAGATCTGCTGTCAGACAATCATTCCTATAGCTTCATTGACAGACATGGTGTCAGCCTGCGTGGAGCTACACGGAGCGACAACCATGGATGCAACAGTCAACCTGGCCAATAAAGCCACCATTTACACAAACAGGATACACAGCAATTTTGTAAAACATGATGTTGAAAGTAAAAAAAGGACTTCACAGTGCTGCTAAATATTTTAGTGCTTTAAAAAAAGGTAGATAGGGTAATGGAAGATTCAGGCATTACAGATTTTTTTTTTTTAATATACTAATTATGAGATGTACATAGCCATTGTTTAGAAATACACACTAAGCAACCAGGGAAAGTAGAGGAGAGAGTTATAGGAGACAGGTACCACCTTCAATTGCAATAATATTTACAAATAACTGATTTTAAAAATCTAAATTGGGAAGTTGATGGGGGGAGGAGTCAAAGTAGAGTCAAAGTGGAGTAAAAATTTTGAAAACAAAATATAGATAAAAAAACAGTTTGCCTGTATGGAACCATAAGAGTGTAAAAGCTGTGTTCAACTACATTAATAAATAGAGATACTTGTTCTAAATGCAAGAAATGGGATGTGGCATAAAAGAAAACAGCTGTGCATTTCACAGAAGGGATTGAGAAGGAAGAACAGGGGGTGGGCAGTAGGTGTAAAAACACACAAAAATACTGGGAAAAGTAAGCAGACAATTTACAAAACAGAAACTGTGTGAAGCATAGTCAAGATGCACCCGAATGTTACAAGTAGAAATGTGGCACACACACACACACAAAGTTCACTATCAATAAAATAATTAACTTAAAACCATTTCTATTTTGGTGTTGAATATATCGAACCACAGGAATGTTTCGGTGTTCAGTGACTGACAAGAGTAACATAAAAAGACCTTCCATCAGTTGATCAAAAATAGGTAACAGGAAATGATTGAAACCTGCTCTTGTAACAGCTGCAGAAGTGGTGCTTTTGAAACTTGTGTTGTTTTGTAATTATACACGGCAATTTTAATTCGCACTCATCACTGTAAAAGTAGATTTGTGTTTAAAGAGTAGTCGGACCATAAACTGCTACTGCATTTTTCTCAGGTATATAAAGTAGTTGGCAAATGGACATTAGAAACAAAGGTCAACTGTATAACATACAGCCATACTGCCCCCAAATATATAAATGCAGTTTAAAGTGGGTTTTAGCCTACCAAAATTTTTTCCGGTTCAGTTGGTTTCAGAAATAGACTTTTTCAAACGACTTTCCATTTTCTATGAGCAACCGTTTTCTAATATTTAAGTGTAAGATTTCATTTCTCACCTTCTAAAACAGCTCTGGGAAAGGGGGGGGGGGGTCGCCAACCCTGTAAACTGTTCTAAATTGATACATTTCTTATCTTTGTCCCTGCTGAGCAGAATCCCTGGCTTTCATTAAAGGCAGCTGTTAGAATCGATACAATAGTTGCCCATACTATTTATAAACTAAATGTTGTAATTTATAGACTAAATGTTGTAATTTATAAACTAAATGTTGTAATTTATAAACTAAATGTTGTAAAATTGTAACCGTTCGGAATCTGCACCTGAATTATGGAGCTGCCAGACTCAAAAACCAGAGACGAACATTCAACTTTAAACATAGGTTTTGGAAAAATGGTAAAAAATAAAAATTGGAGCGTAATTGAAAAAAAAAAAAAAAAAAAGTTTATTTCTGGGGAACAATCTAAAAACAACTGAAAAAAGTATTTGGAAGGTGAACAACCCCTTTAAGATAATGTTACATACATGGAACTAGATTTTCACCAGTCTTTGCTTCTAAACTGGCCACACTTGTGCTTACATTTGCTGGCTACTTCGAACACCTTTATCAGCTTTTTGATCCATGTATGGAGCCTAAATAGCAGCCTGTTCAACAGATATATGGTTTAAGAATCAGGCAGGTATAACATTTGTCAGAAGAGGGTGTAGCTGTAAAAAGTGGTTCTCTGGTGACCCATAGGCTAAACCAGTGGCCTCAAAGCAGGTGATTCGTTTTGAATTCCTGGCTTGGAGGCAAGTTTTGGTTGCATAAAAACCAGATACACTGCCAAGCAGAGACTCCTATAGGCTGCCAGTCCTCATAGAGGCTACCAAATGGCCAAAAATAACCCTTATTTTGCACCTCCCATGTAAATTTTACATGCTTGTGTTGTTTCCCAACTCTTTTTACATTTCAATGTTGCTCACAGGTTAAAAAGCCTAAAGACCCCCTGGGCTAAACAATAGAATCAGATGAATTTGGTTTACATAATACATACATAAGTAGCCAAAATGTGCCAAGATCCACAATCCTTTTGCCTATTGTCAGCTTTGAGGTCAAAACAAATCAAAATACGAGCTACTTCGTTTATTAAATGTTGTAAACATGCTAAACATGCCTTTGTCTGTGGAAAGGCTGCCAAATTCTGCATAAAAACGAACATAAAAGTTTATTTTTAACACTTGAGAACTTCTGCAAATGTTTGAGCCTTTTATTAACCTTACTTTTAAAATAAAAATCTGTTTGCAATGTTCAGCATCTAGAAGCAACACACATAAAATAACAGATTTTATTTATTATTTCACATTCTTATCAGACCCACTGCTATTCATCCTTCAGACCGCCATCAACCGCTCCCTGGATGTGAGCATCAAATTACAGATTTGATTCCAAACAGGAGAGCTGCAGAAGTGTGCACGTACACACGACTAACTGCAGATGGTCTTACAATAATTACCTCCTACAACACACTAACTGACATTTCAAAAGGGGCTGAGAATGCACAATATAAAAAAAAAAAAAAAGTACAGCAAATTGAAAAATTGTTATGAATCTTTCAGAATTGCCTCCCGCCGGCTAGAATCTAAATCGCCGGCAGGGGTGGCACTTGGAGCGCTTGTTTTCTGAAGTCGCCCAAAGTTTCCTCATGATGCAACTTCCAAGAACATCCCACCGACGATTTAAGCTCCCCATAGACGTGATGATTCTTCTTGCTGAACGACCGATTTTAGGGAAGCCTGACCGATCCTTCAAAATTATCGTGCGGTTAGTGGGATTCGAACGATCGAAATTGATCGGCCAGGTCAAAAAAATCTTTGTCGGTCCCAGTGCAATCTATCTATGTTTGCAGGGCCAAGCAGACATCTCCCCTCTATTTTCCTGGCAAATTGGTCTTTTTAGTTGATGGTCAATTCGTACGATCGTTCTGAGAAGATCGTGGTCTCATGATCAGTATCTGACCTTTTAAAAATCTCAACATCTATGGCCAGCTTTACATTCTAGCCGGCGAGAGGCAGTTCAGGAGATTAGTCAAACGGAAGAAGAGGAGATTTGTCGATGGATGACTAATCTCCCCAATTCTGAGCGTCTGTCTCTGCCCTTAGGGCAAGAGCACACCTGGAGATTCGGGAAGATTTATTCGCACGGCGAATAATCGCCACTTCTTTGGGGCGAATAATTTCCCCAAACTGCTTCACGAGGAAACTTCAGGCGACGTCACAAATCGAAGCACCACGAGTGCATTGCCGCAGGCGTTTTTTCAATGAAGCAGGCAGAAGACACGGGGAAGCAGTTCGGGGAGATTAGTCGCCCCTGAGAAGAGGCGATTAGTCGCTGGGCAGAGACAATTCTCCGTATTTTCTATGGCAGGGTATTTTTACTCATTTTGTAGTAGCTGCTAGGAGTAGCTCTTTGTCTCTTTATCCTTAGATTGCAAGATCCACTTAGGGAAGAATTGATGTTAATGAAGTATAACCTGCATAAAACATTGTAGAATATGTTGAGGATATAAAAAGTATAGTAGTAGACAACCAACAGCCCAGACTGCAGAATAAATACACCCATTTGCACCTTTGCTACAAGGAGGTAAATTCTATATCTATAGCTGACGTAGTATAGCTGATTATATGGAGTACAAATCAGACAGACCTAATAATAAAACAAACATACACAGAGTTCCAAAACCTACACAATTATAGTGCCAGCGCTGTACAATAGAATATATGATGGTCAGCCTGAGGGTAGGATACTTCTTTACATATTACTCTTTCAGGGGAAAAAACTTTAAAGGAACAGTAACATCAAATAAATCAAAGTTCTTAAAAATAATTCAAATCTAATGTAGTGTTGCCCTGCACTGGTAAAACTGGTGTGTTTCCTTCAGAAAAACTGCTATTGCTTATATAAATATGGTGCTGTGTAGTCATGTGGTAGCTATGCAAGGTTAAGGTTACATAGCAGATAACAGATGCATTCTGCAGAATACAGTTGTATTCTATTACAGAGCGTATTGTTTATCTGCTAAGTTACCTGTGACTTTTCTACTTTTTCAGCCTAAATGGCTGCCCCCATGGCTACACAGCAGCTTATTTATATAAACTATAGTAGTCTTTCTAACCTAACTTTTACCAATACATGGCAATAGTGCATTATATTTTATCACTTTAAAAGTAATTAAGTATTACTGTTCCTATAAGCTTTTCATAAAAAAATATAGCAACAGTAAAGCCAAAACATTAAACAATGTCCAAAAATTTTAAAAATTGTTAAAAAGTTTGCAATAAAAAAAATAATATGCCAGTAGCAGACAGTGAACAACCCTGTATTTATATGGGCAATAACTTAAGCAGTACATTTGTCCTGCAATATTTCTAGAATATTAATTTTTGATTTTGATTATTTTTTTCCCTCTATGACTTGCAACAATTGTGAATTTGTATTATGTAAAATCCCACTGAATAGGAGACCACAAAAAGAAAAGTTGGGGAATGGTATGCAATAAGATTTAAGGGACCATATTTCCAATTTTTTATCACCGAAAGCAATATATATACTTTTACTGGTTGCATAAGGATATATAGATGCCTTTTTACTTTATTTTTAATTCTAGCTGCCTGCATAAGGCGATTGGCCAGGATCACTGATTGTTACTCCAAATGCTTGCAATTTTAATACAGGGGACAAAAGAAGAAAAAAAATAAAGATATTGTGATGTCAAAATCACAAGCATTCCATCAAACTGTAAAGTGTGATAGAACAGCACATTTCAGACCAATGAGGTTTAAATGAGACAGAGACACAATAGTACTTAAATACTTCTGCTTAATCTGAATGGACAATTTACATATTTCAGTTTTGCTGGCCCTCTTAAGCCAACTTGCTAGAACCTACAATTATCAGCAGCACCTAAAGATTTAATACAAAGTGTGCTAAGGCATTGAACAATTGAAACAAGTAAACAATTAGCTTTGCTCTGACAACTAGAAGTTAAAAGCAATTTCATTGGTTGCTGTGGGACAATGCAATAGTGCAATTAAACATGTATGTTAGAAAATCACATGTACCTGAAATAGATACAACTGATAATACAAGGGGCAAGTAATGCAAATTGCTCATTTTCCTGTATATGCGGATATTTTTGGCATTATCAATAACACTTTGCACATTTAAGTTGGGGAAATAAAAATGTGGAGCAAGCCATGGAAAAAACCTTGGACAGAACAGCTGCACATAAACACTACAGCTTTAGCAGGTTCAATCAGAATAACACTGCAGTAATTTGTTAGACATTCGCCACAATGTAATGCTTAACCAGGAAGGGTCCAGCTCATAAAAAGGGTGAAAATTAGTTGGAACCTACCAAACAGGGAGCATTACAGTGTTAGCTTTGATAGTATATTTGGGGACACGGTCAATTCATTTTCTTTTACCTCCAATATACTGTAATTAAAAAAATGTGTATTCTTATAAGAAACCTGACCTAGCTGCTCTGCAAAAACTTCATACTTTCAAACCTTACTACCCAGAAGACGATACCTAAACTTAACTCCCCAACTGAAGCTCAGTCCACACTGAGCATGTGCATGGTCTTGCAAAGATGTTGAACAACAAGATGATGACCACCTGTGAGCAACTTTGAAAGAATAAATCATTTGTTTTATTAGGCTTCTGGTGCATTAAGTCCATGTTTATATTTATTATACAAAATACAGCATTTCTAGCATTATTCTATTTTAGACTTTAGTTCCCCTTGAAACAGACAGGTAGCACAGCATAAAAAATCGTATTTCTCATTTAAGCATTGGTTATGTTTTGAAAATTTCCCAATAAGTCCAGGTTACTTGGTTTTCTTACCAGTAAGATCATGGTGGATTAAATCAGCAAAATTTGGATCATCTCCCCACCAAAATATCCACAGCTCCCTTCGTCCCGGACGCTCATCACGTCGCCAAACGCTCAGCACATCGGCTTTCAAGCATCGACTGAAACTGCTTAAAATAGGGTCCTCTTCTGTTACTGGAAAGAGGATTGGAGCGGAAGTTGGGCCTTGCCATATGTATCGCTTCCATTTGATCCCGGTAAGATCAGCCTAAACAGAAAGAGATTTATAAATAAGACATCTATTGAAACACCAGTTATATCATATACTGAATCAATATGTTGAAATTTTCAAATTGGCCCTCCTATGCCACCAAGATTATGTGACAATGCCACCTCTACGAATCTTTCAATCATTTACAACTCATGATATTCTCACCTGAAATTTGGGCAAGAATTGTTTGAAAAACATACAAATACCAATATAAACAAAGCAGGCAACTGTGGAAATGTAGATGCTGTGCTTTTAAAACAGGTAAATAAAATAAAAAAACTGATAAATGACTACAATAGATCTTTAAAAAAAATCGGACTTCTCTATTAAAAGTTAGAGACATCAAAACTTCAAATGCATTTAGCTTGGGTGGTATTGACTATATTGATCTGCTACTGCTTAAAAATTGCAATCATTTGAAACTCATCAAATGTTGCAGCTACCTGTGTGAATTACTTGATAGTAGGAGTTGTACAGCTACCTAAAACAGCAAACGGCATGCAGAAAATCATCAAGTATGTAAGAGACCTTCATACAAAACATCAATTCTAGAAGAGATATTTTTTTTAAATATTCAAAAACTCTCCTTATTTAAAACCTGGCAACATGTGAAAACTAATGCCAGACAAAGGACAAAACTGCAAGAAAAGTGGGGAAAAAAAGTACTATTTAAAGAGGAGGGGGAAAAAAACTATTTTTAAAGGAACAGCTTACTGGTCAGAAAGATGAGCTGTCTAGCTGGGAGAAACACATTCCAGACTAATTACTTGGAAGGCAACAATACAAAGATTTCAAGGTTTAGCAATGTAATCATGTAGTTGAGAGCAGGAATTTTTATTCACATTTCAAAACATACCTTCCAAGAATATAAGTGGTTGGGAATAACTGATCAAAAGATACACATGTAAACAAGAATGTGACAAAAGAGACATGTTCCAAAAAAACTTACATTATTTTCACTTCAACAAAGTTTACATTTTTTACTGGCAGTCAAGAAAAATCTACCTTAAGCGCTATTCCTAAATCTGAATGTTTAGCCTACTAGATCTTTGATATCACTACATCACTTTTACAGATATGTATAAATACCAGTTAAGAAAACCAACATTCCATCTGCATAAACATGAAAGGCAACAGTAAGAATGACAAGAGAAATAAACCTGGAAACCAAGGGTGGGAAAATAAAAGAAAACAATATGGACATCTGCTAGAATGTTAGGTGGATGTTGTGTGGTGCAGTGATATGGGGATGAGAAAGATAATGTGGGCAGAACACCACAAGAGTGCTGGGACATACACTCAAAAAAATGGGAGTGGGGGTGTGTCTAAAGCAGAAAGCTGTGGATCCTAAGAAAGGCCTAACCCAGTTGGGAAGCCAGGAAAATGGCTGCTTCCTTCCTCCTCCTTTGCTCCACTTCTACAGAGAGGAACATAGGGAGGGTTAACTACATTTATCATAGACAGAAGGTCTACATAGTGACTTCAATAAAACAAAAGTAAACAGACTTAAATGTATAGAAAGTAGCCAGCAGGTCATTACAGGATATTCATTCCTCACCATGAAGGCATAATATCCAGATAGCGTGACAAAACTTTAGCCAATTAAACGTGTACACACAGTGGTAAAGCAGAAACTGAAACAGAAAAGCCTACATATTTCTTCTGGAAAAGGATGTGTGGAAAAATATAAAAGTTGTATTAAAAGCTGGATGGGTCATGAGTAATGATGAACTAAATTCCTAACACATGACAATAGCTGAACTAAACACAGACAGGACAGGATCCAACACTAAATGGGGAAAAAAAACATAAGCAGAAGGGGGTAACATATACAAATAGAACAAGAGACAAGGAGACGGCCAATGTAGAGGTTTGGTCATTTTCAGCTTTAGTCATGCCTAGCAACAATTTGTAACATTCAAGGTAAATGTAAACTATGCCAGCCAACGCCGAGTTTTCCTGCACATCCCTCAAGTACTGGATTCTGCTATGTAGATTAAAAAAAAAAAACAAGAAACTAGTACATAAAAAGTTTATTTTCTGGTAGCAAAGTTTAACATTTCTAAGAAGAAAAATGTAACCTGTGGCCATGTAACTGAACAGTCAGTCGAAAGGGAGGTTCAGTTCAACATCAGCTGGACATCTGTAGTTTCATTGTGCAGTGCCTTGGTTGTCACGCTGTACAGTATAGAGGGCATGGACCATTCAAAGTGTGACATCAAGCCCCACATACTGTACATGTGCAAGAGGCAAACATGATCAGAGAGTGTGATATACACACACACCCACACAGTGGAGTCTGCACTGTCAATCTATTCACATGTGTACAAGCAGTAGTAGAAGTAGCAGACAGTGGAGGCTGTGCACATGGATAGACCTATACTCACCAGACAGAAGAGGTTGGAGTGGCAATCCTCCAGACTGGCCCCGTTCGGCACAAAGCATGAACTCATCCTCACAGCCAGAAAACACACGCCATTATCCCACCCCGATACAAGAAAAATAGATAGGAATCAGCTAGGACAATAACACACTTCAGCGTTCCTTTAAAAGAAAAATGTATAGTAACCCAGAAAATAAGATCCAGGATCTGTGCAGCTTTGGGATAGGAGCAGATGCCAATAGAACTGGTCTAACCAGTCATTAATTTGGTTGTAGGGTGCAATCCAACTGGAAGGAATTCTATCAGGAGTTAACGAGGCTTGGGCATAGGCTTGCAAGAGGGGTGGAAACACAGGCAGGTTCCCTTGGGTTTGTACAGCGTCCTGGTCTCACTAACTCGAGAGGGGGCACGAATCATACGAGGTATGCGGCGTCCTGGAGGTAAGCGAAGCGATTTTGTGCGCTGGATCAAAAAGCAGCTGGTCCTGGAGCGACAACACAGATGTAGCCAATGTGTCCAGGGGCTTCACTAGTGAAGGTATCCGGGTGGTGTCTCAGTCCTCCCTCCCCCGGCGCTGGTGGCCCGGCTAGGGGCGCAGTGCATGGCGGGAACCGCCCGGCCACCGGAGCGCAAAGAGGCCTCAGGGCCCGCCGGGGAGGGGGGCAATGGAACAAGTCCCCACAAAGCCAGTGAAGAGAAAGAAATCTGTAAGAGAGCAAGACTCCGACTGTTTATCCGCTTCTCCTCTCACAGGTTCGCCATTTTCCTCTCCCCCTCCTCCTCTGCCTCCCTCCTGCGTACACACAGCCTGTTACCGGCGCTGCTGCGGGGGTTCCAGCCTTGGACACCCCGGCCTGCCTCAAAGAAATCCCACCCGGCGAAAGGGCATAATAATAAATAAAAGAATTAAGGTCGAGTCAGGTTTTCCATTTGAATTCACAGATTCCTTTCTTTAATGGCGGCCGAGGTGCCTGCTCGGCCTCTTGTCTGTGGTTGGTCGGGGCGGGGTCATGTGACTATCAGCTAGAATTCCTAATTGGCTGATCCAAGCTGAGGACTGGGGACTAGGTGAGAAGGGGAGGAGCATGACGGTCATTTTGGGAATGGCCAGAAGGGGGCTCGGCTGAGCTGAATAAATAGTTCTCCTCTGCTGCGCCGCTGTTTGGTGAGATTGAGGTATAGCTAATTTACTCAACGCATCAGGCTTCTGGATTCTTTTTGTCACTTGACGATATAAACAGCTGATTTAGTAACACGTGCTGATATACAGCCTGTAGCCGCAAGTGAAGCTCTCTGCTTTTACTCTGAAGAAGCAATACTGTACAATGTGCAGGCGTTTAAGCAGCCTCGTATTGGGGGGTTGTTACATATTACTATTAAGTAGCGAAGCTCATCTGAAACCTTAGTTGTATTTATAAAGACAAGTGCAAAGCGCTAAAATGAACGCAAAATGGAGTGACTGTAGGTATTATTAGAAAAGGAACTTGCTTCCATACATGCTTCATTTGCAGCTCGTGGTGACAGAACACATGCATTAGTTGCACCATCATGGAACCCTGGCAGTACCATCAGAGCTCAGCTGTATGAGGAGTGCCAACCGTTTTTTTATGTGGGTGTCAGTGTCCCTCTTGGCCCTCATTCACATACACAAGTTATAAAGTGTCCACAGTGGAAAGAAGAAGCATGAGCAAGTACTTCCATTGTGAACAGGACCCACACTGCCGCCATTTGCATTGGATTCAACACAAGGTGCAAAAGCACTGGGGCTCATTTATCAACACTGGGCAAATTTGCCCATGGGCAGTTACCTATAGCAACCAATCAGTGATTAGCTTTTTGAAGCCAGCTGCAAGTAGAACAATGAATGCAGCAATGTGATTGGTTGCCATGAGTTACTGCCCATGGGCAGATTTGCCCAGTGTTGATAAATGACCCCCAATGAGTAAATTTTATACTCCTCACAGCTTCAGTGCTTACACGGTGAGGTTAATAAATGAGGCCGCTGACTGGTTGCTGTGTTAATTTAGCAATTATCTTAAAGTGACCATATAGGGCAGATTTAATCTGCCAATTCAGGCCCTTTAGACCAATTCAGAGTTCATCTGCCCATGTATAGAGACCTCCAATAGGTCCACCCAACTGAGATCTCACCAAAAATCATCCAGATATAGATCCAGATATAGTTTTAATTTTTCATTTATCAGACTGAGGACCACATCAGTTAGTTGACGCAGTCCTTACTCTGTCAGCTTGCATACCTGCTGTTGTTATCCAGTTGTTTGACCCTAGGGCCAATGGTCAGATTTTGCCTGTAATTGTCCACCTTAGGTCTTCATATTGAGGAAAGATCCGCTCATTTTGCCACCTTGCCAAACAAACAGATCTCATAGTGTGTAGGCTACCTTTCGCTAAGCAGCCGCTATTTGTGCACTACCATATGGTGTAGTCAGGGCAGCCATCAGAAACTTATAATTTATCAAGTTATATATATCTAAAAGGTCTAAGATGGAGACCGAAACGTTGACCTGACCATGTTTTAAATATGTATTAAATAAAAGTAAGTTTTAATTTTTTAAGAAATCCCGGGGTGCATCCACTTATTTACATTTTTTGTATGAAAGCACGTTTGGATAGCACCTGGGTCGGAACAAGTATTTTCTTAATGGGGTGCTGAGATCAATTTCGAGATTATATATATATATATATAGCCGCCATGAATACAAGCTCACAGTACTAGGATTTACTGAAATATAATTATAAGGAAACAGACAGTTTGCACTCTCTACACTAGTGATACACTCCTCCCCACGCCGATAATGAAAAGTTAAACACTGCATCACTACAGCTGCTAACATTACATATTAAAAAAAACAGACATTGTGATGTATTTGTTGCCTTGCTAATATTTATCACTGCAGTCATCCAGTATAAGGCAGGAGGGTGAATAGTCTTTGGGGAGATGCGGAACTGAACATATTGTAAGGCATGATAGTGAGAATGGCACTCTAATAATAGAATGGACCATTACATATTGGTTTGCTCAAATTGTGGATTAGTTGTCTTAAACATAAATGTAATTAGTAACGAAATAATGAGCGTCTTGTTAAATATTCTATATTAAATATATTATATTATCCTTAACGCTCAACATTGGCAATGTTGACAACAGTCAAGGAGTTCACTCAAGGCAATATATCTACAACAAAGTAGTAATGTAATGTGCAGGTTGACCCGGGACCCGCAGACTGGATGGGTGGGTTTGGGTTGAAATTTGGGTGTCCATAGTGTGAGTGGGTCACACTGGCCCACTACAATACTGTAGTAGCTGTGTTTTCTGAGATATGACTTTTTGTGACTCAAACCACTGATCTAAGGGTGCAGGTCCTACAATAGTAACATTTTGTGGGTTAGGGTCGGTGCAGGTTATGGTTTTGCGGTTTAGTGTCGGGTGTGGGATGGGTTTTCCTGACCCTCACATTACTAGCCCAATGCTCTTATTAACGCTAAGGTAGTACAACTGTCCCCAAAGATCCATATCCACAAAACAGTATTAAACAGTATCTTTTGGACACAAGCACAATTATTCTCTTAGGCACAGAAGTACTGAAAATATAAAAACTAGAAGCAAAAGACTAACAACTTGTACCCAAGAGCAATTGCTAATGAATTCAGAAGCAGGAAAACAACAGACTCCATTGCATAGCATCATCTGACCTATTTAAGTCAGTTTTTCTGATTATTAGTCTCTTACATTTTGAGTAATAAACCTATATTGTTTCTACTCTGGTCACCATACTGGCCATTAGGGAATTTCACAAGTTGATCAGTCCCTCCTATGAGAAATATCCTAATATTCCAAAAATTGCTGTTCTGCCTAAATGAAGTTCTAGATTTCCCCTACACAGTTACTACTGCCCCACCCTTCCCCAGCTGCATATTTACAGAAGACTGTGGGACCTGAAGATCCCAAGCAACACTACTAAGAAGATGAAATACTATAGCTTTTCATAAGCTCCCTAAAGCCAGTTGCTGAATATAAACATGTTAATTATGAACATTGACCAAAATACATGTTTTTGTGTGGAAAAGTGCACATTTCTATTTTTGCTTGTTTTGATCTCTAACATGGTTGTTCATACTGTTCTAAGGGTTATCAGAAATTAACTTTGTATAACAAACAGATGTTTTATAATGATGGTTAATAACAGGTTAATTTACATATCACATGGCAGTGCAAACCACCATGTTTTACACATTTTGTACCCTCTCCTGTGCTCACACTCATAGGTGTAGGTCTATGATCTCTCTGATGAATACAAGGATTTCTTTGTTTAGGGTTCTGTATTCGTCATGGTGGGCTGGGGGCAGGGTCATAATGTCCTTGGGTGGATTTCATTTTAAAGACTCGTGTATCTTCTGCATAATCCACTGAATCTGTTTGCACCGCTTCTGCTTCAACACTTCTGATAGCGGAAAAGAGAGATGGCTACTGCCTGCGGTACAGCTGAAATCAGCCAGCATAATTCAGCTATATGATTTCGCCCCCTGTGTAGCCTTAACTTGCATGTAATATTGAGACGCACACAAGGCAGGAGCAGTCAGCAACGGGGCCATATGGAAGGAGGTAAGGACAGGGCTATTGTGCATAGTGCTGCATTCTGCTCTTAAAGCCAGACTTTCAATCTGGTGCAAAGCATAGAATGGAACACTGCCCCTGCCACAAGTCCAGCCTGAATGCCTTCCTCAAGACAGGTGTTACATGGGCTAGAAACACTGTTGCTCAACTGCACTTTAAACTTTTGGAATAGGCTACAGATCACACAGCATACATATATTTGCAGATCTGTAGTCTAGCAACATCGTAATTGTATATTAAGAGCAATTTCTAAAAAAAACACACTTGCAACATAATACAAACTCTTATGTGTCAAAGTATTTGTGATGCACAAAACGTCATACAAATACATGCAGCACACATTATGTCATCACAATAATCTATGATATTCCAGGTACATTCTCTAAATATATACCAATAGCTATAAGAGGTGCTGAGGACATCACACTTTGCTTCTTGTATTCTGCAATACCAAATCAATAAAGCATGACGAGTGCTAAATATATACCTGATACTTGTCAGAATATACTACTGTATCTATGTACAGTACCTACATATTCAAAGATTGACCATAGTATGATGTGATGTGATACATTTGATGTAATAAAAAAATATGATAAATGTTCAAACAAGCAAATCACACAAAATGCACAAAAACATACAGTTACAGTATACTTGTCCAAACTATTAAAGTGTTGATCTGTTGTTACATGCTGATAGTTGAGTTACACTGTATTTTAGAAATACAAAAAAACATTAAATATCAATTATTAAACACTTTATTCTAAATATGTAGGCACATTATTATTGTTGTACAGCAAAGTACAGCTGTAGACATTTCACTTCACAATAAGATCTTCTTTCAATTCTTAGCCACACCAATTCTGAAATTGAAAGCACTATATGATTTTAGGTGCAGGCTGGTTCTGCAAGGCATTCCACACAGGGAAGTCCCTGCTGTTTCCCTTGTCCCAATAACCCCAAGCAAGCTAATGTAACCACCCTATGTGCTGAAAGAATGAGCACCAATAACCCCATTACCCTAGGCAGATAGTAATAGCATTACTGTCATTATCATTTTTTCTTAGTTCTCAATTTTTTAAGGCTCATCTCCATGTCATGTTTTACTCTGACTTTCCAACCATTGCTTGGTTGCTACAGTAACTCAAATAATGTTTTCTAAAATTGTTACGGAAGTATAAAAATGTCAAATATATGTCTTCAAAGAATTGCAGAAATTAAGACCTCTGATGATACATGTCCTCCATTATGTTAATTCTGTATTATATACCACAGTGAGGAAACAGTTCTGCACTAAGCAGCAGTGTGTAGTAATTCATAAGAATGAACACAAAAGTCAGTCCATGAAAGCTGCTGAAACAATCCCCTTTATTAGAATTACAAAGACTCCACAATCTGTGTAGAAAATAACAATGAAGGACTGAAACATATGTTTGTGTATTATTAGCATCATAAAACACTGGCACCTTGTCCTAACCTGCCAGGCAACCGTGATTCCTGTTTAACATACAGTAATGTGTGGTAACCCTAACAGCTGATTTTAATTAGATCTTTCAAGTTCAATTCTTAAACCATCCCAAACAAATGTTGTGGTTTCTCTCTATAACATTAACTGGTCCATTTCAGTGGTTCACCAAAACAACCGTGTGCATAAAACTCTGAATATATGTTGGGGGGATGGAGAGAAGATTTTGGCACCAGTGTTCAAATTAAGAATTTTGTTTACAAAAATACTACACACCATGTAGTAAGTTAGGTTGAAAAAAGAGGAGCCTATGATTAAGTATCTGAGAGATATGAAACGCGTAAGGTGGTAAAGGTGTATCCTTGAGTTGTACAATAAACTACTTTATGTTTTGACAAGCCTGCCTGGAAGACTGGTCTCTGCTAGTGCCTGCCCTTTTCCTTTATGCGGTGGTCCACTCCCTAAGATGATGGTTCAGGGCGGTGCACCTGGACCTCCCTTCACAACTGGTGAGTTCTACAAGCACCTAAGACTTTCTTACTGGCTACTTTCATAAAATAGCGTGTGATTTATAGCTAATAGGCTGAAAAAAAGACACACGTTCATCAAGTTCAACCTTTAAGCCTATATATAATCTGCCTGAGTGCTAAGGTATCCAGAGGTAGAAAAAACAACCCTTCTGAAGTCTCTCCATATTGCCTGAGGGGGGGCCAATTGTTTATTTTTTCTAGGCAATAAAGGGAACACAATGGTAAGAGGAGCATCACTGCTGTTTCTCAGCTACTCATAAACATCTCTGATAATCAGGGGTATTTGGGAAGCTATTTCCCTATACCAGTAGCTCCCAAACTATAAGGCTGACTTCTCTGGAGTCAAAGAGCAGTGACTGGAGGCACAAGTCTCAAGACCAGTTTGGTAAGACTTGGGGCGAATGCCTATTTGCTTTGCTATACAGCTCTAGAAGTTCAGTCTGCAAGTTGACTTGTTTTGGGGTGTCCAGGAGTGCTCAAGAAAGCAAATACATACTCTTGAAAGCCATCCTGTAGATAAATAGAGGGAGAAATTGTAGAATGTCCTAGCTATACTAAACTACAGCTCAATGGAAAGATTTTGAATATATAGAAAACATTCCTCTATTTTAGCTGGACCCAAATGAAAGTAATGAAATCAACCCAAGAAATGATCACATGGAAGGAAGAGAGTGCATAGAAAATGACATCCTTACCTCACACCATTCAATATAGCGATGTTTTGGGCACAATTCCCATCTCCTCAGACTAATCTATTATCATTAAACTTCTGCCCAAAACACAATTGATTTTCAGTAACGTTTTGGTTTTTGAACACAAGATGTATTGCAAAAAAACACTTTTATATATGCTTTATCTTATAATGGAATTGTACTTTAAACATATTGATCATACCTGTGGAGAACATGTCACACACTGCTGCTTTAAACAAGCAGAAGCTCCAGAAGTCATATAGGGAGATGTGGCACTTCAGTGCTCTTTATGCAAATGCAAGTGAAGAGGATGTGCTGGCAGTCACCCAGAAAGAGACTAAAGTTTATATAAACAGTAGGGATTGTAATCAAGGCAACATCTTTACACTAGGTGTTCCTAATTGCATCTAAACAGGTACCTGAACTAATCAGAGTGCTTATGTTTGTTATTACCATTTAAATTGGCTCTGTAAGTGTAAAATGTTACTAACTTCTGTGTAATTTGACCTCAGTAAGAAGCTGCTCTGGAGGAGCCAAGTACGAAAAAAGAAAACAAGAGACTGATTTCATGATCAGCCTCTTGTGTGCCAAAAGCCTTCAGAACCAAAATAGGTTTTCTACATACAGCTCTGCTTTTCCTAGAATGAAAGCTTATCAATATACTGAGTCTTTTTTATCATTACTCGGCAGATACCTAGATACCTAGTGTTATGTTTCAGTAGCCGCGGATGAGTAGTGTATAACAGTGCTTTATTAGCAGGCTCTCATGCAGCCATTACACAACAGTAATCAACTCTAACACCACAAGCTGTATTGAAAGTATGCGCAATATAAGTCTTGATCATAGTGACATCTACAGGCCATTTGTATAAACACCACACCTAAATCATTGCTTAGCTTTTTGGGCCAGCTGCAGGTAGAAAAAAAAATGAAAAAATATTGGTTGCCATGGGTTACTGCCCAGGTGCAAACCTGCCCAGTATTGATGAATGAGCCCCAGTATGTCTGAAATTGCTGTTGTTTGGGTTGATTCTAATGCTTATGCTGCTTGGTTAGATTTAAAAACTTGTTTTTTACCCATGTGGGTTATAAAGTGCCCTGTGGACCACTGCCCTAAGGATTTTAATTTAATTTTCTGATAAGTGTATAATTTGCCAGATTTTTATCCTTGCATCTCCATGTCACAAAGCACTTTGCTCTACCCCCACCCCATCTCACAAAAGACTTATCCAGTTTTAAAAAGGCAAGCACCTGCAACAATCATACCTCTGTAGGCTTACATAGGGGCAGATTTACTAAAGGGCGAAGTGGCCATCACTAGTGAAAATTCGCCAGAAATCCCATCCGCAGGGACAACATCAAAGTGCAGAGTGCAAAGATTCTAGACCACAGTCTACCAAATGATATTTTCAGTAACTGGGATGAAGCTTTGTAAATCACTAGAACATGCCCTGATTGGGAACAGAATCCTAAAGAGAAATAAAAATACAAGGATTCACATTATTATACCATACAACTTCTCTGTAAGCTTGCACCTTTGCAATGAGACTGAACAAATAAAAGACATTTATATGTAAGGGTAATGTTTCCAAAATCTAATTTTTTAAACTCAGATGAATGGAATTGACCAGAAAACTCAATTTGAATTTGAGTTTTTTGCAGGGAGGCTGCAAACAACTCAAAATTGATGCCTGGACCTCTTCCATTGACTTAAACAGCAATTCAGCGAATAGTAGAGTTCTTAAAGCGCCCGAGTATGATAAATCTCGAAATTCAAATTCGAATTTTTTTAAAAACTTGAATCAAATTTGAATAACTCCCTAGTCAAAGTTGACAGTTTTCACCATAACAAAACTCAAAAATTCAAATTTCGTATTAGAATTTTTAATTCGACCCTTGATAAATCTGCCCCTAGTGTCAGAGCACAACCATTTGAGTAGGTGAAATCCTCTTCTGAGGCATAGATTGCATTAACCAGGGCCGGGCCAAGGTATATCGGTCACCCTAGGCAAGGGCTTCAATCAGTGCCCCCCCAACCCGTTAAGCCTTACCATTTCCCACCTTACCATTACGGTTAGGTTTTTCAGTGGGATAATTTTATCACATTGCCACACCGTACCTGTACCAGCAAGTCCAGCAGTCATCATACTGCCCCCCTGTACCTGCAGCCATACTACCCCCTGTACCTGTGCCAACGGCCATACTACCCCCTGTACCTGTGCTAGCAGCCATATTACCCCCTATACCTGTGCTAGCAGCCATACTACACCCTGTACCTACAGTATGCCAGCAGCCATACTACCCCCTGTACCTGTGCCAGCAGCCATACTTCCCCCTGTATTTGTCCCAGCAGCCATACAACACCCTGTACCTGTGCCAGCAGCCATACTACCCCCTGTACCTGTGCCAGCAGCCATACTGCCCCTGTACCTGCATCCATACTACCCCCTCTACCTGTGCCAGCAGCCATACTACACCCTGTACCTGTGCCAGCAGCCATACTACCCCCTGTACTTGTGCCAGCAGCCATACTACCCCCTATACCTGTGCCAACAGCCATACTTTCCCCTGTACCTGTGCCAGCAGCCATACTGCCCATGTACCAGCATCCATACTACCCCCTGTACCTATGCCAGCAGCCATACTACACCCTGTACCTGTGCCAGCAGCCATACTACCCCCTGTACCTGTGCCAGCAGCCATACTAAACCCTGTACCTGTGCCAGCAGCTAAACTACACCCTGTACCTGTGCCAGCAGCCATACTACACCCTATACCTGTGCCAGCAGCCATACTTCCCCCTGTACCTGTGCCAGCAGCCATACTACCCCCTGTACCTATGCCAGCAGCCATACTGCCCCCTGTACCTGTGCCAGCAGCCATACTACCCCCTGTACCTGTGCCAGCAGCCATACTGCCCCTGTACCTGTGCCAGCAAGCCCAGCAGCCATAATATTGGCAATCTTTACCTTATCAAAAATCAGACCATCTTGCCCCAAGTATCAATGTACCTGTGCCAGCAGGAAGTGTCAGAGTACAAGCCAGGTGGGTTTCTCTTTAGTTCTTCAGTGCGAGCAGCTAGCCACACCAACGCGCCAGCTCTCTGCAGCAGCTCTCTCTAGTTCTGGCCCTGGCATTAACCATTATTTATTCTTAAGGATTCCTGACTTACATTTGAGAAAAGGAACAAAACACAAGGGAGGGTTTGAATGTTTCAGTTCTAGATTAATTAAGGCAAACCATTTCACCTTTGCCTTTATTAAAATATTAAATGACATACTGTATGTACATTTTGAGAATGTACTAAATTGCAACCATTCATTTCACCCTCATTGTACCTAACCTCAGAAATGTATGCATTTAAAATGGCTTGTGGCGGTGAGCATTATCTGTCAAAGTGGAGATCATTTATGCGCAAAACTCAATATCCAGAAAGCACAGAATTGCAAAAAATATCTTACCTGGAATATTCCAGGTCCCAAGCATTCTGAATAATAACACAAATAAGAACCTTTTCTCTAACTTCTCCTTTGTTATCCCTGCAATGTTTGATAAACAGGGCAAATATCTGGTTATTTTAACTATAGAAGGACAAGTTGTAAGTAACACTATGGGGTTGTTATACAACAACCCCCGACACACTCTGCCTGTGTGTGCCATGCTCTGCCTGTGTGTGCCCTGCTCTGCATGTGTGCCCTCCTCTGCCTGTGTGTGCCCTGCTCTGCCTGTGTGTGCCATGCTCTGCCTGTGTGTGCCCTGCTCTGCCTGTGTTTGCCCTGCTCTGCTTGTGTGCGCCATGCTCTTCCTGTGTGTGCCCTGCTCTGCCTGTGTGTGACATACTCTGACTGTGTGTAACATGCTCTGCCTGTGTGCCATGCTCTGCCTGTGTGCCCTGCTCTGCCTGTGTGTGACATAGTCTGCCCGTGTGTGCCCTGCTCTGCCTGTATGTGCCATGCTCTGCCTGTTTGTGCCATGCTCTGCCTGTGTGCACTGCTCTGCCTGTGTGCCCTGCTCTGCCCGTGTGTGCCCTGCTCTGCCTGTGTGTGCCCTGCTCTGCCTGTTTGTGACATACTCTGCCTGTGTGTGACATACTCTGCCTGTTTGTGCCATGCTCTGCCTGTTTGTGCCATGCTCTGCCTGTGTGCCATCCTTTGCCTGTTTGTGCCATGCTCTGTCTGTGTGTGCCCTACTCTGTCTGCGTGTGCCCTGCTCTGCCTGTTTGTGACATACTCTGCCTGTGTGTGACATACTCTGCCTGTTTGTGCCATGCTCTGCCTGTTTGTGCCATGCTCTGCCTGTGTGCCATGCTTTGCCTGTTTGTGCCATGCTCTGTCTGTGTGTGCCCTGTTCTGCCTGTGTGTGCCCTACTCTGCTTGTGTGTGTGACATACTCTGCCTGTGTGTGACATATTCTGCCTGTGTGTGCCCTGCTCTGCCTTTGTGTGCCCTGCTCTGCCTTTGTGTGCATGGTCTGCCTGTTTGTGCCATGCTATGCCTGTGTGTGCCCTGCTCTGCCTGTGTGTGCCCTACTCTGCCTGTGTGTGTGTGCCCTACTCTGCTTGTGGAACATAAGCCTGGTATTTGTTCTGGGATTTGGAACTGCACACTCCATGAATGATTATAGTATTCACACAGTGGTATTTGTAAAGGAATTTTTATATATAATATGTTGTCCATGTATACAAAAACATTTTTTCTCTACAAATAGGGTAAGTCAAGCACACAACATTTATTTTGCAATATTTTGTAATTACATACCAACAAATTGTAACACGAAAGTCAAGCACTACATGAGACACCCTTGTCAGAGAGTGAGATTACCCTGGCGTAAGAGCCTTTATCAAGGGGAATTCTGGCGTATTACTACTGTATTTGCTAGCAGCAAAAATACCTTATTGAACTAAATGCCAACCTCTCCAGTTTAGCACGCACAGTTGACTTCTGGGTATTTATGCTGCTAGCAAACAATGATATTGTGGTAACATGGGTGTGGTTTAAAGTGGGTGTGTTTTACAAAAAGGGAGTGGTCAACACTACTTTCCATTATTGGCCCTCCACTATGTAGGCCATAAAAATTTCGTCCCTCTGTACCACAGAAGTTGGATAGCACTGATCTAGAGCATTCACTGTCCTCATCATCATTTCATAAGCGCAAAATTGTTAAATATTTTGACCAAAAACATTTTGCCCTCATTACAGAGTACTACTATAATGGGCATACTGTATGTGCATCTATCAATCAGTGGAACACTCATCATGGTGTTTGTCATGCACTTGCTACTCTTAAAATGTTTCTTACTGTTCAGTATACTTGGAACTTGGCCCCCTTGTGGTCTTTGTAGATGATAAAACCCTTATCCTATTAATTAGATACAGTATGTATATTTTCCCATAGAAGCTAGACAGAAGAGATTGATTGCTGTTATTGAGAGGGGGATGGAGGCCATGAGGAATAGTTTGCTTTTCAGCACCCTGGACAGTGGACTATTCTTTAGCAAAACTGCTTTCTATTCTCACAAAAAATAATAAGTCTGAAAATCAAGCCAGTTGACTTATGTGCAAAATGTAGCATCTGAATTAAGCCTTAGCAATTTCTCATCAGAATCAGCTGACCTTTGTTTTTGAAATTGAAAAAATGCAAGGCCACTGAATGTGCATTAATTGTTATATTTTGTGTGAGTTAGCAGTTCTGCTCAAAGTGCTTCCATTAATTTTAACTTAGCCTAGGTGTGCTCCCACAGCTGCCTAAACCTTTATAGTATAAGACAAAGGTAGCATATTGATAAACATCCTTTCCTTAATAATGCACAAAGGAGGCATTAGAACCATGCAGTTCATCAACTGTAAAGTCACCAATCCGGGGGTTATACAAGTGAGCACCACAGATCCACTTCCGTCTTCTTCTTTCTTCAAATTTCCTGGGGCAAACACATGCACAGTTTAACAAAATAGCCGACTTTTTAGTTTGGCTTTGCTTTCTACTGCACATGTGCAGCTGCGCCAAGAAGGAGGAAGACGGAAGAAGATCGATCCGTATAACCCCGGGTCTGTGCAGTTTTCTGGTAAGTCAATACAATCACTTGAATTAGACTATTCGCCACCTAAAACCTGCCGAATTGCTATTTAAGTCAATGGGATCAATTTGATGCTGTTTGCAGCCTTCCTGACATTTGAGTTTTTTATGAGAAAAGACTCTAATCAAGTTTTTTAAATGTAATTCGAATTTGATACGAGTTTTCAGGTCAATTTAATTCTTCAGAGTTGGAAGAATTAAATTTTTTAAATAAATTTTGATTGGTCGAATTCGAATTTATGGGAGTTTAGGGGAGTTTTTAAGAACTCACATCAATTTGAAATTCGACCTTTGATAAATGTGCCTCTAAATTGAGGGTTTTTTTTAATGAAACTATATGTAAATAGATACAGATATTGAGACTGTGAAAACAACAAAGGACCTATTTAACAAATCAGGGTTACGGTTCTGCACTTGGGCACTTTGGTCTTCTGAAGAGAGAAGCATTTTTCATGAAGTTTTGGAAAAACAGATCTCTGGTTTGTCTTCCAGCTACTGCCGCAGAACATTAACAGATGGCTTATAGAGGCCCATATCCAGCATTCAGCAGGGCTATCTCCTGCAAGCAATTCAAAACACAATAAAAAATGGCACACAGTTAAAGGTTACTTTAAAGGGGAAACAAACAACAAACTGTTTTTAAATAGAGGGACATATTCTAAATTAGTTTCCAAATGGGTTTCTTCCATTTTTATTGTTTATGTGTCTTGAATTATTTTTCTTCCTATTTGCCCTTATCTCTGACTTGCAACTTCAAATCCTTTCCTGCTAAAGGTTTGGCTCAGGCACACCAAACAATTACAATAATTTATAGCTGGTCATCTTTACCTTTATAAGATCCAGATCAAAATATAGATACATGGGACTATGACAAATGTTTTCAATAGTACCTGGAACTAGTTCATATTCTCAACTATAGCTACCCTCAAAGCACATATCTAAAAAGTGTAGAATCATAGGATTATAATTGGTAAATAGTCACACTCAATCAGTGAGTAATATGAGGGGCCCCTCCCATAAAGCAGTTATCTATATTTTTATAGGTTAGGGATTTGAATGTGTGCTGGCAGAATCTGGAATAAACATTTTCTTTATATTGATTTTCTTTAGTATTATTTATAATGATTTAATTTGAGTTGCTGACTTAAGGTTGAGTCCTTCAAACAAACATTGATTGTATAATTTTGAATATTATTACTTTATATTGAGTCTGCATGCCTATATTGGTTTGGCACACATGAAGTGCTTTTTGATTGTTTTAATCATCAGCAGGATTTTTTTAAGAGAACATTAGAAAAAAGATACGTTCTCACAATGCATGTATCTATAAGAGCCAAAGGTTACTTTAAAAGAGGCAGTTTAACTTTTACTTTTGCAGGAGAGTATGATGCTCACTTCATTAGTGAGAAAAATTGCTGGCCCACAACCCCCTAACTGTCTGGACCCTCCAAATATTTGTGGGAGTCCAGACAACTAGACAATGGGCAAGCATGCGGTGACTAGATTCTGCTAGTTCCTGTAGCCAGACTGCCAGTTACTGTAACATAAAGGAATATGTGGAACAGAATATGGAGAATAATATCTAGTCCATTGTGACATAGGTGCAACTTAATGAATCCCTCCTTTATCACCTCCAGCAATCATAATTTATGTAACTTGATCCATAAAAAGGAAAACAAAAATGTATTAACTTTATTCCATATAGAGCGATAGAGAGGTATAGAGACATGGGTCAAATTCACTAAGATTCGTAGTTGCCCCAGCGTCCACTTCGCCGCACTTCGCCGCACTTCACCGCACTTTGCCGCACTTCGCCGCACTTCGCCAGGCGTATTTTCGCCAGCGCTACGCAAATTCACTAAAATCCGAAGTTGCGCTCAGGGGAAGCGTAAGGTTGCGAAGTTGCACTAACGTTAATTCGCCAAGCAAAGCGAAGTTACACTAGCGATGCTTAATTTGCATACGGCACCAAATTGAAGTTACAATGGAGGTATATGTAGCATCACTACACAAGCCTGGGAAACCTTCAAAACAGCAAAGAAAATTTTTATTTTTCCCTACACATGTGCCCACTGTATAGTTAAGGTGCCATGAGTTAGGAAATGTAGGGGGGAAGGAAGTTAGCCCCAAAAGAATTTTCGATTTTTTCAGCCTATCACCCATAAAAAAAGAAAAAACACCAGCATTTTTTGGGGACTTAGAAATTTTTTTAACTTTTTTTGAAGCAATCCCTATCTACTCTATTGCACTTCGCCTGGTCTGAGGTGGCGAAGGAAGTCTGGCGTAAAAGGTAGCGTTCCGAAAAATGCGCGCGTCAGTGAATTTGGGAAGTTACGTCCGTTGCGCAAATTCGCCAGGCGTAAGGGTGCGAAGTAACACTGGCGAATTTACGCCAGTGTCCTTTAATGAATCAGCGAATTAACGAAAATGCGCTACGTTAGCGAATTAACGCTAGCATTAGGTGCTTCGTCCTTTAGTGAATTTGCCCCATTGCTTTGCTGCTCCTTTAATTGAAGCTGGTATTTGCTGTATTTGTATTTTGATGGTTCAGTTGTTCTGGCTACAAGATAGGTTAGCACTCATTGATTGGTTTAAGACCACTTTAAAGTAGAGTTACCTACTGAAAACAGAAAATTAATACATGCCAGCCCCCCCCCCAATACTGTTATGAGAAAAGTGACATACATATGGCAGAGCACTACACCAACCAGCATTTCGGGAAACTAGTGCTATGCCTTCATGACAGAAGTGCAAACATTTTTAGACATTATACTGTGCTACAGCAAGATGAATTTCAAAGTTTCTGCTTGCATTATTACATTAAAAAACATTGCTTCCCTGTAAAAAGGTACTTCATTTTGTTTTTACCATTTCAGATATTGCATTAGCATTCCCCTACCTAAAGCGACAACTGTGCAGATAGTTCCGATGATGGAAACAGAAAGCATATTGTGAATATTTCATTTCTCAAATTTCCATTCTTACAATAAGACCATAAAATGTATCTGCCATTGCTTCTTCGTAAAATTGTTGATGCTGCTGATATTCTTGGCTATTCCACTGCAGCTTCTGCTTCTTGTTATCAAAGCTTTTCAAAGCCAGCATAGACATGTCTTTCCCTTTCTTGCTAGTCTAGGTGGCCAAGAATTTCTTAACATTTCCAGCAGTCAGGAAGTCGTTCACAATCTGGCACAGGGAAATAAACCCACCAGTTTGTTAGCAGCAAGAGGCAAATTCAAACTTTAGTGTGATTTAGAACATGGAAGCAAAAAACGAAGCAACCGAGCTTTCAATAAATGCATGTAAACATAAGTTGTTGAGTACGTTCAACGGTTCAACGTTGATAAATGCAAGGTTATGCACTTTGGCAAAAATAATATAAATGCAAGTTATACACTAAATGGCAGTGTGTTGGGAGTTTCCTTAAATGAAAAGGATCTAGGGGTCTTTGTAGATAACACGTTGTCTAATTCTGGGCAGTGTCATTCTGTGGCTACTAAAGCAAATAAAGTTCTGTCTTGCATAAAAAAGGGCATTAACTCAAGGGATGAAAACATAATTATGCCTCTTTATAGGTCCTTGGTGAGGCCTCATCTGGAGTATGCAGTTCAGTTTTGGACTCCAGTCCTTAAGAGGGATATAAATGAGCTGGAGAGAGTGCAGAGACGTGCAACTAAATTGGTTAGAGGGACGGAAGACTTAAATTATGAGGGTAGACTGTCAAGGTTGGGGTTGTTTTCTCTGGAAAAAAGGCGCTTGCGAGGGGACATGATTACACTTTACAAGTACATTAGAGGACATTATAGACAAATGGCAGGGGACCTTTTTACCCATAAAGTGGATCACCGTACCAGAGGCCACCCCTTTAGACTAGAAGAAAAGAACTTTCATTTGAAGCAACGTAGGGGGTTCTTCACAGTCAGGACAGTGAAGTTGTGGAATGCACTGCCGGGTGATGTTGTGATGGCTGATTCAGTTAATGCCTTTAAGAATGACTTGGATGATTTTTTGGACAGACATAATATCCAAGGCTATTGTGATACTAAACTCTATAGTTAGTATAGGTATGGGTATAAAGAATTTTAATTAAAAGTAGGGAGGGGTGTGTGTATGGATGATGGGTTTTCATTTGGAGGGGTTGAACTTGATGGACTTTGTCTTTTTTCAACCCAATTTAACTATGTAACTAAGTATCCTTACAATAAATGTCTAATTGATAACATGGTTCCCCTTCACTAAAACAAGTAATGCCCTTTTTCACTTTATTATAGAATTATTTATTCAGTGTCATTAGTTCATTCTGCTGACCTGCTATCTACTTGTTTATAAAGGACACCTTATTTAAAAAAGGTATTTCTATGACTGGCAGGATAAAACAAACACAAAAGAGTGCTGAATGATGTGATGAAGTCAGACTGGTTGTATTGTTCATTTAGAAAGCCTCGGAAAACTAATATTAACACTGCGGTGCCATTCATAACAGAGAAATGCTTACATGAGAATGTAAATATACATTTTCAGCCTCAGGCAGGCAAAATCAAAGAGTTGAACTGCTCCCACCCAATCACAACCTACATATATATAAATTATATACGACTATATAAACTATATCACCTCACCCCCACTGTTCTTTAAGCTACACCATTTTAAAAAAACATAGAAATACCCAACACTTAAAAAACACATATACAGATTATAGCAGTGTATGATAACCAAATTTGTAACAACCATATCACTCTCTCATGAAAACACTAAGAACAAGATACTTAGTAACATGTTTATCTCAGTTGCCACTACCTAACTCCATAGCAACCGTTATTCACTATGTGGCCTATGTTACAAAACGTATCAAAAGTTTGAGTTAGGTTGGAAAGTCTGGAGCGCTATTAAACTTATTAAACTTATACTCAGTTAAATTCAAAGCTATTGGGGCCCTAGAGTGGAGCCGCTACACCGACAGGGTGAAAAAACCTCCTATTTCCTTACCCCTCTCTCCTTGAGCTAGGCTGCTTCACCTAGTGCCAATTAACATTAACCAGTGAAGTATGGAACCATATGTTACTCAGGTGAATCTATTCTCAATGGGACATAACCGCCACATATGAAAGTGCAAAAAATGATTTCACCCTTAGTTTGTGTCTGTAATGAAAACTTATCAAATCAGTTTATTCATCTTATTTGATGCGATAATTGTGTCTCATGAGTTCCCCATACTATTACTTGTGAGATATAACAGTGCACAAATACCACCATTAAATGATTTAATCCGACTATTTGAGATATACATCAACTTTTTCTTTATCTTCATATAATCCCGTCTGGTGCATTCACAAATATGCCCAAAAAACAAAAATAAAAAATAAGAAATAAAAATGCAAAAGTCACCACATATTAGTCTTTTTGCAAAAGACCTATGGGGTGCTGGATTCTTCTTGAAGGTTTACATTGAACTACAACAAAGACTGCTGAGGACTTTGGAGTGTGCCAAATATTTAGATATAAATACTTTTTGAACAAAACGTGCAAATATTTATTCAGTGATTGCCTTAATGTATATATTCTTTTGTAAATTATATAGGAGTAATATAAGGCAACCATAACCAAGATCACCACAGGATGAGTACTTTTATACAGGTCACTGAACTCAAAGATGCCTTCTAATAGCCTAATATGTTAAAATAAGGAGTACATTAATTCCATATAACGAAACATTTAATATGATACCCTAAAAATCACAAAGCATGGATATTATAACTGATTACATCATTAAGCACTGATAACAATATATTTAAAGATTGTTCTAGGCTCTTTTGTATTATATAAGGGGATTTTAGAGTTACCGGATCATTTTTCTTGTACACCTAAACTGTCATTGCACACTTCAATTTTTTATTCTTCTGAGGCAGGACGAAAAAAAGAGGAAAGCTCTGGACTCCTCCTTTTTTTTGCCAGATTGTCATCAAGCAGAATCAGGTGGTGACAGTCAGAAGAGAAAGATAGATCACACCCCATTATAGAGACATGTTTTAAAAAAATTTCCTTCTACTCATCCAACAAACCAAACTCCTATTTCATAAATGGACAGATTACCCGCTCTGATGGTTCGGACGCATAGTGGTGCTCAAGATGAGCATTTTACCCAAATTGTCATACTTGTCAAAATTGTTTACTTGTTTGAAACCCTCCTGGTTTTGGTTTCCTTTAAAACATTATCAAATGTTAGCAGGCAAAACATAAGAGGGCCTTGGAGCCCCATCTATACATAATTATCATGATGCAGCCCATCTATGGTGGATGACAGCCTGGTCCCAATTTGATGCCCTCCCAATATGGGCAAAAATAGAGAACTCCTTTATAACCCCAGTTCATATGGGAGCTCTCCTATGGAATCCGAGCACACACCTAACTCCCCCTAAAACTATACTGGAATCTACCAAATCTATTCTTACAATCTGGTGCAGAGTGAAAGATAAACTGAATTTAAATTCACCTTTTTCCCTGATGATCCCACTTCTCAAGAACCCCAGGTTTAAACCAGGGATGCAGGCTTCCTTTTAGTGAGGTGTGAAGGGCCTGTTTAATATATACTTGATGATATGCTTACCAATAATGCTTCCCAGATACTCCAATTCAGAGACCTACAAGCCAAAGCTCCTGAAATTCCTATAACATTTTATGAGTATCTAAAAATGAGACATTTCATACTACCTTTTATCACACCTACTGTATAAGTGGAGCAGCTCTCTCTCCCTTTGATAACATAATGAGGGGCGGCTAGCAACAAAAAGCTATCTTATCAAATATTTATATGATCTTATTATCCTTACCTACCGAAAACTACCAAAGCACAAATATATTCTGTACTGGGAACAAGAACTGGAGGGTCATTTAAAATTAGAGGACTGGGAAGCCATGTGGCAGAATGCCAAAACAGGGGTAACATGTAAAACAGAAAGAGAATATATATAAGGTTATGATGCATTGGTACATGACACCCAAAAAGCTGAAAATATACCCAACTGTTCCAGACCAATGCTGGAGAAGATGTTCCAATCCAGGGTCACTGTACCATCTGCTATGGACCTGCCCAATGATTACTGCGTACTGGGATGAGGTATGTAGTTTAGTAACAAAAGTCACTTGTAAGGATATAGTAAAAAGCCCAGCAACTCACTTGTTGGGAAAACCTATGGAAGAAATCTTTAGCCCCTCCCACAAATTGGTGAACCATATATTAACGGTAGCACGACACAACAAATATCGGCTAAATGAAAATCAGCCATCATACCATAAATTGTGGAGGTCCATAATAAACTTGTCACAAACATGCACTTTGAGAGCACTATTGCTCATATCCAAAACAGGACCCCAAATTTCTGGCCATCTGGGCCACTGACCTATAGTAGAAGTGAAGTAAGACCTCTATAGGCACGTTAATACAACCCAGCGAATAGTAACTGATAATGGTTCTTTTGAAAACATACCCACATGATCAGACTAATGTATCCTTAATACCCCTCATTAGAAATGGCATGCTAACAAATACTGCATATATTGGAAAATTAATCAAATGTAGAACTGTAGGTTTTTTTATGGTTTCTGTCTATTTGGTATAATATATAATATAATAATATTTATTTATCAAGAATATGGATGACATAACATACAGTACAACTAAAAACATCAATGTAAACCATGAAAGGGACACACTCTGCGTTTGCCTATTACAAAAGCAATATTATTATGCACTTGATGTAACCTTGAATTTATCCACTAAAAATGTAAGTTACAAAAAAAAGCAGTCCCCCCAATAAATGGATGGGTCAGAAGCAGGCAGCTCTGTGCCAGGGCTGCTTGAAGAACCTTCAGCTGGAATGTTGCTGAATCAGAGGCAATTATTAGATATTGTAGAACTTCGTACATATATTAAACAAGGCTAATAGGGATGCTTGCAGATCTCCTAAATATTGCTATTGTTCTCTGCCACTTTTGCTAGAGCTGTACATGACTGTTTCACCTGACTGAACTTGGAATATCACTGAAAGCAAAGAAACATCAGACCCAATCCTCTCTGGAAGCCTTGCAGTGAAAATTAATTTACCTCATACACTGAGCACTCTTGTCAGTCTGATATCAAAGATTACAGAATGATATACATGGGGGCAAATTCACTAACCTGCGGAGTTGCGCTACCGCAGCCTCCGCCACACTTTGCTGCACTTCACCAGGCAAAGTTTTGCCAGGGCGCTGCTAATTCACTAAAATCCTAAGTTGCGCTCAGGGAGGCGAAAGGTAGCGAAGTTGTGCTAGAGTTAATTAGTCAAGAAAAGCAAAGTTACGCTAGCGATGACTAATTTGCATACATCGCCAAGTTAAAGTACAATGGACTAATATGTAGCAGCAAATACATTACACTACCCAAGCCTGAGAAAGCTTCATAAAATAAAATAGAGTTGTTATATTGCCCTATACATGTGTCTACTGTATAGTTTAGGTGCCATATGTTAGGAAATGTAGGGGGGGGAGGCTGCCCCCAAACAAAATATACAATCTTTTTCAGCCTATCACCCTTAAAAAAGGAAAAGATGCCAGCTTTTTTCGGGACTTAGAAAAAATTTCAACTTTTTTTGAAGCAATCTCTATCTACTCTATTGCACTTCGCCTGGTCTGAGGTGGTGAAGGCAAGTCTGGCGCAAGAGGTAACGTTCAGTAAAATGCGCAAGTTAGTGAATTAGCGTAGTTACGTCCCTTCCCCATAGCGCAACTTCGACTGTCATACGGGTGCGAAGTAGCGCTAGAGTAGGTCCACTTCGCTAGCGAATTTACGCCAGCGCCCGTTAGTAAATCGGCCAAGTAACAAAATTACATCACGTTTGCGAATTTGCGCTAGCGTTAGCCACTTCACGCTTTAGTGAATTTGCCCCTTATAGTACATCCTCAAGGTAGTGGACTTTTTAAAACCTGCATCAGTAAATACCTGGCATTCTGTGAAAACCACCTCTGTGCCAGAAAAAAAGACCTAAAAGCCATTGAAATAAATTCAGGATTTGCACATGCAAATTGGTTGTATCTGTGCAAGGAGGTATGGTAGGAGAGGGAACTTTCATAGACTATCCATTACATGACTTTATACTATATGATGTGGACAAGCAGTCAAACAAGGAACTCTCCAAAATGTAAAACAAATTACTTTATTCTACAATGTCAAGATATCAATGACTGGTGTGTTTTATGCCTATACAAGGCACTTGCTCAGTGGCCATTCTTTGCATATAGCTCTCATATTTTAAAGGATTTACAGTATATCACCGACAGCTTGAACCTGGTTGGGTTTTTAAATATGGCTGTACATAATGTCCCTATTACAGGGATCAGAGCTGGTAGCATTGTTGTTAAAAACAGGAAATAGTACAAACCAGAAATACCCGAAATAGGCAAAGGCAGGAACTGAGCAATCAGTTTTCACCATGGGCAATGATACAATAGACAGGGAGAGATTTTAAAACTAAAAAGGATGGCAACATCCTAATAGGGCACTTTGGACAAAAAGTCTGCAAGACAAAAAAATTGCTGCAAAAAAAATGCTTATTGACTTGAATGCATTTGGAGTGAGAAAAAATAGTTGCGTGCTTAAAAAACATTTTATTCATGAATTTTTTTTAGCAGTTTTACTAGCGAAGTGAAACGGGACAGAGTCGCTCATCACTACTAATAGCATTGGTGTAGCTAGATTACCTAATAATTAATAGTACTAATTTTTATTATTAATAATGTTCAGACTTGACTCACTGCAGAAAGGATGCTTGCAAAGACGGTTGTAAAAAAAACGAATAATAGTTCCTTTATTAGGTGACAGTTTTCTCTCTTACTTTTCCTGTAAATGCATTTTGCAAGGACCTCACATTAAGGGAAGGGATCATTTACAAATCTCATGGGTGCAATTGCAAGGCACATCCGCAGAGCATGCCTGTGGGACTTGCTGTGCTTTGCATCAACTGAATGCATTCATTGAAAGATGCATCTAATGGTGCAACTCTGGGGCACGAAGCAAAGCAGAAAAATACAGGGTGGCATTTTATATCCTTTGCATCCTGCCCCACCCTTTGTGACTGAGGTCCATACGTTTTATTATGAACAGATTATTTAAAAAGTTCTAGCAGTATGTTCCCTTGTATTGAGAGGGCAGCGGATATATGCTTTGGTGATATATTCTTAATCCTAGAATTAGCTTTAAACAATTTTCCCGCCAAATGCTATAAATGCTCTGTTTGTTTAGGAAGGGAGGAAGAAATAATCATAAACTGCAGAAGTGAAAATTAATTAAACTACAGGTATGGGACCTGTTATCCAGAATGCTCGGGACCTGGGGTTTTCTGGATAACGGATCTTTCCATAATTGGGGTCTTCATGCCTTATGTCTATTAGAAATTAATTTAAACATTAAATAAACCCAATAGCTGGTTTTGTTTCCAATAAGGATTAATTATATCTTAGTTGGGATCAAGTACAAGCTACTGTTTTATTATTACAGAGAAAAAGGAAAACATTTTTTGAAAAAATTGGATTATTTGGATAAAATGGAGTCTATGGGAGGCAGTCATTCCATAATTCTGAGCTTTCTGGATATAGGGTTTCCGGATAAGGGATCCTATACCTGTATTAGATTGACTCACTGCATAATGTTTGTAACATACCCAGGTGGTCTAGTGGGCCAGCTGGGACGCCCGCTGCGTGGTGCTTCCTCTTCTGTTGCCAGTTTGTCTTCCAGATTTTATGTGCCGTGTGCGTGACGTCATCTTTTTAAAGGGTCTTTGGGCTTGTAATCGTTGCCCGTTGTTAGTTCTAGCTTGTTAGTATCTGGGTGTGATTTTGTCTTGCGTATATTGCGGTTTTGATCCTGCCTGCCTGACTATTCTGAACTCTGCTAATTCTGACAGTTGCCTGCCTGACTATTCTGAACTCTACCGATGTTGACCCTTGCCTGCCTGACTATTCTTGAACGCTGCCTGTACAGACCCCGGCCTGTCTGACCTTACTTGAGCTCTGCCAGTACCGACCACTGCCTGTCTGGCCCTGCTTGAACTCCACCTGTACTGACCCCGGCCTGCTTGACCATGCTTATCGTCTACTCCTTGAACTTTTGCTGCCTTCCGTCCAACCTTGTTAACATACATGCCCCTTTTGCAAATTCAGAACATTTACTTGGCTTCTCTCAAGTTTAAGATCTGGCGGCATCTGAGCAGCTGAGGGCTCCTCCCGAGGCCAAAGGCGGCTGCTACAGGCAGATGATTGAGCGGAGACCAGGGAGCCTACCACTTGTTTTGAATTTAGGGAGCGTACATGACAATATTTTGCCTACAAGGAATTGAAGTGTAACAAAGAATGTATTAATGAAAATATATCCACACTGTCTTGCTGTTCTGTTTCCCTTATTGTTGTCTTCCCTCTTTTTAGGACCAAATCTCCAGTATTTGCATTATAGCTGATGTTGACAGAGGTATTTGCTCTACCCACTCCCTAAGCAAGGGCAGCTTTGAGAGAAGCAATCATTACCCTGAGTATCCAGTGTCTAATCTCATTTCTCAATGTGCACGTTGGTTGTTTGACAGTTTTCATATTTCACAGCATCTCAGATCTAGGAACTCGCTAGGAATATCCATTCTATTGTAGGTCTGTATGACATTGGATTTTCTGCGTGTGTTGGGGGTGTTGTTATTTACTGGATTTTTCTGATACGTGTTTTGGATAGTGTACTAGATTTAATATATTAAGAAAGTCAGCTTTAATTTTTCACCACAATTGCTGTACGCCCGTGAGTAAATATTATGCAAGCCGATTCTCACTGGGATGATTGCTTTGAAAGCTAGAATGCATATTAAATTCAGACTATAATTGTGGCCCAGTGGGAAAGTGGCCTGAAGATTTATGTTTTTCTGTAGCTTGCTTAATTTCAGCTGTAGGAGATCTGATGACAGTGCAAATGGTGCTCTCTCAAGGAGTGTTTTACAGGTCACTGAATCACCTCACTCTGCTTGGGCCAAGTCCAGAACTCCTGTGGTGTTCCATTGATGTTGTCTAGATGTTCACAACAAATACTAACAGGATAAATGCCTGAATATAGCATGTTGTGTTTGCAGAAAAAAATGAAATTGTATTGTATTGTATTTGAAAAATAAAAAGACAGCTAAATAAACACAAAATGCATTTTATCAACAGGTTTCTCGGTAATTAGTTTTTATGCCACTTAATTATGTAACTCAGTTTCCATATTTGCTAAGTGGTAAATATAAAGACTGTATCCCTAGAAACATACTACTTTTGCATGAATTTAATGCTGGGTTATTGGCTAGGCTAGGCATAGTATGACTGCACACACTTTCAGATGATTTTCTCTTGAATAGAGTGGCATAACTATAGCAGAAGCAGACCCTGCAGCTGCTGGGGGGTGGTTAGGCTCTAATTAACAATCAATTTCAATATATCTGCTTTAAACTGATTTGCTGTGGGGCCCAGTAACATCTAGTTACGCCACTGCATGCTTACCTATTAAAATGCCTGTCACTAATGATTTAAGTGATTATCATGATAGGGGCAGGGCAGGACAAAATTGCCATGTTTTGGCATTTTGCACTATGCACCACACTCAGCGTCTCTGGGTGCAGGTCCAGGTTAGATGTGAAGCACTGTGTTCATGTGTTTTCTGAATAGGGGGCACAATAAATGCATTGTCTAGGCCAGTGATGTCCAACTTCTGCGGTACCGAGAGCCAGAATTTTTCTGGCCTACATGGCCGATAATGGAAGCCAGTGTTGACCACATCCTTTAAACCACTCCCAGTTAAACCACACCATGTTATCTCAAGCACTTTTAAGACCATGTCCACATTAATGGTGGCAACACACAGAAAAAAAAAACAAATGGTTTTATCACTCATCACTCATATGTGAAAAATGTAAGTCATACCCTTAAATATACCATAAACATACTCTTAAATACATATGTCACCTCCTCCACTGTGGATAATACAGCTTCCCCCCAGCACATGATTAAACACCTTAGGGGCCCCTAACAACAATGTCCAAATGCTAATAAACCCCCAGAACAAACACTACCAGGCTCATGTCCCACAGGGTACAAAGTAGAGCAGGTAGTGTATGGCACAAACAGGGAGCACAGTGCAAGCAGAGTATGGCACACACAGGGAGCATAGGGGAGTCAGAGTATGGCACACACAGGGAGCGTAGGGGAGGCAGAGTATGGCACACACAGGGAGCATAGGGGAGGCAGAGTATAGCACACACAGGGAGCATAGGACAGTAGGGATGTAGCGAACTGCCGTTTTGGTGTTCGCGAACGCCGTTCGCGAACACCGGCAAAAATGCGAACAGTTCGCGAACTTCGAACACCCGCAAAATCGTTCGATTCGAACGATCGAAGGATTTTAATCGTACGATCGAAGGATTTTCATTCGAATCGAACGATCAAAAACCATTTGATCGAATGCTTTTCATTAGATCGAATGCTTACAATCGTTCAAACGAAATTTTAGCGGTCGAAGGAATTCGAATGGTCGAATGGTCGAACTAATCGAACGCGAACCCAAATTGGCGAACGTCGCGCGACGTTCTCGAACATTCGGCGGACGCGAACGGTCGAAGTTTGCGCGAACAAGTTCGCCGGCGAACAGTTCGCTACATCCCTATAGGACAGGCAGAGTATGGCACACACAGGGAGCATAGGACAGGCAGAGTATGGCACAGATAGGGAGCATAGGATAGGCAGAGTATGGCACAAACATGGAGCATAGGGAAAGCAGGAGACAGGGTAACTTATCAGGACCACAGTTTATACTGCGCTACATATAGTGACACAATGCTGGTGCTCCTCCAGCAGTTTGTCTGGGGTTTGTGAACAGGTGAATAATGGGGGCATTTTCAGTCTGGGTCTGACTTGTGAACAGTACAGGGCTTTAGGAGTGTCAACAATAGAGGTGTTGCAGGTGTGAACAATGCAGTAGTTTACTATCTGAATTTGAGGTGTAAATGTAGGGGCCAGTTAATATCAGTACTGATACCTTTTAAAGCTTACACAAGATAAGAAATCACAGCAGGCAGACTTTCACGTGAGGGGCCACACAAGGAGGTTGTCACGGGCCGGATGCGCCCCATGGGCTTCCAGTTGGACAGCTGTGGTCTAGGCAGCACACACCAGTGTATTTGACCTAACCATCAATCAAAATTTGACTTGACTCTAGAGAAGTCAGATTGCTGAGACAGGTATATACAAGAATAACTTAATTACACAATTTACATCTGATTATATATATATAAAAAAATGTCTTATTTCCATGTGATGAAGCTTAAGTTAAAGTTTTATGTTGACAATAGTTCGTTCCTCTTTAATATTTTTCTCATAATGCAAAATCACCAACCTCAATTATAGGTAAAATATACAAGGTCAAGTTTTTGGTCCTTGGTTCTGGTAGACTTTGGTTTATGTGTACGCTACAGTCACTGTAGTGATTATAGGAATTATTTCAGCACATGGTTATAATTGCTAAAACTGTCTTTTTTAGCCTCAACTTTTGTGTTACTAAGAATATATTCCCATAATTTTGTTTCCCATCCCTTAATGTACTTCCTTTTTTTCCATAGATATAATAAGGCTATTTCAAAACAACTTTTTTATTTATTGAAACCTCTTGTTTCCACTGCAAAATAATGCACAGTAAAAACAAGGGGACATTCCCCTGAGATCAATTCAGTGTAATTTAATACAGTTTGCTATATTCTATTGTTGCAATTTTGTTTTCCATCATGGTGTAATAAATGGACTCTTTCAACCTCTACACCAATATAAAAATGTGATATTAGAGTTTGTGCTGTCAATGGAAATCATGTAAAACAGCCGAAGTATTTGCTTTTTATATTGCAGAACTGACTACTCATCAAGCCTCCATTATGTGTACACTACAATTGTCTTTCCATTACACATAACATTTTCATATATCTGTTCTGGTAACCTTTGAAGCGCTTGAAAGGTTTTAATAATGCTTATGAAAACAAGGGTTAAAAATATCTTCCATAATTACATCACCAAAATTAGATTTCTTTCTAGAGAACATAGTACAGTGTTTCCCTTCCATTTATTACACCATTCAATACTGGAGAAATTGTGTTGCTGGCAAAATCCATCTTTACATATCTTTTTTCCTTCCAAACAGATCTTATTTATTCCTCAAGAATAAAAAAAAACCAGTGAATCCCTCTATTAGTCTATTCTGGTAAGTTTGGTGATTCATATGCATTCGTTTTGGAATTCTTTGCTTATAGCTGTACTGCATTGTAAACGGGTTGTTCACCTTCCAAACACTTTTTTCAGTTTCAGTTGTTTTCAGATTTTTCACCAGAAATATTTTCAGTTGCTTTACATTTAATATTTTCTTACCATTCTTCCAAAATTGAAGTTTAAAGTTTAATGTTCTTTTCTCTAGTGTTTCAGTCTGGCAGCTCAGTGAACCAGAAGCATATTCTGACCTGTTACAATTTGCTACTTTTAGTTGATACAAATCATCTGTGGAATATTATCAACGATTGCATCAAATCTAACAGCTGCCTTTAAAGGGGTGGTTCGCCTTTTAGTATGTTATAGAATGGACAAATCTAAGCAACTTTTTATTTGGTCTTCATCATTTTTTTATAGTTTTTTATTATTTACCTTTTTCTTATTATTCTTTCCAGCTTTCAAATGGGGGGACCCCCATCTTTAAGGCTACAAACATATTGTTATTGCTTCTCTTTATTATTCATCTTTCCATTCAGGTCCTCTCCTATTCATATTCCAGTCTCTTAGTCAAATCATTGCATGGTTGCTAGGGTACTTTGGACCCTAGCAACCAGATTGCTGAAACGGCAAACTGGAGAGCTGCTGAATGAAAAACTTATAGGGGATGTTCACCTTAGACCATATTCTACATTTGAATAGCCCCTGTGAGAGAAAAACTCAGTATAGACATTTCAGCTATAACGTCATATTTGAAAAGGAAATTATTCAAAATAGCAATATGTGAAAAGTCAAGTTTATCATCCAATAGCGCTGAGAGGTAATGTATTGATTGAATAAATTTAAGCTTTCACCAAAGTAATAGAGAGAGAGAAGGGGCTAGCCAATGTAATGCAATGACCCAACAAATAATTAGCAGTAGTGATATGGAGCACACGGTGGTTAGGAAGAGTAAAGCCTTCTTTATTGAAAACCCTTAAATGAGAAGGAAAGCTACGGAGGCATTTTATTGCCAATAGATTAGCTGCAATAGTGCAAGCTAGAATGCTATATTTATTCTGTAGTATGTTATACCATACCTGAGTAAAAAGCTCTGGAAACTCTCTGTTTGTTTAGGATAGGAGCTGCAGTATTAATGTGGTGTGACATCACTTCCTGCCTGAGTCTCTCCCTGCTCTGGGCTCAGATTACAGTAGAGAAGGGAGGGGGGAGAGGAGCAAACTGAGCATGCTCTTGCCCAAGGCAATGAGGTTTAAGCTGAAGGCAGGAAGTCTGATATAGAAGCCCATGTGTACACAATAGAAGGAAAGAAATGCAGTATTTCTTTTGACAGGGGACTCAGAGCAGCACTACTTTGGGGATTTACTGGTATATTTAGATGGACCTTTCTGATAAGGCTTACTTAGTTTTAACCTTTCCTTCTCCTTTAAAATCATCAGTACATTATGTGGATATGACTTCTACCCCACACAATGGGGTAGAAGTCATATCCACATAATGTACTGATGATTTTAAGGATTTTCAATAAAAAAACAAATAAATAACTGCTAACAATTTTGTGTGGATTTAATGCAATCTTAGGGTAAGGTAGAGATAACAATGCTCAGTAGTAGGTTCAATGGTTACACCTATAATCTGAGAGCCTATTTAAAATACCTCCATCCAAAGTGCTGAGACAATAGGACAGTGCCACCAAGCATAAAGGTAATCACCCCTAGCAGAGCAGCCCCTAAAGCATGTCGGTGGAAAATTCAGTAGTATGGGAGTGAAATACCATTGGTACATTACTTTATATGATGTTTCTTTGACTCCACAAAGCGTTTTTTTTTCTCTTTATTCATTGTGTTTTTCCAACAAATATATACATTGGGGCTAATTCACTAAACCGCGAAGCGGCTAACGCTAGTGCAAATTCGCCAGCGTGATGTAATTTCGTTACTTCGCCAATTTACTAACGGGTGCTGGTGTAAATTCGCTAGCGAAGTGGACCTACTCTAGCTCTACTTTGCACCCTTATGCCAGGAGAAGTTGTGCTATGGAGAAGGGACGTAACTACACTAATTCACTAACTTGCACATTTTACTGAATGTTACCTTTTGCATCAGAACTACAGAGCAACGTGCCATGCAACAACCCAATCATCTCCTGCTGAATTATTACATGCAGACAGATGCGCACTAAGTTACATGTTGCAGACATCAAACTTCCACAAAATACTGTGCCTACAAAATCATCTACTGCTGACATTGTGAAACATCACCAAGGCTTATACTGACAGAAAACATGGTGCGAATGAAGTGCACTTTCAGCCTGGATCTTTAGTCAGAATTAAGAAATCAGGAATACTGAAACAAGGACAATCTAAATTTACTACACCACTTGAAGTGAGACGCCAGCGAGGACCATACACATATGAACTGTCTGATGGACGCATATGGAATGCAAGTCGTCTTGCTCAGTGGCGTGACTAGAAGTCACAGGGCCCCCCTGCAGAAATACATTCGGGCCCCCCGCCTCAACTTATCCTAGTTAATGCTACCTTCTTCATAGCTTTGCTATATCCACAAGCATACTGTATAATGTGTAGAAGAAGCACATCCACACAGGTTTAAATTGCAAAATGTACTTAATGTATTTTAAAACGGTCTGTCTACCATCCTCACATTCTGAGCATCCTTCCTCTATGCTGACTGAGTGGTACATTGTATTCATGCTCTGATGCCCCATGTTGTGTGACTTTCTGGCCTTGTTTTGCCAGATCTATTTCAGCTACATAACCTTCTCTTCATTCACTATTAGATACAACATACTAAAAATGATTTTGATAATAAGATAAAGGATGAATATTATGAATACTTAACAAGGCAAAACAGTTCTTCCCTGATGATGTTGCCTTCCTAACAACCTGTAATCCTGTAGCCCTGCTATAGATGATCTCAGCCCTAAAGCAGGGAAAGACAGAATGATCTGTTACATAGATAGCTAGAATATCAGCTGCCATAAAGCAGGACAGGACTGTTATACAGATAGCTAGAATCTAAGCTGCCATAAAGCAGGACAGGACTGCTGCTTACAATGAGGATCAGATAGGATCTGTGCAGCCACTGGGACAGAATGCTCTGTTATACAGACAGCTAGAATATCAGCTGCTATAAAGCAGGACAGGACTGCTGAGTCTACTGGGACAGAATGCTTTGTTATAGATAGCTAGAATCTCAGTCGTAAAGTAGGGCAGGACTGCTGCTTACAATGGGGCCAGCACCAGCATTTCCCCGATACCGGAATAGTGATCTATGGAACAAATATAACTCGGGGGGGGGTGTTTCTGACTGCACAGCAAACACTCGGGGGGGGGGGGGGGAGGGTTTCTGACTGCACAGCAAACAACAAACAGCTTTATATGCCAGGGAGGTTAATGTGCTTGCTGACACTCCCTTCTACATAAAAGTAAATCATCACATTTCACATCCTACTCCTTGCTAGAATGTGTGGCAAAGGTGCATTGGTAAAGCCGGAAAGGAATGAGGGCTATGGCCCTTGGTTGTCAGCAGGGAGAATAGAAAGAATAGTGGCTTGTTACCTATCATCCATTGTCACACCGGGCTGTTGTGGAGACTGGCGCGGATCGCTCTGGCTGTGACATCAGAGATCCTGGTGATGATGCAATGATTTGCGATCTAAATGTAAAATTACTCTGCTCTTGGGATGCAGGCCCCATTGGGTAATTCCAGGGCTGCCATCAGAAATCATGGGGCCCCACACAATAAAATTATCAGGGCCCCCAAATGGTTAAAACCCAAAACACACATTGGTGGCCAGGGACTCTACTAGTTCCAGGTTCTCAATTTAAAAAATAAAACTATTTCCAATATGCATTCTATAAAAAAAACAAAAACAAATAGTATTAGTTAACACTTGTCTGTAATTCTCCACTCACTCTGAATATTGATAGCAGATACAGTATATGGCTGCATTACTTTACACCCATAAGTGTTGCTCCGAGTTCCATTCAGAACTCAGGGCAGTCCTGATCATTTTACTGTAGTCCAGCCAGGGGTCTTATAAAGATTTGTGCAATTGTTAATCAGAGCTAGTGGAATAAAGGGGAAATTGCATTTTAAAAAAAAAACTATGGATTTTTTTTAACAAATGTGTACTAGAAAGTTGTTGTTTTTTTTTTTGGAGAACTGGCGACTGTGCTCCTTGTTTGTGACTAAAGAATGTGCTATAACTCCCACATCACTGTTTCTGTGTGTGTAAATTAAATAAATATATATATGACAGCTGGAGGACAGCAGGGGTAATTGTTTCTGTAACCCCTTTCTGGTTTGCTCCCTTACTCTCTCCACATCATTCTATTTCCTTACTCTTTCTTCTTTTGTTTTCCACTTTTCCTCTCCATCTCTCCTCTACCCCTTACATTCTATCTTCTGATCTCTTGTTTTGTACTCTTTCAATTCTTCTTTCCCTTTCAGAATCCTCCTCCTTTTTGAGCTTTGAATTCTCTTTTCATTTTATTAGGCTTCCCATGCCCCGTTTCTCTAACCCTTGCCTTTTCTACTGTGCTCCCCATAATTTTTTTCCCTTTTGTCTCCACACCATTGTTCAGTTCTTGTACTTTTTTTGCTTTATTTTTTTCCAATTTTTCTAATTTGCAGGGGGCCTGGCTAAATCAAGTGAGTGCAGCATAGCTGGGACCTCCCTCTAGACCCAAAACCCACTGGGCCCTGGTTCTGCCACTGCTGAAATGGTCCCTGCCGGTTGCACATACCCGCTCGCACCCCCTGCTCCCCCGGTAGTTACGCCACTGTTTCTACCCATATAAATTTCTAGGGTTTAGTTCAGCTTTAATGTACTTGGGCTGCATTGAAATAATTTGGATGTTTAAAATGTAACTCAAAGGTGCTTAACATATAACTATATTATTGATTGTGATAAATGATTCATACGCAAAATTACAAAAAAATGGTTATATCAATGGTTTAATAGAGAGGGAAATTATGGGTTATAGTATATAGGACAGAGTAAAAGAAACCTAAGAGAAAGGTCCAGAAAACATTGCCTCAATGAAGAAATTAGATGTCTTAGTTGTGAAAGACACTCGGCGACACAATTAGATTCGCAACCTCAGCACAAAGAATTATAAAAGATAATTATCAGCTTTTGTAACATAATAGCAATGTTTTAGTTCATCCTTTGTGATTTGAATATTTTCTATTTTAGCTCCTAGTTATTAATGCAGTTTAAGAAATAAGAAATGAGCAGTAAATATAGCTTATATTTCATAAATACCGGTACGGGACCTGTTATTCATAATGCTTGGGACCTGGGGAGTTTCTGGATAATGGAATTTTTGGGTCTTCATATCGCAACTCTGCTAGAAAATTATTTTGAAATTAAATAAACCCAATAGGCTGGTTCTGCTTCCAATAAGGATTAATTAAATCTTAGTTGGGATCAAGTACAAGGTACTGTTTTATCAATACAGAGAAAAAGGAATTTTAAAAAATTTGGATTATTTACATAAAATGGAGTCTATGGGAGACAACTTTCCCATAATTTGGAGATTCCTTGATAACGGGTTTCCAGATAACAGATGCTGTACTAATTAGGTAATGAATTTTATTAGACTCTAGTTTATTCACATTTGAGCAGTATTTTTACCCCTGAGAAACATATATTTTATGATGAGAGACCTGGTTATAAGCATAATCTTTCACACAAATGAGTAGTCTCCTCCTTTACTACACAAATCCTTATGTACAAAGTTCTTACCAGTTTATTTTTTACCTTTCTTACTTTATCCAAACATCTGACTTAATAAACTGAGATATAATTGTGGCCTTGTGAGGGCCCATGGGGTCCCTTAGGGCCCAGTAGAGAATGAGAACCTTATCACCTGTCATTATCCCCCTGCACTTAGCAGATTTAACTTTAAAATGAGTCAGGTGTTAACAGTTCTGACAATGCTAAAAATTCATACTCATGTCAAGTAAGAAACAATTATGGAAAAATAAAGCTCATCCATGGAAATTGTTAGCAAACTGAATATACAATTAAAAACATTCCGAGTGAATGTGCACCACTTGTTTGATATTTTGCATGAAAAAATTCACAGCCCTTATAGAAGCTCTGTATTAAGATGCACGATTGTGGTAATGATATGGGGATGTGGGTCTCAGCAGACTGCTCAGTATTATAAAGAAAGGCTTTAATTATATCAGTCTGAACAGCCAAAAATAAAATTGTTTCAATTCAGACACTCAGCTTTGTAAATACACCCTTACTACAGCCCAGATCACGGACAAATATATGTAAATAATGTACTGGATATGGGTTTTTATACAGAGCTATTTAGCAAAATGATTAATATATGCATTCTACAAATATCAGACTGATAAAGTCACCTTTCTTCTACCTGCTTCAATTTTGCCCAATCAAGCGTAACTAAACAAATGATTTATGCTTTCGAATTTGGCCACAGGGGGTCACCATCTTGTAACTTTGTTAAACATCTTTGCAAGACCAAGACCATGCACATGCTCAGTGTGGTCTGGGCTGCTTAGGGATCTTCATAAATTATCAAAACAGCACAAGTCAAATATATCTGCCAGAAGCCGATACTGCAAGACTGATTTATAATCAGAATATGCAGACTGCACTGGGTCCTGTGTTGTCATGTAATCGAATGTGGATTTTAAATTTTTTGTATTGTTTAATACAAACTTTCTCGAACTCTGCAGAACCAGTGGCTGTAGCAAAATAATCCTCCAAATGGCTCCATGTTCTTTGTCCCTGCAGCTGGAGTTGGAAACAGTAAATGGGATATAAAGGCAAAATATAATTCAGTCGCTGACTGCCCTACAGGGAAACAAACAAAGCTGCTTGAGTTCTGCATGGCTGGGAAGTAAGGCGGGGGCTCCCCCTGCTGTTCATAAGTATGATTGTTTCCCTGCAGAGCACTTAGGGATCGTCTGACAATTCCTATCCACAGCAATAAATGAAGGGGGAATTTCACTGCATACAGTCAGGTTTCTTATAAAAACGGTACACATTTTTTAATTAAAGTATATTGGAGATAGGTTTCTTCTCTGCATCCCCTTGATTACCATAATCTGTGTTTCTTCAAATCGAAAAAAAGTGATTGACTCCAAACTAAATTGCATACAAGACACATTGAAAAAATATTTTAATGATCCTCTGACCCACAACTTGATCACATAATTTATGTACATGCCCAGGCTAGTGGGCAAAATACCAGCAAATGCCAGAGCCGATTTAACTAATTTACCGGCAATGTAACTGTATTAACTAATCAACCCACCCCCAGCCTGCGTCTGATTGGCCCCTTTCTGGCAGGCCTAGGCCTTATATTTACAAAAGTCCCTACCAATTGTATGCTTCAGGGGTTATTTATTTTTTCTAGTTGGACTTTTAAAGAGGAAAAACACAATTTTTTGTGGGAAAAAAAACTAAAATTTTTCGGGATTTATTAAATTCTGATGGTGTTAAAAGTCAGAATAAACAAGAACTCCAACTCAGGCCTTCCAAGTTCATGTAGAAGTCAATGACAGATGTCCTGTTGATATCCTCATCTGCGCTAGGTTTCGTGTAATAATCTGTAAATTTTGTGGTTTTCGGACATCAAATCCGAAAAAGTTGCAGTTTTCAGTAGTAAAACGCTAAAAAAATTTGTGTCATAATTATTTTGACACGCAGCAATTTTTACACAAGCGACTATTTTTACACGTGCAGTTTTTTTTGTCCAAATGCATTAAAGTCAATGGGCATCAAAATTATTTTGATGCACAACAATTTTTACACAAGTGACTTTTTTGTCGCAGCAAATTTTTTCGCCAGCAAATTTTTGGATTTTTTTTCCGAAGTTTTTGGATTTTGATAAATAACCCACTTTGTGTTAGGATCTAGTCTCTCTACGCCATGGCTCCACCCACTCTGCATCACAGCTTGCCCCTCTACCAATGCATCCCCAGCCTTGCCAGTATACTTTGGTTGAAAAGTAATTTGCTCTTTAGTAATATTTTAGATATTAATAAAGTGTTATTCGTGCCTCATTTGTGCAACATGCATGTTTTTTCAGTGTTCCTCCCACACACTATGTAAAGGTTTCTACGAGATGTGTCACAACAAAACTGACTTCCTTTTCTTGTTATACCATGATTTTAATTTCCCCAAAAAATGAATTACAATGCTAATTACAGACTGTTCAGACAGTGTTGATTTTACAGTCTCTAGTTTGTATCAGCTATCATCCTACACATTCTGGGTCTTAGCACCACAGCAGATTGCTCATTGCCTAATGGCTCTTGGTGTGTATGTAACTGTTTTGCCTCAGACACCTTATGCTACTTCCTTTTCTTTAAACATGATTTTGTTTTCTTTACAATTATAAACTTTTGTTGTCACCTAATAACATCTTGAATTTCAACTGCCCAAACATAAGGTAAAAAAGCAATACATTAAAAAATAATCCCTGGCTCTCCCTTTGGGTGCAGATGCTGAACAAAGCCTTATTTTTATTTTTATTATAAATCTAGGGGAATTATTTATTTGAAAAAAATTGTGAGGTTTAGTTAGATAATCCTGTAGTCAGACCAACTATCTGCCTATGGGAGTAGAAATAGCAATGATCAGTAAGAAATGGCTTGGTACATGGAATACTATACCTTTCCCAATAACTACTACATTTTGGATCATGTCATGCCTGTAAAACTTTACAGCTGTAATGTGGTACACACAACAACACAAACTGGACAGTGAACTGTGGGGTTCATGTTAGGGTTTTATCTAAAGTGAAAATATATTACTATTTTAATAGTACAGGTATGGGACCTGTTATCCAGAATGCTCGGGACCTGGGGCTTTTTGGAAAGCGGATCTTTCCATAATTTGGATCTTCATACCTTAAGTCTTCTAGAAAATCATTTAAACATTAAATAACCCCAATGGACTGGTTATGCCTTGAATGATGTAACGACTTACCGCCCTGGTGATCTAGCGGTGCGCCGGTAACTAGGCCGCGTGCGGCACGCTTCTCCAGTATTTACATGCGCAATGGCGCGAAATTCAAATGTATTTAAAGGCATATTTTGTATTTTTTCACTGCCTGTTATAGGTTTCTTCCTTGTGAGTTCCTGGTGCCTCTGTGCTGTTGAAGCTTCTGATATCTGATTACCTGTTGTGACCCCTGCCTGTTCTGACGATTCTGATCTCTGAAATCCTGACCCTGCCTGGTAACCGACTCTATATCCGTATCCCTCCTGATTGATCTCCTGGTTTGACCCTTGCCTGTCTGACTCCACTTGGACTCTGCCTGCCCCGACCCGGCCTGATCTGACTACACTTTCTGCCTACACCTTGTACTGTGATCTTCTGCCCAAAAGACTTTTGCTTTACCATCGTGCCCCTTTGCTTGTCCTGAACCCGTCGCTTGGCACCTCTCTTAATAAGACCTGGCGGCATCCGAGACCGAGAATAGGTGCTTAGCATAGGTTCTGGATTTAGGGTGCCAACTGTGAGGATTAATTGCATCTTAGTTTGGATCAAGTAAAATATACTATTTTATTATTTTAGAGGAACTGGAATTCATTTGGATTATTTAAATAAAATGGAGTCTATGGGAGGCAGCCTTTCCGTAATATGGATAACTGGTTTCAGGATAACGATCCCATACCTGTACTAATAGTTATGTAAGACTGCTTCTTGCAATTAAAACATCGTTTTGAGGCGTTGTCAACCCCTGATTTTTTTGGGAGTTACCAGATTTTGCAGTTTCCCCCGGTCTCCTGTCACTCTTCTCCTGAATTTGTATGATTTTTTGGCAAAAAATCAGGTGTGCACATTCGTAGAACCTTTCAGTGATGTCAGCAGAAGCAATGTGCACATGTATGGTACTATTTCTGTGGCTTCAGGAGAAGTTATGCATGATATCACTTCCACTAAGGTCACATTTGCTTGTGTTATAGACCCACATATTTTTCAGCGGCACCCTGACACACTATGCCCCCCCGACTGACCGCTCTTTAAAGTTAACAGCTCTAGTTTTGCCTGTCACTTGCAATGTGAAACACATAATTGGACCAGTGTTGTTAGTGGAGTACCGCAGGGCTCTGTACTAGGTCCCTTGTTTTTTAACTTGTTTATTAATGACCTGGAGGTGGGCATTGAAAGTACTGTTTCTATTTTTGCAGATGATACTAAATTGTGCAGAACTATAGGTTCCATGCAGGATGCTGCCACTTTGCAGAGTGATTTGTCTAAACTTGAAAACTGGGCAGAAAACTGGAAAATGAGGTTCAATGTTGATAAATGCAAGGTTATGCACTATGGCAAAAATAATATAAATGCAAGTTATACACTAAATGGCAGTGTGTTGGGAGTTTCCTTAAATGAGAAGGATCTAGGGGTCTTTGTAGATAACAAATTGTCTAATTCTGGGCAGTGTCATTCTGTGGCTACTAAAGCAAATAAAGTTCTGTCTTGCATAAAGGGCATTAACTCAAGGGATGAAAACATAATTATGCCTCTTTATAGGTCCCTGGTAAGGCCTCATCTGGAGTATGCAGTGCAGTTTTGGACTCCAGTCCTTAAGAGGGATATAAATGAGCTGGAGAGAGTGCAGAGACGTGCAACTAAATTGGTTAGAGGGACGGAAGACTTAAATTATGAGGGTAGACTGTCAAGGTTGCGGTTGTTTTCTCTGGAAAAAAGGCGCTTGCGAGGGGACATGATTACACTTTACAAGTACATTAGAGGACATTATAGACAAATGGCAGGGGACCTTTTTACCCATAAAGTGGATCACCGTACCAGAGGCCACCCCTTTAGACTAGAAGAAAAGAACTTTCATTTGAAGCAACGTAGGGGGTTCTTCACAGTCAGGACAGTGAGGTTGTGGAATGCACTGCCGGGTGATGTTGTGATGGCTGATTCAGTTAATGCCTTTAAGAATGGCTTGGATGATTTTTTGGACAGACATAATATCAAAGGCTATTGTGATACTAAGCTCTATAGTTAGTATAGGTATATAGAATTTAATTAAAAGTAGAGAGTGGTGTATGTATGGATGCTGGGTTTTCATTTGGAGGGGTTGAACTTGATGGACTTTGTCTTTTTTCAACCCAATTTAACTATGTAACTATGTAACTATGTAACTATGTAACATATGTAATGCAAAACGTAGGTTCTAGAGCAGTGCAAAAACGTTCTTGAGAATCAACTGTGCTTGACAATTTGCAGATGAGTATAGCAATCAGTCCTGGTGGACACATTTTGTTTTTGTGTATAATACACACATACTGCCATTCAAAGGGATTGTACATGCTGCATGTTGACATGTTCAAATGGATTCCCTACCTTCCTTTGTTCATACTATCCATCAGTTTTCATAAGTTTTATAGATGCAAACATATGACATTATGGCAACCTCTTAAAAGTCAGGAGGAGAGAACCCCAGGCATCACAGCTGTTGCAAAACTGTAAATCCCAGCATTCCCCTTACTACTTGAAGTGGTAGTGCTGTAACAGTTAGAACACTTTAGTTATCTATCCTTCTCTAAGTAATTTGTTTCAACATGATTCATATGTCTCTCTGCTCTGATGTAGGTAATAATGTAGCAAACAGCACTGGGAAAGGCACAAAACAGTGGCATCATTAACTTTTTATAGGGAGCAGAAATAATTGCTGTTTTAAAGCTTATGACGTTCAATAGAAGCCACAGAGGTCACCAGCATGAGACATAAGCACTCAGGGAGCTTTCACTATCTGACATGATACTGCCACTGGCTTTTTTGCTACTCAAGATGGATAGAAATTGTACTATATATTATAACAAAGCCTAATGCTTCAGGGCATGAAGTGCTCAGTAAGAACCACATTACTGAATAAGGACATAGCAGATTACTGGCTTTTAGCATGATTGTGGAACAGAGAACTAAGTATGAAATGTGTGGATAACCGGGTGTGCTTTACGGATGGCTAGTCGAGTGCAGGAAAAGTCTCCGGTTCAAACCTTGTCATGCTGACTCACGTCACTGAGAGACACAGCACAGGCAGATACAATCCAGCTGAAGGGGAGCTTCTGTCAGATGCCTCCGATTTTAGCTCATCAAATCAGAACATTTTTTTCTATCCAAGTAGAAATAGAGGTCAAATTCTCCTTTCAGTGACAGATTATATATCTTCTAGGATCATCATACTTGAAGTATTAGGGGCCGATTCACAAAGGGTCGAATATCGAGGGTTAATTAACCCTCGATATTCGACTAGGAACTAAAATCGTTCGACTTTGAATATCGAAGTCGAACGATTTTGCGCAAATCCTGCGATCGATCGATCGAAGGATTTAAATCCAATGATCGAAGGAAAATCCTTCGATCAAAAAATCCCAGGCAAGCCTATGGGGACCTTCCCCATAGGCTAACATTGACTTCGGTAGCTTTTAGCTGCCGAAGTAGGGGGTCGAAGTTTTTCTTAAAGAGACAGTACTTCGACTATCGAATGGTCGAATAGTCGAACGATTTTTAGTTTGAATCGTTCGATTTTCGTAGTCGAAGGTCGAAGTAGCCCATTCGATGGTCGAAGTAGCCCAAAAAAACTTCGAAATTCGAATTTTTTTAAATTTGAACCCTTCACTCAAATTCAGTGAATCGGCCCCTATATAAAGATCAAAATCGAAGATATATGCAGGGATACTACAGAAATAATCTTTGTTTGCATTGATGCATTCTACCAGAAATAGTATGTGGCCTTGTCATTTTACGTAAAGCTTGCAAAGTATCTTTCAAATTAGTGTGTCAATTATATAGATCCAAAGGTCAGTATGTAGATAAATAAATGTGACAATATACTGCATTTTGACAGTACAATTTATCAGAAGCATCTGGAAAACCCTATCCAAAAACTCCGTACTTATTTGTAATTATTGCCTTTTTTAGAAAAGAAGAAGGGAAGAAAAAACAAGAAGAAGTGAGCCCAGTTAATCTTATTGAGCCCCATCATTCGGGGTCTAATCAGGTATGATTGGCCGATCAGGCCCTGGAGTGCTATGTTTGAGCCAAGGGCACCCCTGTGCTATATATACCAGTTTTTGCTTGACCAGAGAGTCATTTACCAATTTTTTCCAGAAACCCAGTGCGGGTGGAGACACCGATTTCCACTGCAGTAGAATCACTTTTTTTTTTGCAAAGTAGTGCAGTTGTAGATAACAGAGTTTGGCGTAATTGTTCATAGGTAGCGCTCCCAATATTCCCAGGAGGCACAGGCTAGGAGAGAGAATATTAGGAAGATCAAGTGTCTGCTCTATGTATGTCAACACTTCCCTCCAAAAGCCTTGTAACATGATAGTAGGTTCCCACTTCGGCTAGACATTTTGGGCATATGTCTGACATATGTCTTAATATATTTTGGCTATCTTATGAGAAGTAAGATATACTATGTGGAGTGTTAACCTGAATGTACCTATCTCTAGCAGAGATTATAAGATGGGGTATTAAGTCCAATGCCTCTTCCCACATTTCCTCATCCAGCTCTGGGATGTTTTCAGTCCATTTTTGTTTAGCCGTAGCCAACTTATTTGGATTGACCCCCATCAATATGATATACAGATAGGTCAATATCTTTTGTAAGTCCTGCCTAGTATTTCTTTTTTTTAATTAAAATATAATAAACCTTTCAAGAAAAAATTAAAAAACAATACAAATGTAAGGCAAAAAGGAACAAAGAACCATGACTTGAATTTACAGGTATATCTTAAACATCTCTGTTTTTGTAAAGTCATAAATAATATTGAATATGATTTTGTAGTATTTCTTAATCAAACAAATGTTTACAAATAAGAGTATAACTAGAAGTAAAATCATTTCATACAGCCTCCTAGAAGAAGATCAAAGCCTACTAAATCTCTAGTTTTTACAAATCTGTATGTAACGGAGATATGATAAATATGTTATACTGTGGGGCAGATTTCCTAACTAACAAACTGAGGAATTGGTAATGCCCATTGCAAAAGCACAGAGGGGCTAAAAACTCAAAAAATTGTCCATGCCGGAAGGAAATTGGTAAATAAAAACATAGTTTTTTTTATACCAGTTCATAAATGTACCCCTTAGTCCTACCTTTTGTCATAATCCAGTCCAATTCAAAAACAAGAAGTGAGAAGGTGTTCTAAGTCAGTAAGTTCATTGGGGTCAGTGTCATTGCTTGATATGTACATTGTGTAAGTTTCTAGGCAAGTCAGGGCAGTTTTTGTAGAAGGTATGTAAATTGTGGAAATTTTGATATAACTCTATATATAACACACTATTTCACAACTTTTGCAACATGGTGGGCCCTCCTTTAGATGAAGATTTCACTGGGCCTGGTCCCCCCTCTCCCCTCTGATGGCACCTTGGGTGTTGCTGTTTTGAAATGCCCCTTCAATTGCACTAAGATGTTCTGTTTCTAACTGTATATAGTTTACATTTTAGGTATATCCAACCCATTTGTCTTTAACAAATGTAGAAAATTGAAACAGACTGGAACATAGGCAGTGCTTTTGTCTGCAATCACCCTTTATTGGTGCTGAATCACAAAATAATTTCAGTTTCAGTTTGTGGGATTTGCAATGTTTTTTGGTTGTCGTGGCTCACAACAGCTTTAGAAATGCACTGAAAATCTGGAGCCTCTAGCAAAGGAAGGCTTCTCTCCCATGGCTACCAGTTCACTGGGCTAAGCTCTGCAGGATAAGAGCAGCTTCTACAAGCCCAGTGTAGTGCTGCACCCCCCCCAAGCAATACTGTGCCCCTTACAGTTATATGACTTGCACATGGTATTGTCCGTAAGATACATTATGAAAAACACTGCACTATACCACATTGTTAGTGTTTGTCTCCATCAGATCACTAAAACCTTGCTGACTTTGAGGATGATGTATCCCTTTAGCCTAGAGCCATGTACTAGCAGCAATGGGATGGGAAACACCTGATGCAGGAGCTTCTGACTGGAGAGGTCTGTTGCACTTGGAATTAATCTCTGTGACAACCACCTTGCAGCAATAATTGATCACTACAAGAAAAGATTGAAAATGCACTGTAAAGAATGTTGTTGCTGGTTTTTAATGTAAAAAATGTAAACTTACAGCATCTTAAAGAATATAAACTTTTTTTTCAGTATCAAATGAGTAAATGTAACCTGCTACAGGTCACAGAGGAACTCTTTTTCTAAGAAACCCATGCAGTTGTAAAAGGGAATGATTATAGATACAATGTAATTCTGCAAGTCTGAAGCCTATTTGCCACTGCTGATTTGCAGTCATTTCCTTTCTTCGACAAGATCTGAATACAAGCCAGACATAACATATGCATATGTAGTGAAACAAAGCTTGGTCTTAGAAAGAAAAAAACATTTGCTATCATTACCAAAGTTATAGGGAAGAGCTTTTGATATGAAACATAACAAAAGTGGTGTAAAGGTGATACCTTTATTGGCTAACTAAAATGATAATCACAGCAAGCTTTCAGAACATTGCAGTTCCTTCTTCAAAGCTGATTACAATGAAGCTCTGTTGGCACTGACATATATACAGCATTTTGTTTACAAAGAAGACTGTGAGGGACAAAAGGAGAAACAACACATAAGCATAATTTGTGTTACAAACAGATTTACAGAGAGGTGGGTTATGCAAAGTAGTCCAGACTAGGCACAAATTAGACCTACAGTGTGAAATAGATAACAGATTCCCATAGTAGTTTGTTGTCTCAACAGAAAAAATGAATGTGTTTGTTGCTAGTCTTTGCCATGAATCCATGGCCTAAATTTAGTCCTGTCTCCAGACTCCTGAAGGTTTGCATAAGTTTGTATTCCCATACTTTGGGTTCCTTTTCTGTTTTGAAATTGCCTTTGATGACAGAAATTTGAAAGTCTCCCAGACTGTGGTTGGGGCTATTAAAATGTTCACCTACTGGTGTGTCCAACCGGATCTGTTCTGACACCTCAGAAAGGGATCAGCACCTTGAAAACCTCATAAAAGATTTTATTGACAGAGGCTACAACCCAAGGGTCATAGACCACAACATACACAGAGCCACCAAAGTCTCTAGAAGCCAACTTCTGAAATACAAACAAAAAAGAGATACAGATCGGGTACCACTTGTTACAACCTACAACCCACAACTAAAGGCCCTTAGAAAAATAGCCAGAGAGTTACAAGGCACACTAGAAAAAGACAACAGACTACATACTATATTTCCTGATCCACCTCTTCTGGCATTTAGACAACCTCCAAACCTAAGTAAACTCCTTATTAGAAGCTCACTTTCAGGACCCACGAACAATGGGACCCACCCATGTGGAAGAAAGAAATGTAAGACATGCCCACACATCCTCTCCGCAGACAGAGTACAAATTCCTGGCACAAAATGCCCAACAAGAGGCATTTACATTGGAGAAACTGGACAAAGCCTCAGAAAAAGAACCAATCACCACAGGTTCACAATAAAAAATTGGACACACCAGTAGGTGAACATTTTAATAGCCCCAACCACAGTCTGGGAGACTTTCAAATTTCTGTCATCAAAGGCAATTTCAAAACAGAAAATGAACGCAAAGTATGGGAATACAAACTTATGCAAACCTTCAGGAGTCTGGAGACAGGACTAAATTTAGGCCATGGATTCATGGCAAATTACCAAGACTAGCAACAAACACATTCATTTTTTCTGTTGAAACAACAAACTACTATGGGAATCTGTTATCTATTTCACACTGTAGGTCTAATTTGTGCCTAGTCTGGACTACTTTGCATAACCCACCTCTCTGTAAATCTGTCCCTGCTTGTAACACAAATTATGCTTATGTGTTGTTTCTCCTTTTGTCCCTCACAGTCTTCTTTGTAAACAAAATGCTGTATATATGTCAGTGCCAACAGAGCTTCATTGTAATCAGCTTTGAAGAAGGAACTGCAATGTTCTGAAAGCTTGCTGTGATTATCATCTTAGTTAGCCAATAAGGTATCACCTTTACACCACTTTTATTATGTTTCATATCAAAAGCTCTTCCCTATAACTTTCTCAACGGGCTAACACGGTGCAAAAAACTTTACCTGGAACCTATCATTACCAAAACACGCATTATGTGCAGCTCAGTATTACTTGCATAACTTGTGCTTAAATATTATAATTTCAAGATAAAGTATTACTACTGTGTTTTCCAACAATAATATTAATTATTCATATAAATGAATATTATTCATTAATACGAAGTAAATTTATCATAGCACAAACAATGGAATCCAAAAGGATTCCAAGATGAGAATGTATTGGAATCAATCATTTTGCCTTTGCTGGAACCAATAAATTTGCAGAAAATAAACTGTTGCACTTTACATGCCTTATAATATTAGGTACTAATAAATCAACCACTATGCCACTTAGCAGTATTTTAGCAGCATAGATGGCAAAATAATATTTGATGTCTATGTAATTAAAAGAGGGGAAAGATGACATAGTAAGCAAGCCTCTGTGCAATAAGCATGAAAATACTACAATTAATATTATTATTATAAAGAATAACTCAGTAGTGTTGGTAGATAGCATCACTAAGGGGTCGATTTATCAAAATAAACCGTAAACTCAAAATTCTACAAAAATAAATGACCAATCAAAATTTATTTTTAAAAAATCTAGTTTTTTAATTTGGGTGAATAGGATAGACCTGCAAACGTAAATCAAATTAGAAAAGTCCACCAAACGACTCCAAATTGATTGTAGTCCGTCCCCCATAGGCTAAAACACCGATTTGGCAGGTTTTAGATGGCCAACAGTCGAATTCCAATTCTAAAAGAGACACTACTTGATAATTTTTTTTAAAAAAAAACTCGAATTGAATTTGGACTATTCCCTAGTTGAATTACACTAAAATAAACTCGAAATTCGAATTTTTACAATTGACCCTTGATAAATATGCCCCTAAAAGTAGACTAAGCACCCCTATTCTAATATGCAGCAGTCTAGTCAAAACAAACTACTGGTTGTTACTGATAACTACCCCAGTGAAATTTGGCAACTATGCTAGTAAACCAGCCACTTGATGTCTAAAGAAAAACATTATTGTAACAGAATTCATTTATTGATGAAAGATAAGCACATAAGTGAGATTCTCAGATCCTGGTTATAAAGAAAGACTGTCAGAATTTTTGTATGTATAAGATAATGTCATCATTTGCTAAGTCCTTCAATTGCACAGTAAATAAAGGCATCTGGATGTATCTCAGCAATGTCTGAATATTTAAACTTCAGACACGGATGGATATGCAGTAGAGCTCATTTGCATATTAATGAAGAGCTAATTGCTCTTTACAGTCAACTCTGCAGCAAATTACTTCACTACTGGTTTTACAAAATGCACTATCCCAGTAAAATGAAGCACAACTCAAATCCATGTATTATAAAAAAAAAGATCAATTACCATACCATGTCCCATACCCCAGACATAAACACAAAAAAGATGTGCAAAATCATGACCCCTTAGTGCTCATTTAGCAGTTGTATCCAGGGTCACACTGTGCTCTGCAACTCATGACGGATTACAATTTGCAATGCACAGAGACAGCATGTGCAACCCTGTTCTTAAAGGAGAACCAGACTCTTTACCTAAAAAAACCCTACCCCCCACCCCATGCAGACCCTCCTCCCCCCGAGCCTAGCTGCCCCCCCCCCGGGAAAGGCCCCTAACTTTTTACTTACCCATGGGTGCAGAGTCACAGCATCGGAGTTCATTGCAGCCATCTTCCGGGTTTCGTGTCTTCTTCCAGCGCTTCGGCAATTTCCATCCATTTCAGCGCATGCGCAGTTGTCGCAAGCCGGTAAATTGCTTCAACTGCACATGGATTTTTTAAACCAAAACCCTCCACAAAAAAACCTAAATCAGCGAGCAGCCTCTTTGAAATACTTAAATACCTGCTACTCCTGTTGGTAAAGGTTAATAGTAAGGCTGCAGCATCCAATAAATCACTTAGGATTCCTTCCCCTACTCCAACCTACTTGGCCCCCTCCCTAAGGTATTTAATTTGGCTGTTGGTTATTGCGCATGCTCAGTTCTTCTAAACACTAAACACATGCACCAGCAGAGTCACAGCATCAGAGTTCACCTCAGCCATTTTCCAGGTCTTTGTGTCTTCTTCCAGCGCTTCGGCAATTTCCGTCCATTTGAGCGCATGCGCAGTTCTCACAAACCGGTAAATTGCTCCAACTGCGCATGCACTGATTCGCCAGTCTCCGTCTCAGCTTATTGAAGACCTGGGAAGATGGCTGTGGGGAACTCTGATGCTGTGACTCTGCAACGAGGGGTAAGTAAAAAGTTAGGGACATTTCCCCGGGGGGGCAGCTAGCCTGGGGGGGAGGGAGGGGGGTCTATGTGGGGTGGGGGGTAGGGTTTTTTTGGTGGGGAGGGTTGGGGTCTATGTGGGGGGGTAGGGTTTTTTTGGTGGGGAGGGTTGGGGTCTATGTGGGGGGGTAGGGTTTTTTTGGTAAAGGGTTTGTTTCTCCTTTAACACCTGTCACAGGGCAAATGGAAAGCACATGGCCCCTTTGCATGACTTGCAAGTTAGGGGACAGGTAATGGCTAGCTCTTGGCCTCTGTGCCTCTCCCTACCCACCTCTCATAAATACTGTGCTCCCCACTGAAAAGCGCAAAGGACCCAGCATTGGACTCGGGCATCCGGGGCCCCCTCCCAATGTCCCACAGGCACCCCTCCCAATGTACACGCAGAACCCCCTGCCCTCGCCCGTTGCATCCCCTAGCTACCAACCCGCGATGGGTCTGTGTTAAATTCATCTCCTCTGAAACCTTACATCTAAAAAGAGTAATGGTTCACTATTTTGGATTCGCATATGTAAATTAGGTGTGGGAAGGGGGAAACATTTTTTACTTCCTTGTTTTTTGACAAAAAGTCATGCGACTTCCCTCCCTGACCCTAATTTGCATATGCAAATTAGGATTCGGTTCGGCCTGGCAGAAGTATTTGGCCGAATCTGAATCCTGCTGAAAAGGCCAAATCCTGGCCGAATACCGAACCGAATCCTGGATTCGGTGCATCCCTAGATAAATATGCTTTAAAAAACCCCGTAGGAATGAATAGAAAGTTTTTCTATGATGAATTCAAACTGATAAATCTTACCCTGTATATGTATAGCTCATAGTTGGTTATTAACTATTTGTTTGTCATTTTAATCAAATAATTAAACCATTTAAAAAATTGATCCTAATGAAGATAAAAAGCTTGAAAATCAAGTTTAGTGAATTTTCATTTTAATACGTTAAGTTCAGTTTTTCCCTATAGTCATAAATACAATATAACAAGAAAATTAAGGTTATAACAGAATGACTGAGATTAGGCTGGGCAGAAACACAAAATCCATGCTGGGCTCCATCTGCATGTAGGAACATGGATATCAAGACTATTTTCTCTAGCTTTTGATTTATAAGTGAAATGGAAAGCAAAGGACTAGGGATGTAGCGAACGTCGGAAAAAATGTTCGCGAACATATTCGCGAACTTGCGTCAAAAATGCGAACGGTTCACGAACGTCGCAAACCCCATAGACTTCAATGGGAAGGCGAATTTTAAAAGCTAGAAAAGACATTTCTGGCCAGAAAAATTATTTTAAAGTTGTTTAAAGGGTGCAACGACCTGGACAGTAACATGCCAGAAGGGGATCAAGGGCAAAAATGTATCTGAAAAATACGTTGTTGACACAGCGCTGCGTTTTGTGCTGTAAAGGGCAGAAATCACACTACGTCACTCAGGTGATGTTTCTGGACACGGAATGTGAAAAAGCTCACACAGCTAGGTGGCACTTGGTTAAAGACTGGGCAAACAATGCCTGCAAGGGCAACGTATACAGTAGTGGATACGGAATATATTATTGCTGCTGTAAAAACATCACTCAGGTGATGTTTACGGACACGGAATTATTATTGTTATTTAGACAGAATGTGAAAAAGCTCACACAGCTAGGTGGCACTTGCATACCTCCCAACTGTCCCTCTTTTGACCACTCAACCCCCTGTCCCTCTTTTGTACTGGAAAGTCCCTCTTTTCTCTGCACTGAACAGCCAGAAAAAAAACAGTTTCTAACTTAATTAGCTTTTGGCAGAGAGCTCAGAACAGCTAACAGGTGCAAATAAGATACTTTGTAACAATTTTGACTCTGGTTGGTGCTGGTAGTGGTGAACTACTAGGAGGAGCAGCACACCAGTCCCACTCCCCAACACAGCTAGACTAATAGCACTGGGCTTTTATAGTAGCAAAGTAAAAAAACAAAAAAGAAAATAAAAGCAGTCCTTACAAGGACTATTGGGTTATTACAGCAGTCAGCAGATGAGATCAGAAGCAGTGCCCACAGCAGCTACATACAGGGCACTGCAGTAGAAGGTAGATTACTATTCAGCAAAGCTAACTAACCTAAACTCACTGTCCCTCAAATCCCTGCAGAGTTCTGTCCCTACAATACAGAGCAGTATCAAGTAGATTACTAGCCAGCAAAGTTACTATCAACTGTCCCTCAAATCACTAAACAGCTCTCTCCCTACATTAGCTCTTCCAAGCACACACAGGCAGAATGAAAAAACGCTGCAGGGCTTCAGTTTATATATAGAAGGGGAGTGGTCCAGGGGGTGTGGGGGTGGTCCAGGAGGGAGAGCTTCCTGATTGGCTGCCACGTATCTGCTGGTCTGGGGGAGAAATGGCAAAAAAAAGCGCCAGCTAAGGCGAACCCAAATTGGCGAACGTCGCGCGACGTTCGCAAACATTCGGCGAACGTGAACAGTCGATGTTCGCGCGAACTAGTTCGCGGCCGAACAGTCCGCGACATCCCTACAAAGGACAACATTTCTCATCAATCAGTATGTACATGCATAGATGGAAATTTGAAATGTAACTTCATGATGCAAAATGTCATGTTCTCAATATTTGCTCATGCTTTCAAAACATTTTTTGCACACACACACACACTATATAGTACTCTAAATCATCGGATATTTGTTTAGTCTTATAAATTTCTACCCAAAGGTGTAAAAATGCATGTTTCTTTTGAGCCTTTTGATCCACAGATATATTTTTTTCTCATGAACATCAAATCCAAAATTGTGCAATAATTCATAGCTTTAAGATGGACATTTGCAAAATAATCCTCTTCTATGATGAGATAATGAGAAATGTACAGGTCCGGGTTCCCCTCTTCGGCGCCCCTAGGCCACCAGATCCTAACGCCTGCCCACCTTCAGATGCACCTCCACCCCGCTCACACAACTGATGGGAAGCTGCAGATCCACAGAGTGCTTCTAGAACTTGGTTGGACAGCATGCCACCCCTGACATTTTGTTCCCCCAGGCCCTTGCAGCTGTCAATCATATATTGGCTGCCACTCCTCTATGCCTTAAGCATAGATGCGGAGCAGACAGTTACTTCACTTCCCATTTTGCACTTTCAAGATGTCATTGGCATCCTCACAATCCCCCTTCCTCCTCACTATAGGGGCAAATTTACTAAAGGGCGAAGTGACTAACACGGGGGAAAATTTGACAGAGTGACGTCATTTTGGTACTTCGCCGATTTACTAACAGTCGCTGGCATAGCTTCGATAGCAAAGGAGATAGGCTCTAGCGGTACTTCGCTCCCTAACGCCTGCCGAATTTGCACTCTGGCGAATGGACGTAACTACGCAAATTCATTAAGATGCTAATTTTACTGAACGTTACCTTGTGGGCCAGACTTGCCTTTGCCTCCTCAGACCAGGTGAAGTGCAATAGAGTAGAAGGGCTTCCTAAAAAAAATAGTTCAAATTTTTTCTAAGTCCCAAAAAATGCTAGCGTCTTTTCCTTTTTGTCAGGGTGATAGGCTGAAAAAGAGCGTAAAATTTTTTGGGGGTAACCGGCTTCCCCCCTACATTTCCTAACATACGGCACATAAACTATACACTGGGCACATGTGTAGGGCAATATAACAACTCTATTTTATTTTATTATGGTTCCCTGGGCTTGTGTAGTTTAATGTATTTGCTGCAACAAATAAGTCCATTGAACTTTAACTTCCCGCCGTATGCAAATTAGGCAACACTAGTGCAAATTCACTTCGCTTGGCGTGGTAACGATAGCGAAACTTCACTCACGTTCAGCACCCTGGATACAACTTTGGATTTTAGTGAATTAGCGTTGTCCTGTCTAATCTACGCCTGGCAAAGTGTTGCACTGTGAGCGAAGCCGTTGCTGGTGAATTTTCGGAGGTTAGGGAATTTGCCCCTAAGTTTTGTGTAGCCAGTGCATGGACATGAACATCAGGTCCCCCATTCTGACAAATAAACAAGATTTTGGAATGATGCACAGCTTGCCTTAATAACAGTGTCTACAAAATGATGACTGCCTGCATGATGTGATTGTGAATTCCAAGACTCAAAGGGGCAAATTCACTAAGATGCGAAGTTGCGCCAGGCGCAACTTCGCCGTGCTTCGCCACACTTCGCCGCACTTCGCCAGGCATAGTTTCGCCACCGCTCCGCAAATTCACTAAAATCCGAAGTTGCGCACAGGGGTGGCGTAAATTTGCGAAGTTGCGCTAGCGTTGATTCGCTATGTAAAGCGAAGTTACGCTAGCGAAGGCTAATTTGCATACGGCGCGAAATTCAAATTTCAATGGAGGAACACGTATCAGCACTACAAATGCCAAGAAAACCTTCAAATCTGCAAATAAAAATTTTATTTTGCCCTACACATGTGCCCACTGTCTAGGTAAGTTGCCATGAGTCAGGAAATGTAGGGGGGAAGGAGGGGAGCCTTTTTTTTGACTTTTTTGGAAACAATCCCTATCTACTCTATTGCGCTTCGCCAGGTCTGAGGTGGCGAAGGAAGTCTAGCGTAAAAGGTAGCGTTCAGTACACTGCGCAAGTTAGTGAATTTAGTTAGTGTTTGCTTTTATTATTCAACCTGCAGCTGGCTGAAAAATGTTACTAATTGGTTGCTATGGGTCACGTGAAAATTTGCCCAGTGTTTATAAGTGAGCCCCAGTAATTCTACACAAGTTCATCAGTGCAACAATTGCAGGACTTTGCACCAATGCCCATGCTCAAAGCTAAATATTTGTCCAAGGTGAATAAAACCCAATCATTTCCAACAACAAACCTAACGATTTTATCCTTAGAGGGATGGGGTCAAGCATTTTAGCATCTGTCAGTAAATAAGGCTTTTCTTGCCTTTTACAGAATTTCTGATTTCCTTGGAAGGAGAAAATGTATTTAATGATTTGTTCCGCCATTTCAAACATTAAAGGGATCCTGTCAACGGAAAACATGTTTTTTTCAAAACGCATCAGTTAATAGTTCTACTCCAGCAGAATTCTGCACTGAAATCCATTTCTCAAAAGAGCAAGCAGATTTTTTTATATTCAATTTTGAAATCTGACACAGGGCTAGACATTTTGTCAATTTCCCAGCTTCCCCTGGTCATGCTTTCTGGCAGGCTGCTGTTTTTCCTTCGCAATGTAACTGAATGTGTCTCAGTGGGACATGGGTTTTTATTATTGAGTGTTGTTCTTAGATCTGCCAGGCAGCTGTTATCTTGTGTTAGGGAGCTGTTATCTGGTTACCTTCCCATTGTTCTTTTATTTGGCTGCTGGGGGGGGGGGAGGGGGTGATATCACTCCAACTTGCAGTACAGCAGTGATTGAAGTTTATCAGAGCACAAGTCACATGACTTGAAGCAGCTGGGAAATTGACAATATGTCTAGCCCCATGTCAGATTTCAATATTGAATTTAAAAAAATATGTTTGCTCTTTTGAGAAATGGATTTCAGCTCACAATTCTGCTGGAGCAGCACTATTAACTGATTCATTTTGACAAAAATGTTTTTTCCCATGACAGTATCCCTTTAAAGCAAATATTACACTACTAATAAATGTGAACTCAAAAGCCTGAGTCAAAGTCCTGTTATAACAAGTTAGGCTATAGAAACTAATTTAAAGGGAGACTAGTGAGACTCACACACACACCCAGCTATTGCCTTTCCCAGACTGAAGTATTATATTAAGTAGAGCTTCAGGCATGTTGTTCATGTTCTAGATGAGTTCAATTTGATTTTGCAGAAGGAATATCTTTGAACACACTTTTTATGACACAATTGATAAAACTGAATAATCTGAATAATCTGTTTGTGCTCAAGGAATGATATAATTACTATAATTATTTTATGGTACAGCATAAAAATGTTACACAGTGTTCTTAAAGTTGTGTATAATGAATGATACAGTTGATTATTATATTACAAATTATACAAAACAGGGCATTGTGCCTAAGTTAAGTGTCTTTCTTAATGCATGCTATATATATATAATGCTATGGATATTTTGCATTCAAATGTATTTACTTTCAGTATAATGTTTAACTCAACCTTTATGCTTAATCCCATCAATAGTTGCAGCAAAATCTGATGAGTGTGAAAATTCTATATTGTGTGGTTTGAAGGCCACTGGGGGTTAAACTGTTGCTGCTTTAGAATTTTCAGAACATACACATGCTCTCTACATTGACTCAACACAGTTCACCTAAAAGCTAATATTCCACTTTAACCAATCACAGCACATAAAGACAGCTCAGAAGGAGAGAATGCACTATAGTCCCTATTAAAGGACCAGTAACATCAAAAAATGAAATTGTTTTAAAGTAATAAAAATATAATGCAGTGTTGCCCTGCACTGGTAAAACTGCTGTGTTTGCTTCAGAAACACTACTATTGTTTATATAAATAAGCTGCTGTGTAGACATGGGGGCAGCTATTCAAAGGAGAAAAGGCTCAAGTTACACAGCAGATAGCAGATAAGCTCTGTAGAACATAATGCTATCTGTTATCCATTATTTATCCTGTGCCATATAGCCGTTTTTCAATTTCCGCCATTGCTACTCAGCAGCTTGTTTATATGAACTATAGTAGTGTTTCTGAAGCAAACACATCAGTTTTACCAGTGCAGGGCAACAATACATGATGTATTCATTACTTAAAAACACTTTCAGTTTTTGGTGTTACTGTTCCTTTAATTCAATGGTACTGGAGCATTCTGCAATAATGTCTTGGTTATTTTTTAAACCAAAACCCTCCACAACAAAAATATAAATCAGTGAGCAGCCTCTTTGAAATATTTAAATTTCTTCTACTCCTGTTAAAGGTTAATAGTAAAGCTGCAGCATCCAATTAATCACTTAGGATTCCTTCCCCTACTCCAACCTACTTGGCCACCTCCCCCAGGAATTTGATTTGGCTGTTGGTTATTGAGCATGCTCAGTTCTTCTAAACACTAAACATGTGCTCCAGCCTAGCAGCCAACGAAGAGACGGAATCACTGGTTTCTATAGAAACTCCACTCTGGCTGTCCTATTTTTCCTCCATATCTCCTCTCCTGAGCTCAGCTCAACCATTAAACTGCTCAATCCAAGCAAGACTTTTTATCAAAGTTAGTTCTGCCTGTGTAAGGCCTCTTACACAGCCTGTCTTGCTCTGTTCCCCTGCAGTCAGTTTTAATGCATTCTATGCATTTGCATTCTATCATTTTCAGTGAGCTGATGGCAGAAACCATGTTGACAATTGACATGTCAAATTTCTTCCATGCCAATTTCTTTTTCTCTATCTCAACTGTGCCCCCTCAGCTGAAAAATAAGTGTACTTTTCCACATTTATGGAAACTAATAATTTCACTTGACAACAGATGTCCTCTATCCACTGAATCTCTCATTCATAAATATTTCTCACTTACTCTTTCATAGTAATCACAATGATCAAACTACTGCAGAAAGCCAAGCCATACATAATAAAAATATGTAATCTAATTTTTGTACCAACCCCTTTCTTACTCACTTATTTCAACTTCCGACTTCTCTTCTATTAACTAGGTAAAAATGCACCAAAAAATGCCCCACCCAAAAATGCCTTAAACAGCTGGCAGCTGCTTCATTTTATAGTCAGGGCTGTATTTAGGTCTGATGCCACCCTAGGCACTGGACCTTAACATGCCCCCTACACTGTGCGTCTGATGTCAGCACGTTGTGCACGTGATGTCAGACACACGTCGCGGAAGCGAAATTACACACCGTGTGTACGATGTCACTTCCATAAGCCTACTCGGCTCCCTACCCCTCACCAACCCCCAGCTCTTTCCCAGATTTCCTATGGAAATCCGTGGAAGAGGCTGGGCGATTATTTTTTTAATTTAAAAAATAAATTTATAAGCACACCAAAACGTGCCGCCCTAGGCACAGGCACTCAGATGCCTTAATATGAATACATCCCTGTTTATAGTTGTAAGGAAAGTAACTAACCCTGGTGGTCTAGTGGTGCGGCGGAGACGCCCTTCCGGGTTTAGTGGGCGCATGCGCGCTGGCGTAAAGACGTCAGCGCGCAATGGCGCGAAATTTCAAAGTTTAAAGGGACCTTCCTGCTGTTTTTTCATTGCCCGTGATAGGATTTGTTCCTGGTGCTTCTGAGCTTAAGCTATATCTGTCTGAACCTGTTTATGATTCCTGTTGTGACCCTGCCTGGTTTTAACTATTCTGACTTCTGGATCCTGACCTTTGCCTGAATACCGACTACCTCTTCTGATTAACCCTCTGATTGACGTCCTGGTTTGACCCTTGCCTGCCTGACTACGTTTATTCTCTGCCTGCCTCGACCCGGCCTGATCTGACTACTCTATTGCCTAACGCCTTGTACTACGACCTTCTGCCCAAAGACTTTGCTCTACAGTCGTGCCCCTCTGCCTATCCAGAACTCTCATCTTGCACCTCTCGTTTAAGTCCAGTTGGCATCCAACTAAGCCGAGGGCTCCTCCCGAGGCCCAAAGGCAGTCACGCTACTGGTGAAGCACGAGCCGAGACCAGGGTGCCTGGTGTTTGTTCTGGTGTTGGGTGCCGACCGTGACAATAGTGTGCTCCCTATGGCCACTTTTTTTCTTCATTGCTTGTCCGGTTCTGTGATTTTTGGGTTTGTTTTGTTATTTATTGTTTTTATAATTCTTATCACTTACTGGACATTTATTTTATCAATATATTTCACTTTACTATTGGATGCATGGTATACAATTGGACTTTTTTTAGATTTTTATTCTTGTTTGCTGGTATGAAAAGTGTAATCAAACAACAAAGAGACAATGGGGCTCAAAAATGAAACTTAAAATAATTTAAACACCTATAAATAGTAAAAACTATTTACATTTTTTAAGAAACACCATATTGAACAAACTTAAAATGCAAATTTAAGTACTTATTGCCTTATTCTTGTTAATGATATATAATTAAACATTATAATTATAATTGTATTTAAATAAGGCAAACAAGTAGATTATTCCAAGAATTATAGCATCTGCTTATATTAAGGTTTAGATGTACAACAAAGTATGCATCATGTCTACTCTCTTCCTCAATCGATATAGTTACATAGTTACATAGTTAAATTAGGTTGAAAAAAGACAAAGTCCATCAAGTTCAACCCCTCCAAATGAAAACCCAGCATCCATACATACACCCCTCTCTACTTTTAATTAAATTCTATATACCCATACCTATACTAACTATAGAGTTTAGTATCACAATAGCCTTTGATATTATGTCTGTCCAAAAAATCATCCAAGCCATTCTTAAAGGCATTAAAGGTGGCCATACATGGATAGATAGATGTCGCCAAACAAGCGGATCTCCCTCCGATATGCCCACCTTGAGGTGGGCAATATCGGGCAGATCCGATCGTGGGCCCTAGGGCCCAACGATCGGATCCTAGCATTCACAAATGTGCGGTCGGATCGCGGGACCGCATCAACGAACAGATGCGGCCGCGATCCGACGGGATTTTTAAACCCATCCGATCGAGGTTTGGCCGACTTTCGGCCAGATCTCGATCGGGGAAGCCCGTCGGGGGCCCCCATACACGGGCCAATAAGCTGCCGACACAGTCTGTCGGCAGCTTTAATCGGCCCGTATATGGCCACCTTAACTGAATCAGCCATCACAACATCACCCGGCAGTGTATTCCACAACCTCACTGTCCTGACTGTGAAGAACCCCCTACGTTGCTTCAAATGAAAGTTCTTTTCTTCTAGTCTAAAGGGGTGGCCTCTGATACGGTGATCCACTTTATGGGTAAAAAGGTCCCCTGCCATTTGTCTATAATGTCCTTTACTTGTAAAGTGTAATCACGTCCCCTCGCAAGCGCCTTTTTTCCAGAGAAAACAACCCCAACCTTGACAGTCTACCCTCATAATTTAAGTCTTCCGTCCCTCTAACCAATTTAGTTGCACGTCTCTGCACTCTCTCCAGCTCATTTATATCCCTCTTAAGGACTGGAGTCCAAAACTGCACTGCATACTCCAGATGAGGCCTTACCAGGGACCTATAAAGAGGCATAATTATCTCTGATTTTATCTGCGATTATTCATCATACCACCAATCTTGGTCTTTCATCTATTCCTAAACATGTCAGTTATTAAATGACAAGGAAACCCAGGTGGGTTTCACTGGTGGGTGCCAATTTGTTAGGTACCCCCAAGTTTTTCAGTGGATGGTGCTCCTTTTTGATAAAAATGACACTGCCTCAGAGAAATATCTATTGCAGTCATGCTCAGCTGTGCACTGATTCAGTTTACATGGTATCAGGATTAGACTGGCCTGCTAGAGTACCAGAGGATTCCCCTATCTGGGGCAGCCTCAGTCAGTGCCAGCAAAGAATATTTTCAGTTGGCTCATTCTTATTTCCACCTTAGGTCTATAGGACACCTATTACAGTTTGCACTTTCTAAATATAATTTTTGCAGGAATTGGCCTTTAACCCTTTACCTGCCATTACATTCTGGCTGAAAAATGCTCCAAGTGCTAAGCACATAGTACCTACGTGCATCGCAATAAAGGGCTTCCTCGCTGCACTAGCGGCTTTTGCCACAGTGCACAGTGAGTCAGATGGGCCCCCAACCCCCTAGGCAACAAGCCAAGGGGGCTTCTATGTTGGTCCCGTGACTCAATCGTCACAGGGCCCGACCTTCTTACTCAATCTAACATTATCAACCACTAATGCAGGACCAGACCCAGGGCCTGACTTCCAGCCAGCCCACTCACTTCCTGCTGCATAGACTCAGTGCTCCTGGGAACCTACAATGCTGCCAAGGACCCTCCTGCTCACAGAAACAGTAAGTGGCCTTTCTTTGCACATTTACACACATTTACACATTTTACTAAAGTTAGCTTTTTTTGCTTTTCTTTTTTTTTCTTTTGCACACTCTTGCACATATTTACATACTCACATACATATATACACACATTTACATGCTTTTTAGAGCTGTACACACATGCATACATAAGCACATATATACTTTTTTTTACCTTTTTTGTTTTTTAGTTCTTTATTTTATCATTTTGTATCTTGTTTTTCCCTTAAAAACTGTTGATTTTACAGCTTGGCTATTGGATCAAGTATTCTGACCAATAACTATGCTGTTGGATCAGTTATTTTGTTATTTAATTGATTTGCCTATTTGTTTTTGTGATTTTATTTTGGTTTTATGCTTGCATTGTTATTCCTTGCATTTATCTTAGCGTAGCTTTGTAGTTTGGTATTTTGGAGTAAAAAAATAATCACTAATTTTGGTATGGTTTTCAGGGGTCTTTGTACTGTGAGGGGGTCTTATGACACATAATACACAATTAGGGTGCTTTTTTCACAGAAGGCGAATTGGCAGCTGAGAAAATTTCTATGCACTATTTTCATTTGGGGTCCATATATGCCACCTGCTTTGGTATACTGTATATATTGGGCATCACACTGTTCAGAAGACCTGTGGCATTCATATTTATGGCGTTTTACGTGTATGTAAGAAGTTATGAGTTTTTGCCAAATAAGTGTGTGTATTAAACTTGACTAGTACTGCATCACTATTTTTATTTCAACCATCCTGTGATTGAAATGCCTCGATGCAAGTTAACTTGGAAATAGCATCACATCAACTCCAATTTTATTTATCTTTCCCAAACACTATAATCTTCAATGTCACACCCCAATATATTTATTGGCATCTCTCCCTATGCCTCCTATCAATCTGGATAGCCAGGTGCATGAGGGAGTCTAGGGAGGATGGAGTGGGGAAATTAACTAGGCTGGCTTTGATAGCTGCAGCCAGCCCCACCCTAAACTGGCTTCTCCAGCCCGTCTCTACCATCCACCATCGAAATTCTGTACAATAATCCTCAACCGGCCAGTTGCCTTGCCTGAGGTTTGGGATTGCTGCCTCAGCAGAAGCAGAGTGGTCAGGATCATCATAAATAATCGCCATTGGCTTGAAGGCCTCCAAAGAGAGACAAGCTAGATCTGCAGGCGACAGGCTGAAAGCCCAGAGTTGAGGATGCCCCTGGATCACCCTGATCATGAAATTTACCATGGATTCCTCAGTGGGGAAGGAATGGGGTAAAAACCCAAAATGGAGCTTATATGCCTCTTAGAAGGCAAAGAACTTGCTCCGATCCCTCGTAAAACTTTAGAGAAATGGGATCTTGGGTTCCATTACAACACTGCCGGAAGAAGTGGGAAGTGGTCTGCTTGCCAGGGCTGGAGCTGAAGCAGGAGCAATTGGTTACTGTTGAAGTGTCCAGCCTTGCAGAGAGTCCCTGGAGACACTGAAATATTTGAATCATCTGCGATGAAGTCAGACGCGGACACTAGTAAAACCCAGAAGCAGCGCAGGCAGGCATCATTTGCAGTTTGAGTAAATAAGGCACTGGCGGGCATCCCTACCGCAATGCCACACTACTGCTAGACCACCAGGTATTCTCACATATGGGAGCTTGTATTGGGGCCTAAAATAGATTTATGCAACTTAGTTACTATCAAATAGAAAATAAGACAAATAACAATTGTTTGTGCCTTTAGTGGAGGATGAAAACAAATCAACTTCAACCATTTCTCCAAGTGAATGCTTCCGAAAACCTAGCAAGCCTTTTATTTTTCTCAAAACCCCATTTGTGGAAGTAGTGATTATAGAAACATGGATTGAGGTCCGAAACGCAGTTTCTATACATGATTTGTCTGGAGCCTCCCCATTTTTAGCTAAACCAAACCTGACCCCCTTAAAATCATGTGACCATGAACATTTAGTTGATACAATTATTTGATTCAATTAGTTGATACATATCTCAGCTGCATCTTTGGAATGTTAGCAACTATTCAATCAATTCTAACGGCTGTCTTTAATGAAACTTAGTTATTCTGCTCAGCAGGAACAAAGAAAATAAAAGTATCAACTAAATGTATCAATTTAGAACAGTTAAAGAGTCGGCAACCCCCCCTCCCAGAGCTACTTTAGAAGGTTAAAAATGAAACGTTACACTTCAATATTAGAATAACTTATGAATACAATTTATATGTGATGCATTTTCTGAAATGTTTTAAAATTTGAAAATGCAAATTAGAGTTCAGATTTAGTTTGGTATTCAAGCAACTTTTGGGGAGGATTAAATATTCAGCCAAATCCAGAAATTATGGATTTGTTGCATCCTTAAAATATGGAAAACAACAGGTGATAAACACTGATCAAGGCAATGCTCCATAAAAAATAAGAGGGCTCAAATTTGAAAACACAAGAATGGAGACAAAGTTTATTGCATATTGATGATATTATCAAAGCTACTTTCCGCCATACATACAGCCTGCAGCTTGCAGTGAGCCCAAAACTGGTTCATGCCAAATGTTGTACAAAAGGCCGCATGGCCTGAAACATTGCAGTGATGCCCAAAGCTGAAATAAAGGCTTTTTAAACTAAAGTTTCACAGTCTGGTGCTGTTCTACATACAAAGGCTGTACATATCTGTGTGTGCAAGGATTTTACATTTTATATTACAATAATTTTATTGTATGTACTATAAAGAGTCTTTAAAAAAACACACAATCAGCATACAGTAGAACCCCCATTTTACTTTTTGCAGAATAAAATGGTGTAAAATATGGGAAAATATAAAAATGGGTTAATTTAAAATTGAGATTTTACTGCATAATGTCCCTCAGACAAAGATCTTATAAATATAATACATGTTCATAGCACTTGTACAAGGGAGCACTATGCCTTGAATGAAATATTAATGCATGCAAGAAGTAGAACATCAGAATCCTTTTGGAAAATTACAAAACCTTACACTCAGTACCAATTTATTCTGTGTTTTCAGAAGATTGTGTTATTTAAAATAAAATGACTTCACAGTTAGCAAAGGTTAAAGAAAGTCCAAACTTTTGACAAGTCAAATGCAACAGCATTTGACTTGTTGCAACTACAACTGTGGGAGGAATTTTTCTGTAGATCAGATATTTCCAAACTGTGGGGTGTGAAAACTGGAACAAGGGGGTGCAAAAAGTGAACTATGAAGCCAATGAAGTAGTGCATTTGCACTCTAGTGAGCACTTCTAGTGATACTCTTTGAATTTACTCGTGAGTGCATCTGGTGAACAAGATAAGCTCATGGAGGTTTTTATCCTTTAGACTAATAGTTCCCAATCATTCATAAGCGAGTTGGGATTCATTATTCAGCCAACGTTTTTTGGAGATTTGGCATTCAGTTATGTCTTAAAATTGTAAATACAAAGCATCAAAGCATGTGACGTCAGACTATTCAACCCCAACCACTTTTTTTTCTGCTATATACAATGCCAGCATTTAGCTACTGATTAAATGTTCATTAACATTTTCTCTGCAAGCTTTAAATTGTAATGAATATTTCAAAGCAATCACACAGGAAGAATACATGGGTATCGTTTTATTATATTGCTGAACATAGAAAAGTAAAAGACTACATTAATTACCAAAGTGGTAGAAAACGACATAGGGAAGATAAAAGAAGGCAATTTAATATTCCCAATCGACTATTACACAAATTATTAATTTGGTTTGTGATGTGGATTGCAATGTTAAGTACAAGCATATGTGTAATGACTATCCAGTATTGTCTTTCTTTAATGAGCTGTTTTTATGCACTAGGGTTGTGACCAATTTGCTAGATAAGCTGCTTAGTTGTAATCATCTCTGCTTTTTATCTTGAGATTATTAGCAAAAACATTAAGAAAATGTGAGGCCTCATTTTGTTAAAACAGTTACTCACGTTAGAATTGTTATTGTTTTTAAGCAGATAGAATGTGCCAATATATTGTTAACAGACAGCATCAGCAAGGAAAATCTTATGTTAAAAGAATTTATTGAAATGTGGACTCTAACCCGGGCACGTAGCAACGTTTCAGACCAACTTTGGTCCTTTTTCAAACTGAATAGAATGTGCTGACACATAGGGGTGCTTCGCCAATGAGGCTAGTTGAGGCTGTCGCCTCAGGCGGCAGCGCCCCACTAGGTACCAGGGGCAGCAAAAATGCTGCTCCTGGTACTTTAAGAGCGAATTTCTGGGGGGGGGGGCCAGGATCGCCCCTGCTGACACACACACAGGGGCAGATTTATCAAGGGCTTTACTTCGACTTCGAATATTTTTCACCAAATTTGACTGTTTTGCGGTCGAAGTAAAATCGCTCAATCAAATGATGAAATCTTTTGAATCAAACGATTCGAAGTATTTCATCCATCGATTGAATGATTTTTCTGCGACTTCAAAAAAACTTTAAAAAAAAGCTTTAGAAGGTCCCCATAGGCTAACATAGCACTTCGGAAGGTTTAATTTTGCGAAGTATTGAAGTCAACGTTTTTTTAAAGAGACAGTACTTTGATTATCGAATGGTTGAATATTCGAACGATTTTACTTTGAATAGAATTCGAAGTCGCAGTATCCAATTCGATGGTCGAAGTATCCAATTTCGAATTTTTTTACTTCGAAAATTCCCTCGAATTCACTTCGACCCTTGATAAATCTGCCCCACAGAGTTATTTTATCTTTTAGTATAATTTTTTTTAATTTCTCTGGTGTTTTTTCCTTTGAAGGGAACTATAGCGAAAATTAAAATAACTGAAATAAGATGTTTTCTAAATGTAATTAATTAAAAATTCTGTAACGTTTCTGGAGTAATCAAGTTTATCTTCACTATTCTTTTCTCAGCATCTGTTTCTTTTCATTCTCTTTTCATGCAGCAGTTGGGTGTCAGATAGTCATTGACAGTTAAGGTGGCCATACACGGGCCGATAAAAGCTGCCGACAGACTGTGTCGGCAGCTTATTGGCCCGTGTATGGGGGCCCCCGACGGGCTTCCCCGATCGAGATCTCGATCGGATGGGGTTAAAAATCCCGTCAGATCGCGGCCGCATCTGTTCGTTGATGCGGTCCCGCGATCCGACCGCCCATTTGTGAGAGCTAGGATCCGATCGTTGGGCCCTAGGGCCCACGATCGGATCTGCCCGATATTGCCCACCTTGAAGGTGGGCATATCGGAGGGAGATCCGCTCGTTTGGCGACATCGCCAAACGAGCGGATCTATCCGTGTATGGCCACCTTTAGATCCAATATATGTTGGGGGCTCTTTTTGCCTAGAAGATGTATTAGAGGATTAGAAATCACCAGACATAATGTCTCTCTACATGAAGAATTTGTGCAAAAGGCAGTTATTTTGTTAGATTTTGTTTATACTGGAATCAGTTCTATGAGTGAGCTCTAATTAATCTGCTAGGAAATGAAGCCCCCCCCCCATAAGATATATTGGATCTATCTGACACCCAACCACTGCATGAAGAGTGAATGAAGAGAAGCAGATGCCGAGAATGGAATAGTGAAGATAAACTTGATTATTTCAGAAATGATGCAGAATTTTTAATTGATTGTATTTAGAAAGTTTTTTATTTCAGTATGATGAAGCTTATATTAAATTTTCATTTAATAGTTATAGTTCCTCTTAATAGCGATAGTTCCTCTTTAACAAACATAACTCTTCTCTACAAATATAAATATTATACCTGTCATAAATCTTTCTTTGGGTCATTTTAAATACATTGATTATTTTTCTGTAAAAGGTCATTCGTTGCAAGTATGTACTTTACATGTAAACATTTAAATGTTTATTCTAAATGAAGCAATGCAGTCTTTAATACATACCACTTATGGATCTTTCCACCTGGGTGATCCCTGAAGGCTTCTAAAATCATGTAAACATTTCTTCTCTGCCCCAATTTTGTGACAACTGTGGTAAATGTAAGCTCGGGCCACCCTTTAAAACTCTTGCAAAGACATTGACGTAGAGACCTTATAAATAGAAAAAAGAAGAGCACACTGCATTTCCAGAGACTTTGGAACAAACATATTTAAAAGGGAAGTTCAGTGAACTCTTTCCAATACTGTGGTAGTTGTTAAAATAAGCATTTTTGCCAGTGGTATTCCCCAGTTTCTCAAATTAGCATTAGTCAATAAGACCATGTAAATCATTGGGTTCAGTACCATCCCTAGTGCAATGAATGTAGCATAATGTCAGGAGAAGTTAAAGTAGCTCATCTTCAAGCACCTTCTGGACATGCCCCATCTTCATTGCTAATTTGTATAGTATTAATCATATTGAAAGTCAATATTCATATAAATGTGCCATAATTTAAAACTGATGTTGTTACTTGATTTTGTGCTTCACATTTGTAGGCATATAGCCTGTATCAGACTGTGATTGTGGAGACCCACCAGAAAACCTTTTATACAGAAACCATTTTATTATGAAGGCAAGAGCAACGTGCAAAAACAGGAGCAAATCACTATGGTTTTTATCAACACTATTAATTTTAATATTATTATTCTAGTGTGGCAGCAGGCCCCTGATAAGTAGCATACACTTGACTGTGATTAACTAATGGTGATAATAATATGTCCCTAGTCACACAAGATAAATGGTCAGTAAGAGATTGGGGTTTGCATTTGCTACTAAGAAAGGTAACCAGTTTGGGACCATGCCCATGACACTTTGCTTTAAATTTATCTAAAAGGGTTGTTCACCTTTGAGTTAACTTTAAGTATGATGTAGAGACTGATATTTGGAGACAAATTGCAATTGGTTTTCATTTTTACGTTTTTGAGTTATTTAGCTTTTCATTCAGCAGCTCTCCAGATTTCAATTTCAGCAATCTGGTTGCTGGGGTCCAAATTAACTTAGCAACCATGTATTGGATTGAATACGAAACTGGAATATGAATAGTAGAGGGCCTGAATGGAAAGATGAGTAATACAATTTAGCAATAACAATACATTTGTAGCCTTACAGAGCATTTGCTTTTTAGAACGGGTCAGCAACACCCATTTGAGAGCTGCAAAGAGTCAAAAGAAAAAGTCAAATAACTATAAAAAAAAAAATCAAGATCAATTGATAAGTTGCTTGGAATTGGTCATTATATAACATACCAAAAATTACTGTAAACGTGACCCACCCCTCAAAAGTTTCCTTCTGGTAAATCACAAAATGTTATACTTTTAATAATCTTCCAATTTCAAAGCAAGATCCTTCTACAAGCAGCAGTAAATAAATAAACATATGTTTGGTTAAGATTTTTCCTCAAGTACCTCCAAGCCTAAAAGCTTGTTTTATTCTAATATGTATTCCAATTTCTTGGTGATTTCTTGCTGCATGGGGAATGATAATGTAATTCAGTGAAGATTTTTCACAGTTGACCCTTCGTTCGTACCAGTCTTTGAGCTGAGCTTCTGCAACTAACCAGAGAAACAGTGTTAAATTCTACAAATATATATATATATATATATATATATATATATATATATATATATATATATATATATATATATATATATATATATATATATATATATATATATATATATATATAAAACGTGATTAATGGAAACTTCTGTCAGGAAGGATTCCCAGGAGTATGATCTGTTTTAAGATAATTTGACTTGAGAAGTAGAAATTAATTGACATATTTATTAAAGCAGAAACAGGTGCTGATTCATCTGATCTCCTTTCCAAACTGTTAGTTTCCAATGCATGCGGGGATTAACAATTCCTGCAATTATTTAAAAATAAATGGTTAAATATGAAACAGTTGCTATGTAGTGGTATGCATAAGTACTGTTTGTAAAAATAAATAAATAAAAAGTTATTAAAAAAAAGAGTTGTTATTTGTAAAACTGACTGGAGAGAAAGAAGACAAGGTGACTTTGCAACTCCAGGAAAAACACCTTGGGATTAACAGATTTCCTAGCCGCACGCCATTTGTAATCTATATACCTTGGCTCTGCTCTCTCTCCATTAAATGTGTTGCCATATCTTTCACAGGTTTCGGAACGTTAGCATCCTTTTGGAAAGTGGACATCATGGCTAGTTCTGACCTTCCAGGTTGTGCTTCCTCTGTGAAATAGTAGCCCTCGGAATACCTAGGAGCAGGCACTGGATGCTGCAGATGGAGATAGAGTGCAGGGAATCAGTAGGCAGTAACATAATACTTGGCTTTGAACACACTAGCATATGTTATGCTGGGTCAGCAACTCTAAATCAACATAATGATGTCTGTAATGGTTTTCTTTCATGCTTGGGCTGCTTGTGGTGTTCTTGAAACAGTTTTGATAAATATTTAAGCTACAGCAGTTTTTAATATACTAGTAGAGGATACTGGGACATTTGAGATGATATAATGCTGCATTCATCACACATGTATATTATTGAGAAATATTTTCTGTTTTATAACTGTATTATTCAGTGCATTCAGTGATTTATTGCCTTCCATGTCTCCAGGTTGTACTTTTTTTGGGAGCAGTACCAATAGTACCAATATTTATCTATCTAGATATTTAGTTAATTTTGTACAGTGTCAGACTGGGGGGGGTCCGGGCCCACCAGAGCTGCCATATCAGGGGCCTGCACTTCCCCCACCCTGGCCGCCACCCACCACGACTGTCCCCCTGATGCAATCTCCCTCCACCCCCCTCACAAGTGTGCACCTACTGATATTTTCGACCATCCATCAGAGAGGTCAGGCAATCGATCAATGGGCTGTGGGGTTTTGGGTCTGGGCTGGGGTCCACCAGTTTTTTTTCTGGAGGTCCTACATAGGGTATTTTATCGGCCTGACCAGTAAAAATGATTGTTGATCCCAATGTTATTATTAGGGGAAAAAAGATCAATATATAGGAAGGCCGGTATTTTTTTCCAGAAAATGTGGCAACCCTAGTCCTGCAGTCCCGTACCAACCCTGATTTTGAATATGAAAAAGTAAACAACTACTGCAGAAATCAGTGTGTTTAAAAAAACAACAACAACAACACATTGGAAAATGTTAATGCATAGTTATTTCCATATTCCATATATCATAACTGTAAACCTCCTGTACAACTATCTGGCTCCTCTACTGTATAAACCTTGCCAAGAAATCATAAGCACATTTTCTAATCCCTGTACCTGTAACCAAACATTTCCATTATTTGTTGTATCCTTTTTCTTTTTACTGTGGATATAAACTTTTTTTGTGATTAGTATTTGCATGTAAAGCAATCAATCTTGACTGCTTCTTAATAACAGCCCCATTTCACCTGGACTGCTGCTTGATAACATCCCCATTTCATGACAACCACTTAGGTTAGTCTAAATTTAAATTCTGCAAAAGGTGAAGTGAGCAAATTCTGGATTGAGTGCATACCTAATTTACAGGTCAGAAAAGCTGTGTATGTCCTCTTCTGTCTTTTTTAACTGTTGTCCTCTTTCTTTCTTAGTGCTTTCACATTTGAAAAAGTTTATTGCTTTTACAAAGAATTCAACATATTAAACCACATGTTGCCGTAATGATCTTAAAATGTTAATATTTACTTTCTTGAAACTTTTAGGGGCCAATTCATCAAGTAAAACAAAAAGTTATCAAAAGTTTTGGATTTAATCAAAAGGTTTTCTGGCAAAATTGATGAGCTTCGGGCAGTGACACGCTAGCAATAAATCGCTGCTTCTCTCGGCAACTAATCTCCTGCACTCTCCAGTAAAAAGCTTTTCCATAAGCAATAATGTGAATCACTGGTGGTAAAACCCATGTGTCGCTCCAGTCTCCCAAAATCTCTTGAAGTTTCCTCTTGTAGCGATTTTGGGAGACTGGAGCGACACATGGGTTTTACCACCAGCGATTCACATTATTGCCTAAGGGAAAGCTTTTTACTAGAGAGTGCAGGAGATTAGTTGCCCAAAGAATGCCCTAAGCCATGACACTAGATCCAAACTTTTATAATCATCCCATTCACCTTCAATGGGAATCATCAAAAGTGCCTAGTACAGTCAAATAACAGATGCTTATTGCTTGAAAATGCCCCTGCCCACAAAGTTACAAAATGCCCAGGGGACAAAAAGGTAAAAACAACCTGGTGCACCATTGCCCTAAGACTACCAAACACCATCTGATGGACAGCAGTAGCGTAGTGTTCAAGTAGTCAAAATGCATTTAAAGAAAATGGCTCTTTCTCATTGACATGGAGCAGTGGCAGACTGACAAGCAAAACTGTTCAAGAGACAGGTAGACAGGGGCATTTTCACAACACCTATTTTCACCCAGATGACAGGAGCAACAGATAAAGAATGACTGAACACAGCTGAAAAAATAGCGAATTTACTGCAATTAAAATGTCTTTTCAAATGAACATCTTGCAAGACCAAAACATAATTTCCTCAACCAAGGATTGACACATCACTGAACCTTACAGTGATCTTGCCGTTCCTAGTGCCAGCGTCGTATGTACTACCATAATATTTTCCTGGCAGGTTCTGTGCTGTAATTTTCAGTGTGATCCTAAATTTTCAGCAGATCTTACCTCAAGCAGATTTTTGTTCTGTGATAGTGCTTCGATTTACTTCTTTGCATTCTGTATTTGTGGCACAATACAATATGCATGAGCACTTTTTGAGATGAGTACAGAGATATGCTTTAGAACCTTGAGCTAAATATGCCGACTATCATTTGCAAAATGAAACCACTGTTAAAATCCACATGTATTTCATATCATCACAGTAGTTTTAGATGTATATACTTTAGATTTTTTGGTCATCGACTCATCACTCTTCCCGTAAGCAGTCAGTAAAGGCTTTGTACTGTTGATATGGATGACTAAAAATCTTTTATCGAGCACACCTGATTTTGTCTAATGATGTTCCTGAAGAATGCCTTTGCTTTTTTGATACTAATGTATAAATGCACCATACCAAGAAGCAATCTACTGTGTTTGCAGTAAACTAAGGGGTATATTATCAAAGAGTTAAGTTAGAGATTGTCAATTTCACCCTTTGATAAATACACCTTTAAAAATCCCATAGAAATGAATGGAGAGAGGCGGTGATCTCTAACTTCAGTCTTTGATAAATATACCTCAACGACGTCGGCTTCTTCATTTTTCTCTGCTGATGTCTTCTTTGTTCTTCTTCTGCGCAGCTTCTTTGTTGTTTTCTCGCAACAGCTTATTCACTCTTCTCAAATGACGTCCTTTTCACTCTTCCCCAGTGATGGCTTCTTCTCTGCTGATGGCGTCTTCTTTTTTCTCTGCCGATGGCTTCTTCATTCTTCTTCTGTGCTGCTTCTTGTTCTTTTCCGACGGGACTTCTTCGTTCTGTTTCCGGCGCAGCTTCTTTGTTCCTTTCCGAAGTGGCTTCTTCTGCAGTGTGGCTGGAAATATGTGGCTGCTTCTTTTTTGTATGATTGTTATGTGATAGCAGCCAGTTAAAGAATTTATATGTACAATAGTGAGAAAGGTTTCAGCACTCCCAAGCCAATTCATTTTTTTTTTAAATTTTTGTTTGTTTAATTCTTCCCTGCTATTCATAGATCTGTGTCTTTGTATGTATACAACCATACTCCATCTACTGACAAGACGAATACAACACACTTATTTGTTCTTCTCTTTTGACAATAAAATTAGGAACCAGTAAATTGTTTTCACATTTTTAATTTATAATTTTCCTTTTATTATAATGGACACATTTAAGTATGTTTTTCCGATTCTATTTCATATAGGGGGTTCTTGCAGAGTTCACAGCATACTAGAAAGAAGGTTGTTGACTTTTATTACATAGCTTGCAAATAGACAAACTGCTATTTAATTCACAGATACAAATTATTTAAGACGAGTGTAATATTTAAAAAAAAAAAATATTGCCATGTTGTACATTTTTACTGTTGCAGTTTACTTTCTGGGATGTTAAGGTTTTGGGTGTTATGTCTGTTGTACTATTTGTGTTTCACCTGTGGACTATTATTAGAGTTTTATAGATAGTACAATTACCCCTACGAGTTTGCTCACGTATCGGTGCAGAGTAAGCAAAGCGGAGCTCATGACGCCACCTTCCAGATATCTAGTCTTCTTCTATAATTGAGCACCATATTGGCGCATGCACAATTGGTGTAGTCTTCCAGTTCGGAGCAACTGCGCAAAAATTGCCGAAGGGAAGGAAAAGGACTTGAAGAAGACCGGAGATCTGGAGGATGGTGCCCATGAGCTCCACTGCACTTACTCTGCACTGATACGTGAGCAAGCTCTTAGGTCCAATTTCAGGGGTAACTAAGTATGCGAGGGGAGCAGGGAGGGGAGACAACCTAGGGTAGTAGGTAGGGTCTTTTCTTATTGGGGGGGGTTATGTCTCCTTTATCAAGTAGTTGTTTTTTTTTGTTTGGTTATGTTACAATTAAATACAATATATGTGTCTTAATAACAAGTTATGTGCCATTTGACAGTGAAATGTATGTTAGTATATGGATTGTTATTAATTAGTTAACCTTAATTACCTGATGGGTTTGAAACTGAAGTACAGGTATAGGACCCGTTATCCAGAAACCTGTAATCCAGAAAGCTCTGAATTACGGAAAGGTTGTCCAAATAATCCAAATTTTAAAAATTGTTTTCCTTTTCCTCTGTAATAATAGAACAGTACCTTGTACTTGATCCAAAATAAGATATAATTAATCCTTATCAGAGGCAAACCCAACCTATCTGATTTATTTCATGTTTAAATGATTTTCTAGTAGACTTAAGGTATGAAGATCCAAATTACAAAAATATTTGTTATCCTGAAAGCCCCAGGTCCTGAACTTTCTGGATAACGGGTCCCATACCTGTACTCTCATCAAAAGAATATCTCTCAGGATACAGTAAGAAAACATCTGAAAATTCTCTGGATCGCCAAACTTCTTGCATGCTGCTTACTTCCTGTTCAAATGCATTCATTTTAACCCATCCAAGTGCAAATGGATCTATCAAATAAATCGAATCAATCATTTTTTTTAAAAAATGTAACAGTATGAACCAAACTGTAGTTATTCTTACTCTGTAAGCTTTTATTTAACAACATGTTCAAAAGTGACACACCTCTTCACTACCGTAAACTGCCTTTAATAAAATATGTGGCTGTGAACTTCTTTCTGTATTATCCATGTAGTCTGATGGATCCAGGGAATCAAAGTTTAAAAGATATTAAAAATAAGAAAACTCATTTAAATCTTGTGACATTGACCAAATAAAAGAAAGGTATCATCACACAAATTTTGTATTGGTGCTTCAAAATAATGTTAATGTTTAGAAATAAAGAATATAAATAAAGAATAGATTTGAAAAAAATGTACTAAATTAAAAAAAAATCTGATTTAGAAACAGATGTAATGCAAATGGTTGTGTCCTTCTATTCCCTTACAAAGCAGCAGTTCTCATATTTTAAAATTTACCGTCTAGCTATCTTAATAACAAAACATGTAACAATCCAATTTGGAACCTACAGTTTATATAACCACAGAATTTTGACACAGGATTAATTATCAGCTTTTGTGGGATAAAGTTTAGCAAAAAAAAACTTAAAGGGTAATGCTACATGGGTCTGATACTCAGATGGCTGAAGACAGGCCAAGAATCAGCCCCTTACCTTGTCTGCACCCAGATCCATTGAATCACATGCAGTTTTTATTTAGGAGCCGGAATCCACAGCCTGTTTTTGCTCTGCTGACATAATGGATCCAGGTGGTGGCAAAGTAAGGGGTTGATCCCAGTGTAGGGGCTGAATAACAGCCTGTGCTTTCAGCATGATAAGTGAACCGCATTTCTGCTGAATGGTTTAGGTGCAGGGATGGTTGCACTGCCAGTAGCGTCAAATTTTGTTTTATGAGTTACATAAAACTGACTAGCGCAAACCTAGCAGCAAATGTAATATCAATATTATTATATGATTCAATATTTTATATTATAACAAGCCACCTTTATGTATTCAGAATTCAGGCCAATAAATTGGTAAAGCCTCATATGCCACTTCTAGGCTCCCCATACAAAAATATCACTCTCCATCTATGGTCTAAACTTATGGTTTAGAGGAAAACTGTACCCTGAATCTTTGTGGTGGTTGTTCCTTAAGCAAAGGTTAAGAAAAGGGTTCTAGAGGGCCTTGCACGAGTGTCATGGTTTGTATTATTCAAGTACAATAATATTTAATATACTTCAGTGCAGTACTTAAAATCCAATTGCAAGTTGGAAAAAATGAGTATACTGAGGCATACTCAGATCTGTACTCAGGGACAGATTTTTACTTTAGCCGTATAGCTGCGGTTGCCTAAGAAACGTTCAAAATCCCAAAACAAAATAGGGGCAGATTTATCAAAATGTGAGATTAGAACTGACCACAGAAAAACTCTATTCAATCCTATGGGATTTTTAGAATTGTATTTATCAATGGAGTTCACCACATAATAAATATGCTTTTAAGAATCCCATAAGAATGGATAGAAAGTGAGTGCATTTATTGTGGTGAGTTCTAAATTCACTCTTTGATCAATCTACCATTTAATTTAAGGCGTTTGTAGCTTACTTCTTAGCTAAGATTCAGTTCTTATTCTAGCATTATTTATTATATTTTCATTCATTTATCAGTTATTTACTATGCATATTTTGTCAGCTCTGATGAAAACTGTATGGATTCCCCCAGGACATTACAGTATCTTACTTATATGAACTATATCAAACACCTGAACCAAACAATTTATCTTTGTGCAAGTAAACCCTACATATTGTTAAAATTCATACAAAATCTTTTCATTTTTTGTTTCTTTGCGGCCCCTTTAAGACATTCAGGAAATAGTGTAATGGAATACAGGTTTGTCTGTTTACAAAAGTGTCCCTCTTCAAACATATCAACACTAATTTATTTCATTCTTTAAAACATAATTTATAATAAGAGGTTTTGTCTAGCATTACCCCTTTAACCTCGAACAATATAAATAAAGGAATGATTTCATTGGGGTGCAGAGGGAAACAACTGCTTATGTATGGAAATGAAGTCTAATGGATTCATGCTTATCATGATTGTTCCTGCTGATTCTGATTGCTGCATTAAATGTTTCATTTAATGTCAAAGAGAGGAGCATCATGTTAACTTTAGACTTTTTATAGGTCAGACATGATGTCAGCATGTACTTCACCTATAATCAGCTCTACTTACTTGCTGAATGTTATGTAGTATATTATTATAAACTATTGTTGTCATAGAACATATTATTATACTAAGATCTATGGATACTTGAAAATAAAAAAATACTGTATCACAAAAATAACAGCTTTGTATAATTTAAAGGGAAAGTTCTTTGTTACACAAACATTTAAGAGCTCATCTGGCACAGATGTGGTACCAGGGGGTGTAGCACTTGCAGGATTTGTGGCCCATAATGTTACACATTGAACAGAGCAATGTACTTAATTAGAATGACACAACAGAGTTTTAGTGATAATAATTTTTTAAAACATACTTTCTCCATAGGTTACATGTGCCATTGAAAGGTGTTAGTGTTGTAATATAACAAACAGAGATTGTTCCAGTGCATGTTATTTTAATGCAGGGAGGGTCTATTGTTTCTTAGCAATGTGATGTCATGTTTGACCTGTAACCCTGTGTGATTTTCTTCTTCCTGTGTATGTTCTCTATGAAAAGTTCCTGTTGCACACATGTTATGCTGAGTTCTATAAAGCAAACAAGTTACTGTTCACACAGAAGTTGGTTTGTCTGTCCTCACTTGAAGAGAAGCTGCACATGCACATGGGGCTGAATCCTTAAAGGACATCTAAAAAGGCCAAGCCTGCCTAGCAGTATGAAACTGTTGAAAATTGCTAATATCTCAGAAACCACCTAAAACAGAAAACAAATATAAATTGTAAAATTGTTCAGTGGAGCACATGTTCATACCACGTTGTATTATATGGGGTGCCGTTTGTCCGAAATACATTTTGTATACAAAACTATCCCTAATATACAGAATTAATGTCTCTCATGGTATATAATATTTGTGACCATACACAGATAAAAATATATACAAAAGACTTATTTCTATTAAAGAATGAGAACAAAATTTGGTTAGTGCACAAAAGGATGTCATTATATTATGAACTCCATTCTGTACATTTTAACAAGCAATCTGTCTCACAAATGGATAACCTCCATGTAACGGATGCACTTATGTAGAAAGTTACTTACAGAATGTATTATGTAAAAAAAAACTTGGACATAATATATAATAGTGTAACTAACTAGTGCATGCCAAGCTAGATATGGCTATTCTTATTGTAGTATCTGCTTGTGTGGCCATTTTGGTTAAGGGCATTACTGCTGTTTTGCCATTGTCTTATGATTCATTCCTGTTCCTGTTTCCCTCTTCCTGTCTAAGCTGAGAGCAATAATGGGACAGGCCACACCTAACTGCCATGTTGTAATAAATGTACCAGAAGCAGGGGTGTAACTACAGAGGAAGTAGACCCTGCAGTTGCAGGGGGACCCAAGAGGTATAGGGGGTCCCATAAAGCCCTAATTCATATACAGTTTCAATAAATATTGGCAAAACAAGTCAACCTCTAAACATTTTGGGGGGCCTGAAAAATAATTTAATTTAATATAATGAAATCATTTTGTGCACTAACCATATTTCTCATTCTTTAATAGAAATGAGTCTTTTGTATACTTTTTTTTATCTGTGTATGGTCACAAATACTTATATACAATGAGAGACATGAAATCTGTGTATTAGGGATAGTTTTGTATACAGAATGTATTTGGGACAAACAGCACCCCATAGTATTATGGGATATAAAAATATTATAAAAATAGTGTCATATACTCATGATGACATTGTACATTTGTTGCAATTCTGGTGAATAAACAGAAATCAAAATCGCCCTCTGATCATCACCCAGTAGTGATGTACGGGTCAGGAAAACTCAACCCACAACTGACCCTAACTCTGAAAGCCTTAATCCACACCTGACACTAACGTACAATGTTGCCATTGTAGGACCTGTGCCCATCCCTTACCCATATCTTCCTGCTGTTTATTCTACTTCTGTGCTGTAGTTTTGGTTAAATGACAGGGAATCTTAGGGAGCAGAGAAGGAGTGTACTTCCCCAGTCTGACCTGCACCAAGCCCTAACAATGGTAAACCAAGTTTCAACTCAACCCCGTCCAACTGCTAGTAAACCCGCAGGTCACCAGGAGTTTTGGGTTTATCCGCATATAACTATCACCCAGATATGATGAAAGAAATACTGCTGAAGATAGTATTATTATAGTATTACAACAATGGGGCAAATTAACGAAAGCGTGAAGCGGCTAACGGTAGTGCAAATTCACCAGCGTGACGTCATTTCGTTACTTCGCAGATTTACTAATGGGCGCTGGCATAAATTCGCTACCGAAGTGGACCTACTCTAGCGCTACTTCGCACCCTTACGCCAGGCGAAAGTTGCGCTATGGCGAATGGGACATAACTACGCTAATTCACTAACTTGCACATTTTATTCAACGTTACCTCTTGCGCCAGACTTGCCTTCGTCAGGCGAAGTGCAATAGAGTAGATAGGGCTTGCTTCAAAAAAAGTCCCAAAAAACGCTGGCGTCTTTTCCTTTTTAAGGGTGATAGGCTGAAAAAGATTGTAAATTTTTTTGGGGGCACCCTACTTCCCCCCTACATTTCCTAACATATGGCACCTAAACTATACAGTGGGCACATGTATAGGGCAAAATAACACCTCTATTTTATTTTATGAAGCTTTCCAGGCTTGTGTAGTGTAATGTATTTGCTGCTACATATACGTCCATTGTACTTTAATTTGGCGCCGTATGCAAATAAGGCATCGCTAGCGTAACTTCGGTTTGCTTGACCAATTAACGCTAGCGCAACTTCGCTACCGTTCGCCTTCCTGAGTGCAACTTCGCATTTTAGTGAATTTGCGTAGTGCTGGTGAAACTACGACTAGCGAAGTGTGGCAGAGTGTGGCGAAGCTGTTGCCGGCGCAACTTCGGATCTTAGTGAATTTGCCCCTATGTCTTTGCTATGTTATATAGTTGCTCTGTGGCACAAGTTACAAATAGGAGGAGTCATTACAGTTACAGCCGTCATCACAATAAAAATTATTTCATAAATGCACAAGAATATACAGTAATTACTGATTTACAGGTTAAAACATGTGTTTAGCCTGGGTCCCTGGTTCACATTTATGTTCATACATTATGTACTGACAATAAAATTGACAGGGTAACTGCATCATACTTATTTAGAAATACTGTAGTCCAGGTATCAAGTAATATTGAACAACATACATAGAGGGGCCGATTCACGAAGGGTCGAATATTGAGGGTTAATTAACCCTCGATATTCGACTGGGAATTAAAATCGTACGACTTCGAATATCAAAGTCGAACGATTTTGCGCAAATCCTGCGATCGATCGATCGAAGGATTTTTCGTTCGATCGAACGATTAAATCCTTCGAATCGAACGATTCGAAGGATTTTAATCCAGCGATCGAATGAAAATCCTTCGATCAAAAAATCACAGGCAAGCCTATGGGGACCTTCCCCATAGGCTAACATTGACTTCGGTAGCTTTTAGCTGCCGAAGTAGGGGGTCGAAGTTTTTTTTAAAGGGGCAGTACTTCGACTATCGAATGGTCGAATAGTCGAACGATTTTTACTTCGAATCGTTCGAATTTAACCAATTCGATGGTCGAAGTACCCAAAAAATACTTCGAAATTCGAATTTTTTTTTTATTCTAATCCTTCACCCGAAATTCGTGAATCGGCCCCATATAGTATTTGGGTTAATACGGTTTTATATTGATTCCATACCATTGAACTGTATAATGAAAGTGTTCATGTCCTTTTTAGTTTCTTTAGGGCAGGGGCACACAAAGCTACTGGGGTATTAGTTGCCCAGCAACAAACTGCTTCTTCTTCAGGCGACTAATCTCCCCGAACTGCCTCCCCGCCAGCTAGAATCTAAATTGCTGGCGGGATGGCACTTGGGTCGATTCGGTTTTTTTGGAACTGGTCAAGATAAAAACTATGGTTTACAATTCAACATTTTTTTTTCCCAAAAGGAAGCTTTATTAAGCAGTTGTTTACAGTTTTAACCCACCCGTATAACAGATTTGATTCTTATTCCACACCAATTTCTGACTTCTAACATATCCCCACTTGTACCCCTCTAATCATTTGGGTCATTCCCATCCTGGCCCTGGTCATTCCAGTGTCTCCAGACCATTATGTCAGGGCCGATTTAAGGCCTTGGTGGGCCCTGGGCAGAGATTGTTTGGTGGGCCCCCCTCATCCTGAAAAAAATGTCCTCCCACCATTACCATAGGACACAGTTATACTCACACTAGATAAAAGGAAAACAAAAGCAAACATATTGCATTTAGATTGTTTTATTGATTCTAGATTAAGAACTTCAATATTTTTGCACACACTGGGTATGTTGCAGTAGTTCTGATCAAGCCTCAAGAAAGAAACTAACACTAGAACCCGGTTTCTGTTTTACAAGTTTTAAAGAAGAATGAAGACTATGGATGCAACCATATGCAAAAACACTTATTTGTACAGTATGTTGCAGTAGTTCTGATCAAGCTCAAAGAAACAAACATTAACACCAAACACTGTTTCTGTTTTACAAATTTTAAAGAATGAAGAACAGATGCAACCATATTCAAAAACACTTTTTGTACACACTGGGTATGTTGCAGTAGTTCTGATCAAGCTTAAAGAAAGAAACCCCAGAACCCGGTTTCTGTTTTACACATTTTAAAGAATAATGAATATGGATGCAACCATATGCAAAAAACTCTTATTTGTACACAATGGGTATGTTGCAGTAATTCTGGTCAAGTTTAAAGTAACATTAACACAAGTGTTTCAATTTTTTAGAAGGGCTGAAGAAGAAAGAAGAATATGGATGCAACCATATGCAAAAACAATATTTTTTGTACACACTGGGTATGTTGCAGTAGTTCTGATCAAGCTTAAAGGAACATTTACACCAGAATTTTTTTTACAAGTTTTCAAGAAGAATAATGAAGAATATAGATGGAACCATGTGTAAAAACACTATTTGTACACACTGGGTATGTTGCAGGATTTCTGATCAAGCTTCAAGAAAGATACTAACACCAAAACCCGGTTTTTGTTTTACAAGTTTTGAAGAAGAATGAAAACTATGGATGCAACCATATGCAAAAACACTTATTTGTACAGACTGGGTGTGTTGCAGTAGTTCTGATCAAGCTCAAAGAAACAAACATTAACACCAAACACGGTTTCTGTTTTACAAATTTTAAAGAATGAAGAACATGGATGCAACCATATGCTAAAACACTATTTTTTGTACACACTGGGTATGTTGCAGCAGTTATGATCAAGCTTCAAGAAAGAAACCCCAGAACCCGGTTTTTGTTTTACAAGTTTTGAAGAAGAATGAAGACTATGAATGCAACCATATGCAAAAGCACTTGCATGTTCCAGTAGTTCCGGTCAAGCTTTAAGTAACTAACACAAGTGTTTCAATTTTTTAGAAGGTGTGAAGAAGTAAAGAAGAACATGCATGTAGGATATACAATATCCTTTGTGCATGTATGAGGTTTTTCAGAAGCTTTACTTCTTGATCAAAATGGAGTAGCATGCTTTGATATAAGTTGCTGCTCTCATGTTTTAGTGTCAGTGATCCTGACTTGTATTTTTTTGAATTTGGAGGTGGTGACATTAATTGAGCCCGGCAATGGCAACATTAATACCAGAACAGTGTTTCCATTTTTTACATTTTTACAAACAGATAAGTAATGAAGAAGAATATGGATGTACTGTAAGCATGCAAAACCACTATTTGTTGTACACACTTGGCATGTTGCAGTCGTTCTGATGATGTAATGAAGAATATGAATATAGATGATCTAATACTGCTTAGATTAATGTTTGCTTATGTTCTGAATAAAGACTGCAAATCTAAAACTTTTTCCTGGACTTTTGGATTGAAAAGGATTGTACAATATCACTGAAATCCAAACTCTGTACAATATCATTTTCTATTGCCATAAGTGTTAAAGCGTTAAGCCGCTGTTCTTGCATTTGGGAGCGTAATTCTGACTTTATAAATTTAAGTTTAGAGAAAGAACGCTCTCCCCCAGCTACAGAAACATGCAATGTTAAGTATATGCGGAGGGCAATCTCCACATTTGGGTAGACACAAATAATGTTTTTCTCTCTCAAAAATTGACTGCAGTAAATGCTATTCTGAACAACATTTGTGGAATTATAGGACTGCAGTAAGCTCTGAAATGCAACAACTTCATCTGGAAATGTGAACTCCAAATCATTTGGATATGCCATTTGAAGATTGGATGAATTTGTTCTTAACAAATCTAGTTTTCTTAAAGTAAGATCATCTAGGAATCCAAATCTATTATCCAGTGTGGTGTATGCTTTTATTCTTTCCTGAAGACAGGTGACAAGTGTGTCAATTATGACATTGAATGATTCCACTTTGAACTTTTTACAGCCTTGAAGAACAGTATTTTCTTTTTCCTTTTCATCAAAAAAGGCTTTACGTTTACGAAGCCTGGTGGCCTCAAAAGTGCTGTTAGGCATAAGAACTGAAGCATCAGTACAGATCTTCTCAAATTCATCTCTGAGACTTGCAACATATGTTTCCAGGGACCTTAGCATGTTGGTAGCTGTTCCAAGGTTCATGGAACTAGACTGTAAGTAAACACTAGTTAAGTTAAATTGCTCCAGAATTCGGTTCCAAAGTACACACATTATGACATTTTCCAATTTTTCCAGTTTTTTAATTAATGGTTTTGCAAGCTTACGTGTGTCTACATATTCTTCTTCATTACTTTCAATTTTTTTTAAACACTGCAGTATGTTGCAGTAGTTTTGAAATAAAGCTTTAACAGCATTTGCATGAGATGACCATCGTGTGTCTCCAAGCCCTTTTAGGGTCAAAACTCTACCTTTCTCATTTGGCTTTAAGTGACTAAGTAGCAATTCCCAGCGGTGTGTAGAGCCTGAGAAAAAATCATACAATAGCTGCACAAGTGAAAAAAAATCAGCTGCGGTGGGGCAGACACTTACAGCTCGCTGGCCAACCAAGTTAAGGGAGTGTGCACTGCAAGGCACATATTCAGCTAGTGGGTTCACTTTCTGAATATGAGTCTTTACTCCTTTATACTTTCCGGACATGTTACTTGCATTGTCATATGCTTGACCACGACAATCTTTAATCGGTATTTTATGTTCTTCAAGAGTCTTTAATATGGTATTTGCCAAAGACTCTCCAGTGTGTGAATGAATTGGTACAAATTGCAGAAATCTCTCTACTGGTTGACCAGTACACTTGTTGACAAAGCGAACTGTAAATGTCAGCTGATCTACATGATTTACGTCTGGAGTGGAGTCCACACATAAAGAATAATATTTTCCAGATATTATTTCTTTAACAATTTGGTTCTGGACTTTGCGACCCATCATGGTAATCATCTCTTCACAGATACCCAAAGACAGGTAAGAAGGCTTACCTCGCCCTTTGTTACCATACTTTTCTATGTGTGCAGCTATGAATGGATCAAACTGAGCCAAGTATTCAAGAGATCCAAGGTACACACCATTATTTGGAGAGCCAAATCTCTCTACTGTGCCACGAAAGGGTAAACCATACTGGGAGAGAAATTTCACTGTGGCAACAACACGTCTTAAGACATCTTTCCAATACCTCTCTCGGATTTCAAGTGTCTTTTGTACTTCAGAATCTATTCTACCTTGTACATGGCACCTTTTAATATAGGCTTTTACACACCGCTGATGTTCTGCACTATTTTCATGGTGTATGAGGCAGTCAGATGCATGCTTCCAGTCACTAAAGCCATAATAAGAAAATGCTGTCGTTTTTGTTGAAAAAAGTCGACAGTGAAAACAAAATATGTTTCCCTCAGAAGGTGAATAGATAATGAAGCTTCTTACCACAGTTTCTCCATTTGGCATTATACGCTCTACCATTTCATTATTGAAAGACCGTTTCACACCACCAGAATAACGTCTTTCTGAAACATTGTACTTTCCAGTAAAATTTCTACACATTTGTGGACCATGACAACACCAGTAATCCTGAAGCAAATTTTTATTTTGCTTTGGCCACAAAGCAGGATCAGTAGAAGCCACAATTTTATCTTTTTCACTATTGGAAATACTTGCTATAGAAGCAGCTGTAGAAAAAGCAATATTATCTATTTCACCTGTTTCTGGACAAATTTGTACATCAGTGTGTGCAAGCTCAGTATCATTTGTTTCCTGTAACTTTGTAATTTCACTCTGTTCTGTTAAATGACATATATTTGCATTATCCGTTGTCTCAGACAAACTTGTAACCAAATCATGTGATGTGCACGTAGGGCTTGCAGTCACTTCAACAGTATTCAAAAATGCATCATTTGTACTTGTATGAGGTTTTTCAGGAAATTGTGATAATGTAGCTTTAATTCTAAATTCTGACCAAAACCGAGTAGCATGCTTTGATATAAGCTGTTGTTCTCTCTTCTTTTTAAAACACTCTTTTCTTTTAAGTGATCCTGACTTGTGTTTTTTTGAATTTGAAGGTGGTGACATTATTGGACCCCTGCAATTCCAATAAAAATGAAAAATTCAGTATCTGAGTCACACTTATTTGGTAAAACTGTAAAATACATTTGTATTTTAGAATGTTATAACTAGGCTAGGAATCCAAGTTACTATTCAGGATTGTCATGCTATGTAAGCGAAGGCCTAATTCAAAATGAAACTTAAAGGCAGCATGATTAACCCATCCTAAACTCTACTCTGTTAACAATTACTTTTACTAATATACTTGGTCAGGTATGGCCAATTTTGTGGTTTGTCGAAAAGACGTAAACATCTGAGGTGCAGAGGCATCAGTAGGAACAATACAATAACAGTTTGTGGTGTTACTTACAGTGAAGATTAGCAGGCGGTGTATGCAGGGCCACACTGAGTTATTCCAGCAAAAGCAAGGCAACCATCCAGGCTACAGTAGGTTTCCTATATGGGCAGCGCTGTCTGTGATGTACCAAATTTCCAGTATCAGTAAGGTAGAAGAGATGTACCAAATTTCCAGTATCAGTAAGGTAGAAGAGATGTACCAAATTTCCAGTATCCGTAAGGTAGAAGAGGCAATTCTAGGAAAACATAAATCTGACTAAGTACCAGAAGTGGAGTTACATATACATTAAAACAGATTTCTACCCAAGGCAATTCTAGTTTTTATATTGGAGGCATTACTTACAGTGAAGATTAGCAGGTGGTGTATGCAGGGCCACACTGAGTTATTCCAGCAAAAGCAAGGCAACCATCCAGGCTACAGTAGGTTTCCTATATGGGCAGCGCTGTCTGATGTACCAAATTTCCAGTATCAGTAAGGTAGAAGAGATGTACCAAATTTCCAGTATCAGTAAGGTAGAAGAGATGTACCAAATTTCCAGTATCCGTAAGGTAGAAGAGGCAATTCTAGGAAAACATAAATCTGACTAAGTACCAGAAGTGGAGTTACATATACATTAAAACAGATTTCTACCCAAGGCAATTCTAGTTTTTATATTGGAGGCATTACTTACAGTGAAGATTAGCAGGTGGTGTATGCAGGGCCACACTGAGTTATTCCAGCAAAAGCAAGGCAACCATCCAGGCTACAGTAGGTTTCCTATATGGGCAGCGCTGTCTGATGTACCAAATTTCCAGTATCAGTAAGGTAGAAGAGATGTACCAAATTTCCAGTATCAGTAAGGTAGAAGAGATGTACCAAATTTCCAGTATCCGTAAGGTAGAAGAGGCAATTCTAGGAAAACATAAATCTGACTAAGTACCAGAAGTGGAGTTACATATACATTAAAACAGATTTCTACCCAAGGCAATTCTAGTTTTTATATTGGAGGCATTACTTACAGTGAAGATTAGCAGGTGGTGTATGCAGGGCCACACTGAGTTATTCCAGCAAAAGCAAGGCAACCATCCAGGCTACAGTAGGTTTCCTATATGGGCAGCGCTGTCTGATGTACCAAATTTCCAGTATCAGTAAGGTAGAAGAGATGTACCAAATTTCCAGTATCCGTAAGGTAGAAGAGGCAATTCTAGGAAAACATAAATCTGACTAAGTACCAGAAGTGGAGTTACATATACATTAAAACAGATTTCTACCCAAGGCAATTCTAGTTTTTATATTGGAGGCATTACTTACAGTGAAGATTAGCAGGCGGTGTATGCAGGGCCACACTGAGTAATTCATGCAGAGGCAATTGTCCAGGCTAGGCTACAGTAGGTAATATGGAACTGTGGAAGTAAAGCACCTTTATATTAACTTTTAGTTTTTTATTTGTAGTTTGAGTTAGTTAGCTTTTTATTCAGCTGCTCTTCAATTTGCCTCTTAAGCAATCTGGTAACTAGGGTCCAAATTACCCTAGCAACCATGCATTGATTTAAATAAGAGACAGGAATATGAATAGGAGAGGCCGGAATAGAAAGATGTGTAATAAAAAGTAGCAACAACAATAATTTGTAGCCTTACAGAGCATTTGTTTTTTAGTAGGGAGTCAGTGACATTGTGATGCCCATTTGAACGCTGCAAAGAGTCAGAAGAAAAAGGCAAATAACTATAAAACTAAAAAAATAAATAATGAAAACCAATTAAAAAGTTGCTTAGAATTGGTTGTTCTAGAACTTAATACAAAGGTATAAACCACCCCATTAAAGTTGTTCATCTTTACATTATAACTTAGAAGTGATATTCCGAAGCAGCAACTTGCAATTGGATCATTTGTTATTGTCTGCAGTTTGAGTTATTTAGCTTTTTATTCAGCACCTCTCCAGTTTGCAATTTCAGCAGTCTGGTTGCTATGATCCAAATTGCCCTAGCAACCATGCATTAATTTCAATAAGAGACTGGAATATGAATAGGAAAGGACCTGAAAAGAAAGTACTAAATTTCAAAAGCAGAGCAATTGTTCTTGGTGGGTCAGTGACCCCTGTTTGAAAGTTGCAAATAATTAAATATAGCAGCAGTAAAACACCATCTCATCTCTTCAAATATTGATTTTAAAAAAATAAAGTTAATTATAAAGTGCTAAATGCCAATTCAATTGTGTAATAACTCCCAAATCAATTCTAGACTATGCCTGCACATCAATGAATTAATAAATGAATCAATTACTTTGGTATATAATAAATAATCCAATTAATTAAAGTTCATGTGCTTAAAAAAAGTGTACTGTGTTACTGTTAAAAATGAAGTTCATTAACTTATAAATTAGAGGCCAGGAATTAATTAAAGATCAGAAAAGGAAAATAGGCTGGTCTCAGTGGTCTGGTCTGTGGTGGTGGGGTGGCGTGGCCCAGGTGGGACACTGCCTGGGGCCTGGCGGTCCGGAGAAGGTCCAGGAGGAGCCCCAGGAATCAGGATCTGAGTCGGGCGACGACCAGGGGTCGCCCCTGGGGTTGGGTCGGGGAGTCGGGACTCTCGGGTGACGGGTCGGAATGGATGACAACAGGTAAGGCCTACCGCTGCCCAGAGTGCCACAAGGTGTTCAGCTGCCCCGCCAACCTGGCCTCCCACCGCCGCTGGCACAAGCCCCGACCCCCAGCCGTCCCCGCAGACGCAGTCCAACCCAAGGAAGAGGCCCTGAGTGACCGGGACACCCCCAGCCCCGAGGCCTCCGAGTCCGGCTCAGAAGACGGGCTGTACGAGTGCCCGCGGTGCGCCCGCAAGTTCCGGCGTCAGGCTTATCTGAGGAAACACCTGCTGTCGCACCAAGTGGCCAAGGAGCCGGAAGAGGCCGGTCACATGATGTACCAGAGCCGCGACGAGCAGCGGCCTCAAGCCAAGAGCCCCCCCAGCGGCAGCCTAAATGTCCCCCAGGAGTGTCACCCGTTCCCTGTGTGCGGAGAAACCTTCCCGGGGAAGAGCAGCCAAGAGCGTCACATCCGCCTCCTTCATTCCTCTCAGCTGTACCCCTGCAAATACTGCCCCGCCACCCCTCATTTGAAACACAGACAGGGACCAGAGAACATCTATAGGGAGTTTCAATAAAGGGGATATTTTTAAAGATAATATTATTTTTTAGCATCATGTAAAAGCAATGCCATATATTAATCATAATTGCCCACACAATTAGGGTTTTTTCATTTATCCTATATGTCTCCTTTAAGCATTAAATAGACTCAATAGGATGCTTTTGATTCCAATAAGGATTAATTATACTAGGGATCGAGAAGAATGTAATGTTTTATTATTACAGAGCAAAAAGAAATCATTTAAAAAAAATTCATTTTATTTTATATATTTGATTAAAATAGGGTCTATAGGAGATTACCTCAGTGTCGGACTGGGACACCAGGAACCCACCCCAAAACCTTCTATTATTCCATCTATTTAGCTGCTTTGTTCTCATAGAAGTTGATAATGACCATGAAATAAGCCAAATGGTTAGAAGCAAGAGGGCTCACTGACACCTCGGCCCACTGGGAGTTTTCCTGGTATCCCAATGGCCCAGTCCGACGCTGGATGACCTTCCTGTAATTTGTTGCTTTCTGGATAATGGGTTTCCTGATAACAGATCCCCATACCTGTACAACTAATAACAAATGCAAAAGTCCTGCTCTAAAGACTAAATCACTTGTATGGCAAGCTAATATTAATTTACAGGTAAATACAGGATTTATGGTCTTCTACCTCCCCCAAGTTTTGAAACCCTTTACAAAGTAATTGATTGCAGGTAACCCCCCCACCCCTTCCCTGCAGGAGTTAGTAAGTAGGGGGGCATCCCTAGTTCTTGTATGTGAGCTGCAGTTGCAAAGCCATTGTAGTTTGTTGAGTTTGTGAATGTGCCCCCTCCTCCTCCTCCTCCTCCTCCCTTGCTCGGTTATTCAGTAGGGGGTATAGCCCTGAAAGTAGAGGCTCCAGCAGACTGAGAGGAGCTTAGAAGACAGGAGGGAGGGAGGGAAGGAGGAGTTAGGCGTGATATTTGTGTCTCAGGATTGATGGATGGCTGCTGTTACAACTTACATGGCTGTGTGTGTGTGTGCGCTTTCCCCCTCTTAATGCTGCTACTAAGCCTGAGTCACACACAGCAGCGACATTACGCAGCAGAAGTCGCAGCGCACGCACTTAGCGCCGAGAAGCAGCGCAGGGACTGCAGGTAACAGCGGCAGCACTTTCTCTTGCGTTTTTGGTCATTGTGTCATTGAGACGACTGCACAGCGTGACAGCGCTATTGGCAATGCATTGGGCAAATCTGCGACTGCGCCGATAGTGGAAGCCACCTGGGGGCCTGGGGCCCGCCACCTTCTACAGCTCCCCCGGCCTCACCCGCCAGTGCCGCCACATCAAAAAGTGTCACCCCTCCGAGAGAACAGACAGGTGAAAGTTGAACCAATTGAAAGTGCCGGGAGTGGGGACATGCGACATATTGCGGGCCAGTGTGGGAGTCTCAGGCGGCACTTATGAAATCAGATACATTGGGGGGGTTCAGGTTGTGCCCTACCGATACCTATAGTGACTCACGTCCTCCTTCTCCTCCCGGACTCCTCTCCAGACTGCGGCAGCCGGCAGGCGGGCCTTGCTCTCCACGTATTTATAGTTTCAGGTGGTTTCCCGCACTAATTGGCCTCTTCCATTCCAGCAGTACTAGGGGGGTGGTTGTCCCAAATTTAATTCCTTTGATCTGTTAGGAAGGGAGGCAGCCCAGATCAGCAGCAGAGAAAAAAAAAAAAAAAGCCCAAAAAAATTGTAAAAAATAAAAATAAAAAAAAAATATTTCAATTTGTTTTTTTTTTTTTAACAGGTCAACAGTGGGCCCCCCTTATAAGTGGGCCCTGGGCAGCTGCCCACTTTGCCCATTTGTTAAAGCGGCCCTGCATTATGTATTTAAGTAGTTGACCTCTTTTGTCCATTATAGTGCGTTCCAGGTTGGCCAGATCGTCCATAGCTTTTATCCATTCCAAGTGTGTTGGGGGTAAGGGGTCCTTCCAATGTAGAGTAAGAAGTCTTCTAGCTTGGAACAAAGCTTTTGCAACAAAATGTATTGTACATGCATCCAGTGTCTCACACAAGTCAATAGTCAGTAAGCAATTTCTTGCATCTCCCTTCCCCAGCCAGGTATCTTATTGGATAGCCAGGCAGTTATGCTGACCCAATACTGCTGTATGTTTGGGCAGTCCCACAGAGTATGCATTAATGTAGCAGTTTCTATTTTACACCTTAAGCAGAGGGGAGATGGTATCAGTTTCATTACATGCAGTCTTTGTGCAGTATAGTTCACTCTATGAATTAGATATAATTGCAGTAATGAGTGCCTGTACTGTATGAGTGTGCCACTATTCTAGGGGTGTCCAGTGCCCACTCCCACTGCTTGTCTTGTATCACTCTCAAGTCTTTTTCCCAAGCTTCCCTTGCCCTTATTTCAGTGGATACATACAGAGGTTTACTTAGTTGCTTATATAGCTTGGAAATTTCCCTTCTATGGTTTGTTTCTAACAGTATATCAACTATAGGGGAATTAGCTATCTCACTTCCGGTGGTGTGGCTGGTCATAAATACGCTAATCTTGTGGTGGGTAAGCCATTGAGTCTTAGAGAGAACTCTTTCCACCATCAGCTGTCACATCGGTATGATTTGGTCATCAGCCCAAATATCTTCTTCCAGTGTGGGGATTTTAAGATTCTACCAAATTCTAGGGGGATTTATTGTGGCTAACGCTGGGAACTCTGCATTGTGCCATATTGGAGTTTGTGGTAGGTATTTATCATGCCCCACCATCTTGTGCGCCGTACATAGCATGTTACTCTGATGCTCCGATAGGGTAGACAGGGCCTTTTGTATCAGTATCATGGGCCAGACTACATTTGGGTTTCTAACCACCATTGACCAAAGTTGGTGAAGTACTGAAGTGGGAGTGACAGCTCCTGATGAATCATTGGCAAGATGTGTGTAAGCTTGGCTGCTACATAGCAAATATACAGGTCTGGTAATACCATTCCCCCACTTTCCCTAGGCCTCATTAGGATGGCAAGTCTCAGCCGAGGTCTTGATGAGCCCCATATGAACTTACCACACAGGCTGTTTACTCCCTTGAACATTTTCTTAGGCAGGGGGACAGGCATGTGCCATAGTGTGTAGAGCCATTTTGGCAGGATGAACATTTTAATTAGTTGAATTTTCCCTGCAGGCCCGATCGGGAGGGACTCCCATTGCTTACATATATTTTTGGTCCATTGGGTCAATGGGTCTATATTTAGTTCTTTAAATCATGAAAGTGGCAGGGTAACATGAATGCCCAGGTAGGTAAAAGAGCCCACAATTTGCAAAGGACAATCTATTAGGGGGCAGCCCTGCCATATCCCTCTGCTGAGCACAAAACTCGGTGTGCTCAATGAGTTGAGGCTGTAGGGTGTTTGTAAAGGAGTTTGGTCATTTTTATGAATTCCGGTCCGAATCTGAATGTTGACATAACTTGCCATAGATAGGGCCACTCTACTGTATCGAATACCTTGGCGATGTCCAAGGCAGCCACTGCCCTACTACCTACATTATCGTGTGGGGATGACAAGTTTAGATACAGCCTTCTCATGTTTAAGCTTGTTGTCTTTTCTGGGATAAACCCTATTTGATCAGGATGGACAATTTGCGTTATTATTTTTCCCAGCCTTTTGGCCAGTATTTTGGTGTCGATTTTCACATATGCAGTTAGAATTGATATTGGCCGGAAGGATTCACAAAGTTGGGGGTCCTTCCCCGGTTTGGGGAGTAACACTATTGCAGCCTCATATAGGGATTGTGGAAGCTGCCCAAATTCTAAAGCTTCATTGTACATTTTCAATAGCTGCGGGACCAAGGTCTTTTTTTGTAAAGCTCAATTGGTAGGCCATCTGAGCCCGCTACCTTACCTAGGGGAAAGGAGTCCATGGCCTCATGTATTTCTAGTTCAGTGAGATCTGATTCAAGAAACTCCCTATACTCTTGGGAGAGGGTTGGTAAAGTAAGTGAGTCTAAAATGATGTGGTCTCGCTCTCCTTAGTTGTGAGCTTGCTGGTATACCATGTCTGCATACAACTCAACCAGCATACCTTTCACCTTGTCGGGCTCAGTGTGTAGAGTACCCTGTTTATCCTTTATTGCTGGGATGGGGGGAGGGGAATTGTGTGTCTTGGCTATGTGTGCCAACAGTCTCCCAGCTTTTTCCCCATATTCATACACATTTACTTTACTAAAGTAGTGGCTGTTTAGTGCCTTCAATTTTAAATTTTGCGCATATTTTTCCTGCACCTCTTGTAGCTTTTTAAGATTGACAGGGGAGGGGATTGTGGCTGCCAGCTTATCACACTCTAACACTTGTTCCTCAAGAGCCTGGGTTGCCAGCCTGGAGTGCTTCTTATATTCCGCTATTTCTGTGGGTATGGAGTTCCTTACAAACGTCTTTAAGGAGTCCCATAGGGGAAGTACCACCCCACAACTATTATTCAAAGTCAAGAATTCATTGATGGCCCCCTCTACCTGGGTGTAGTTGTCCAGAATTTTTAACCACACTGGGTGGATAGAGGGTCGGGCCGTTCTGTTTTTGCAGTAGGACTAATCTGAGTTGCAGTGGGGCATGGTCAGATATACCCCTGGGGAGGTAACAAGTGTGCGTTACAAATGGAATAGCCTCTGCATTGATGAAGGCCATGTCTATTCTTGACAGGGCTTGGTGAGATGCTGTATAGCAAGAGAACAGCTTTTTCCCTGGGTTGGCCATCCTCCAAGTGTCAATCAGAGCTAAGTAGTCCATCACTTTACTAATGCGTGTGGCTCTCGGTGGGGTTTTTGTTGTGTGCTTCCACATCCTGTCTATTTCTGGGGACATGACTTCATTGAAGTCTCCGGCAGCTATAACAATGGCATGAGGATATTTGGTTAGTTGGTCGGCCAGGGAATGTAAGGCATCTGGATCAAAGGGCGAAGGAATGTAAATATTGGCTAGGATAATCTCACACTTATATAAGTATCCATGCATGAAGATATATTTCCCTTTAGGGTCTGATTTGAGGCTTTCAAATCTGAAAGGGACTGATTTGCCTATTAGTGTTGACACACCTGACGAGTGCGTGGAGTAGTTGGCGTGGTACGCCCACCCAACCCATGGCCTCCTCAATGTCAGTACTTTGGACCCCGTCAGGTGTGTCTCTTGTAGGAAGGCAATGGATGTATTATGCCTTTTCAAATAGTCCGTGACTAGCCTACGCTTTATGGGCAGTTTAAACCTCTTACGTTCCAACTAGTGATATTTATAGCCATCTTTCGGAGTAAGTTGGATTATGCAAGTATATACAATCTTTGTACTGTTTAGTAAGATAGCATTCCTTTGAGCAAAACATTTAAGTATGAAAACATTAATTATAGCTTTGTGTGTTAACAGTGCACCACTTAACACCCCAACATCATTATTCCCCCCCCCCACCCCTTCTACCTCCACCATAACGGCAGGTAGAACTAGACCCGCAACAAACCCACATGATAACTTCAGATTAGGGGACAGTCATGCCACACCGTGAGTCACGGCTTGTATCACCCGTTGTCAACAGCAGTGAACTTGTATAATCTGCTGTATTCTATGTGCTCTGTTTTGTTCTGCAAACAGACCCATTGGTCTAAACAGTGTAGCCCACTTTCAACTTCAGGCCCCCATCTGTAAACATTGCGAGGAAGAATGCCCACTACTGGTGCCATTGCACTGGCCAAGTACCCACCCTGTAAATTCACAGAGGTGTCTGATTGGGTAACAATTCAAAATTTTTAAGGCTAAATCAGCTTTTATACAGTGAAAAGTAAAGGTGGAAATAAAAAGTAATTATCAGGCAACACTACACAAAATAATTTCTAAAGCTAGAGATTGTGTTACTAGGTTAATCATTCAGTATTCAGTAATAGCTAAAGATTAGAAAAAATAAATTCTAGTTCTAGTGCCCTTACAAATAATTTAATGAAACTGTCTGCATAAATGTTAATTTACATTATGCAACTACTTGAAGCAGGATGGAAATCGCACACCCTTATAGTATTATACGCTTGGTGCTCAGTGATGGAGGGTACAGTAACCACCCAATACAGATATAGAAGTACATTGGCACACCAGTCTTACAGATGCAGGGTAAACCCTTGCAGGCCATTTCTATGTTTTCATTAATTTATTGCACTCCTGAGATTTGCCATATCTTTGCATCTGTTAAAATGCTATGTTTTAGTGTTCACTTTACATGTTGCATACCTTGATACCTTGGAGACAAATCATGGAATTGCCTGTAAAATAATTTATTTTCCCTGTTTCAAATTTCAATGCACACTGTGATAAAATATAATCCTAGTGGGATTACAAATGTAATTAACTGCTCTGACAGCTTTAATTTTTAGACAATAACACAATTAAAGGGATGCAATCAAGGCATGTTTGGAGTTTTTATTTTGTAGCATGATGATATAAATGTCTAAATAGTTAACTAACAATAAACAATCATTTTAAAAACAAACTGCATGATAGTTCATCTTCCCTCGCACACAAATAACAATTTCTGTCTCTGTCTTATTTAGAAGTTGCATTTAGATATTTAATTTCTTTTAAATTGCACCTATAAATAAACATAGGCAGGAGTGCTACTGCCATGAGGAATGTTGAGTCTCAGTGGCCCATGGGTTACCAGGGTCTGTAAAAAGTGACTTATGGTAATATTAAGATCAGACAGTTTTAATTTTTTTTTAATTTTAAATGTTGGCTCTATTAGCAATGAGCCCCCCTTGACCCCCTTCTGAAAGTAAAAATGTAAGTGTGTGGGAAGGAGGGGTGGCATCAGAAAGACCTGCCTAAGGGCAGCACGCGGTCTCAAATCACCCCTGTCTAAAGGCAATGAATTGACAGGTTAGTAACTATTTTTACCTAAGTAAGTATTAAGTACAACTCAATCAAGTAACCCACTGTTACAAGTAATCCCGTTTTCACTGACAAAGATTTAATAACACTTACAAGAAGCTAGTATTGGTCTAAAAGGCAAGTTTTTTTAATACTGTAACAGAAAATTTAAAGGACCCATTTACTAACAATCAAATTAAGTTTTTTCCCACGAATCTTGAAACAATTGTGGTTTTCCTATTTTTTTAAAAAGCTATAAAAAATTTAAATTTATTAAGTCTAAAAAACACAAAAACCTCTAAGGCAAAACTTTGCCAAGTAAAAGTTGTCAAGGTGCTATAGAAATCAATGGGAGAAGTGCTGATCGTGAACCACTTCAAATCAATTCAGATTTTTAGAGGTTTTTTATTCACTAGGAATTATTTAAAAAGGGGTTTGAGGCTTGGGGTATCAGTGTGATTATAGGCACCCCCAGCGATTATAATCACATGGGGTGACTAATATTCTGGCATCCCTTAGTGATTATACCTTTAGTTCTTCTTTAACTGCAATGTTATTTTGCTTCACGTTGACTCCAATGTATTTCAGATAAAAACAGACATGCACTGCAAGTCTATAAGAATATTTTATATATTGGTAAAATTATTATCATGTTTTAAAATGTAGAGATGTAGTCTTTCTATAGTTATTGCCTATTCTCAAACATGAACAATTATACTTTTTTAATAAACCAGCACCTTAGTATGTTATTGACTATTATATTTACATTAATTTGCAAGATCCCAGCAGTGTCTGTGGATATTGTACAACTGAAATGTAAATAATGTTGTAAGTTACAAAAATAAGTGTGAGAACAGCTAATTCTTCTCAAGAAATATGTTCATTCTAAATGTTAAAAAAGAGGAATTCTATATTGCTTTACCCTATTTATATTTGCTCATGTAGTCTGTGAAAAAGAAAAACCAGAGAAAAAATATGGTAAGGCTCAACCAATAAATGAGAAAGTCTGAAAATATAGCTTGATTTATAATAAAATAAACCACCACATTTGTATTTAAAATGACCTTCTTGCTAAAGAATATACTCTAAACAGCAATATTAAAGGAAGTAATACATTTTGTTCATAATAGAAGAGTCTTCTTTCAAAGATATGATGGAGAGAGGAAGATAAAAAATAATAAATCTTTCTTTTTATTACAGAAACAATTCACTGTTAAAATTTTCAGCAAGTTATAACAGGTGGTTGAATAGTCAACATTTAAAGGGCTTCAGTGCTAACATTCTTCTATTTTCACTTCTATAACAGTAATTTATGGTAAAATCAATCAATGCAACAAATTAATTTACATCTTTACTAATGTTTTCACCGATGTGAAATGCTCATGAAGAATTTCCTAGCATTTATACCTTATTTTATCATGGTGGCCATTTTATTTATATTATATTGATGTTATTCTGATACAATAGGGTATATTTATCAAAGAGTGAAGTTAGAGGTCACCACAGTCCTCTAGAGTGAAATTTGGCAACACTCCATTTATTTCTATGGGATTTTTCAAAGAGTATTTATCAATGGGTGAAAGTGAAAGTTCATCCTTTGATAGATATGCCTTTCATATGAATGGAGAGTGGTGGAATTTCTCTCTAGAGGACTGCGGTGACCTCTAAATTCACTCTTTGATAAATATACCCTTATGTGTACAGAAATCAAGAAAAATCAGATACACAATGGAGCCTGAATTTTAAGCAGATAAACGCATCCCAATCCCAAACGCATCCCAGATCAAACCCAGTTCAGGAAGAGATTACCTAATATTGATGCAACAGTGGCATGGCATAAATGCAACAACATTCGAGAGGGACTCCAATGATTACCTGCTTGATAAAGTATATTTTCGGTGGGAGGATCACGTCAGACAGAGGGAGAATAGTACCAGGCAGCAGGAGGAAAACAGGAGAGTAGACTACAGCATGAATTAGGGGTGCTACAAGCAGCAGTTCTGGACCAGACTGTCTGCCCCTTGATGAAAACAATGTCAATAACCTCCATTCAGTGGACAGAGAGCGCTATAGCGATGGCCAGCAGCGAGGAAAGAAGTTCCTCTTCTCCAATGAACCATTTTTTAAACCGGGAGTGTCAAGAAACATCACAAGATTTGTAATGTCAATATACAAACCTGAAAGCTCCAATCTCCAAGAAGGAATATCCACAGAGGATGTGCACCTGCAGAAGGTTAAAAACGTATGCGGTAGTATGTCCTCCTATAAACTTTCGGAATCTGCAATTGCATTACGATATAGAGGTTTGACATTTTTCCCAAATTATGAATTTGCAAACTGGGATATTAAATTAGGAAAATTAGACTAAAAATGCACTTTTGGGCCACACCAGTAAACAACAGCATACCAAAATCCAATATCTTAAAGAAACCCAGCACATTCATACCTTTAATTGACAACTCTTGTATTTCTACCTTTGAATATGTTGTACTTAATCAAGTGACCATGATATGGAATCAATAGACAAAATAAACATATGTGTCCACTAAAGAAAAAGCAGAGCTTAATACTCTAGAGAACAATGTTAGCATTACCATTAAACCAGAAAATAATGGGGAGAGGGGCTATTGTTATGGATACACAATACATTGAGGAAAAAGACAAATTAGTGTGACCTAACACTATAAAAAAATTCTACATGATCATATCTGTAAAACTAACTACACAATACAAAATCAATCTACAAAATAAACAGGGGCAATCCTGGCCCCTCTCCCACCTTGAGGCAGTTTGCTGCTGCCGCCCCCCTTCTACCCCACCTTTTTTGCTGCCAGAGGTGGTCCAAAGGGGTCCAGGGGCTCACAATGCTAGTAATGAGAAGCACAATTGCTCTCTCTGGCCTGCTGGATAGTCATTATCAGTCATAAATGAATCTTTTAATAGCAAAATAATGGCTAAGCAGAAATTCTTCATGACTTTGCCATTCCAGTCCTGCATGAATAGTTGATCCCAAATCATCAATACTGCAGGTAAGTCCACAAATCCCTAAAGCAGACAAGATGGAATGAATAAAAAAATGAAGGACTTATTTACAAAAATAGAGGCAGCCCCAAGTTCTATTGAGCCAGGGAATGCTGAGAATGATGACAGATCTTGGTAAACAACACAAACACATCCTTGCTATATAAATTAAACATAATGAATAAAAATAACTGACAATCTACTACTGATATGTTGTTTTTTCTGCCTCTTTTGCTGCTCATGTTTTGACAAGCAGTTCTTCATGTTAGCTACTTCACTGACTTTTTGATTAGCATGGTATCTACAGCTTTGTTTACAGAAAGGGTCTTTAACCATAACTGTAATTTTTGATGCATTCTCATCTAATTCTAATAATCTTTTGCCTTTTCTTATATGTACTTTCTCAAAAATACAAGAAATCTTGAATTATGACCCATGAAGGGAGTATAATGATGCAATGTTTAATGTCCTGTTATATATGCTCTATTACCTGGCAACTTGTATTTAAATATATAAAGCACCTATAAAGTACCTTATAATCAGCTTTTCACTTACTTGATCCTATCTGCATACATTTTATCACTACCATAACTGTATAAATTGATTTTATATGCATAATTATTTCCCAAATGCATATAGTACTTGATCAATATAAAGACATTTTTGTACTCATCGTTAAATCTTTTTCTCTTGTCCTATATTAGGGGACACAGGCACCATGGGGGATGAAGATCCTGCAGTTGGAGAATGGACACTAACTTGTTAACTTTGACTCCTTCTCCTGCTCTGGGCTTCATCTCCTGCCTGCTACAATCACCAGTTTTGACCGAAGAAGGAGGATAATGACCCAAAACAGAAGAGGAGTACCTCAACCCCCTCAGAAAAGTAGGCTAAGAACAACATAGTTGTAAATCAGGGTCGATACAGGGAGCGAAGGCCTGTGTCCCCCAATATAGGACACAAAAATCTCTCTTTCTCTTGCCTAATTGGGGGACACAGGCACCATGGGGATATCCCAAAGCAACCCATGAGGGTGGTACACTGAGCCCCCAGTAGGTGTTTAATTACAGCATGTAACACCTTCCTCCCGAAGCTGGCTGAGGCCTGTGTGTGTAGCCTGTGTGAAAGTTGAAGGGACGCCCAGATGGCCTCTCTGAAACCTTGTTCTGCTGATGCTTGATGCCGAACTGCCCATGATATGCTGAGTGAGCGAGTAGAGTGAGCTCTCACTTTAAGTGGTGGCTGTTTTCCTTTAACTACATAGGCTCTAATGATGGTAGCACAAATCCACTTGGCTAACATAGTCATGGCTGCTTTGGAGCCGCATTTTGGTCCATTAGGAATGATGAAAAGGGCATCTGTTTTCCAGACATCCTTAGTTGCTTGTAAATAGGACTTGATTGCTCTAACTACATCCAAGTTGTGTAGTTTACACTCACCAGGATTCTTTGGTTCCAGACACAATGAAGGCACGACTATATCCTGGTTAAGGTGAAATTTCCGAAACTACTTTATGTAAAGGTCTGAGGACTACCTTTTCCTTGTGGATGATGGTGAAAGGCGATTTGCATGAGTGTGCAGCCAATTCTGAGACTCTGCAAGCCGATGTGATGACAGAAGAAATACCACCTTTTCCATCAGCGTAGACAGAGGAATCTTGTCTATTGGCTCATATGGATCCTCCTGGAGGACTGAGAGTACCAGGTTAAGGTCCAAAGGCGGTACTGGACAGCGATACGGTGGGATCAACCGAGTTGCTCCTTGGAGGAACGTTCTGATATTACTCCTCAGTGCCAACTTCTCCTGAAGAAGGATGGACAATGCTGAAACTTGTACCTTCAGAGAGCTCATGGCCAAACCTTTCTTGATTCCATCTTGAAGGAAAGAGAGAATATCTTTCTCCTTTGCCCTCTGGGGGTCTGTACCTCTGTGTTCATACCAAGTAATGAAGGTTTTCCATACTCTGTGATACACCTTGGCAGAGACTGGCTTGTGTGCCTATAGCATGGTAGGTAGTGCGTCCACTGGGGCTCCTGCTCTTCTTATCACTAAGGCCTCAAGAGCCAAGCCGTTAAAGCCCACTGATGAGAATTAGGGTGGACAACAGGGCAGGTCGTTTTGCTGAGGAAGGTGGAACAGATTGTCCTTCACTAATGCCACTATGTCTGCAAACCACGATCTAATGGGCCAGGATAGTTGGCGTTCCTTCTCTTTTTTTTATCTTCTTGATGACCTTTGGTAGTAGCGCCAGAGGAGGAAAGATGTAAGCCATGGAGAACTGCCAAGGAATCACTAGGGCATCTACTGCATGCGATAGTGGGTCTAGGCTTCTTGCCATGAACCGTGGGACCTTGCAGTTGCTTCAGGATGCCATTAGATAGATTTCTGGTAGCCCCCATCTTTCCACTAGGAGTTGGAAGACTTGATGTGACGTGATGTATACAACACTCTCCCTGATTTAGCGTTTCCCTGCTTAGGTAGTCTGCTAACTAGTTGTCTACCCCTGGTATGTGCACCGCAGATATCGCTGGAACCTTGTTCTTCGTCCATTGTAGAATGTCTTGTGCTTCCTTTAGGGCTGCGGGCTTCTGTTGCTGCCTTGGTGGTTTATGTACGCTACTGCTGTTACATTGTCGGACTGTATATATACTGCTTGTCCCTGGAGAAGGTGCGTCAAGCTTTCCAGAGAGTAATGAATCACCCTCAGCTCCAGAAGATTGATGGGGAGTAACCTCTCCTCCCGATCCCAGAGGCCTTGGACTGTTCTTTGGTGCAGTACACCTCCCCATCCCTGTAAGCTGACATCCGTTGTGAGAACTGTCCAGTGGTGGGGTGGGAAGGTTCTTCCCCCTGCTGTCTGATGGTGCTGTGTCTACCAGTCGAGAGAGAGTTTTACCTGGTCCGGAAGGACTATCCGACGATCTAGATCGTTCCAATCCTTGCGTTGGTGTAGCAGAATGGAATGTTGCAGGGGTCTGCCATGGAATTGTGCATAGGGAATTGCTGGAAATTATGCTACCATCGTACCGAGGGTTTGCATGGCAATTCGGAGAGAAACCCTGAAGGTACTCTTGAGCGTCTGAATCCTGCCCTGTAGGGTGCTGGTCTCGAGGGAGAAATGCTCTCCCTTTCCTGGAGTCCAATATCAGACCTAAGTATTCTATTGTCTTAGTTGGAATGAGGTTGTATTTGTTGAAGTTGATCATCCACCCTAAGTCTGTCAAGGTTTGCAGGACCACGGATGTATGGTGAAGAGCCATCGTTGCGGACTGGCCTTTTTCGAGCAGATCGTCCAAATACAGGATGACCGGTATTCCCCTGAGTCTTAGTTCCTCTAATGCTGCCACCATCACCTTGGTGAACGTGCGGGGGGCTGACGACAGTCCAAATGGTAGTGTTACAAACTGCCAGTGTTGACTGTTCACAAAGAATCTGAGAAACCGGTGGTGGGCCGGGTGAGTGGGTATTTGGAGATAAGCGTCTTTGATATCGATGACCGTCATAAATTTGCCATCTTCCATGGATGCCAAAACGGACTGGATTTTGAAGTGATACCTTCTGACGAATGGATTGAGATCCTTCAGGTCTAAAACAGGTCTCAGGGAACCGTCCGTTTTGGCGACCAAAAATAGGTTGGAGTAGTACCCCCTTCCTTTGTCTGTTTGTGCGACTGTTTGAATTGTTCTTGCTGTGACAAGGACTTGGATGACCGTGAGGAATTTGTTTCTGTTATGTGGTTGTCTGGGCAACCTGGATATGAAGAATCTGTGGGGTGATGGTTATGTAAAGTCAATCAATAGTCCTTGAGAAACTACCTGAAGGACCCATTGGTCCAGTATTTTTTGTTCCCACACCTCCTGAAAGGATTTGAGGCGGCCTCCTAGGGGGATCCCTCTGGGGGTGGGCACCCCTTCATGCTGTATTGGACTTGTCCTGAGAGGGCTTAGCTGGTGCCTTGGTCTACTACCAACTGGACCTTTGTTTGCCTTGGTAGCGTGAGCGGAAATTGGTGTTGGATTTGTCGGTCTGTGTCTTTGTCCTTTGGCCTTGCCGAAAGGGCGAAAAAAGGGCCGTCTTTTGAAGGGTGGTCTCTTGGTTCTGGCCTGTGGGAGTAGGGTGCTTTTGTCACCCATTGCCTGGGATATTATCTTGTCTAGTTTATACCCGAAGAGGAGCTTCCCTTGAAATGGATGGCTGACCAGGGAACGTTTAGATGTTGGATCGGCTGACCAAGTCTTTAGCCACAGGAAACGACGAGCCGCCACAGACTGCGCTGAGGCCTGTGCCTCCATATTTACTATTTCAATTGCAGCGTCCCCAATGTAGTTGGTAGCGTCTGCTATTTGGGAAAGAAGATTTCGGTAGTCGGGTCCTCGGACCCAATAAATTGTGCTGCTTGTTCCACCCAGTCCTCCATGGCCTTTGCAACCCGTGCAATTGCGAAGATTGGTCTAAAAGCAGAACCGGACGCTGTGAAGTATGACCTGCAGAGCCCCTCTAGATACTTGTCAATAGGGTCCTTGAATGCTGCCGCATCTGCCACTGGGATAGTGGTATTCCTGGAAAGTCTGGAAACTGGAGGGTCAACCACTGGGGGTGACGCCCAGAGATCAGTACACTCTTGAGGGAAGGGATATGTCTGTGAGAAGCGACTGGAAATCTGTACCCTGTGATCCGGGTGTTTCCGTTGGGCCTTGATTATGTCATTATGTGAGCTGTTCATATGTTGGGAATACGCATGAGCATTTCTTTTGTTTCTTGAAGGTGGAGACGGATTCTTCGATGTTGAGAGTACTGAGCACCGCTTGTATCAGGCCTTCCACCTCCTTCTGGGTTCTAGGGGTGTCTAGGTCTGGATCCAGGTGTTCCTGATCAGAATCTTCCTCTGATAGGACTTGGCCTTCCTCGTCGGAGGGAGTGAATAGTTCCCTTGGAGAATCTTAAGGCAAAAGTGCTAGGCGTTTGGAGCCTGTGGGGAGGATCGGCTAACCTAGTTAGCTAGTTGAGCTAGGCGCTCGAGGACCTTGTCTAAGGTCTCAGGGATGCGAGCCAGGTTTTGGATGCCTGCAAGTGAGAGGGATAGGGCCCTAACCAACTCGGAATCAGATGTACTAGCCAGGGGTGGTGGCGAGGGATCTGGTGGTCTGCATGCCATACACACGGAGTCAGCCGAGGCCAAGTGAAATTTGGCTTTACATTTTGTGCATGCCAGAAATGAAATCTGTGCATTTTGGCGCGTGTGAGCTGAGGACTTAGAGGTCCTTTGATTTGTCTGCCATCATGCTCCTTCTTCCCTTGAGTGGAAGAACAAGGGTAATGATGTTAGAATTTTTTTTTTGAGGCAGGGGAACCCAGCTGGGGGGTTAAGTGGCCGGGAGAATCCACTATCTACGTGGTAGTAAGCAGAGGAAGGGTACATGCCTTTCCTGCGGATGAGGTAGGGGCCTCTCGCTGAGCAGTCCCTGGTAGATGGGTGTGGATCTAGGCCCAGGGAGGAGGTACCCGTAACATGCCGTCGGGAGCTGTGAGAGAAGGGCAGGCGGCTGCGGCGTGGTGTGCTGGGGAGTCGGTTGCCGGAGTGGTCCTGGAGTATAGCTGCCTGAGAGGAGATTAAGAGTAGGGTGGTTGTAGCCGTGGAGTAAGGGTGGGAAGGCACTCCCCAGTGTCGCGTCGGAGGTAACAGGGAGAGGGAAGCGGAAGTGCGTTCCAGGGTGAGACGCAAGGGAATGGCGCCAGAGGGTTTGAGCCTGGAAAGGTGCAGGAGAGCCGCTTGTTTTTCACAGGAAAACAGCAAGAATCTCATTGTCCAATTAATTTTCAATGAGGCAGAAAATCTTGAATGTTTTAATTAACTGGAAAAATAAATAAAGTTGTTGAAAATAGTTTTTTCTTGCTACTTTTCACTTTTTTTTCTTAAATAAATTCGAACGTTTTTTCCATGTCCAAGTTTTTTCTCGATAAGAAAAAACTGCAACTTTTTTTGATACATTTTTACTAAGGGGCAGATTTATCAAAGGTCAAAGTGAAAAACTTCGAATTTCAAAGTAATTTTTGGGTACTTCGACCATCGAATAGTCCAACTTCGATTCGAATGTTGAAAAAAACTTTGAAATTCGAATATTTAAATTTATCATGTACGGTCTCTTTAAAACGTCAACTTTGACCATTCACCACCTAAAAGCTGCCGAACTGCTGTTTTAGCCTATGGGGGACCTCCTAGAACCTGTATGGAGGCAATTAGGGGAGTTTGGGAGATCGAAGATCGAAGTTAAAAAAAACTTCGAATCGAAGGCGCTATTCGAATAAGGACCACTACGACCCCCAAAAACCTTCGGCCTCTATTCGGTTGGTCTTTTTGAATTCGAAGTTCGAAGTTTTTTTAACTTCGAACTTCGACCCTTGATAATTATGCCCCTAAAAAATTATTTCTAGATAAATTGGACAAGGATTGTTTTGCCTCCATCCAGCGGCGCTCGATTTCTCCTCCCTGGCTATCTGCTTCTGAACTTTACACCCCTGTTCCGCAGCTGCCCGCCTCCTCCTCCTTTCCGTTCACACAGTTCGGCGCCAAGCTTGTTGCTGCCCAGGACAGGAAAGCACAGTGTTGCAAGAGTGAAGAAAACATTAGACTGGTCTTCTGATCCAAAACTGACACAGCCTCTCTCTCTCTCTTAAACCCACAGTAGCACAGAAAGTGACAGCTAAAGGATCCAGCAGCAGATATCCAGGGAGGAGAAATCGAATGCCGCTGGATGGATCGTCGACCTGTCTCCTTTTCTAAAGAGGAGCAGAATTTTGGTAAGTTATTTCTTAATAAAGACTTTGCGATTTTAAAGTATAATTTGTGCTGGTGTTAGCAGCATAATTCCATTGGTATGGAGTGTAAAATGTGTTTCCTAGAGAAAGACAATCATAATAGCCACATGCTTACCGTATATACTCGAGTATAAGCCGAGTTTTTCAGCACCCAAAATGTGCTGAAAAAGGCTACCTCGGCTTATACTCGAGTCAGTATACGGAGTTGCTGTGCTACTGACCGGAGTCCCGTGTCACTACACCCCTGATGGGGCCCGCAACCCAGCCGATGATTAAAACAGCCTGCAGGTTCTCCATGGCGCTTTGCGAGTGATGTTGCCGGCTGCGCATCATGTGACGTCACCGGCTAGCGCCAGCCAGCGCAGCGTTTCAAATTGACCGCACGCACATCCAGGTAAGCCCTGCCCCCAACTCGCAAATGGTGATCATTTCACATCTCTTCGGGTCGGCATATCTGTCCGAATACTACGGTACGGTTCTACTACGGTTCTAAATACCCTTTGTGTTGTGAGCTTAATACACTATCGGTATTGCTTTCTCTTAGGCACAGGGAACCTAATTACCATACCATACTCCCTTTGATTGTAAATATAGTTGCACTGTCCCATCAATCACCTCCACCACCCATGCTTAATAAAACATACCATACTGTTATTGTATTACCATACTGGTATATTAAAACAGCTTGTCCAACTGGCATTATTGTTATTAAAATAAAGGTACCATAGAAGGCAGGGGGACGCACTGATAAGAGGCACCGACTGGCGGTAGATTTACTGGAGGCTAACTCTGCCAATCACAATTGTGCCTCAGGCAACGATCAGTAGCGGATTGTTACGGTCATGAAAAATCAATCTGACATTTGGATCCACCAAAACATCCAACCCCTTCACCCACGAGAGTCCCCAAATAAATTTTCAAAAATATTTAACCCACTCATGCCTCATTTTTGATTATTAAAACTTACTAGTAGCTGCTGCATTTCTCACCCTAAGCTTATACTCGAGTCAATACGTTTTCCCAGTTTTTGTAGGTAAAATTAGGTACCTCGGCTTATACTCGGGTTGGCTTATACTCGAGTATATACGGTAATTTGTTATACACAAAATAGTTATGCAATCTAAGAAAACTGGCAATATACCCTAATAAAAAAGCTATATGAGCTATTGATCAACATAATAAACCTCATTACTTTCTAGCTTTGGGGAATTCCATCTCACATATTACACAATCCCACATATCACCGACTATAAAGTACTTTTGCAGTTGTATGAATTCCACAAGCCATGATGAATAATAGAGGCTGCAGTTCATCGTGTGTGTGTGTGTGTATGTGTGTGTATATATACATATAGATATATATATATAGATATATATAGATATATATATATATATATATATATATATATATATATATATATATATAATGGAAAATAGTAAAGCCAGTTTTCTGGTATTACTACATCAAGAAGTAAAAGCCTTAATAAGAAGAAGAGAGGCAAATGATGCTTCACACGTACATTCCACTAATATTGTAGTTACCATCTGCTTTCTTCAAACAGAAGTATATTTTTATCACACTGAAAGAATCCTGATTCAGCTGTTGTAATTACTGTACTGATAACATATGCCAGCACTCAGCAGAGGGATAACTGTTCACAATTAATTACCCAGAAAAGACTCTGCGATTTGTAGGAATTTTGTCCAAAGCTGCATTGAAGCACTTTCCAACGTGACACAGACAAGATTGTTTGCTTAACAGAGCATCAATTGCTCTCAGCATAAAAAAAACAAAAGCTGTGTGAGGCTAAAAACTCTCTTGGTAGTCATAGAGAATCTATGCTCTGAAACACCTCATACTCGTGGGACCTGATTCCTTTTTCAGAAGAACACTAAACTCGGAATGCAATGGCATGCACCTGCATCGCTAAAAATATTCATGTTCACATAAAAATGTCTTTTAAAAGACTGTCTGTCTATTAAAGGCAAGGAATACCATTTTACCATTGGGGGTCCAAAACTTAGGCACCCTCAATTAACTACTTTTACATAGCTGATATCACGAGCCAGTGCTCCTATCAGCAGTTAATCGCACCGGCTGGGGGTTCTTCTAGAGAGCACCATGGAGAGATCCTCTCCCTGCTTCTTCGGGTCTTCTTGCGGCTGCGCATGGGCAGTAAAGCGAAAAGCTGAACTTTAACTAGAACGTCAGCTATTTCGCTGTACTGCACATGCGTCTGCCCCGGGAAATTTGAAAACCGAAGAAGCATGAATAGGATCACTCTGTGGTGGTGCTTGCTAGAATAACCCCCGGGCCGGTGTGGATTTAGCTGATAAGAGCACCGGCCTGGGGTGTCAGCTAAGTAAAAGTGGTCATTTGGACCCTTTTGGAACCCAATTGTAAAATGGTATTCATTCTCCTTTAAGGTAGTGCAGGTAATTTAAATCCAGAGTGTTATTCCTGCAGTCATCCAGCTGCAGTGTTGGGATGATGTGCATTGCAGTTTACCATAGCTAGAATATTACTACACCCTACTACATATAACTGTGAGATTTCCTTTAGTAAATTATTGGTGAAATTGGCAATTGGGGAACTTCTGTCCCAAGGTATAAACCTAAGGTGAGATGATAGCTGATGGTAGTAACATCTGCAAAAAACTTGGGCTTCTCTATCTGTTTCTTCATTGGGGGCAGCAAGACTGGTGAGAACATTTGGTACTCAATATATTTCCCACAGCTTGTGTGTGTGGTCTTTTAGGATTCTAGCTAGGCCTGTGTACTAATACTCAAAATATGTTCATCTAGTATACAGCCATACAGTATAATAGTACTAATGTGATAACACTGTAGTAAGCAGGCAATATCTACTGCTTAAACAACAAATAAATGACATTGTAGGTCCACTGTCATAAAGGAGAAGGAAAGGCTTTGTACACTTAGGGGTACCAAATGTTAGGGACTTTTCAACAATTTTTTGAGGAAGCCCTATCTACTCTATTGCACTTCGCCTGATCTGAGGTGGCGAAAGGCAAGTCTGGCGCAAGAGGTAACGTTCAGTAAAATCCACATCTTAGTGAATTTGTGTAGTTACGTCCATTCGCCAGATTGCAAATTCTTCTGGCGTTAGGGATCGAAGTAGTTACACCAGTGAACGTTAGTAAGTAGGCGAAGTTCCGAAATGATGTCACGCTGGTGAATTTTCGCCAGCGTTAGTCACTTCGCCCTTTAGTAAATTTGCCCCTATGTGTCTAATTTATAAAGGTAACTCAACAAACTTTCAATCCGATAAACTACAATTCTATATTGGCTACAAAGAATAACTAATCAGGAGATTAATGTGCAGTTTTAAGGGGAAAAGTGATAGAAGCATAAGAGCTTTCAAAATGGTTACTGTTTCTGACCAATAAAAGTAAAATATGTCATTTGTTTTTTCATGAACACTGCCTAGGAAAATGACTAGATTGATTTAGTAACATTGCATGACATCTACATGTTGTCAAGAACAATACATCTAATTGCAGATCATACTTTTGGGTTGAACGTTACATTCCTTCGGAAACTGTCCTGAAGATGAGTGAACAACTCTTTATCCTCTCATGACTCGTTCAGCCATTGCAAAAATCTCCAGCCATGAGAGGAATATGTTTTTAATCAGGAGATGCAAGTACATAAATAATTCATATGGATGCTGTACGGAGAAAAAAAAATAAGAAAACGCAGCTACACATTTTGGAGATGAAACATTAAAAACATTAATATTGATTAATACTGAATACTGTTCATATACAATAGTATTTATAAATATAATTGACATACATAGCAATAATTGAGGAAATTAAATTATATTTTATGTAGTGTTTATAGCTTTTATTGGCAGCATGGACATGGTTGTGTTCATTTTACCTAAGCATAGCTAATTTGCATTTATGTGATATACAGTATATCCTAGAGCTTGACAAGTATCATCCAGTAATTGTAGGTTTGTTAGGAGCTTGTTATTGTAGTGTCTCGCTCAGGAAACAAGGAGAATCTCAGAGGCTAAACATAAGGTATAAAAGAAATTCTGTAAAGTGTGAGTGATGCATTTGCATTTACACAAGGAGGCAGGCAGCATTAAAACAAAAGTGGATTATTAAGGATTTTTTTGCAATATTCATATGTTAATATTGTGCTGGGCTTGGCTATGCCATGTCAAAAAAAAATGTTGCCGCCCATGTTTCGTGAATTTTCGGTGAAGCAAAATGGGTCAGATACACCCATAACAAACGCCTACATGTTTTCTGGGGCTAAAAAATGGTTTGGAAGCCAGTATAAAGAAAGGGGCAGGGATTAGGGTACTTTTCAACTTTTGGTCTCTTCTAGCTCTGAAGTTTGCTGCTAAATAGTGCTAGGAACAGTATGTCAAACTTTATGACATATACCGTTTGCTAGGGTCCCAAATTACCCTAGAAACCATGCACTGATTTGAATAAGACACTAGAATATGAGAGACCTGAAATGAAAGATGAGCAATAAAAAGTAGCAATAACAATAAATGTATAGCCTTACAGAGCATTTTTTTAAGGTCAATGACCCCCCCCCCACACACACACATACACCATTTGAAAGCTGGGAAAAAAGCAAAAGGCAAATAACTCAATGACTATAGAATGTAAACAATAATGTCCACTGCTAGGAACTGGGCATTCTATAAAAAGTGAATTTTATTCACAAACATAAAAATACACAGAATGCTCTGTATTGATTAAGACTATTACCATCTTACCTGTAGTTGAAGTTTGCTTGAATGCAATTTGCTATGTAAAATAGCCAATATAGTAAGGCTCATATGTACAGTTATAAATATACAGCACTTGCTTGACTTGCTAGACTCATAAATAATTTGTTCATCCATTGACAATCGATGCATGTTGGTAGTGGTTTCAAATTTCTGTCAAACAGATACATAATACAAATGAGTTTCCTAAGACAACCCATCTTTACCTTCTACAAAGTTTGGAACATATATATACTATTCATATATAACAATATAAATAACAATGAAAACATAGAGAGGAAGATTCAGCAAATCTAGAAAGAAAGTTTTTCATTTCTTTTCACAACTTTTTGCTGACTTTTTAACATAATGGGGCAGATTTATCAAGGGTCGAATTTCGAGGATTAATAAACCTTCGAATTTGACCCTTGAAGTAAAATCCTTTCAATTCGAACATCGAATTTGAAGGATTTTAGCGCAAATGCTCTGATCAAATAAAAATTGTACGATTGAACGATAAAATCACTTGAAACGATCGAATTTGACCAATTTGATGGTCGAAGTACCCAAAAAAATACTTCGAAATTCAAATTTCTTTCCATTCGAATTCTTCACTCGAGCTTAGTAAATCTGCCCCAATGTATAGGACCATATAGCAAAGCATCTATAAAGAGCACCTAGCAGCAAGTTCTGCCTCTTCATTTGCTTTCTCTCAGTTCTCTAACTAATTGGTTCATTTCCTACACCTGGAGCGGGGGTGCCCTACTGAGATCGAGAGCACAGCTGCCAAATCCCAATACATTGTCCAGGATTATCCAATGTGTCATGCAACTCCTAGAAAGAGGTGTTACTTGTGAGTGTTGCATTAATGGATGTGTGAAGTGTTGTAAAACTGCTGGGGTACAGATGTTAGAACAGTATTGTATGTAGCAGACAAGTGGTGTCGAAGGCCCCCGCCTCTGTTCAGAGATGGTCTCTCCACCTTGACATGAATCGCCTCTTTCACGCCTCGTTCAAACCAGCGGTCTTCTTTATCCAAGATTTGGACCTTGCTGTCTTCAAAGGAGTGTCCCTTGTCTTTTAGGTGTAGAAAGACAGCTGAGTTTTGCCCTGTAGAGTTCTCCCTCCTGTGTGGAGCCATTCGCTTGGTGAGCAGTTGTTTTGTCTCCCCGATGTATAGATCTGTGCACTCCTCGCTACACTGGACTGTGTATACCACATTGCTTTGTTTTTCTTTTGGTGTTTGATCCTTTGGGTGTACCAGTTTTTGTCTCAGTGTGTTGCTAAATTTGAAAAACACAGGGACGTGGTGTTTGTTAAAAATCCTCCTGAGTTTCTCAGACACTCCAGCTACATATGGGATGACTATGTTTCGCCTACTATGCGTCTCCGGGCAGTTATTTCTATTGGTGTTCCTGTTGGGCTTGGTTGCTGCTGTTTTAACAAAGGCCCTGTCTGGGTAGCCACACGCTTTCAAAGCTCCTCTGAGATGTTTTTGCTCTTTGTCTTTGGACTCTGTATCAGTTGCCACAACTTCCGCCCGGTGGTGCAGAGTTCTAATGACCCCCAGTTTGTGTTCCAGCGGATGGTGGGAATCAAACAACAGATATTGATCCGTATGAGTGGGTTTCCTGTATACTTCCATCTTCAAGTTACCCCCCTCTTGGATGCATATCAAACAGTCCAAAAAGGCAAGTTTGTTCTCGTGGACATCTTCCCTTGTGAACTTGATGTTATTGTCCACTGAGTTAATGTGTTCTGTAAAGGCTACCACTTCATTGGATTATTACTATTTTATTATTAACATGTATTTATATAGCGCCAACATATTGCGTAGCACTGTAAAGTAAATGTGATTATACAACTACATCACATGAATTACATACATAGAACATATGGAGTAACAAACATCACAATCAAAACAGGTACAAAAAGGTGAGGAAGGCCCTACGCATAGGCATACAGTCTAAAGGGAAGGGAGTAATACACAAGATGTGGGAGTGGGCAAGATCGAATTAAGTGGGTGAGAAATGTGGTATTGTATGTGGTGTTGCGTTTGGTAGTTAAGCGGAGTGAGGGTAGGCTTCTCGAAAGAAGTGCGTTTTCAGAGATTTCTTGAAAGCAGAAAGGTTGGGAGAAAGTCGGACAGACCGTGGGAGAGAGTTCCAGAGGAGAGGTGCAGCCCTTGCAAAGTCTTGAATGCGAGCATGTGAGGAGGTAATGAGAGAAGAGTTGAGGAGCAGGTCAGTAGAGGAGCATAGTAAGCGATTGGGTGAGTATATAGAGATGAGTTCATAGATGTAGGCTGGGGCAGAGTTATGAAGTGCTTTGAAAGTCAGTGTCATTAATTTGAATTTGATTCTGAAAGGTAACGGAAGCCAGTGCAGGGATTGACATAATGGCGAGGCAGAGGAGGAGCAGTTGCTGAGGTGTATGAGCCTCACAGCAGTGTTCATTATGGACTGGAGAGGTGACAGTCTCTGGAGGGGGAGGCCAATTAAAAGAGAGTTACAGTAGTCTAGACGCGATATGATGAGAGAGTGAATAAGAATTTTGGCAGTGTCTTGGGTGATAAATGATCGCATTTTGGATATGTTCCTTAGGTGGAAGTGACATGATTTAATAAGTGACTGGATATGAGGAGTGAATGACAGGGCAGAATCTAGAATAACCCCAAGGAATCTGGTTATTCTAGATTTTAACCCAAGTGTCATCCACATACCTGAACCAGTGACTAGTGTAGTTGCACAGCCATGTTTCTGTCTATAAAAAAGGTTCTTGTACATGAAGTATGTGGTGTTAAGACACAAATCTAGCAACAAACATACTTGGTTGGGATTGAGCTTTGTTCTGCTGCTGAGGGTATTATCTTGTTGCAGTCGATGTCTTACAGTCTCAATGGATGGGGATTGTCAGAGCTTTGACGCAGCAATCATTGATTCAATGGTCACCACGTAATTCATTTCATAGTCCTGTTCGGAAATTCAGACAGGCAGTTTTCATCAGGGCATCTCAGACTTAGCTCTTTCAGACTAAAATACAAAAGGTTCTATAGGCCAGTAAAGCTCAAAGCAGTTAAAGCCAATACTAAGCTGTTTTCCCTAGATATGCCCCCTAATAAAAAAAAAATACACAGAATTTTAGTACTATTACACTGTCTCTGTCAGTTTTAGTAAGCTTTAGGCTGGAAATACATGCTGCGTGTCCTTCCAATCCGACTGTCGGATGCAAACACTGCATGTTGCGTCTTCATCCGTCAGTGTCAGATGCAATCAGTTTGTAGATACTTACATTAGATCTGGCGCATCCGACGTAATACCTGCGCTTCCTCTAATTGAGTCGGATCGGAATCGCACCGTGTAGTTCCAACCTTAGTTCACAGCAAACTGTGAACATTGATTATACAGAAGCAGACGAACTGTGTCTAAGGTTAAGCTTAAAATAGATTGTTATTCACGCATTCTTACTCACCTCCACCACTGCATTTTCTATAAGACCTGATACCATGTAGTAGTTCTGAGTTTTAGCTCAGTAAGTTTATGTTCCGATACCATACTTCTCCCGTGCCTCCTTCTTAATATTTCTGTAAAAATAATGTCATTTATTACTAGGCAATACATATGCATATTGTGATTTGTAATCATTTCTTTTATGAAACATCTCAATCAAAAGCTGATTTTTTTTTCCAAAACAAAGAAGTATGTGCTGAAAAAGAAGTCATTGGAAAAGATATCTATAGACTGTGGGAGGATCCTCAGAATTAGCTAATGACAATCAGCAGATGTTGCAGTTGTATTCCTGGAAACAGTATTCCCCTGGGAAAGATTGAAGGTTAGCTGGCAGTATTTCAGCATTGCAGAAAAGGAAAAAAGACCAGCTCCTGAAATCTACAGAGGCCATAACAAATACACAAGTACCACTGTTTTTGCTGTATAGATTTATATAGGTGGGGAATGATCTACAGCACATCTGAAGCTGAAAAGCAATATAACACACTAAGCTAGCACTTATTACAAACTAATTCATTAGGTCACCCTTCTGAATAGTTTCTGATTTAGAGTGTCTACAAGGGTTATGATCGGTCCATGTCCCCTTACATTTGAAAGCACAGAACTTATTGACTATTTACTACACATGGTTTACATTAATTAGGGTGCAAAGAAATACAGTACATGCTTATTATTTCACAGTTAAATCTTCACCTGCAGTAAAATGCTGTTTTGATCTGTGTATAATTTATATATTGAAAATAAAGAGTGCTGTGGGCCCTGGGATTTTTTGCATAAGTGTTGTCTGCTAAATAAACCTGACAGGATAGTGTATCTCGAAAAATATTTAATTATATCTTATTCGGGATGAAGCACAGTACAAGGTACTTTTTTATTATTACAGAGGAAATCATTAAATAAAATTACATGATTAGAATGGAGCCTTTGAGAGATGGCCTTCATGTAATTCAGAGCTTTCTGGACAACTGGTTTCCGGATAATAGATCCCATACTCGTACTAATATTTTTGTTCAAGATAACTATTGTATCATAACAGGACTGAGAAATAAGTAGCAAACATATGTCAAGATAAGCAAAATATAAACGTAAACTCCATTTTAATGGTATGCTGGCACAGCTTGATTTGCATATTTCTACAGTGCTAGGCTTATTGCCAATATCCTGGCTAAGGGAATTTGTTTTTAAAAGCTTTGACATCTGATCCTAGCGATGGCAATTCAAAACGACTTAAGTGGTTAAATTGATGTCATCATACTGTTAATACTAATGTAAAATATTTAGCTTTATGGCATTAAGTTTTTTAAAGTTCAGTTTTAGGCAGAATATTGTATTTAGTTATTATTATTTTAGTTATAAATAAATTACAGAGACATATAATACAATAACCAAATTACTGTACAAGTGTATGATATGCCCCTAGGCAAGACTGTCCTGCTGCCTTTGTGGTCCTCCCACAAATCTGGGCCCATGTGGGGCCCACCAGAGCTGTTTTTTTGCGTGTACTCATCTGGAGTGGGCATAGTATGCGAGTCCATGGGAGAGGGATCGAGTGCACATCCTGCACACAGACATTGCTAGTTCTGCCATGCAACACAGAACTTAAAAATAAAGATAAAGATTTCTACTATGTGTGCAGTGGTAAAATTACTTTTTAAAAGTCACAACATGTGATGAAAAGTTGATTTACAGTGAAACCTCGATTTTAAGTCCCCTGAGTTTAAATTTAATAAAAATAAGTTTTCCTGCATTTTTTATTTGTGGGCCCACCAATTTATAATGCATTTCAATGGGTGCATTTCCCTGATTTTAAGTAATGTTTTCCTGGATTTGACATCAAAATTTTGTCCTGATGTTCCCAAAAACTGCTTGTTTTCCTCTATGAATGTTATTATTTGTGAAATAAAGAGGTTTAAAATACTAACCTGATGTATATTTTGCCATGGTTCTGCCTGTAAATGGTCAATTGCAATTAGTCTGCCCCTTATCCAGTCCTGCACCGATCATTTATTGCTTTAGGTTGTGTATGTGACTGACAGAGAGGCCTTACACCTAGGGGCATATTTATCAAACGTCGAATTTGAAAAACTTCAAAATTCGAATTCAAAAAGACCAACCGAAATTAAGTTGAAGGGTTTTTTTTGGCTGAATAGATCCGTTTTTGCTTGAATAGGTCCATATTTGGCCGAATTTGAATCGATCGAATCGAAGAAATAGTGCATTCGATCAAATTCGAATTTAAGTTTTTCCCAAAAAAACTTTGATTTTTCAAAGTCCACCAATTGACTTCAAATGGGTTCTAGGAGGTCCCCCATAGACTAAAACAGCAATTCGGCAGGTTTTAGATGGTGAATGGTTAAAGTCACATTTTTAAAGAGACAGTGCATGATAAATTTAGAAATTCTATTTTTTCTCAAATTCAAATCGAATTTGCACTATTACCTAGTCGAAGTAAACAAAAATTAGCTCAAAATTCAATTTCAAAAATTTTCACTTCGACCTTTGATAAATTTGCCCCCTAGTGTAACATTAACACTTCAATGTTTGACCCTTGTTATTAACACAGTAAATATTGTATCTCAAAGTAAAATGGACTACTGAGCTTATATCCTTTCAGCACTTGAAGAAAAAAAATTACTTTAACACATTTCCCTGATTTTACATTTTCCCGATTTTTACATAATTTTTTCCAGGTCCCTGAAAAGTAAAATAGGGGTTCTACTGCATTAAGTAAAGTAGCACAACCAGAAATGGGTTTACTATATAATTTTACCCTCTCTCTTTTTTTTTTCAGTACACTGAATCATCATAAAATCATAAAAGCAATATGCCCAATTTAACAGTTTAAAATTAATTTACAGTTCTTTTAATTCCCTGGGCCCGGGTGTGCTTCCTCTGTATAGGGTGCCCGCAGGTGCTCTGTGATGCATGCAAAATTAGCAATTCTTGGCACACCACGGGGGTCACCTTTGATTTTGGCACATGGGAGGGCTGGATACATTTTGGTTACGCAACTGAATCCATTGACACATTTCTGAAAGATTTATGTAATTTGTATTAAGCATTACACATAACCATCCAATTTTGGATTTCCGATTTCAGTGTTAGAACTATGATCTCACTGATGGCTTATTAACTAGGAAAGATTCAGCATGTATATGGTACATTATCATATCAGCCGACTCTGACTTGCTGGTGTATCTTGCCCCCTACTGTTCATTTAAAATCTCACACGTTAAAGGGAATAAATATTAAGAAAACCATTCCTTTAAACAGGTAAAGATTAGGTTCAGGAATAGCAGTTCTGATTACATATTAATTCCTTAAAAGCCTTGTCAGTATTACTGTTGGGTCTTGGCTGGGATTGTGGCTTTCGATCATTATAAACAGCTATCAGAAGTATTTTTTAAGCAACTAATGCATTGATTTAAACATCCTCAGACCTGGCAAAACTCATTAAAGGCAATAGAGCAAACTCTGGAAGCACAGATTATCTGACATTAACAGTGGTTTTAAAAGCTCTTACACTCAATAAAATTATTACATATAGTAGCTTTATAAATGTACTTATTGTGCCATTAATTTGTTGGTATTTGGTGCATTCCAAATATATCTCTTATGGAGAAATGTAATAAAATTTGCCTGTTGCAATGTAATATTTTTTATTAGGCTTTTATTGCACTGCGAATTTTAATTGTGCATTGCGAACCTTTAACACCTGTTCTAAAGCTAAATATTTTGTCGAAAAAAAATGGTTTGCGATTGCCAAGTTTTATTACATATACTGCGAGCATTCGCAAACTCTAAAATTCGTTATCACTATATAAGGGGCAAAGTGTTTGTAAAGGCGAAATTTTTCACTTTGCAGACATTTATTTGCATTGCGAATTGATTGAATATGATTTTTGTACTAGCGATCAATATTACAATCCCCCTTAGTCTTACACAGCTCTATAAGGAAAAAAAGAAGGTTAATCAGCCATAGAGGTAATTTGCTGTTTGGGGGCAACATGGTCCCAGGCTATTTATTTGGTCTGCTTCTTTTATCAAAGGAACGTTATCATCAAAAGAAGCAATGGTTTGAAACAATGTGTAACAAAGGTATGTAATTTGTTATCCGGGAACAAGTTATCCAGAAAGCTCTGAATTACAGAATCACCATCTCCCATATACAAATTCTTTAAAATTATTTCCATTTTCTCTGTAATAATAAACCATTACCTTGTACTTGATCCAAACTAAGATATAATTAATACTTATAGGAAGCAGAACCAGCCAGAAGTAAGCTTGCATTCAAAAACTGTGCTTCTAGTTGACAGAAATGGAAAGACATAAACAGGTCACCAGAGCAGTAATTTTTATTTTCCGAACAGCATCTGATTATGTCCATTTGTGTATTTCTTATACAAATAGATTTTTCCCCCCACTTCAGCTGCTTATTTCAATTAAATAGAGACCTTACTTGAATGGACAATTAGGGGGTATTTTATTAAAATATGAATTTTTCTGATTTTTTTAAATAAAAAAAAGTCCAACCAAACTAGAATCCATGATTTGGCTTTTTTATTGTGTTTTAAAATACTTGAAAAAATCAGAAATTCAACTTTTTTGGAATGTTGGGCAATAACGCCCGAAAGCCACAAAAAATTTGCCTATTTCCGGAAAAACCAGCGCCAAACCCCGCAAAACTCCGAACATTCAGTAAGGGTTAAACTTCTTCAAATGGTTAAGGGGACAGCTGCCTTTGACTTTTACATGAATTTGGCAGGTTTTAGATGGCGTATTTTCAGACATGGAACAGCTTTGGGGCATAATAAACCACAAAAAATTGCGTCTTAATAAATAACCCCCTACGTGTTAGTGCTACTGAAAGGGGAGTTTAATATTTTGTTCAGTACTGTTTATTCACAAGAATTTTGACATTACTAGACAATTATTCTGCTAATCTCAACACCTTTTACAATATCAATACATATCAATACATTTATCAATACATTGGCATACAGTTTTCTCTGTTCTTAAAATAAGTCTTTTTAAAATGGAGATTATTGCATAAACAAAAATGTTTTTTACTTAATATAGCCTTTAATAACTAAATAAATAAATCTGTAGATCAATTGTAAAGCATACACAGACCAATATAAAGTGTCCACTCCTTTATTAAGCTGACTGCGTGTCAGGTATTGCTGGGATTCGAGCCAGGGACCTTTGGGTTTCTGGCTCGATACCTTAACCATTTGGCCAGGTGAGCAGCCTGTAGGGTTGCTCGCTATGTGTAACCTGGCCTCTGCAGTCCCAGCCCAGCTGCCGCCTGATTGGCCTCTCCAGCCCCAGCTCAGCTGCAGCATGTTTGGCATCTACAGCCCCAACCCAGCTGCTGCCTAGTTTAATCAGCCAATCAGGGCTGACTCTTCCCTATTTAAGGGCAGCACTTAGACCACTCCTTGCCAGAGCATTGCATGGTTTTCCTAGTACTGTGGCAGCGTCCCTAACTAGGTAGTTCTAGCTCTTGCCCCTTTTCCCTTATTATTATTCCGCCTTGTCTGCCTGTCCTTGTCTTGTCCTGCTTTACCTTATCTTGTACCTTCCCAGCCTTGACCTTGATCCTGCCTTCTTGTTCCTGATTTCTGCTTCCTGTTGTACCTTGCCCTGACCTCACCTTGTACTGACCTTGTCTTGCCAGCCCTCTCTTGCTATCCACTCCAATCTGCTTCTGCTCCTGTCTTGCTATTCGCTCCAATCTGCTTCTGCTCTGGTCTCGCTATCCGCTCCAGTCTCCCTCTGCACTCTATCCCCAGTTTGATCTACGCCCGCACCGTCCTGTCCCATCCAGTCTGTTCCTGTTCCACTCCTGCCCCGTCCAGTCTGTTCCTGTTGAGTTGTCGCCCTCTTCTTCCTACCCAGTCCAGTCCTGATCTTCGCCCTCTCTGACCTGTTCTGCACCTGATCCAGACTGACTGTTCACCCTCATCAACCTGTTCCTGCTTTCCCTTCAAGTGTTCCCTAGGCACATACAGCTCCTGCCTCAAGGACTCGCCCTTTCCCTTCAGTCTCCACAGCTCCCCCTACCTATCCTTGACACTGCATCGCCAGCTAATTGGCCCATGTATGAGGCCTCCTGATGGCCTTCCTGATTGATACAGTGGGGAAAATAAGTACACATAGTTAGATCGCGTTGAAAAAAAAACCCATCAAGTTCAACCCCTTGGAATGAAACCCAACATCCATACATAGATACACTGACCCTATATACACTTACATAAACTATATATACTCATACACTAACTATAGATTTTAGTATCACAATAGCCTTTCATATTATGCCTGTCCAAGAAATCATCCAAGCCACTCTTAAAGGGGTTGTTCAACTTCAAAACACTTTTTTCAGTTCAGTTGTTTTCAGATTGTTCACTAGAAATTAAGACTTTTTTCAATGAGTTTACATTATTTATTTTTCACTGTTTTTCCAAAATCTAAGTTTAAAGTTAAAGGTTCCTGTCTCTGGGGTTTGAGTCTGGCAGCTCAGTAATTCAGGCGCAAACTCAAAACTGTTACTTTTGCAACATTTAGTTGATACATTTCTCAGCAGCATCTCTGGAGTATTAGCAACTATTGTATCAACTCAACCTGTAATGAAACTCAGAGATTCTGCTCAGCAGGGTAGAGTTCTGCAGCGGGTCGGGTACCTGCGGATTACCCACAAAAACCTGTGGTACCTTGCGGGTTGAGGGGAGAAGTTCTGGGTGCAGTTCTGCGGGTTGTGGGTCGGGCCGCGGGTCTTCTCAATAGCGATATTTACTCCTTTTTTCTGGTCACGGCAACTTCCGATTACGTCACTTACGGTTTACAATGACAGCACTTCCTGTTTTACTCCTTTTTTTCTGATCACATCTATTTCCGATGATGTCACTTCTAGTTTACAATGACAGCACTTCCCGATTTTTGATGATCAGCGGGTTGTGGATAAGGTACTTGCAGGTAGGGTCGGGTAACAGTTCCAAGCGGGTAAGAATGCAGGTCCGGATTGCGGGTACGGGTCTCTACAGCAGGGACCAAGATAAGAAATTTAGAACCGTTTACAGGGTCAGCGACCCCCCTCCAAAAGCAGCTTTAGAAGGTGAACAATTACACTTTACACTTCAATATTAGACCGGTCACACACAGAAAATAGAAAGTAATTGGAAAAAGTTATTTATGGTGATCTATCTAAAAACAACAGGTTGTTTGAAGTCGAACAACCCCTTTAAAGTCATTAACAGAATCAGCCATCACAACATCATCATTCATCAATGCATTCCACAACCTCACTGCCCTCACTATGAAGAGCCATCTACGTTGCTTCAAATGAAAGTTATTTTCCTCCTCTAGTCTGAAGGGGTGGCCTCTGGTGCGGTGATCCACTTTATGGGTAAAAAGGCCCCCTGCTATTTGTCTATAATGTCCCCGAATCTACTTGTAAAGTGTAATCATGTCCCCCCAGAGAAAACAACTCCAACAGTCAACCCTCATAATTTAAGTCTTCCATCCCTCTAACCAGTTTAGTTGCACGTCTCTGCACTCTCTCTCCAGCTCATATATACCTCTTAAAGGAGAACCAAACCCAAAAGTTAAAAAAAACCTACCCTACATAGAGCCCCCCTTCCCCCCATCCTAGCTGCTACCCCGGGAAAATGCCCCTAACTCTTTACTTACCCCTCTGTGCAGATTCTGTCTGAATGAGACCGGCGCTTCTGCAATTTGACGCGTAACAGAACATTTCTCCAACTGCACATGCACCGCTGCGCCGGTCTCATTCCAAATATTACGGAAGCGGCTGAAGATGGCGCCCGTGAACTCCGCTGGACAGAATCTGCACTGAGGGGTAAGTAAAGAGTTAGGGCCGTTTGCCCGGGGTAGCAGCTAGGCTGGGGGGAGGGGGAGGAGGGAGGGGGGTCTTTGTAGGGTAGGGTTTTTTTTAACTTCTGGGTTGAATTCTCCTTTAAGGACTGGAGCCCAAAAACTGCATTGCATACTCCAGGTGAGGCCTGACCATGCTTATAGTTGTATGCCCTTTTTTATGCAAGACAGAACTTTATTGCTTTAGCAGCCACAGAATGACACTGCCCAGAACTTGTTATCCACAAAAACCCCTAGATTCTTATCAGTTAAGGAAACTCCCAAGAAACATTGTTTTTCTCTGTAAATATATTTCAGATGTCTGTAACAACCCAAGTAATACACACATACAAAGAGAAGTGGAATCACACAAGAATTAAGTAAATTAAGTATTTAACACTTTAAGAAAAGGAGGTGGAAAAAGGCACGGAAAGCCTAGAAACCTGCTGAAATCTGTCAGTATTTAGAAAGTAATCATGCTCCTTAATATCAGCTGGTTTCCTAATTGACGTCCTATAAAAAGGTTTCTCATTACCAAGGAATCACAAGAAGCATCTCATGATGGGTAAACGCAAAGAGCTCTCAACACCTTTGCAACCTTATTGTTGCAAATCATTCTGATGGCTTTGGTTACAGATGTTTTTCTAAGCTTCTGAATGTTCAAATGAGCAAGTGGAAAGGCTATCATTTCACCCTAAACCGGCCACAACCAGGTGCTCCTCGCAAGATTTCTGACAGAAGAATCAAAACAATAATCAGAAGAGTTGTCCAAGAAAGACCTTGAATTAGCAGGTACAGTTGTTTAAAGGAAAACAATAAGTAATGTACTCAACTAACATGGCCTCTATGCACACTCACCACATGACTTCACTGCTCAAGAAAAAGCATATTGAAGCTCATTTAAAGTTTGCTGTGCAACATTTGGACAAGCCAATGAAATTCTGGTTAGATGAGACCAAAATGTAACTCTTTGGATGTTATTGCACACACATAGGAGAAATGGCACTGCACATGATCCCAAAAACACCATACCAACAGTGAAGTTTGCAGGTGGAAACAATGGTGTGGGGCTGTTTCTCAGCATATGGTACTGGCAGACTTCATATAATTGAAGGAAGGATGAATGGAGAAATGTACTGGGACATTCCTGATAAGAATCTGCTGCCATCGCTCAGGATGCTGAAGATGAAACAAGGGTGGACATTTCAGCAAGACAATAATCCCAAACACAAAGCCAAGGAAACTCTTAGTTGGTCTCAGAGAAAGAAAATAAAGCTGCTAGAATGGCCTTGTCAATCACCTGACTTGAATCCAATTGAAAATCTATGGAAAGAACTGAAGATCAGAGTTCATAGAAGAGACTACCAGAAACTTCAAGATTTGAAGACACCTTGTGTGGAAGAATGGGCCAAAATCACACCTGAGCAATGTATGCGACTAGTTTCTTCATACAGGAGGAGTCTTGAAGCTGTCATTACCAACAAGGCTTTTCTACATAGTAGAATTCGAGAATTCGAGCTACAGAACTTACTGTACGACTTAAACATAGGGGTTACCCTACCAATATAATTCATAAAGCCTATACCAGGGCAATGAAGACCCCTAGGGATACGTTGCTGGTCTGCAGACGCAGACAGGGTGATGTTAGTACACAACCTATTCGTTTTGTTGGCACATATTGCAAACAATGGCCTGCGATCGATGCCGTCCTTAAGAAACATTGGTATATACTACATACAGATCCTGTTTTGTCTCCAATGTTAGGTCCTCGTCCATTGACATGTTGTCGACGAGCACCCAATTTAAAAGACCGCCTGGTCAGAAGTCATTTTTCCAAACCCAAACACAATACATCCAAGGGTACATTTCCCTGTGGCAAATGCAAAGGATGTAAATATATACACAATAACAGTTTTGTCACGGACAGATTTGGGAATAAGCATTATATTACACATAGGTTCTCATGTAATACTGAGAACATAATATATATGCTATCATGTCCATGTGAGAGGATATACATCGGGAAAACTAACCGAATGTTTAAAAAGAGACTCTTGGAACATGTGAATAGTATTGATAATGCTCCAGCTCTATTACAAGCAAACAAGAAGTTATCACCAGTTAGCCGACACTTTTGGGAAAACCATAACCATTCAAGTGTGGGTTTGAAGGCAATGGGTCTATCATTTGTATCTTTGGGCATTAGAGGGGGAGATATAGAGACAGCTTTACTGTCTAAAGAAAGTTAATGGATCTTCCTTATGAATGCTTTGGGCCCGGGGGGCCTAAATGAGAGCATTACCATGAACGTATTTATATGAATATTTAGTTATACGTTCTAATTGTTATATGGTTCTTATATTCCGTGTTAGTTATACCAGACACGTTATTATCTCTTTATTTAATTTATCAGTAGATATGGCTACAATGTAGGCTTGACATAGATTATATCACACTCCCACTAATCTTATCAGTGGCACATGGATACACTGTATACTTTAAAGAGATCAGGTTACATCATCTCACTACAGATACATGCCTGTTTTATTTAGCAACAAACTTTATACTTTGACTGCAGGAAATCACATTCACAATCATGGAATATACTCCCCATTGCAAACATGAATGACAGCGATCATGTATTATGCCCACTAAAGCACATTTACAACTTTAGAGTAATTGCGTATTATCGAGGTATGACCGCACGCTGTACCCACAAGAGCGCATTGATAGTAATGTAATGTGCGCCAATGAAGGAATAACGATCGCACGCTATGAGAGTGTACTGATAGGTATTGAGGATGCGATCGCGCATCATGTCCACAAGAGCGCATTGGCAGGTATTGAGTATGCGCCTATCAGAAGCTGGCTAAATCAGCCACGTGAGTTGCGATGATCGCATTGGCTTATTCAAAACACTAACGGCCACTCGCTGTCTATTTCTATGAGCACCACGCGGCTCCTGATTCATTGCCTTTGACAAAGCCCTGCGAATGCTGGGCGAAACGCGCGTCAGGCGCACTTTTAGATTTAGTTAGGCAGGGTTTGCACAAAAGACCTCTTTGATGCTGGACGGGTGGGCAGCTGAAAGTGGGTGAAAGGGTTGGTTTGGGGAATCGATCAAGGGGATCCTATGCTGCATTACCTAACCAGATTACTGGAATTTCATTCACCGTTTTGGTGTTTGCCACACAACCATTTTGACTAATTATTTGATACGGACGCTAATAGAAACATACTTTCTGTAACCAGTTTATCTGGAATTTTGTGTACCATTTGGTGCATGTTATTTGTGGGGAGGGACACCCAGGCGGGTGAAATGCTGGCGCTAATTGAATCATACCTCCTTTAACCAGTTTATCTGGAATTTTGTGTGCCATTTTGGTGCATCTTATTGGTGAGAAGGGACACCTAGGTGGGTGAAAGGACCAATAGAGAATTATTGTCTCTGATTGAGTGGTCTCCCGGCACCCCTTGTCTTTTTCTGGCACTTCAATCGGTTGTTGAGTATGGTGTGGTTGCACCTGGACATACCGGGTTTTTTTTGATCCCCCACTCCTTTGACTCACACCCAAACGCCACGGCTACAATAATTTTTGAGCCGATAATGACCCGCCATTTGGTCAATTGCAAACCTGTTACTAACAAATTTTAATCTCGCATTTAATTCTGGACATTTTTAAGGGATTTATTAAAGGTTAAGTTTTATTTATTCTTGTATACAGACCTCTTGTCAAATGTTAAATATTGTGTGGGGTGGTGCAAAGTTACGGGTCATCTCTGTCTGTTCCTTTTTCTTTTCTACATAGTATTAAATACATTTCATTAAGGGGCCGATTCACTAAGGGTCGAATATCGAGGGTTAATTAACCCTCGATATTCGACTAGGAATTAAAATCCTTTGACTTCGAATATCGACGTTGAAGGATTTAGCGCAGATAGTTCGATCGAAGGATAATTCCTTCGATAGAACGATAAAATCCTTCGAATCGAAGGATTTTAATCCAACGAGCGAAGGAATATCCTTCGATCAAAAAAAGTTAGCCAAGCCTATGGGGTCCCCATAGGCTAACATTGACTTCAGTAGCTTTTAGATGGCGAACTAGGGGGTCGAAGTTTTTTTTTTTTTAAAGAGACAATACTTCGACTATCGAATGGTCGAATAGTCAAATCCTTCGATTCAAAGTCGTGGTCGAAGTAGCCCAGTCGATGGTCGAAGTAGCCCAAAAAAAACTTCGAAATTCGAAGTTTTTACCTTGGAATCCTTCACTCGAAGTTAGTGAATTAGCGCCTTAGTGTTTTCAATACTTATTCCCTGTGTCATTCCACTTACTACACATAATTTCATTAAAGGATTTATTTGTTTTGAGTTCTTTGTATGTGTGGATTACTTGGGTTCTTACTCACCTGGTGTAAATTTCAGAGTACTGAGTTGGTATGCATTGATGCTGCCCAAACTTTATGGAGCTCCTTAGTCCCACAGTATAATCTAATCATTTGACCCCAGGCCAGTGACCAGATCAGCCGGTTTGGCCCAGCCAGTGCATGGGTGGCCAAATTGTGATGAGATCTGGTAGTTTGGTGACATAAAGTGTATGGCCAGCTTTGAGATACTGACACTAGAAAATAACCTTTTGTGTATCTATCATAACATTGTCTTGGAATGCTATTTATAATTTTGCCATAAAAGTATTTGCTTAAGTATGTTATTTATTAATTTCCAAATATGCATTACATTTTCTGGATGTAACATACATCTCCTTGAAGGTTCTTAATGATCGTTCATGTCACACATGTTAAATCTTAGAAAAGGAAAAGGGAAAGTCCTTTAGGTAATTTTAATGTAGCTTAATATTTTGAAAAGAACATTTGATTAGTACAGGTAATACCTACCTATTTTACCACATTTATTTTCCCCTGTGTACTGACTGGCCTGGCTAGACAGGGAAGCGAGTGCTGTTATCCCCACCCTCCAATTATAGTTTGGTGAGGGTTATGGCATTCATTTATGTGGTATTTTATTTCAGCCATCTTTTCAGATGAACAACTAAAGCATACAGTAGAACCCCTATTTTACATCCCCTGATTTTAAGTTTGCCCTGATTTTACATTGTTGTTTTGTGGTCCTACCTATATATTATGCATAATACATTTCCCCAATTTTACATTTTCCTGGTCCCCTGAAAAATGTAAAATGGGGGTTCTATTGTATTTCCATCATAAGGAAATTGAAATGAAAAAGATACTTGCATGTTTTTTCAATCACATTGCTTATACATTACATGCATTTAAATGGAGATGTCCCCATTTGTAATAAAAGGCACTAAACTTGCCCTGAAGCAGTAAACCATAGCAACAAATCAGACGTTTGCTTTCAGGCAGGTGACCAATAAATGCTACCTGCTAATTGGTTGAGATGAATTGTAGAAAGGAGAGCACTCAACACAGCAGATTACTGCTGAAGTGAGGTTTTATTTCAGACTTGCTGACACGACATGTTTCAGGCCCAGAACTGTGGCCTTTCTCAAGTGTAACAGTGAACAGAACACCAAATGGCTATTTAAGCCCACCCTGCACAACCCCCACCAAAAACCAATTTGCATAATTAGTCCAGTACACTCCTGTGTATGGTTGTTGGAGGCCAGAGGAAATCCAGAAAGTTCATGTGTTAAATATAGTAACAAAATAGTTAATATAATGTCCATTTATGCAATAAAAAGTGTCCATACTGCACCTCCAGAGAGGGAAAGAATATGGAGGTGACTGGTAGCCTCTAACTTGGTTTATCAAGGACTTGCCCCTTCCTACTAGCATGTAACCAATTGATCAAATGGGGGATTATAGAAAGAGTCCACCTGGTCCTTAATTTGCATCCTTTTGTGTGTTTCTTTTAAAAAGTGATAAGGTTTATGGTTGCTATAGCAAACAAACAACTGAGCTACCATTCACAGGCCTTTTTAATATTGTGATTATTTTTGGCAATCTGGTTATATAATTAGCATATGTCTGTATACAGTGTATCATAGCTATGATCATAACAAATAAATATAAATTGAATATAAAAAATCTTACAGCCATTCTGATTCCCTAATAAATATACTATAAGTCTCGGGTCACCCTCTGGAAAAGATTTTTGGTGGGGGCCCATATAGTTATGCCACTGGTTGCTTGATGCAATTTGTGCACGTGTGGACTTTTGCCCTGGACAATGTGCAGATGTGTGGCAGTCTGGGGGGGGGGTATTTTTTAATTTAAAAAAATGTAGCTGGAAAAAAACAAAGATTGATTAAGTTATTGGGTCGAAATGCAGCTTGAGTTAATTAACTCAAGCTGGGGTTCTGCCCAATAACTTAATCAATCTGTTTTTTTTTTCCTGCTAGCTTTTCAAGGGATTTAAGGAATCCATGCATGAGTTAATGAACTCTTTAGTCTGCTGCAGGAAATTCTTTATATGCACCACATTCATATAAGATATACAATCTTTTTGGTCCTGTGATGTACAGTATGGCTGTCCCCTCCAGGCTATGCTGTGTATATGTACAGTTTCTGTAAACTGTTCCTAATAACAGTAATGCACCTCACCTGTGTTCCTGTTTAAATATTGTGTGCTTCTCTTTTCAAGGATAAGTGTTCAAAGCTGCAGTGTCTTTGGATCCTGGTATTCTTATTATTTTCCACGTTCCTTCTTTATTACACTTTTTCTTCTCAGGTACTTTATTACAGGTGTGTAGCTTTCAAACCTGCTTTACTTTACTTTTTACTCTAATATTGTCATACTGTATTTAAACTATAGTATATTAAACTTATCTTTACACTGAAAAGGAAATGAAAAGCCTCTAGGCAAATTAAAGCTAAAGGAGAAGTGAAAGCAAAATGAAAGCAAAAAACCCCATTCAATTGAGCAAAAAGTCGGGGAAATTGGGGACTGTATGTTAAAATAGTCTTTTTTGACCTTAAAAATTGGAGGTATACTTTTGAAAGAGAGAACATTGACACATATATCAAATGGGATATTTAAACTAAGTAGTTGCACAAAAAAAAATGATTTGTAGAGTAGGATATATTTGTAGTGGGACATTCAGAATGTAATTTGTTTTGTTAATGCAGGGACTCTTAAAGCGATAGTGACACGTTCCTATAAAAATCATAGGAACGTGTCAGTATCAAGTAAATGCTGCAAAACATGTTTTTTGAAATGTTTTAATGAAATAAAGCATCCTCGATTTATGGTTATTCTTGAAAAGAATTTCCTTTTACTAAAGAATAATATAACAACATACGAAAAAAGTGAATAGAAAAGATATATTTATTTACATATTCTGGATTTGCAAAATGTAGAAATGACGACTTCTGTTGAAAACATCAGTGAGAGAACCACTTTACTTCAGTTATCATTTTTTGTTTTACAGGTTCTTACAAACCAAAATAACGACTGTTGTATGTTAAAAATGCCAGTTTATTTTTCCTGGCCGATGGATTCATTTTTGTATTTTGACAAACTGACATCTTTGTGAATATTCTCAACAGACCAGCAATAATTATAAATTATATGCAAAATTACATGAATTTTGTTGTCTTTAGAGCTTTTCTTCCATTTATTGCATGATCTACATTAAAGAAGGACAAAGGGTAAATAAAAGGGCTAGAAATTCTACAAACTGGGGCTCATTTATCAACACCAGGCAGATCTGCCCATGGACAGTAACCGTGGCAAACAGTCAAACTGTTACACTTAGGGGCATATTTATCAAAGGTCGAAGTTAAAAAAACTTCAAACCTCGAATTCAAAATGACTAACCGAATGGTGGTTGAAGTTTTTTTGGGTCGAAGTGGGCATACTTCGAATTGTACGATTCGAAGTAGCGCTATTTTGATTCAAAGTTTTTTTTTTAACGTCTACCTTCGATCTCCCAAACTCCCCCAATTGCCTCCATACAGGTTCTAGGAGGTCCCCCATAGGCTAAAACAGCACTTTGGCAGCTTTTAGGTGGCAAAAGGTTGAAGTCGAGGTTTTAAAGAGACAGTACTTCAAAAAAAATTAGATCTTCGAGTTTCAAATTTTATTCAAATCAAAGTTGGACTATTCCCTAGTCAAAGTACCCAAAAATTCCTTCGAAATTTTACGTTTTTCTCTTGGACCTTTGATAAATCCCTTATTGTTGTAGCTGGCTGAAAAAGCCATTCACTGATTGGTTGCTATGGGATACTGTCCATGGGCAAATATGCTGTGTTGATAAATTACCTCCATTGTGCTTTTTTTTTTTTGCCCATGGAGATCACAGCCTTTACACTAGATCTTTGCCTTTGAATGTAGATCTTTTCTTCTGATTCATAGCACATTCTCGGTCTGTTCCTTGAGCTTAGGGACCAACTCAACATATGTGTGTGTATAATTATGACTATATGACTATTTAATAGTAATTTCAGCTCAGAAGAAGTGCATTGAGCATCAGCATGTAATAACCATCCCATTAGTTAGCATTAGTTTTTATAGCAAACAAGCCCCGCTTTCTGCTTATTTCTGATGATCCCTAAGCTTAGCTTCTGAACAGCCACTCAGAGCACCCTTAGTTGAAGTTCCTAAACCTGACTGTTTGGCCAACCTGACTGTCCGGCCAACCTGACTGTCCCACCTCAGCTTGTCAGTTAAAGTTTCTAATGCTACCGGACTCCTGCTGCACAAATATGGCAGCCCCCTCATAGACGAGCACTGGGAGTCAGAAGGGTAATTTAAAAGCTTTGAGCAAATACTTTATGGCAAAATTACAAGTAACAAACAAAGCCAATACTATGATAGATGTAAAAATAGTTTAATTTCTGGTGTCAGTTAACAACAATGAAAGCACCGTCTCCTAGCAAAGTGATAAGAATTTAAAGGAAACCCTGTAGCACAAGTGTTTTCTGAAAACTTGAATAGTCACAATTAATTAAAGGAAGAAGCACTAGAAAAAACATGACAAGTTAAAGCTGGTGAGGTTGTATATAAGTCAATGGGAATATTGTCTAACAACTTTATTTACACTTGTGTTCAGAATAGTCTGACATCACTAACCTGATCACTTTTTGGAAGAAATTATATTTCTACATGGCAAATAATTTACTAGTAGGTGTAGTAGAGTAATATAAATCAACAGACCCAACAGTCATGACATGTGTGCTGCTGATTCTGTGTAATCAAATCATTAATTGAGGCGTGTTCAAAATATTAGCAATGTGGATTTCAATTAGTGAGGTCATTCATTCTATAAAAAAAACGGTGTCAATTACAGCCCTTATTTAAGGAAGGAAGGCAGCAAATGTTGTGCATGTTGGTTATAGGGCATTTCTCTCTGAAAATCTCAGTAAGGGAGGAACTTCATGGTGCGTCTCGAGCCAACACGTCACCATGCGACGAAACACAGAAGACGTTTGGATGTTCTGAAGATACAGGAAGTAAAGGAGAAATCACGTTAGAACTACATTTATCCGACTGTCGGATGAAAATGCAGCGTAGCGTCGGATAGATGTAGTTCTTACCTGCAATTCCCCTTCACTTCCTGTATCTTCAGAACATCCGAACGTCGCATGGCAACGTGTCAGCTTGAGCCGGCACCGTGGGGGGTCATTCCAGGCATTGTTCAGGAGTGTGCTTTGATTAAAAATTTGATTGGAGAGAGGAAAATATATACGAAGTGCAGAAAACGATAGGCTGCTCAGCTAAAATGATCTCAAATGCTTTAAAATGTGGAAGAAAACCAAACTTTACTTGAAACAAAGTGAGAAAGGGGGAAATGATCCATTCAATTCATGGGCAGAAAATTACCTAAGAAGTTTTTTTTTTTTTTCCAAACAGTGGAATTGGGTGTTTGTGTAAAAAAAGTATTTATTTCAGGCAGGTTAAACACTCTGTATGAACTTTCTTTTTTTTTTAACATTAGCCCAATTAAAAGTTAAAATTCAGAAGCAGCATGTGGGGAGAATAGATTAGTAGTTACGAAGAACAAATGACAAAATTGTTATCTTAAACTGTAATCCTTTGATGCAAGGTAGCTAAACAGAATATCCAAGTGAATTAATTGGGCAGCAATAATGGCCTGGTACCATGGTAAATAGATGATTGGTTCTAGCTAGAGGTTCTAATCTAGTGGTGTGTGGGTCTGGAAGAACAACCTGCAAAATGTTGCCATTGTAGGACCCACACCTGCGTCATCTTTGCTCTGTACAATACTTCTGCACACCTTTAGTTCCAAGACAGGGAACCTTTGGGATCTGCAGGTTTCAGGTCACCCTGAACATCACTACATGGCACATCTACAGTAAACAGTATTCTGCCTGCTGATTGGATCATTTGTCAGTCACTTGCATTGTACCCAGCCCTTCAGACCCAATGCAACAAATGAGGTTAGAGGAGGAGGAAGAGGTTATTTGGATTTGTGTTCTGCAAAATGCAGAGATTTGGAGATATTTAAGGTACAAAGCTCCCACATTTAGGGGGTTATTTATCTGTCTTATTTTATTTCAACATTTTCTGCTGCAAACTCCAATCAAATCCGCTCAGGTTTTTTATGATTATTTATTACATTTTCCTAAAAATTTGCTTTGCGGAAAAATCAAATTTTCACGATTTTTTTCAGATTTTTCACTGGAAGAAACTGTTTTTTGCCTGAAAACTTCAGGGTATTGCACGAAAACCCATCGCACATCAAAAAATTATTGGGACTTCTCCTATTGACTTATATGCAACCTTGACAGGTCTGAGATGCTGGATTTTCTGATTCTGACTTTTCCATCCTCTGGGTTTAATAAATTCAGAAAAAATTGTGATTTTTTATGAAAAAAAAATTTCCATGATTTTTGCATTCGGAGTTTAGTAAATAACCCCCTAAGTCTACCCCCTAGCTCATAACAAGGTTCAAGTGCTCTTTTTTATGATTATTTATTACATTTTCCTAAAAATTTGCTTTGCAGAAAAATCAAATTTTCACGATTTTTTTCAGATTTTTCACTGGAAGAAACTGTTTTTTGCCTGAAAACTTCAGGGTATTGCACGAAAACCCATCGCACATCAAAAAATTATTGGGACTTCTCCTATTGACTTATATGCAACCTTGACAGGTCTGAGATGCTGGATTTTCCATCCTCTGGGTTTAATAAATTCAGAAAAAATTATGATTTTTTTTGAAAAAAAAAAAATTTCCATGATTTTTGCATTCGGAGTTTAGTAAATAACCCCCTAAGTCTACCCCCTAGCTCATAACAAGGTTCAAGTGCTCTAAAAAGGATGTCAGCAGAGACCAATTACAGCACACCCAGAAAAACTTAATATAGCTTCTAAAAAAATCTTATGCCACGATTACTGGGCAATGTACTTAGCCACTTCTTTTGTGTAGAACATTTAACAAAACACAGATTTATTTTTCATCATTTTAATTTTTTTTTTTTTTACATATTTTACCCAAAATTCTGGTTACATCTCAAGAAAAAGTACAATCTTCAGTGTGTATGTTAGAGTCCAATTCATTAAAGGCAATAAAATTTATAAAATTTCCATTATTTTATGTAGGTCTTCCTATAAAGATACTATTTAACCATTTCAGTCAATCGGTTTAATACAAATGAAGCATGAAAATGTTCTGCTGTAACACTGCAGTCAACACTGAATAAAGTCTTAAACATCTAAGAAACAGTTAAAAAAAGGGGGGAATAAACTACAATGTGCTCAAAAGTGGGGTTGTGTCTAATTTAATCTGTCCATACATGGCCTCATATTTGTCCTGGACAAGTTTGTTGGTTATTAGGTCTCTAAGGAAGTGCAGAATCAAACATGTTCATGGAATTATGCTGGTAACTAAGCTGTATGAATCCATTTTAATGGCAAAACAATCCTCATGACGCTTCTCTGCTCTTTTGTAAGGAGAGCACCATTAGAAGACTTTCTTCTGTCAGTTGAACTGCAGGTAGCACTGATCTTCCACTTTCATATTACAGGTATGGGACCTATTATCCAGAATGCTTGGGACCTGGGGTTTTCTGGATAAGGAGATCTAAAAACTACATAATCATTAAATAAACCCAAAAAAAGTTCCCTCTAATAAGGATTATTATATCTTAACTGAGACCAAGCACAGTTTTGTTTTTTAATTACTGAGAAAAAGGTAAATAGGTTTTATAATTTCGAATTATTTGAATAAAATTGAGTCTATGAGAGATAATCTTCCCATAATTTCTGGATAATGGGTTTAAAGATAGTGGATCCTATACCTGTAGCATTGTAAAATATTCATAGCTTGAAAATCTAGGAATCACAATGAATGTAGTGCTTATATCACCAAATAATTCACAATATTATTTTGGGGGTTTTTTTTGGGTTAAGATTTCCTTAGACCAAGAGTGTCCAAAATATAGATTGGGATCTACCAGTAGACCTTTAGCTGGTGATCAGTGGATCTCAAGACACTGTCAACAAACAGCTTGTCTAAATTACCCTCCTGTTTTATGCTTTCCATTCATATATTATGTTAAGGAGACAAGAATTGTTTGTTAAATATAACAATATACATTTTCCCATAAATCAATATTTGAGTAATATTTTCCATGGAGCAATGATTTTATGGATGTAGATCATAATGGGTCATCATCACTAAAAGTAGACCTCGAATTAGTAAAGTATGGGCATTCCTGCCTTCAATTGAATCCATACCGCAAGCCAAACTAGCAGGTCATTGGCAAAGTCCCCTATAATGGGAGCCAAAGTAGCCAATACGTGCCTTTATCCAATGATGTGGCTGGAATGATTGAATCAGGCAGCCGATACGACTCTAGTACAAACAGAATCACCATACTGTTTGACTAGAATCTGCTATGTTTTATAATTACATCTAATTATACAGATAATTAAAACAAATTTTTTTTTTTTTTTTAAAGTTGGATCCTGAACACCCCCTTCCCACAAAAAAAGGTGAGTTTGACAACCCTTTTATACAATGAAATAGTAAATAAAGTATATTATGTTAATAAAATTCATTTTTCTGCTTTAGGGCTCAAACATGGGTGTTTCTTGGTGCATTCCAGGCATACAAGCACCGAACACAGGTAGAAAGCATCAAGTTGTGTTCAACCAGCTTTTGCTGCTTGCATATGTCCAAGTGATTACAACCCGACCCAGAAGAATGGGCTGCCGTTAAACAGAAGAGAGATCCGCCACCAATGCCCATGTGTAAAGACCTTAGAATTTTGGATCAACTCATACACAGCACAAGCCCACTCAATGTAACTTTGCACTCCATTTGTAAGGCATATGCTATTATTATATGATATAATTGTTGAGCATTAAGGACATTTGCTCATAAAGCTTTAGGAATGCCCGATTACTAAAAAAATAAAAAAGAAAGTTACAGAAGTAATTTTTATTAACATTGATCTGACCAACAAATACTGTAACTATTGAGATGTATAAAGCTACCCATGTATGAAGGTACTTATCTTTGTTCATAGGCATAACCTTGGTCTAGACTAAAAGGTTATCTTCATACAGTAATTTATCTCCTGCAAAAATCTTCCTAGATAATCTTACACCTTAAACAAGCAAGTAGACTTGAATTACGGTCTATAATCTGCATGTTGGCATCATTTGTTGTTGTTGGTTTGAAATAAATACAAACTGGCAGACAAAAGGCTGTAAAATGGAAACTCTTCTCAGACGTCTGTTTATAGCCTGTACAGAGGGGCCAGACGACAAGCCCTTTAAAACACATTACCTCTATTAGGGCTCTTACACATGAGCGTTCCGACCTGCGCTCCCCTGCGATCCGTTTTTTGGTGTTCAGCCGCAGGGGAGCGCAGGAATAGACGCAAGTCATTATTTGAAATGGGGCTGTACTCACTCAGGCGCGTGTAGGCGCCGAACGCAGGAAAAATGCAGCATGTTGCTCTGAACCTGCGTTCGGCGCCTACACGCGCCTGAGTGAGTACAGCCCCATTTCAAATAATGACTTGCGTCTATTCCTGCGCTCCCCTGCGACTTAACGCCAAAAAACGGATCGCAGGGGAGCGCAGGTCGGAACGCTCATGTGTAAGAGCCCTTACTGACTAAACACACACAAACAAAAGTAAAGCTTGCCATACATGTAACGATCCACTTGTTTGGTGATGTTGCCAAACAATCAGATATTTCCCCGATATTTGCCCACATTGAGTTGGGTTATTTTGGGCCAGACAATAACAACAATGGCAACACAGGCTATAAGTGTGAGAGAACCATTAAACGATCCATGCAACCCCGCCTCAAAAGGATTTTTAACGTTAATGATTAATATTTGCCTGATTTCAGAACATACGAGTCGGACAGACCCATAAGTGGATGGACCAAGATGGCAGCTTTTATTGGCCTGTGTATGGCCACCTTACATGTACAAACTACAAAACAGTGTATGCATTGCTTTTTATACAATGCTAAATTATTATAAACATTAGATCAAATAGATGTAATTAAAAGTTTTAGAAGCAAATACGCGCATTGTAGATTTGACTTAAGAATGGGGACATTTACGTGACGACATTGCTTAATACTTACACTAACTTCTCTTAAATATCATTGTTTGTCCAAACTATTGATGGTGTAGAAAAGTGTCTAATAACAAGACATTGTTTTTTCTTTGCTTTACGTACTATATATATATATATATATACATACACACACGTTTTTATTCAGGTCATGGAACTCCGAGGTAACTTTTAATATCCTTATATTTTGCAACTGGGGGTACTTTATTTATTATAATACACAAGTTTCAGTGAGTCATGTGACAGAAATGACATCAGAAGTCACCGTTTATAAGGATACAATTTACAGGATATTCATGGCTTTTGTGTATTATATATATATATATATATATATATATATATATATATATATATATATATATATATATATATATATATATATATATATAACAGACTATAATTTATTGACAAAAAAACCATTTGCTAAGAATTAAAACATTTAGGGCTCTGCATGAGAGTAGACTCAAACACAGCCTTTCTATACCCATTCGAAGCTTTGATTGGTCTCCTTGGCATTTTAGGTTTTGGGTACTTTCTTGCTATGGCTTGCATCCTAAAGCATAATTAATTCAGAATTTTGAAATTATATCTTACGATTTTTTGCTTCTCCTTGTACATCGAACATACCAACTCATGCTAATATTCATCTGCCAAAGCTACCAATTTCGAAGAGTTTAAAATTGTATAGAAAATGTTAAAGAAACAAGAACGCCTGATGTTGCTAAAGCACACAGCATGAAATAGGACACACAAGCATTAATCCTATCAAGTTATATCCACACATTTCTTTAAGGCAAGCAAGGTAATTTTACCTTTATTTCTTTCTTTGTACCTTTAAGTCATACATACAGAATCTAAGTCAAGACCAGCATTGTGATAACATTGCCAAGGTTCAGCTTGTGAGACAGGTTTCTCTCATTATGGAAGACAGGAGTATAAAGGCCATGTAATACTTTTTACAATCATAAATTAGTCCCAGCACTGAAAGTTCTTATTAGATGAACACTCAGAACAATGTTGCTGTGGTAGCACAGGAAACAGGAGGGGGGAATTAAAATAGGTTATTGGCAACCTGTGACCATCCAGACACTTTAAAGGGATTCTGTCATGATTTTTATGATGCTGTTTTTATTTCTAAATTACTGTTTACACTGCAAAAAATTCTACAACTCTACAATATAAAAATTAATTTATGAACCAGCAAGTGTATTTTTTTTTTAGTTGTAATATTGGTGCATAGGCAGCCATCTCAGGTCATTTTGCCTGGTCATGTGCTTTCAGAAAGAACCAGCACTGCTGGATGGAACTGCTTACTGGCAGGCTGTTGTTACTCTTACTCAATGTAACTGAATGTGTGGCAGTGGGACCTGGATTTTACTATAGAGTGTTGTTCTTAGATCTACCAGCAGCTGTTATCTTGTGTTAGGGAGCTGCTATCTGGTACCTTCCCATTGTTCTTTTAGACTGCTGGGGGGGGGGTGATATCACTCCAACTTGCAGTACAGCAGTAAAGAGTGACATGACATGGGGCAACTGGGAAACTGACAATATGTCTAGCCCCATATCAGCTTTCAAAATCAAATATAAAAAAATATGTTTGCTCTTTTGAGAAATGGATATCAGTGCAGAATTCTGCTGGAGCGGCACCATTAAATGATGCATTTAAAAAAAAAAAAAAACCTTTTTTCCCATGACAGTATCCCTTTAAGGTACATGGATCCACATAAACCTCTGACCATAATTATCTTTCCTGTAAATGCACTGGAACAGCAAAGTAGAAAATTTCAATTATAGAAATATCAATGGATAGAAAGGTAATTATATATGTATTTAGATACCCATTTGAAGGTATTCCTTAAACACATTGGAAGACAACCAATTGGATTCTGGGTAAAACTAGCCCTATTTTAGTTTGGAACTGAAGGTTTGTGCATTTACATTAATGGATAGAACAACTCCATTATATGTGATCACACAGCACTATTCAGCTAGTGTAATCAAGTGGTACTGTATAACAGTTTAAGTTGCTATGGCATTGGTGTTATCATGAATATTTATTGCCTCCAATCGGATCTATTTTGGACATAGATTTAGATGTGATGGCTACATGTATGCGTAAATGAATACTGTCAGCTTCCAACTTTGATAGGGAAAGAATTAGGTAAGAATCCACCAAATAAGTAGTCTCCAATTAGAGTTTCCAGTTTTGACTGAATTTGATTTTTTTTGCACCACGGATATATATGTATATATATATTATTTATTAAAAATTAATGTACATTAGTCTGTTGAAACATTTCTGTGCAACAACCGATTCCATGATTTGCTTCCCCCAACAGGGTCTTTCGTGCCTTGTTATGAGTTATCGATTCTTGCTTTTTATTTTACCACCTATGTAAGTCGGAATACATCTGTAAATACTGCACTGTCATAGATTCATGCGTAGATGTTCAGGTCGCTTAGAAATTATGGGGTAAGCTTGCTTTTTATATGGCCCAGCATTAGATTGTCTGATTGGTAGCGGTGCTGAAGCTTCTCCGCTTACAGTCACATCCATTTGTTCCACACCGCCTGCTTCCATTCGAAACTCCCCTGGTGTCTGAGTGTTTGAGGTTCCAGCAGCTGTCCCTCTTGCCCAGATATCTCCAGCAGAAAACTTCACAGGGCTGTAAATAAAACATATTAAACCCATTAAAGAAAACTAGAAGACAGGGTGCACATAAAGTTTTTTTTTTTGAGTTTTAATTCAGGATCTCTCTCCATGATGCCTGCACCTGCAATTTGGCAAAAGAAAAAGATTTTTTTCTCTAGGGTAGAAATTCGTAAAGGATATTTGGCTCTGTGATCATATATTCCAAAACTACTGAAGCACACAGAAAAACATGCAAACTCTTGCAAGTTGCTATGGGAAAGAAGGACCATTGCTGGAATATCTGGTATGAAAAATGCAGAATATCTACAAATGTCTACACATAATGAATTGCAGCTCGACTATTACCTATAATTGCCCTTTAAAACTTTAATACACTTTAATACATTTTGAAACTGCCCATAAAAGTGCCTTGCATGTACTTTCAAAATCTCTAATATATAAACCAGTAGAAAAACCAGTTCAAAAATAGTAAACCTATAAAGCTGTCTTGTGTGGTGCTGCTGAGAATAGGAAGGGGCATTAATCTACTGAAGCATATTTAGCCTAAAGCATTTAATGTACCACATTGCCACGTTGCTTATTTTCTCCTTTTGGTTATGCATGGACTTATTTATTGCTTAATGTAACAACTCCATTTTAGCCATAACTGTCTTAAGGAATATTTTTTTCTGCCTCTGCACCCTTTCATATGAATAACAATATAACATACTGATAACTCAGGGGTGCTTAAATTGTTTAATCTTAATCCATTCAGAATATTTTCCAATAGTTCTTTGCAAGAATATTTACCTTACGGGTGTTCGAGGACTACTAATGAATCTGCGTGGAGAGCGAATTTTTGGTTCAAATGAAAACTTTTCTTTCACACTTTCAAGTACAGAGGGAGCCACATAGGTAAAACCCTAGAAAGAAAACCTGTTATTTTTTCATCCCACAGTTGATAAAATATTTATTTTACAGCAAGGAGATGAGACAGTAATGTAAAAAAAAAAAAAAAAGTACCCAATTTGCCTTCGTTGCTCCTTATCAAAGGTCCATTTTACTATTGCAGATCTACCGATCAAACCAGATATAACATTAAGAGGCACATTTATCAAAGGTCGAATTCATGCAAATTTTTTTTAGCTCTATTAAATTTGAATAAACTCGAAAATTCGATTGAGGGGTTATTTTATTAAAAAATCCAATATCTAAATCTAGAACAAATATTATCGACCTGAAAACTCTAATCAAATTCAATAAGAATCTAAACTCGCATGTCAGGAAGGCTAGTAACATGTCCAAATTGGTCCCCGGACCTCTTCCATTGACTTTTAAATGAACTCGGCAGGGTTTAGGTGGCGAACAGTCTAATACGAATTTTTAAAGGGGCACGGTTTGATAACTCTCTAAATTCGAATAGAGTTTGGATTATTCACAATTTGAATTTGAGAATTTTGACCTTAAAAAAAATCCAAAAATTCTAATTTTCAATTTGACCCTAATAAATCTGCTCCTAAATGACTCAGTTCTGAGTCTGCACTAGAACAGTTTGGGAGAATAAATATGTTACAGGGCAACCCTTTTGAAATAAAAAATAAAGTGGTATAAAGGTGATACCTTTATTGGCTAACTAATCTAATCATAGCAAGCTTGCAGAACATTTTAGTTTAGTATATCAGAACATCAAATCTGAAAATGCGTAAATACCGTATATACGAGAGTATAAGCCGACCCGAGTATAAGCCGAGGTACCTAATTTTACCTACGAAAACTGGGAAAACTTATTGACTCTAGTATAAGCCTAGACACAACTACAGCCCTGTCTCCCAGCAGCGCACATTCCGCCAAAGCGACCCCCCCAGCGATCAACCAGATTTCTTTGCAAAGTTGATGGTGACAGAGAATTGCCAAACGGATTACTGTGTGCATTGTCCCACTGTCCCACTACCATGTGCAGAGGGTGCTGTTTGATATTGCCATCACTGTTAATCTTTCGTATAACCAACAGAGGGCGCTGTGTGATATTGCAGTCACTGTTATTCTTTCATATAACCAACAGAGGGTGCTGTGTGATATTGCAGTCACTGTTATTCTTTCATATAACCAACAGAGGGTGCTGTGTGATATTGCAGTCACTGTTATTCTTTCATATAACCAACAGAGGGCGCACTGTTATTCTTTCATATAACCAACAGAGGGTGCTGTGTGATATTGCAGTCACTGTTATTCTTTCATATAACGAACAGAGGGTGCACTGTTATTCTTTTATATAACCAACAGAGGGCACTGTGTGATATTGCAGTCACTGTTATTCTTTCATATAACCAACAGAGGGCGCTGTGTGATATTGCAGTCATTGTTATTCTTTCATATAACCAACAGAGGGTGCTTTGTTTTATTGTAGTCACTGTTATACTTTCATATAACCAACAGAGGGCGCACTGTTATTCTTACATTTAACCAACAGAGGGCGCACTGTTATTCTTTCATAGAACCAACAGAGGGTGCTGTGTGATATTGCAGTCACTTATTCTTTCATATAACCAACAGATGGCGCTGTGTGATTTTGCAGTCACTGTTATTCTTTCATATAACCAACAGATGGCACTGTGTGATATTGCAGTCACTGATATGCTTTCATATATCCAACAGAGGGTGCACTGTTATTCTTTCATATAACCAACAGAGGGTGCTGCGTGATATTGCAGTCACTGATATGCTTTCATATATCCAACAGAGGGCATACTGTTATTCTTTCATATAACCAACAGAGGGTGCTGTGTGATATTGCAGTCTCTCCCCAAGGAATGATTAAAAGTGACTGCAATCTCAGCTACTGCCCGCTGACCCGAGTATAAGCTGAGGTAGACTTTTTCAGCACATTTTGGATGCTGAAAAACTCGGCTTATACTCGAGTATATACGGTAGGTCTTCTACCACAATGTATACCTTTGCTAAAATTAGCAGTTTAAGCCATTTCTGATAACTGAAATGTATATCACTACATGTCACTTCACAAGGTACTTTACTTTTTTGCTGATAAAAATAATTAATTTTACAAAAAAACTCACCAGAAACACCTGGTTGGCACTTTCGCTGAGAGTGGCATCATCTGGACTGTCCACAGGGGTCTGTCGTGTAAACTTTGAATCAAATTGGCTGACATCCTCTTCAGATTGCTTTGCAAAGAAAAAAATGACATGTTTGACTTTACAATAATAATGTAGACTGTGTTCCTATATCTTTTTAATGGGCACTGGCCTCCTTAACCTGGTTGTACATTGTGCATATAATCTGGCCAAACAATTCCAACTACTGCACTCTAGTTTTAAAACACAATTTAGAAAAATAAAAGTATTCTCATCACTAAATTAACAAGACTTGTGCTGGACATATTTTCTGGCTATGGTTTTTGACTTTCTGAAAAGAATATAATTAAACTACAATTCCTGGTTCAAGCCCCAGTATAATTAACTCCTTATCTGTAAACCTGAGACACAGATTGCAGGAAGGAGAAAGGGCTTTTTTATAATGAGCTTAATGTCTCTAATATTTTAATTATAGTAGAGTGGGAGGTAATTAAAAAAATATATTTTATATTAAATTACATTTTTCATTTTTAAAACTAGACAATATATGTCAAACAGATGATGTTTTAGCAAAAATATTACAAGTACGTTTAATCAAAACCAGTATAAAAGAAAATAGTTGTTCACTATGAAAATGGAACTATGCACTATTATAGTAACTAATACATGCACTGTTTTACTCAAAGCACTGCTCCCAACTTTAATGAAACGGTTTACATACCAAAAGAGGTTTAAAGGGAGGTTCCACCTTACGAGCCAGAAGATCATCCCAATTAATGTGTCTGAAAAAGGAGTGACCCTAAAACATTGAAAATATTGTTTACTGTCACCTTAAAGGCATTACATGTAATTTTTCTTTGCAAAAATGTTATAATTTTCCCCCTTTTAAGGCTTTATGTTCAGATTAATTTGCTTTCAATGGTTCTTTCACACCGCTAAACTACTGTCATTATTACACTAATGAAAACTTTAAAATGGTTCCTAGTGATCTGAATGCATAGCTCCAAGCAAGATTAGCCAACAGGAATAGCAATTTAGGTATTCTAAATGCTATAAGATTATCATGCAATAATAGTGGACAGACAAAGCTTAATAATGTTAAGCTAACTATTCAGATTCTGCTATTAATGCATTGCAAAATGCCTCAAACTCTCTCACACCTCACACATACAAAACTAAAGCAGCCCCATAAATGGCAAGATGTAAAGTCTGTCAATGTCATAGAACACCAGGCAGAAAGCCTCCAATTCACAAAAATAACTAAAGCACAGTGGGTTTAAATAACAAATAAAAAACCAAGTCTTAGCAAAGTCTAACTTTGCCAAAATTAGTACATTCCCAAAATATCAATGAAATATCTCTCATAAAATTGATACAAGCATGTCAGACTGTACTAACCATTCAAATGCTTACCAGACAGACAAATTGTAAATCTTACCTGCACATCTCCAGCATCTCCAACTCCTGCCCCAAGACGAGATGCAGCATTTCTTTTTAGCAGCTATACCAAAGAGAAGCGCACACGTTTTTAGTGTTAGAATTGCAAAATGCCAGCTTTATAGTTTTAAACTAGACATTCAGCCACATGCCTTTTTGTTTCGTATTTCTTTTCTTTAATTAAAAATAATAAACTTAGGGTTAGAAAAAAAAAATTATTAAAATAGAATATATACAATGAATAATAACTTACCGTATATACTCGAGTATAAGCCGTCCCGAGTATAAGCCGAGGTACCTAATTTTACCTCCAACAACTGGGAAAGCTTATTGACTCGAGTATAAGCCGAGGGTGAGAAATGCAGCAGCTTCTGGTAAGTTTCAATCTCGTTTTTGGATGACTATTCTTAGGCGCCGACTACTATTCGAAGGCGCCGGCTACTATTCTTAGGCGCCGGCTACTATTCTTAGGCGCCGGTTACTATTCTTAGGCGCCGGCTACTATTCGAAGGCGCCGGCGAATATTCTAAGGCGCCAGCTACTATTCTAAGCGACCGTTTTTGCGCTTGACCCGAGTATAAGCCGAGGTAGAGTTTTTCAGCATATTTTGGGGGCTGAAAAACTAGGCTTATACTCGAGTATATACGGTATATCAGCTGGATAACTATATGGAATATGGGACACTTGGATACTAACCCCCATATGTAATATATGGAACTAAGTTTGCCCAAAAGCAGCAAGCCATAGCAACCAATAAGAGGTTTGATTTTAAACAGGTGACTAGGAAATGCTACCTTCCGATTGGTTGCTATAGGTTACTGCTCCTGGGCAAACTTAGGGCCTTTTATTACATAACCCCCTAAATCTCCTCTATATGACCACTAACCAGGCAATGGGCAGAGTTCCCCCTCCCTTTTCCATAGGTCACCCTATTGTTCAAAGTTTGGTACAGTAAATGTATTTGTAGGAAGATGATTAACAGATTGAGGAAGTTTAATGTTTTTGGGCCTAGACAGCATAATGTGTTATTTCTCTTTTTTTTTCTAAAAAGTGGGTCTACTAATGCTATACAATGTGTCTTATAAGTATTTTTCTATTCCAAACCATAGCCCATAACACACTAAAAAATGTAAGACAAAGCTTTACATTTGTGTGTATACCAATGCTAACTATAATCAAAATCTAACCTCAAATAATTAAATATGAAATTAAGAATGCAAGGCCCACTGACCGACCAAGAAGAAAAAAAAAAACTTTTATGGGAACTCAAGCGAAAATACAGCACAGATCAAATAACTGACTGACATTAAAACCGCTGCCTACTGTTTAATTCTTTTAAATGTTACCCTAATGCAGTGCTAATATGAAATCATGCCCTCCAATTTCTGTGGGGTTTAATTGTTATTAACAAAGGCTTATCATAAATTATTTTTTATATTCAAAAATGCTTTTAGGGATTTCATCATGTTTTTGGACTGGGATGGTGCTGATGCACACCATGACGACTTCTCCTTCCTCTAATCTAGGGTACAGCGTTGGAAGGGATCCTTTAAATATGGAGTGCAGATTCAATAAAAAACTTTAAAAAAAAAAAAAAAAAAAATATGGAGTGCAGGCTAAAGCACAGTTGGCACACAGATATCAACCCAGGGCAAACCCTTGTTGAGCAGGATACTTGTTTTGAGAACATTCTCCTTCATTAGCTTTACATAGGAATATTGCTTCTCCCACTGAAGGTGTGTTAATAAAGACTGCACTAAGTTTGAGGGGGAAAATTTCCTTTAATGGTGCCCCCTTAAATAGCCGCCAAATTAAATTAAATAATAATTTAAGGTAACCAGTAACCTAGACATAAAACGCTGTAGAATAAAAGTCCTTTTTAAAGGGGTTGTTCACCTTCAAACACTTTTCTCAGTTCAGTTGGTTTCAGATTGTTCACCAGAAATAAAAACAGTTTCCAATTACTCTGTTTGAGGCTGTTTTTCTAATATTGAAGTGTAAAGTTTTATTTTTCATCTTCTAAAGCAGCTCTGTAGGGGGAGGGGGGTCACCGACTCTTTAATTGTTCTAAATTGATACATTTAGTTGATACATTTCTTATCTTTGTCCCTGCTGAGCAGAATCTGAGTTTCATTACAGACAGCTGTTAGATTTGATACAATTGTTGCAAATACTCCAGAGATGCTGCAGAGAAATGGATCAACTAAATGTATCAACTAAATGTAGCAAATTGTAACTGATCAGATGCTCCTGGATCACTGAGTTGCCAGTCTAAGTATTAGACTTCAATTTTGGGTAAACAGTAACAAATAAAACACAGAAAAGCAGTTGAAAAAAGTCTGTTTATGGTGAACAATCTGATAACTCAAATGAAAAAAGTGTTTGAAAGGTGGACGAAAAAAGTGTTTGAAAGGTGGACGACCCCTTTAAAGATAAACATGAAACCAACATTTTATTATTTTTTTAAATTAAAACATCCATTAATGAGATAAAGGTATTTAAAGGGGATGTAAAGTCTTCCTTTAAGTTAAAGGGATGGTTCACCTTTAAGTTAAATTTTAGTATGCTAGAGAATGGCTAATTCTAAGCAACTTTTCAACTGGCCATTTTTTGTCTTTTGTAGTTTATAGAGTAATTTATATTCATTCATTTATATCCATATCAATAAATGGTTGCTATGGTAATTTGGAACCTAGCAACCAGATTTGGAAAATTGCAAACTGGAGAACTGCTGAATAAAAAGCTGAATAACTCAAACCACAAATCATAAACAAATGAACCAGTTGCACGTTGTCTCAGAATATCACTTCATATCTCTACAACATACCAAAAGTTAATTTAAAAGTGAACAACCCCTTTAATAGGAAAACTTTACATCCCTTTAAAACCTCAGTTCATGCCTCAGATATAGAGGTAGGGCATTTAATTACTTTCACTTTCCATTCTGCACTTCCTAGATTAACTTGCAAACCCTAAATTCTCCCCACCATCTAATTGTCTAGCCTGGACATAGGCATGTGTGCCAATTCTGGCACATAAAACGGGATTTCATGATTCTCGCCATTAAATTCATTTCTCTGTAGTCGATTGGGGGACACAGGGAACACTGGAGTTAAGCTACACCCTCCAGGAGGCAGGACACTTCGAATTTTACTAAAGGGGTGTTCAAGAGGGTCTGGCTTAACCCCAACAACCAAACCTTACCAGGTTGTACCAAAGAGACTGCTGAACAGGTAATATCAGAATAAAATCTGAATTACAACTGCATAACAGGTAACTCGGGAAAACATTCCATCATGAACCAACATGGTCAACATCTCACAGAAGGAGGGGACGCCCTGTGTCCCCCTAGCGACTACAGAGAAACGGATTTAACAGTGAGCTTAAACCCAGTGTTCCCTGTGTCCCCCTGAGATGACACAGAAATAAGATTTTGGTTTTGGGATGATGCACAGCTTGCCTTAATAACAGTGCCCACAAAATGGCGTCTGCCTGCCTGCTGTGATTGCAAATTCCAAGACTGTGTGTACACTATATAATTATTTAAATCTGAAGCAAACAAGATTGAAATAATTATATAGTGTACACACAGTTAATTTTGCTTGACAAACACCACAGAAAAGAATTTGGAATAATTTCTAGATTGACAGGTCCCCTTTAACCCGCAAAGCATTATTGCTCAGCAGCAACATCGGTAGAAATATATTAAGTCTGGAAAGGTGCTGGCTGGATTGTCTGACTTCATATTAGTCCTGGGAAGCTAAAAGCACCAGTAAGGCAAATTTACACATCTTAAATGGTTAGACAGCTACCTTCTTAAGCAGATCTCTGGCTTCTTGAGTGAGGTAGGGAGGCAGGTTTAATTTACATTTGAGAATTTTATCAATAGTTTTCTTTCTGTTTTCACCAGAGAACGGCGGCTAAAACATAAAAAACAGTTCTACAGTTAGCAACAATGCAAAGAACGGCTGTACAGACGACAAACTGAGCAAACATAGAATAGAAATGGTACATTTAACGCTTTCAAAAAAAACCAAAAAAAAAAAAATGATGATTTAGAAGTAATTTTGCATAGGTCTTCCATTTCTCTGACAAACAGAAGGGCTGTGCAAAGAAAAGCTTACCAATAATAGTGAGCCATTTAAAAAAGAAAATCCCTCACTTTAGTGGGATTCTTGAAGCTGTAACACTGAATCAGCCACAACAAAAGACTACATACCCTTACCTACAGAATCATGCCCTTTCTGTTTCCTTGTTAGGGAATTATAACAGTATAAGAGCTATGAAAGCTAACAGACAGAGAACCTAAAAGACATTGGCCGGGTAGAATAGGTTAAAACTAACTTGAATCAGCTTATTTGGCGAATAAAGGCAATAAAGACTTTTAAGCCAGTTTTGTTAGGTTTCATTTTAAAAGGGTCACCCATGTTATTATATCTATAGACAGGCAATATAAAAGAAATTAAGGTATAGTGGCCTTAAAAGGATTCTGTCATGATTTTATGGTCCAGTTTTTATTTCTATATTACACTGTTTACACTGCAAATAATTCACTCTACAATATAAAATTTCATTCCTGAACCAGCAAGTGTATTTTTATTTTGTTTTAATATTGGTGTCTAGGCAGCCATCTCAGCTCATTTTGCCTCGTCGTCATGTGCTTTCAGAAAGAGCCAGTACTTTAGGATGGAACGGCTTTCTGGCAGGCTGTTTATCCTACTCATTGTAACTGAATGTGTCACAGTGGGACCTGGCTTTTACTATGGAGTGCTGTTCTTAGATCAACCAGGGAGCTGTTATCTTGTGTTAAGAGAGCTGGTATCTGGTTACCTTTCCATTGTTCTGTTGTTAGGCTGCTAGAGGGGAAAAGGGAGGGGTGATATCACTCCAACTTGCAGCATAGCAGTAAAGAGTGACTGACGTTTTTTCAGAGTACAAGTCACATGACTGGGGGCAGCTGGGAAACTGACAATATGTCTAACCCCATGTCAGATTTCAAAATTAAATCTAAAAAAATCTGTTCTCTTTTGAGAAATGGATTTCAGTGTAGAATTCTGCTGGAGCTGCAGTATTAACTAATGCGTTTTGAAAAAAAAAGGGACAGTATCCCTTTAACAAAAGGTTGAACAAATATTTTACATAAAGGGTTAAAACTTGGGATTTAGGAAAGAGTTGGCTCCCTAAATCAGCTTATTATATACTGTTAAGTATACCACTGGGACCCCAATAGTTATACTTATATAGGGAACCCTAGGTAAAAAGACCACCAGATATCAGCATAGCAAACTAAATAGCCGTTACACATTCTATACATCTCTAGGCCCTTTAGAGGAAAAGCATATGTTAAAAGGTCACTGGAGGCAAAACATGCATAAACAACAGTGCACCTACTGCTCCAGTCAGCATGTCATACATCAAAGCTCCCAGGCTCCACCAGTCTACAGCACGGTTATGACCGCTTCTCATTAAGATTTCCGGTGCCCTAGGAAAATTAAACAAATTATCACTTATTTCTATAAAGCAAGTTAAGCCATAGTCATACATGTGTTCATATTTAAATAAATATTTTTGTTAAAGGTTCAAAGGGAACATGCAACTACCAGTCTATATCTATAATTATTGAAAAGCTGTGCTTAGATTGCTGGCGCTACATAAATAATGATGTATTTTTTTTCTGATTTGCAAATTTGTATCACAACAAACACAGGAGATGAAATAAGCAATAGGAAGCAATCTAAAGTGAGCCAAAACATGAAAAAGAATCAAACAAATCAATGATTGTGGATACCCATTACAATATCATAATATTTATGTTTACTATTTACCTCTAATTTCTTCTATGGTAAATAGGACACACATTTAAGTCTTACATGTATTCGATTGTTCCACAGAAGGTGTGTGTGACTGTGCCATCATGGATAGATTCTTTACAAAGGCCAAAATCAGTAAGTTTCACATGCCCTAAAAGTTAAAATAAAACGTGTTAAAATGATCCAGCATTTATAGCAAGATAAACACATATTATATTAAAGCACTTCCTAAACTGGAGCTGGGGAAAAAATTGACATGCAGCTCAAAATATAAAGCTAATAATACAACACAATTCTGGAGATGTATACTGTATTTAAATATGTTTATGCATTAAATACTAGAGCTATCTATAAAATAACACACCCATTATTGTGGTTATAAATTACATTAAAGCCATACATTAGCAAATTCAATTATTTGTAAAAATGTGTATTGTATAAGGCTCACTCAGAAATACATTTCACTACTAGGTAAAAATCAATGGGGAATCTGCACAAAATTTAAGAGATACTGAATTAGACTTTGGCTTACAAGAAGAAAACGAACAGCTAGGAAAGCACAGAAAAAAAATTAGACCATATATTGTGGCTAGTCTACATAGTAAACTGAATTTATTTCACACTACTTAAAGGTTTTCCCTTAAAAAGGAGCAATGTGGTCCTGGCCAAAATAAGGTCCTTGGTTGGTTGGTTTAGCTGGAACTGGTGACTTGACACACAGCATATTGTTAAATGTCATGGCATGGCAGTTGCGATTACTCACTTATTTAAAAAGAGCTGTGTATGGGGCTGTGACCGTGAGCTATTTCAGGGTCACAGACCGATTATAGCTAAAATTAAATTTTGCTAAATTGGCTGGCAAGTAGAGCATGGAAGTCTTTCAGTTTAGGAAGTCTTTCATTTGTTTCATGTGGCAACTTTATGAATACAAGCTATGACAGAACATCAATATGATTGTTACTTAGCTGGCAAAAATATCAGGTGCAAATGTTGAACTGTGTTGAGTGGGGCAATTCTTATATAAAACAATTATATTTGTATTCTATTACTTTTTAGTCTCGCAACATACAACAAATTAAGGAAAAGCCTTCCTTTAAATCAAACTGAAAGATAAACAGTCAGACTGCACTGCTGACTGCACACTCATCAACAATGTAGCTGATTCTGGTCTATTTAAACAAGCTGACAAATCGTTGGAGGAATTTAAAACAATAATGGTAAACCATCCCATCAGTTTGCTAGGTCTGTACTGTAGCAATCATGAGGTGTCAAAAGACAACCTTTAATTAAAGAGATACTGACACCAGAAATTATTCCTTTAACATCAATCATAAAATTGGCTGCATGTTGCTTATAATTTTGCCATAATGTATTTGTCCAATGCATTACCTATCTGACTCCCTGTGTTTGTCTATGCGGGGGCTGCCATATTTGTGCAGCAGGAGTCCGTTAGCTTCAGAAACTTTAACTGACAGGCTGAGATGGGACAATCAGGTTTAGGAACTTCAACTAACAATTGCTTACAAAAACAAAACCTATGCAAAAAGTAGTTTTTTGGTGTATCACTTTAAGATTGTGGGGGGGGCAATGGGTATAGTGGTTATTATAGTTAATAATTTAAAAACAATCTTCTACAGCAATGTTTCCCAACCAGTGGCTCATGAACAACATGTTGCCCCCCAGTGGCCTCACAAAGTGGCTTATATTTGGATTCTTTGTTTGGAGGAAAGATTTGGTTGCATATAAACCAGATGAACTGCCAAACAGAGCCCTGCACAGATACAAACTGGTTGCCAAGGGTTACGTCCAAATGCCAATGTTATACACTCTAAATGGCTTGTATGATATTAGCCTTATATGACAATTTGTCCTGTGTTCTGTATGCATGAACAGTAGCTGCATCCACCTGTCAGTGCGCATAATTGCAAATTTGGTCCTTGGAATGCAGTTACGCGTATCCTGGTTGAAATAAACCCTGTGTGAGCACTAAAAACAGATGCAGTACACAGCTGCTCTTTGTATGGACCCACAGTATAAAAGCTGAGACTAGTAGAACCTGCCAGCAGCTTATCAGAGGGTTATAATACTCCTTAATCTCTTTAATTAAAAGTATAAAATCATTCATGCAAATTATTTAATATGAACTATTTACTGTATTGCCACCTTGAAGATTAAGCATGATGTTCTCTGGTTTCAAATCTCGATAAATGATTCCTTTCTGATGTAAATGTCCTAAAGCCATTGAGATCTCTGCCAAATAAAAACTGGAAAACAAAAACAAAATTGACTTGTGTTGCACAAAAACTGCATACATAGTAAAGTTTATTCATAGTCCAAATTAATTTTCCATCTGATTTTGACATCTGATATTGTGCTGAAAGATTACACAATAGCAAACTGCTAACGTGATGCAAAATAAATTAACATTCTCGGTCTGAAAACTATAGGCCTGATAGTTGGACATCAGTATTAGGAATGCTTTTGGAGGGTAATAAGAGATAAGATATGTGAAAACCTGGCATTGGACCAGCATGGTTTTTTAATAGATATTTCCAGACAAATTTAATAGTCTTTTATGAGAAGTGAGCAGAAGCCTAGACACTGAGGTAGCAGTGTATGTGCTTTATTCAAATGTTGCTAAAGCTTACAATGAAGTACCAAAGAAAGTTAAAGGGGTTGTAAACCTGTAAATGAACGTTTACTATGATGTACAGAGTGATATGCTGAGACAATTTGCAATTGGTTTTCATTTTTTATTTGCATTTTTTAGCTTTTTATTCGGCAGCAACCTGGTTGCTAGGAAAGGTGCTTGCAAGTGGAAATGATTACAATTAGAGGTCATTATAGATATATATTAGGGGATCATTTTGTGCCACAGGCAGATTGAATTTTTTTTTTTTTTTTTTTTAAACGCTATGGTGTTTTTTTGCAGTGAGAGCAGTGAGGTTGTGAAATGCTCTACTGGGTGATGTTCCCTTTAACTTACCAGGCTGTGTCCTCCATAAATATCCCTTCTCTTTCCAGCTGCATGAAGAGTTCTCCTCCTGTGAACAAAAAAACAATACATTACATTATTTATACCAAAACTTTCAATCTTGAGTAATAGAAGAACACACACACACAAACACAAACTGGCCAAACTATGATACAATTTAAGACATTAAAATATATATTTCAACAACAGATTTAATAATATTTAATTTTGGGAGCTGGTTTTCCCATAATTTTTAGTTCTCTGGATATCAGGTTTCCAGATCCCATATCTATAGTTTTATTACCAAATCACCGAAGAAAGCCATACAATCCAGGATGGACAAAAGGGAAACTACTTTTTACTTTAAAATGTTGAAATTCTACATAAAACACAGAACAAATCTTCAACAAAAAAAAAAAAAAAAAAAAGAGGGTAGAGGCTCAACAGGAAGGGCAGAATAGCAACAGTAGGATCTACTACCCCAATGGAAGATAAGAAAGTATACATACTGACCGCTAAGATACTCTAGGATGAGGTAGAGTTTTCCACCAGTTTGAAAGGCATAAATAAGATCCACAATGAAAGGATGCTTTACTTCTTCTAAAATATTCCGCTCAGCTTTAGTGTGAGCTGTGTCTTTAGCATTTCGTACAATCATAGCCTAGATGATAAAACAGCAGAAGTAAAAAAAAAAAAAAAGAAAAAAACATAGTAACAGCAGATTCTTGATATACTTAAGAAGTTAAAAAGGAGCTCATTATTTATTCTAGGTAAATGAATAATGCAACTGAATAGTCAGTTTAGATGAGGGTTTCACCTTTGATGGATCACCTAGAAGCTAAATAAAGTTTACTTTCACCACACCTTCATTGTGGTGTATTAATTTACTCAAGGATGCATCACTGGAAGCCACAGTAAACAACTTTATATCCAGGAAGATAGGAATATGGAATGCTTAGACAGCACAGAACATATTCTATTACAAAGAGAACAACCTTTACTGAATAAATCTAATGTATTACAGCACAATGCATTAATATAGGCATGCAGACAGTTTTCAAGGCATTGCTTCCCTTTAGATACTATATACTTCAAAAAGTGTACAGCCAGCAAGCTCGGAAATCAATTCAGTAACTGGTAATGAATCTAAGCTAACAGAAGACTACACCAGACTTGTCATTGGAGCCCTACCATGCATCAAACAGTCTACATGTTGCTGCTTTGACAGATGAGTAACTGGAGCTCTCCATCAAATACTTCTTTATGCCAACTTGGCAGCACAGTTCCTGTTACAGTTACTCATACACGTGCATGAAAACAGAAAAAGCAGTGGATTCAAACCCAAGGTTTGAAAAACCAGTGCATAAAATGCATTGTTGTGATCAATGTATCAAACGCAAACAGTAATTACTGAAATTAAACAATTAATTCTGTATTTTGCAAAAGTTTAATAAAATCCTTACCTTTTTAAGCACTTTCATTGCAAAGATTTTTCCTGTATGAGCTCCAATTACTTTCCGTACCTGAAAAACCTATTCAACACATAAAGTCTGAATAACTGGTGTTCTCCATTGAGGAATATTATACTTGCAAACAATTTAGATCAATTAATTAAAGGCCAAAAATATTTGTTTTAATCACACAGATTCTAGTCTCACCTCCCTGCTTAGCAGTACATTCTTTTTTAGATAAAGGGGTTCCCAGAATTTACTGCAGAATGATCAACTCTGCGTAACAGAAGAACATCCAAATTTACCACCTCCAGTTACACTGCTACAGTATTTATTGTATTTATTTACATATTAAAAAAATAGAGAATTTAAATAAACATCAATCCCTAAGCCATTTTACTTAAAAATCTGAACAAGAAGTACCAAAAGGCAGAGCTAATAGGAGTTATGTTTGGGAGTGTTGGACTGCCACTGTCAACTGGTCACACGTTACATATAAGCAGTAATGAATTTAAACAGACGTCCATTATTTGAAATATGAATAGTAAGATGAATACACCAATTCAATTGCATCTGGCAGAGCTTAATCATGATCCATCATTTGGGCAACCCTGTCTTATAGGGGTGGTTAACTCTTCAACTAGTCTTCGTTTCCTCTTCTGCATACACACATTTTCTTGCCTACATCCGCTCTGTGCAGCTCCAACAAGACCGACACTTGGCCTGTCAATGCTGCTAAGGGGGTTTACGCATAAAAGCAGAAAGGCTTTCCTCTACCCCTATAAAATCAAACTGTGGAGGAAATCGAACAAATTTGCTGCCTGTGCCCTAAGTATTTTGGACTAAAAGCACTAGAAGGTGAGGATTCAGAGTGCAAAGGGTACTGTGCTTTTTCGATTATTTTAGAAGACATTTGCAAAGAAAACTAAAGTTATGATTTCTTTTTGATTATCCATGGGATAATGTAAAAAAGTTCCACTTATGTATCACGTATTTATCATTTCACAATGGTTGCTCTAACTTTCTAGGCTAACCTAACCTGCTGTGCTTTAAGATTATTTAATTAAAGTACGGGAAAAGGTGCCTTTGCACCTTGAAAAATTTGCAGTGCAGCCTAAAATATGAACACTATTAGAAACTTACCTTCCCATAACCACCTTTCCCCAGTACACGAAGAAGCTCAAAACATTCTGGTCGAATCTTCTCTGGACCTTTGTTCACACTTATCTCTGAGATCTCAAACTTTTCACAATGCTCCATGCCTCTGCAAGAGAACATAAACTACCCTTTAGAATGGTACGACAATTTTATAACTGTTTTTAAGACAGGTAAATTATCTTTGCAGAATTATTTTTTCTGGCAATGACTACTTTTAACAGAGAATAAATCTCAAACTTTGATACTAACTTACAGTTCATAAGATATACTCCCATGGTCCATGAACTCAATAAAGGTACCCTGGAAAAAAAGTAAAAAAATTAAATGTTTTGTGATTCAAAAACACCCAATGACAATGAGACGGAGTTTGCCTTTAAGTTAGCATTCAGTGAAAAATATAGGCATAGATAAATTTACAAAGACAGCCAAAGTGAAACACTACCTACAGTTCATTTAAAGTTTTAATGTGGTTGGTCAGCTTTGTGTTATGTAGTGTGATTGAAGTAGAGAGTATTTTGAGACAATCTGAGTTGGTTTACATTTTCTATTATTTATGGTTTTTAGCCAGTTGCTAGAGTCCAAATTACCATAGCAACCATGCACTGATTTGAATAACAGAATGCAATATGAACAGGAGAGGGCTTAATCAGAAAGACGACTAATAAAAAGTACAAAACAGGAGGGTTGTGGGTGCACTCCTAAAGCTATATGAAAATATATTTAAATACAATAATCCCCTGTCTAAAAAAGAAAAACAGGGTTTTTTGTTACAAAGTTATGATCATAAAATTGATAAGCGCCATACAACATCAAGGTAATCCCCATACGGCGGTCCCTAACTTGTTTACCTGTGATCAAAATATAAAAGCTTGGTTTCAATCTGTGGACTAGATCCTCCCCCCGCCACTTGCATATGCGATTGTGAAGAGACTAAAATTAAGGCAAAGTAAAGTTGTATATATAGGTGCAAACGTGTGTGGATGTGTGTGAGTATAAGTACAGGTGTGGGGATAGATGTAGGAGATGAAAAAGGAAAAGCTTAATGAGGAGTGTAATGTGTGTAAATATGTGCAAAAGTGTTACCTAGTGATAGGTGCAGCAGATAGAAGTGTCTCACAGGCGTTGATTTCAAATAAAAAGGCTAAAGCCTACCCAGCCGCTAGCATTTATGGCTTTTGCACCTATATATACAACTTTACTTTGCCTTAATTTTAGTCTCTTCACAATCGCATATGCAGGTGGCGGGGGAGGATCTAGTCCACAGATTGAAACCAAGCTTTTATATTTTGATCACAGGTAAACAAGTTAGGGACCGCCATATGGGGTTTACCTTGACGTGGTATGGCGGCTTATCAATTTTATGATCATAACTTTGTAACAAAAAAAATGTTTTTCTTTTTTTAGACAGGGGATTATTGTATTTAAATATGTTTTCATATGGCCTTAGGAGTGCACCCACAACCCTCCTCTTGTACCTGAAATGTAGCCGGAAGCTGTGGCTGAGCTTCATGTGGTTAGTGCACCTTCATACCCACCCCTTTAAATTAACGGTGGCCCTATGTCCTTGATTTTTTATTAATCCATGGTTTGGACAATTTCTCTCCCTTAAAAGCCACAAATGTTAGTGGCTGGGGAGGCTTTAGCCTTTTTATTTGAAACCAACGCCTGTGAGACACTCATATCTGCTGCACTTATCACTAGGTAACACTTTTGCACAGATTCACACACATGATTGAAAAATTGCTTAGACTTGACAATTCTATAACATACGAAAAGTCATGAATGATCCACCCATTTAAAGTGGCCACAATGGGTGACAAAAAAAACAATTTTTACAAAAGCCATAAAAGTTTAGTAAAATACCTCAGATAATTACCATTAAATATCTTACAACAGGGGTTAAGGTCATATTTATTTATATACATGATTTTGTGTACTTTTCTCAAGGCATCTGTGGCTCTTGTTTAGAAAAACAAACGAGTGGTACTTGGCTGGGAAGCAGGGCACTGTTTTGTTTTTTTTTTACTTCTAAGATATCCTTGTAGCCCATGATAGGAATACTTGAAACTAAATTCTGATCTAATCTGATACTATGAAAGACTACTTTGTGCTTAATAAAGTTATACTGTCATCTGTTAAGGCAAAATCTCTTTTCTGCTTCATTGTGACAGGAGCAGTTCAACCAGCTGCTCCGGTAGAAATAATGCCTCTCCTGATAAACACTGAAATGATATTTATAGCCATGATATTCAATTACCAGGAAAAATTAAAATGGCAGAAATATCAAACAGGCAAAAAAAAGGTTGGGGACCCCTGCCCTAATGGGTATTCCTTTTAAATTTAAACAAAGTATGATATAGACTAATATTCTCAGAAAATTTGCAATTGGTCCTTTTTTATTTTTTAATATGAAGCTCTCTAGCTTGGTTGCTGTAGTCAGATATACCAGCAACTATTAAGTGGTTTCCTCAACAGAGAGGAAGATGAATAGGTGAGGGACTGAACAAAAAAAGAAAGATGTTATAAAGAGTAACCAAATCATTATAGCCTCTCAGACCAATAGTTTTGGCTGCTGGGATTAGTGACCCTTATTGGATAGCCTGAAAGACTCACAAGGCAGTGGCAGCAAATAATTCCAAATTATAAAAAAAATGCAGACCAATTGAACAGTTGCTAAAAATTTTACAAGCTAATTTAAAGGTGAACTGCCCCTTTAATTACATTTTATTCTGGCTTGACTACTGAATATCTGTCCTTGACTACTGAATTAAACCCAACAGTAAAGCTGGCCATACATGGTGAGATCTGCTTGTTTGGCAATATCTGCCTGATTTGGCCACTCACACAGTGACTCAAATCGGAAGCAAATGGTCCAAACATACAGCGTGCCTATGGTAACCTATCAGACACCCACCAGGATTTTCAAACCTGCCCGACAGATAAATTATCAGTCAGGCAGGTCCTCCTAAGACTACCATACATGACCTGATAAGCTGCACACCTAATCAGTACAGTTACTCTGCACTGGTAAAAGTGTTGTGCTTGATCTAGAAACAATACTATAGTTTACATAACTGTGCTGCTCTGTGGTAATAGGGACAGCCATATAGGGCAATGACAAGGGTCACTTTGTTACCCACATTAAAGAGCGAGATGATTAATCTACATGTGGCAATACACAATGCAGACAATGCACAGCATTTTGCTTGTGTTGTAGTCACACCTGAATGCGGCCAACAACATTACCCTTATGTCATGTTCCTTAGGGCAGGAGCACACTGAGTGGATCATTCACTTGCATTGTCATGGCAAAATCTGCTCAGTGCAGCTCCACACAGGCCAGCACCGGGCAAGTCAAAGAAATAACATGAAGGGTGAAAATGACAGTGGCTTCCGTCACATGCATAAAAAAATGCAGGTTGAAAAAAGCAATGATCCACTCAGTGTGCCTCTACTCTTAAAGGGGAACTATCCCGAAAATGAAAATTTAATACAAGCTTCCTCATACTGAAGTAAGAAACTTTCTAAATACAATTAAATATTCTGCATCATTTCTGAAATAATCCAGTTTATGTTCACTATTCCTCTCTCAGCATACGTTTCTCTTTCATTCTGTCTTCATGCAGCAGTTGGGTGTCAGATTACAGCAGATGTATTAGAGCTCACTCAACTGATTCCAGTAAAAGAGTGAGCTATAATACATCTTTTAGGCAAAAGGAGCCCCCTATAAGATATATTGTATCTAATTGTCATTTACTATCTGACACCCAACTGCTGCATGAAGACAGAATATACAGAAACAGATACTGAGAGAGGAATAGTGAAGATAAACTTGATTGTTTCAGAAACAGCAGAGAATTTTTAATTGTTTGTATTTATTGTCTTATATCAATAAGCTGAAGCAAATATTACATTTTCATTTTCGCGATAGTTCCCCTTTAAGCTGAATAGGGCAAAAATGTTTACACAGCAGATAACACAGTCCAACACCTCCAAAGAGTAAAGAGTGTATCTAACACAAACTATAATGTAAAAGGAATAGGCTAGAATGAAAAGTCGCCTGCGCTAATGCACACGCGCCGATGAGTTTTCTTTAGTTGCCCGAAGTTGCCTCACTGAGTGTGCATTAGTGCAGGTGACTTTTCATTCTAGCCTATGGGGAAAAACGCTGAGGCAGTTCAGGGAGATAGACACTCAAAAGACAAGGCGATTAGTCGTCAGGCGACAAAATCTCCCCGAATCTCCTCGTGTGGACTAGCCCTAAGATTCTGTGAGATTTAGTTGCCTCTTCTTCGGGCAACTAATCTCTTCTAAATGCCTTCCCGCCAGCTAGAATCGAAATCACCTGATGTTTCCTAGTAAGGCAACTTCGGATGACTTCGGAAAACGAAATGTTCCGAGTGCCATCCAGGCCGGCGATCTACATTTTAGCTGACGGGAAAGCTTTTCAGGGACATTAGTCGCCCATAGAAGAGACGATTTGTCGCTGGGCGACAATCTCCCCGAATCTTGGACAAGGCTACTGGGGGAAATCTTCTTCGGGCGACTAATTTGCTTTTAATGCCTTCCCGACAGCTAGAATCCAAATTGCCTGCGGGATGGCACTTGGAACGCTTCGTTTTCTGAAGTCATCTGAAGTTGCCGCTACATCGGGCGACTTCGAAAAGCCGACGCAATCTAAAAGGCATCCTGTCTGCAATTTAGGGCAGATTCAGGAAGATTGTCGGCGACAATTCTCCTCTTCTTCACGGCGACTAATATCCCAGAATCTGCTCGTGTGTCTCCGCCATTCTAGCCGGCGGGAAGGTAGTTCGGGGAGATTAGTCACCTGAAGAACAAGCGTTTTGTAGCTAGGCGACTAATCACCTGAAAAGCAGCGTGTGTCTCTGACACGCTCAGATAGGGCAGAGACACACGCTGCTTTTTGCGAGATTAGTCGCCCAGCTTCAAAACGAGACTTACAGCCCTGTGCTGATAAATGTGCCACATCAATTGTGGCAAGGACTGATATAAATGACGATACATTTCTATAAAGCGCATGATGGAGGTGCCTACTATAAAGACGTTTTGGAACTGGCTGGATTTATTTATTTTTCAAGTTTACTTGCAGCACAATATGATAACAATGTGACAAGTACACGCTTGCCCTGCTCCACTTACAGTTCTAATGGAGTTTCCCACCTTGGCAGTTCCCTGTATAGTAGAGGTTAAAGCAGCATATTACACTAGATACTTACAGCAATATAGGGACGTATAGCGTGTAACTATGTTATGCATTTAGCAGGGCGTAGCGCTAGTCCAGAGACAGTTGAAGTCATGAAAGTCAGGTAACAAGAGGAAAGTGCCAAACAGGGAAGTAAGAGCCGAAGTGGCTCCCAGGCCTCTACTACTCCAAGTAGGTCTCCCCTTACCCCGTCCTCCAGTTCATCGTCTGATATCGCGTCCTCCGGCTGGTCCAGGTCAATGTCAAACACCCCAGCCATTGCCTCGGACGTCTTCTGCTTCCCCGCACCCCGTCTCGGTTCAACGTTTCCCCGCCTCATGGACTCGAACATAGAGCCACCATTACCGGACGTAGTAAAGCGACGGCGCTCCCAAAACGTAACCCCCCCTCCACGCACCTTCTAAAAACTGCGCATGCCCAAAAGCAGCACGTACATAGAAGGCGCTATAGGGGAGTTGTCTGTAAGTGTACTGACTATACGAGATGCAATTATTAAGACATGAAATCTCATTCTTCATTTATTATTGTGCGACGCAAGACGACTGGTATGAGACTAACGTAAGGCGTAATCTATCGTGGGGGCGCATGCGCAGTTCCCTTGTTAGGGAGCAGGTTGATGGCAGTGTCAGAATTGTGTCATTTGAAGGAAAAACATTGCAGTGTTTTAGATGCGTTTGTGATTCTACAGAGAGAAATGAAAACATGATTTGAAATAGAAGATGACGGCTCCTTCTCCCTAACTTTCCTTAAAATAATTGTTCAGTGTAAAAATTGTGTAAATAAATAGGCTGCGCAAAATAAAAAATGTTTCAAATATAGTTAGTTAGCCAAAAATGTAATGTATAAAGGCTGGAGTGATTTGATGTATAACATAATAGCCAGAACACGACTTCCTGATTTGCAGCTCTCTTGGTTTCCGCTGATTGGTTACCCTGGTTACCATCCAGTAACCAATCAGAAACTTAAGGGGAGGGGGCACATGGGTCATATCTGTTGCTTATGAATCTGAGCTGAATGCTGAGGATCAATTGCAAACTCATTGAACAGTTATATCCCTTGAGGCCTCCCTCAGTGTTAGAGAGCTGAAAAGCAGGAAGTAGTGTTCTAGCTATTATGTTAGACATCCAGTCACTCCAGCCTTTATACATTACATTTCTGACTAACTATATGAGAAACATTTTTTATTTTGCACAGCCTATTTATTTACCCAGTTTATATTTTCACGCTGAACTGTTCCTTTAATAGGGCTTACTAATGAATGTAACAGCTGTTTCCAAGGTATTGTGTGTCACAGAATTTCATTTAACCATAGACTGAGGTGTGTATGCACTTTTACTTCTATTTCATTCAGAATTTATTGATACTGATATTTAAAGCTTATTTTGCCACTCATTTCAGTTCTTCAGCGTTAGAAAGTTAGTCTAGTCAGTGGCTTCATGGAATCACCCTCTTTCCCTAAGCATGTTGTCACTGCACAGACTTGCCAATGTTGTGTTAAAGAAGCAGTTCAGTGTAAAAATAAAAAACTGGGTAAATAGATAGGCTGTGCAAAATAAAAAATGTTTCTAATATAGATAGACAAAAATGTAATGTATAAAGACTAAGACTTGGAGTGACTGGATGTGTAACAGAACAGAACACAGCTTCCTGCTTTTCAACTCTCTAACTCTGAGTTAGTCAGTGACTTGAAGGGGGGCCACATGGGACATAATTGTTCAGTGAGTTTGCAATTGATCCTTAGCATTCAGCTCAGAAAAGCTTAAAAAAAAGAAGAGCTCAAAACCAAACGGTTATGACCAATGTGGCCCCCCTCAAGTCACTTATTAGGTACTGTCTGGTAACCAATCAGTGTAAACAAAGAGAGCTGAAAAGCAGGAAGTAGTGTTCTGGCTATTATGTTACACATCCAGTCACTCGAGTCTTTATACATTACATTTTTGAAAGCATTTTTTATTTTACACAGCCTATTTACCCAGTTTTTATTTTTACAATGAACAATTCTTTTAAAGGCAAACTAAATTTTAAGAGGTGGTTCTCCTTAAATTAACTTTTAGTATGCTATAGAATGGCTAATTATAACTTTTATATTTCATTTTTTTTCTTTTTCATATTTTTTTTTAAATTATTATAAATATTTATAGATAACAGATAAGTTCTGAACGATCCATTTGTATTCTACAGAGCTTACCTGTTATCTGCTGGGTATCTTGTGCCTTTTCTCCTTTTTCCAGCTTGAATTTCTGCCCTCATGGCTACATAGCAACTTGCTTATTAAACTGTAATAGTCTTTCTGAAGCCAACACCAGTTTTACCAGTGCAGGGCAAAACTGCATTATATTTGTATTATTTTAAAACACTCATATTTTTTGGTGTTACTGTTCCTTTAACTCAAAGGTGAACAACCTCTTTAAAAAGTATTACAGAAATAATATACATTATGTTTTGAGCTTCTATACCAGCCCAAGGCAACCACAGCCCTTTAGAAGTGAAGATCTGTGTCTCAAAAGATGCCCCAGTAGCTCCTCATATTCTTTTCTGCTGATTCACTGCACCTGCTCTTAGGGACAGACACACAATATACAGATTATATATAATATGCATAAATGTCACAATATAAGGCTGAGGCTGATTAGCAAATAATTATAGGTACATGGAAGCTCTGAAACCAGCACGATTAGCACCAGATTTAATAATCAGCCCTGTCTCATCAGCTTATATGACAGATAATAGATACTAGCACTCTTCATCTTTATTAATTCTCTCACTGCCATTGCTTACTGCCTTCTTTCTGTGTAACCGTCTTGTCTTCAACTACTAGGAAAGGTAATTATATCAGTGCCCATCGATTTAGCCTGGTACGGATCTCCCAAGCAGCATTTATTTACCCTTGAGATGTAGAAATAATGGCCAATCTAACTGCATTGCTGATGCCATCTTGATTATCACTTTCCCCTGTGTGTTCTTTAATCTGTGCAATCACTATTAGTTTGTTGCTGACACTAGAGACTGACGGGATATGCTTGAGCTTGGATCGTTGGCTCATAGAACAGGGCTGGTGGGAAAGACAAATCACTGAAAATGGATGCTATTGAAAAGGAGACCAAATTAGTAATGCAGGAACTTAGGAGAAGGAATGTGCTTTATAAATTAGCTCCTTTGCGTAACTACCGGGGAGCAGGGGGTGTGATTGGGCCAGGGCCCGCACCCCCTCATGGCCCCCTGGCAACTCGCGTGCCACTGTCTTCTATGGAGTTCCGGGTGTATGGAGGGGGGCGGGGGCCCGGCTGCACGCCCTGCGCCAGGGCCCACCCCCCCTCTAGTTACATTACTGTCCTTGGCCTTTAAAACTTTCTGTCTTGCTGCTGCTTACCATTCCATTCCTGAATTCCTCCACACTCTCACTCTCATAAAAATTGTGGATTTTAGTTTTTGATTGCAAGAAAATGATCTGGTCCAGTTTTAGCATTTAATGGTTAATGCCCAAAATTTAGTGCATGTTTGCCTATTTCTACCTTTATGTTATCCACCCACTACAGGGCAGGGCTCTCCTTTCTAATGTGTGTCTTACGTGGCACTTAAGTGTAGCATATTTATTATAATGCTTTTCCTATTGTAAAACTGTACATAATGCTACAGTATATACTAAATATAATACTTTATATACATGCAGTCAAGGGATACTCATAATTTTTAGATTCAGCGAAAAACTGAATTCAATACAAAAAAATGACACGCACTGTGCAGTTTTTCCTGATATTTATCTTGCATGGTCCCTTGAGAAATGTAAAAGCAGAGTTCTATTGTATTTGTGAATTATTTATATATAACTACCGGTAATTTATGTTTGTATCTAGCAGGAATGTGTGCTGTGTGTGTATGTATATATATTTTTGTTTGTGTGCATGTGTTTTATATGTGTGTATGTAAATTACTTAAAGGGGTGGTTCACCTTTAGTTAACTTTTAGTATATAATAGAATGGCCATTTCTAAGCAACTTTTCAATTAGTCTTCATTACTTATTTTTTATATTTTCTTAATTGTTTGCCCTATTCTTTTGAGTCTTTCTAGCCTTTAAATGGGGGTCACTGACCCAATCTGAAAAACAAATGCTCTGTAAGGCTGCATACTTTTTCTTACTTATCTTTCTATTCTGTCCTCTCCTATTCATATTCCAGTCTCTTATTTAAATGAATGTATGGTTGCTAGCGCAATTTGGACCCTGGCAACTATATTGCTGAAATTGCAAGCTGGAGAGCTGCTGAATAATAAGCTAAATAAGTCCCAAATAAATCACAAATACCACAAATAATAAAAAAAGAAAACCAATTGCAAATTGTCTCAGAATATCACTCTACACGTCATACTAAAAGTTTACTCAAAGATGAATAACCCCATTACATATTTGACAGCTTTGCAGTTGTGATCTTTGAAAATTAATAACTTACTAAAGTCACCATGAGAACCTTGCCTCAGGTGGCAACGAGCGGCCAGTTACAAGGAGTGGCAAAAGCAGCCTCATGTAACTTTAAGTGCCAAATTTCTGGGTTTTAACCTGGAAATTCGGCTCCACTAGTGGAGAGAACGCTATTGCTCTCATTGCACCAGTGATGTGGCCCCCCCCTTTTGACCCGCTCCAAAGTGCGGAGCGGGATTGGTGGGTGGCATCGGGACTGCTGCCTCAGCATTGTCCCTGTATTCGTGCATGGAAAAAGAGTGTTCTTACACAAATATAAATATATAATATTAAAGGCCACATTGAAATATATACAGTTGTGTCCCAGTAAATAAAGCTCACAACCCATATAATCGGTTTTATTTCCATACACGGAAATGCATTGGGAACACTGTACATTCTATTCCAAATCAAAACATGAAGAAAATTTGTGTTATTCCTTTAAAGAAAGTTAAGAAAACGGAATATTAGGCTGTTCTAAAAAATAGCAGTATCTGCATTCTTCTTTACAAACGCAAACATTCACTGTATAAACTGAAAGATTTTACTTTCATTTGAATCGCTGAACTAATATTTAGTTGTATAAGCAGTGTTTCTGAGAACTGCTGCACATCTGTGTTGTATGGAGTCCACCATCTTCTGGCATTTGTTGCATTCCACAATTCTTCTGCATTTCTTGGTTTTGCCTCAGAAACAGCATTTTTTATGTCACCCCACAAGTTTTGGATTAAGGTCTGGGAATTGGACTCGCCACTCCATAACGTCAATCTTGTTGGTCTGAATCAAGATGTTGCTCGTTTACTGGTGTATTTGGGGTCGTTGTCTTGTTGAAAACCCCATTTCAAGGGCATTTGGGGGTCGCCTGACTAACTGTCTGTGGCTAGACCCAAAAAGAACAATCTTGCTTTGATCAGTCTACAAAATGTTGTGGCATTTCTCTTTAGGCCAGTCAATGTGTTCTTTGGCAAATTGTAACCTCTTCAGCACATCTTTTTTTCAACAATGAGACTTTGCTGGGGCTTCTTGCCGATAGCTTGGCTTCGTCAAATTGTAACATTACTCATAAGTTACTTGTCTGAGTAAGTTACTAGTGTCTGAGGCTGAGCAATTGAATCCCGACATGACCAATCAGCTATGTCTTAAATCTACATTTATGCCACCGATATTAAATAGGTCAGTAACTACTTTTGCCAATAATGTTAGGAGGGATGTAAAACAATATGTTAGACACAAACATCGCTATACAAGTAATGTCAAACGAAATGAAATAACTTCAATACAAGAGCTAGCCAAGGACAAATCACGTATTGTAAAACCAGCAGATAAGGGTGGAGGCATCGTCATCATGGACTATGAAGACTATAGGAGGGAAGCGTTAGACCAACTGGCAGACAATGTATGCTATGAGTTGTTGTCTGGTGATCTGACGTTTTTATATCTGAAGGAAATTAAGGAGATGGTTAGTAAAGCATTGACATCTAAGATCATTGATGTTAAAACTGGTGATTTTTTGATTATGCAGAATCCACGGAGACCGTGTCTATACCTACTTCCCAAGATACATAAATCTTTGAGTAAACCACCGGGGAGACCAATTATATCGACCTCTGGGTCTATATGTCAACCTCTGGCTCAATTTGTTGATTCATATTTACAAAAACATGTATTCCTGATTCCCTCATTTATTAAGGATTCTTTTGATTTTTTGGATAAATTGAAATTGGCAAATAGAGATCCTGTTGTGGCAGGTCAAATTTTACTTGTCACAATGGATATCTCTAGTTTATATACCAATATCCCACACAATCTGGAAAAAGATACTATAAAAAAATTACTAACTGAGAAATTTGAGAATCAGGAATTGGCAGATTTCATTTATGGATTACTGTGTTTTATTTTGGATCATAATTACTTCAGTTTTGAAAATTCATTTTATAGACAGAAACAAGGAACCGCTATGGGAAGCAATGTGGCTCCCTCATATGTGAACCTTTTTATGGCAGAATATGAGGATATATACATCTATAATTCACCCTTTTGGAAATATATAACCAGTTATCATCGCTACATAGATGATATTTTTTTCATCTGGCAGGGTGATGAATCTGTGTTAATTTCATTTGTGAATTATCTGAATTCAATTGAATCTACAATACACTTCACTGTCTCCTGGAGCTCGTCCACGATATGCTTTCTGGATATCCTTATTAACCTTGAAGCAGGTAAATTTTCTACGAGCATATACCGTAAACCGACGGACCGTAATACACTCCTGCATGCCAGTAGTTTTCATCCCCTTTCAGTAATCAAGGCTTTACCCTACTCTCAACTTACTAGAGTGAAGCGCATTACATCAGATCCCAATGAACTAGATTCCTCCATAGAAACTATGGCTGACAAATTTCATTAGCGTGGCTATACTCCTGAGGTGATTGATCAAGCAATCACAAAGGTAAAAACAAATTTCGAAAGGACAGACTCCACTAGCAATAGGACTGTATTTGTATCCAAATTCACAACAGCTAGTCGGTTCATTAAACATACAATGTCTACACATTGGCATCATTTGCAGTCAGATGCGATCTTGGGTAATTCATGCCAGGATGTACCTATGTTCGCATATAAAAGAGGGAAAAATTTGAAAGATCATTTGGTAAAGGCAAATAATAAACTATACGACACTTCTCCACATTTTCTGAGCAATCTCAAACCAGGCAACTACAGATGTTTTAATTGTTCAGTATGTAACAGTATGATACAAGGCACTTCTTTTGCTCATCCACAGACACTGCAGAGATATAACATCAGGCATAGAATCACTTGTCAATCCACGTTTGTAGTCTATATTATTATCTGCCCATGTGGCCTATATTACATTGGAAAGACTATACAAAAATTGAAAGATAGATTTATCAAACATAAAAGTGTCAGGTTGGGAAAGGAATCGACTCCCTTAGTACAACATTGTAGGGAACATAATCATAACATAGCGTTACGCCTAATGGGGATTGACTTGATAGCTTCTATGGGAGGTGTGGACAAGAACACTTTACTGTTGCGCCGTGAGGCGGAATGGATTTTTCGTTTAAATACGGTAACTCCGTCTGGGCTTAATGATATATTAAACCTATCTTGCTTTCTACAGACTAGATGAGGGGTCTCTTGTGTTCTCTCTTGCTCAGCCTCTACATATGCCATGATCCTCTGAACCGGAGTACGTATGGAATTTTCCCCTCATTATGATTTTGGTCTTCCTTTTTTTCCCCTTCCTTTTTTCTTCTCTTTTTTTCTTTCTTTTCTTCTTTTTACCTAGTATGTGTGGATGGGAATACAGCGATCCCTTGGATAGATTTTGCCTGGTCAGCTATTCTTTAATGAAAAGTACATGATTTCATGTCCCCCTAATCCTTGACATATGATGGCTTTTTTGATTCATGCTAGAGAGGGAGGCTACATGTATTATTTTCACTTTTTTTTATGTAATTCTAATAATGTACACTTGTGCAGTCGGTACTTCATTAAGACGATTTATTATTAATGTTTGTCTCTTTTGTTAGTGAATTCTTCAGAACTACAATTGATGATGATTGTCATGTTTTGCGCAACCTCTCCTGAGCGTGTAATGTAACTATACTGGGGTGGAACGCATGTGCGTCTCAGCTGGATCTCTATGCGACGCTGAGGTGTGTTTAGCTAACCGGAAGTGACGTCAGGGTAACGTTCCGCATCTGTTGATGCTAAAGGAGTGATACACGCTGTATTGGAACGCATGTGCGTTCCATTATGATACTAGGCGACGCTGCTCTACCCCCTATGACCAGAGGGGCGGAAGTGACGTCAGACGCCGGATCCCTATCGAATGGACTCAGCATGGACTATAAAATGTCACAGACAGTAAGGCTCGTTCTGCCTTTTTGATTTTTTTTAATTTTTTGTGCCCCTGATGAAGACCCTTAAGGTCGAAACGCATTGGGCTCATTATGAATTTGATTTTTGTTTTGTAATTTTTGTATAATTTTTTTCTTTTGTCCAATAAATTAATTTGGTTTTTTCAAAATTAGGTGTGCTGTCCATTTCTTTTTGCCTTCTCAAATCTGGGCAGGGTGGAGATTGCAACTGTATTTTTTTTTACAGCTGAACTTCCTGATCAGTTGTAAAAAAATATGATGCCCAAGGAAAGGCTCTCATCCCATCTTGACAAATGGCAGAAGGACAATGTATCTCAATATTAGTTCCAGGGATGCATCTGGTCTCCAAGGCCTACCTCTCCCACAAGGCTACAAATTACTATCCCTACTGGCATACTATTCTAAAGCTTCTAGCAAGGAGGCCTTCAATATGATGGATGCAGGGGTGGGCAGAATCACTTTAAAGCTTAAACATAGCAAACCCTAAACTAGGAAATTAAGTCTATGAAAGCAATTCCAACGTTCATAAAGATCAATTTAGAATTAAGGAAACAGTATGCTTACACAGCCTAGGTAACCAATATCATTTTCATTCTCTGAAAGTTATCAAAAAATAAACCGACTGTAAGGTATGCTAGTATATAATGGGACATTGCTGCTGGCTAATGGTCCAAATTTTATTGATTTAAGGAACAAAAAAGTAAATCCCTCACCATAGTGTTTACTAGAGCCTAGGGAATAGTACTGCTTTAGTAGCCTATTACCTGGGGGGCATTGTGAGATTTGGAATTATCACAGTCTTTGAACAGCTGAGCTTTACTTTGTATTCACAGTGCTTGTTTCAGAACTGCTATAATAATATATCTGCTCCTGTAGAGATCTTAGGTCTGAATAATGTTTTGATTATATATTTGTTCCTGCCTGTTGGTCCACCCAGTGTATTTGCGGTGTTGCATATAACAATTGAGATTCATTTCAGATCCTGTGAATTCTACATCAGGGGCAACACAGTTCTTATATCAATGGGTATTGAAAGTGGATGATGGTGTTATAATTAATACAGCTACAAAATAATATGTTGCCTACCTAGTTATGATTTAATAATGGCATATATGTTTGGTAGGGTTATATTAATAATGGCCTTAGTCAGGGGAGTAAATACAGAGGAAGCATAGGGGGCCACACAAAGCCCTAATTATCATTTTAAATACAGGGCAACTACTGGATATTTTGGGGGTCCCTAAAATTATTTTGCTATGGGGCCCAGTAACATCTAGTTACACCACTGCCCTTAGTGCACAGTAACTACTCAGGAACATCTTATACCTTCAGATTCACTATCTTGGCTTAAAGGAAAACTATACCCCCAAAATGAATACTTAAGCAACAGATAGTTTATATCAAATTGAATGACATATTAAAGAATCTTACCAAACTGGAATATATATTTACATAAATATTGCCCTTTTACATCTCTTGCCTTGAGCCACCATTTCGTGACTCTATCTGTGCTGCCTCAGAGATCACCTGACCAGAAATACTACAACACTAACTGTAACAGGAAGAAGTGAGGAAGCAAAAGGCAGAACTCTGTCTGTTAATTGGCTCATGTGACCTTACATGTGGTTTGTGTGCACAGTGAATCTTACGATCTCAGGGGGCGGCCCTTATTTTTTAAAATGGCAATTTTCTATTTATGATTACCCAATGGCACATACTACTAAAAAAGTATATTATTATGATAATGGTTCATTTACATGAAGCAGGGTTTTACACATGAGCTGTTATACTCAGTATCTTTTAATAGAGACCTACATTGTTTGGGGGGTATAGTTTTCCTTTAATTACCCTAGTAACCAGTTTAAAAGTCAGAATGGAAAATAAATAAGGGGTCCAACTACAGTATAAAAGTTGAGATTGTAAGTTCTTTTGGGCAGGGTCCTATATACCCGTTGTATAGGTTGCTAGTTGCATTGTGTATGAAATCTGTATGTTTAATTATATACCCATTTATTGACAGTGCTACGCAATATGAAAGATTCAAACCTCATGCAAAACTATAAAAAAAATTAAGGTCATTTGAAAAATGGTTTAGAAAAACTCCAACTATAACATACGTGAGGTTCATTTAAAGGTGAAACAGGGGTAGTAATCTGATGCAAGGTGAATTTCCAAATCCTATGAGTTTAAGGTGAACTCATTTGATTTCCTTTTGAGTGACCAATGGAGGTAAAGGGAGTTTTTTTAGTACATCAGTATGGTGTCTACTGCTGATGTTGTGGAGTTAAGAATGATGTCTCAATCAAGGAATCAATTAAAATCAGTATTTGACTACATTTAAAAAAACAAAATGTTTTTTTCTGTTCTAGGCTCTGGAATCAGTTATCAGTCAACTTCGCCAGCTATGTCCAGACAGTGAAGATCTTTTTGATATTGTCCTCATGACTAATAACCATGCTCAAGTCGGAGTACAGCTCATCAATACCATAAATCATTACAGTAAGTTTCTATAAGCATACACAAGCTACTCATTAAGTATGTGGTGATAAAAGTCTTTGCTAATGCTGTCAGCATGCTGTGACACACAAGGGCTGGTTCCCTCCCGATGTAAGGGTTGCTAGAAATGACACACAGCTCTTTATCTGATCAGTGAGGACAGGAATGCTACTGCTATGCAACTCACAATACAATAGCTGTACCTCAGTAACTACACTACTTTCAGACAAACTACAGATTTAATATATCTACCAGAACTATCTACATGAAGTATGTAAGTTTCCCTTGTACTCTGTGTCATTTACCACTAGGTATTCTTTTCCTCCCGCATTCCAAAAATATACCAGCAGGTTAGGGTTATGGATAATCTCTGTAAACCACTGTGTAACATGTCAGTGCTATATAAGTAAAGGATAATAGTATTATTTCTTAGATAAAATAATGGCTGTACTTTAGGTATGGGATCTGTTATCCGGGAATCTGTTATTTTTTTTTAGTTATCACTTTTTTCTTTGTAATGATAAAACAGTAGCTTGTACTTGATCTCAACTAGGATAGAATTAATTCTTATAGGAGTCAAAACCATCTTATTAGTTTATTTAATGTTTAAATTATTTTTTGTAGTCTTATAGCATGGAGATCCATATTACAGAAAGACCCATCATACTGATAACTCCTAAGCATTCTGTAGAACAGGTCCCATATCTGTATTACAGTTTGAACAAAAAGACTCCATGAGGCTATTCTGCATTATTAAATGACTTTCTGCAATTTATTATGAGGATATTGGCATCATGTTCCATATTCTGCCTTAGTCCTCTTCATTGAGCGTTTCTGTATGACTGGAGGCAACAGCCCAATTGAATACCTGAAAGCTTACCACACCAACCTGTACCTCTCATCTGATGGCCAGAAAGTGCAAGAAGCTATAGAAGAAGGTAAAGGAATTCCTACTTTGTAAATGTAATTTACTGTATAACATTTTGGGTGTTATTTATTAAAGTCCAATTTTTTCTAGGTACAAATAATAATAATTCCACTGGAGAGCTGGTTACAATGCAGTGTTGTGTTTTATTGAAGATGCATAAGCACTACATGTTTCGGACCTCTAGGGTCCTTCCTCTGGAGGACCCTCCTCCAATTGAATTCTGGTAAACATCATTCAAGATTCTGAATTTAATCTCATTGAAGAACACACTTGTATCTATAATTCTTCCATCTACTTTGGAGATAGGGTATGCAACTGGATAGGTTTTTAGCATTTCTACTTCACCTTTGATGTTAATGTTGTTTGGTAAAAAATAACCAAGTCTTGTAAGCTTAACTAATAAAGAACCAGATAACCCACCCTTCTTATACTCCATTTAGGTATAGCAGCAGCAACCATTTTTAGCCCAAGTCACAATGTGTCTGTTCATGAAGAACAACTACGTGTAGCCTTTGATGGAGATGCTGTCTTGTTTTCTGATGAGTCAGAACAAATTGTAAAGGAGCATGGGCTGGAAATGTTTTTTGAACACGAGAAAACTTATGAGAACAAGCCTCTGGCACAGGTAACTGCTTTGAACAACCATATTCCATGTAACTGCTCTTAGATTCATTCTCTGTTGTGGCCAAAATACACTGTATATTAATTTCTATTATTCTATTATTCTAACTATTTTGCTTATGTAGAGGATCTAATTGTTTACATACAGTATACCTACTTATTTTATGGCTATTCCCATAGTTTCCTGTAGAATAGTAATTCTCATATTGCCGTAAACTCTACAGTCCTGCTTTTGGATATTGGATATTTTAAATTAAAGTTGATGAATGTTTGGGGTCACCCAAATGTTAACACTTTAGTGTTATGAATAGAACAGTACTCATTATCTCTAATGGGAGTAGATTTGGATCAACTAAAAAATACCATATGCAGCAACATTTAAATAAAAAGATTAAAACAGAATGTTTTGAGAACTGAAAATCTAAGACTTTCTAATATGCAAGGCTTAAGCTGGCCATAGACACAAAGCACCGATCGTACAAATCAAGGATTTGTACGATTTTCGACCGTTTGTGGAGAGTCCCGACATTTTTCGTCCGGCGGAGATCGGTCGTTTGGTCGATCGGACAGGTTAGAAAATTTCTGTTGGCTGCCGATAACTGATTTGAACGATCGGATCTTTGCACCTATGGCCAGCTTAAATCTAAAATTAGATTGAACACTGCAGAGTTTCTGGAGGGTTTGAGGTTTCAAACAGCTAGAACAAATGGAAAAGGTGATCACAAAGGGCAGGACCCCTGAATTTAGCTTTCCTTCCAATTTGCCTGTGCAGAAAACCCCACTTGCACAGCTTTTGAACGTATTGTTGTTTTCTTTTCAGGGACCTTTGAAGGGTTTCCTGGAAGCTCTGGGGAGGTTACAAAAGAAATTTTATTCCAATGGAATGAGAATGAACTGCCCTTTTCGCACTTACAGTATTTAGTTACTGCACGTAGTGCTGCCAGTTCTGGCGCACGGGCCCTAAAAACACTACGTAGCTAGGGACTTGAGACTGATGAAGCATTATTCTTGGCTGGAGCCCCAAAAGGACCTCTCCTTGAAAAGATTCGCCCACACATATTTTTTGATGACCAGATGTTTCATGTTGAGGGAGCTACGGAGATGGGCACCGTAGCAGCTCATGTACCATACGGTGTAGCACAAAGACATAAATACAAAATTTCTCAAAACAGCAAGTAATACATCCTTTGGCAACTGCAGCCATGCACTGTGCACAGGATATTACCACAATACATATTTATTTGTGTTCTTTGGGTTTAATGGAAAGCCCAGAATTGTTTACAATGCTCCTAGTTCTTTATTAGAACCACATGGGGCATAATAAAAATACTATAAAGTGACTTTTTTGTGATCAGTGCCCATGCACATTCACTATTGCTGCCTACTTTGCATAATGACATGTTTGCAACCAGTGACAGAGAATGTTATCCTTGTCTGTTGTCCATGTTACAGATGCCTCTGTCCTTATATGCAACTGTAATGTGGTGAATGTAACAATACTAAATAGGCCACTAATTAATCCCTTCTTTCTTTGCACAGCTACAAGCTCCACTTGTAGAAAAACGAGTGGAACAGTCTTAGACCAGCCTTAATTATATTATATATAAAAGCAAAAAATGGGAGTCTACTGAATAATGTTACTCCCCAAGTTACTACCCAAGCCTGCAAATTATTAAGTGTGCAAAAATACAAAAACACTGTACCCTGTATGTTTTCTTTTATTTGCAAGGTAAAAATACACTCCCATTGTTTAAGTTATATTTATGTGCTAAATGGTAGTTGTCCTTTCTTCAGTGGATTTTTTGTGTAGTTTGCTAATAGGGTCCTTTTGCTTGTTTAGCTAAGCCAAATATGAATGGATTTCCACTGTAATTTTTTGTGCATATTTTTTAACCATAAAATAAGAATCACAGATTTATTATGTTCCATATACACAAAGATTGTGACATTTATTTATACTTGATGCTGGAAACATTTGCTTCTCAGAGTAGGGAAGAGGATGAAATGTGTGACTGGGGAGGTCAATGCAGACCCAGACTCACTCCCTGCTCCAGCCCCCCCAATTGAGAAAGTATGGTACATGGGGGAGGTAGTAGTTGGCAACTGCGGTGTGGGGGCCAAAAAGTGTCTGGAGGCCCTAAGATGGCAGCCCCAGTGGGCCCCAAACACCCCAGTCCAACACTGGGGGAACCCACCAGTAGATGACTTTCCATCAGAGAGTCTAAGCCTCTCAAAAGCTTCATTCTCTTTCTGTGTCTCAGAGTTATAACATCAAAATATATGTTATGATATATAATTTCTAGAAAACAGTACTTGAAATTACAGAAAACCAAAGAGAACCAAATAATCGTTTCAACCAATGGTATTGTGAGAGGGAAAAAACACAGGCAACTTATGACTGCATATAGATAACAATGCAATCATCAGGCATCCAACCGTGGGTACAGTTCTCGACAGCATAGAAAAATATGGTTCAGAAATACCAAGTACAACCAAGAGAACAGGAGCCACCTAAGACTCAATTTTAGTGATACATAATAATAATATTATATGAAGGGACCCTGAGATTTGGGTTAAATTACTCAGGCAGTTCCCCTTTAGTATTTGGACACCTAAGGGTCCTTTAGTTAACTCAGACAGCTATGTCCCGTGGTATTTGAACCACTAGAACAGGGACTACAGTGGGTAAGTTGAGGACCAGATAGGGCGCCAAGACCCAAGACCCCAGGCTGAATACAGTGGGTGAGGACGAAGTCCGGTGCCAAGATACAAGACCCCAGGCTGTATCAACCAGCCTTAGTGCTCAACCAGAGGGATAGTGCCCAGTGAGAGTGGTAACTATTCCCCAAGTCTATTGTTGCTGTAACTTTTATATATATTTAATATTAGCCCGTCTGCTGTACCTTGTACCCCCTGGAGGGAATATTGCTGTTTAAGGGCTAGTCCACACGGGGAGATAGCCACGCGTTTGCGGTCGCGGCGTCAAAGCGCCGCGACAGTCGCCGCGACCGGCGCAGGCGACAGTTTTGTATGGGCGCCTATGTAAAAACGCCTGTGCTAACCACACGAGGCGATGCGCTTTTCAAAAGTCGCCTGAAAATGCCTCGCCAGGCTTTTTCAGGCGACTGTTGAAAAGCGCATCGCCTCGTGTGGTTAGCACAGGCGTTTTTACATAGGCGCCCATACAAAACTGTCGCCTGCGCCGGTCGCGGCGACTGTCGCGGCGCTTTGTCGCCGCGACCGCAAACGCGTGGCTATCTCCCCGTGTGGAATAGCCCTAAAGCTATTCTATGATTGCTGTGAACATCAAAGTGCTTGTGAACTACTACCTTGCCACTGTTCTCCGTAAATAAACAAGTTATAGTTTACTGCAAAGAAACTGTCTGGCTGAATATCCTGCTGCACTGATCAACACCAGGTACCGGGAGTTGCACGGGTACACTGGGGGTCCGGGGTACACTACAAGCAGTTTTAGCCTGGTCACACGCAGCCTTAATACACAGCAAAAATACACTCAAGGGTGTGCTACATATATAGATAGCTAGTGATTATGTTGGGACTCACACGAGCTTGTTTGAAAAGCATTATTCTTGAAGTTTTGTAGTATTTAGTGTTGTGGAAGTTTTGTATTCCACACCACTAAATAATGATATACTATATGACTGATAAAAAGATTAAATTAAATACTATTTTAAAACTTTATTTGTTCCAAATATTAATAACATAGTAAGCACGTCCACCAAGTTCAACCTTTTAAACGTATATAACCTGCCTAACTGCTAGTTGATCCACAGGGAGGCAGAAAACCTCATTTGAAGTATGATTATGAAGATTTTCATTCTTCCAGGTCATGGTATATCTGGTAGAAGTAATTATAAAACAACTGGACTTGCTGAGTAATCAAATGAAGTTTCACTACTCATCCAAGCAGCTTCTTCAGTTGAGCTTCTATAACCTTGTATTCTCCCCCTTTGCTACAAAGCCTTCCAACTCATTTTTAAAGCTATCTAAGATGTCTGCCTGTACAACTGATTCAGGGAGAGAATTCCAAATCTTCACAGCTGCCAATGTAAAAAAACCCTTCACAGCTGTTCAGGCAGAACCTCCTTTCTTCAGAAAGGGTGACCTCGCGTCAGCTGGAAATACCTACTGGTAAATAAAGCATTAGAGAGATTATTATATTCTATTCTTTGCTTAAATGAGAATTCAACCCATAATAAAAAAAAAACCCTCCCCCCTACCCTGGGTAGACCCTGCCCGGGCACTAATTTTTTTACTCACCCCTCCTTGCAGATTCTGGCCTCGGAATTCACGGCAGTCATCTTCTTTCTTTGTTCTTTTTTGAAAGTCACAAAAATTTCCATGACTTTCGGCGCATGCGCAGAAATTTACTGCGCATGCTCTGAAAATTCTGTTAAGACACGAAGATTACTGGAGAAGAAGAAGATGGCTACAGTGAACTCAGAGGCCAGAATCTGCACAGAGGGGTGAGTAAATTAGGGGCATTTGCCCAGAGGGGCAACTAGGCTGGGGGGAGGGGGGTCTACCCAGGGTAGGGGGTAGGGTTTTTTCTTATTACAGGTTGAATTCTCCTTTAATAGGCAGCCATGCTAGAGATTTTAGTTGGGATTGAGCTAGGTTTGCCACCTTTCCATACGGCTGAGGGGGATGGGGCTATGACGTCAGGGGGCAAGCATTGACATAGATGGGCATGTCAGTGATGCCAGGAGGCAGGGCTATGACGCAGCAACCCCAGGTTGAGCAGGTTCCCTTTTAGGAGAGAGCAGAAGGATCCTGGTATTAGAGTTTAAGATTGATTGGAGGGAAGGGAGTCAGGAAGACCGGTTAGTAGGAGATTTCAATAGTCTAAACGGGATAAGACATGGATTTTAGTTCTGGCTGTTGTTTGTGAAAGAAACCGGCGTATCTTGGCTATATTGTGGAGGAAGAAGCAACACGTTTTGGCAGTATTATAAATATGATTAACAAAGAAGAGGCACTAATCAAAGATGACCCCAAGCAGTGTGCGGAGTCAACGTCATTGATAACATTTATCGACATTGAATTGCATCTGCCACTTAGCTGCCAAGATTGCCAGTTTGTCAAGATCCTGTTGCATCCTGGATGGAATTGATTGGGCTGCATACTTTTGTGTCATATGCAAACACTGATATATTACTTTTAATATAATAAGCCAAGTCATTAATGAACAAGTTAAATAAAAGTGGACCCAATACTGAGCCATAAGGAACCCCATTAAGAACGTTACTCCAAGCAGAGAATGTAACAACCACCCTCTGTACCCGATCCTGTAGCCACTGTCCAGCATCTTACCTACCTCCAAGGCTGCCATCAGAAATCACGGGGCCCTGCACAAAAAAATTTTCTGGGCTCCCCTCGCCACCCCTCCCTCACCCATCAGTATGAAGGGTACACAAGACAAGCTTTAAAGCACAAGTGCCCCCCTACAAGTGTGCAAAACGAACTTTGGTGACCAGGGCCCCCGTACAAGTTTTGGTGGCCAGGGCCCTCCACAAGTTAAAGAAAAAAAAATGGTGGCCAAGGACTCCCTACAAGTTTTTTAAAAAAAAGCATCAGCGGTCAGGGCCCCTACGAGTTATTAAAAAAAACTATTTGGCTAGGGCCCCTACAAGTTATTCAAAAAAAAAAAAACAACAATTGCCCAGGGCCCCTACAAGTTTTTTTTAAAAAAAACAATTGGCCAGGGCACCTAAAAGTTTTTAAAAGGAACAGTTGGCCAGGACCCCTAGAAGTTATTTAAAAAAAGAAAAAACAATTGGCCAGGGCCCCCACATGTTTTAAAAAGAAAAAAATTGGCCAGGGCCCCTAGAATTTAAAAAAAACAAAAATTGGCCAGGGCCCCTACAAGTTTTTTTTTTTTAAAAAAAAACTAAAATTGGCCAGGGCCCCTACAAGTTATTTAAAAAAAAAAAAAAGCAATTGATAAAAGTCCAAGAAGCAGAGGCGGCACAGGGTTTGGTAATTTGCTGAAAAACGTGTATTAAAAGAATTACATCATAATGTGACATTTTGGGCAAGTCACATGCCCTTTATCAAGCTACATGCACCTGGTACACAGAATGCATTTAAAAGGGATTCAGAAAGAAGTGACATCACATATCAAGTAACATGAGTATACATTTCATATCATAAATATACTGCAAACAGTGTCAAACACTATTTTACATAAATAGAAACAAATCATAGTCTCTATTGAGACCCATAGGATGCAGCAAATTTAGTTTTTAGCTTTTTGATCCACCAAACCTCTCTTTTTTAATTTGAGCTCTCTGTCACATCTCCTTTTCTAATACCATAAACCTCAGCTGTTCAGGTGTGGCTTTTCTCTATAAAGTGTTTGGACACTGGCAAAGTCATATTGCCCAAATTAATAGCTGACCAGTGTTGCGAATTACGTGACTTGACCATCTGCGTGGTCTCACCTACATAGATGAGACCACACGGACACATCAAGACATAAATCGCATACTTGGAGGCACACATGTAGTAGTCCATAATTTGTATCCTCAAATCAGTATTGGGATGAACAAACTCCCTTCCTTTATGAACATAAGGGCACGGTACACATCCTAGACAGGGATACATACCTTTCAATCTTGTACCCAAAAAGGCAGTGGATTATTTTGGTTTCACTTTCAAATTTGAGGAGATGACTTAAACTTTATCATTGTAGGAGATAGATATATATATATATATATATATAGATATATATATATATATATATATACACAAGCGCGCGTTTCGTTGCTTTGCTTCCTCAACTCATTCCCTCCCAAGCAACCAAACACAATGGGGTATATTTATCAAAGAGTAAAGTTAGAGATCACCACAGTCCACTACAGTGAAATACCACCTCTCTCCATTCTTTTCTATTGGATTCTTAAAGGCGTATTGATCAAAGGGTGAAAGTTCACAATTTAATAAATACGCCTTTAGAAAGCCCATAGAAATGAATGGAGAGAGGCGGTATTTCACGCTAGTGGACTGTGGTGAGCTCTAACTTTACTCTTTGATAAATATACCACCATGTATGATGTCAGTTATGGCCATAACATTATTTAGCCAATTACAGACTGGGAAAGAATTTAGCAGTAAAAGGCATTTGGAGCTTTGCCAAGGTGATTTATCAAAAGAACACCAATCACCTTAAATATTCAATCAGGTTACTTGTAGCACCATCCTGCAGCACCCCTGCCACCCTATAAACTGACTCCTATGATGGTGATGCTCTGCTCATCTTGTTATAACAGCATAGACTAAGAGTGCCTTAACGCCCCAGCCTTCACTCACAGGGCAGCGGCACATGTAGTGTTTCACCCGGCCAATTTCTCCCTGCGCTGCCCATCACTGACATAAATGCCACATGTTGTGTGACCAGTATTTTCAATCATGCCAGTGACATCAGAAATTCTACTGGTGCCATTAGCTTTAATGCAACTGCTCGTATATTTATGGAAATACTTGTGTTTCAATTCTACACTGTGGTTCTGTTCCAATGCTGAATGTAGAGCACATGGGCACCAAGTTATTTTCTGTTGCTGTAGGTGCATGTGGTGTAAGGTATAAAACTGCACAGCAAACACAACTGTATATTCTTGTGGGTACAAACCCTTGCTAAAACACCTCCATTCAATGCCATTTGTCAAAGAATCATCAGTGTAACAACAGCCAGTGTAATAACTGCTGCAATATTAAATACTGTTCAGCCTTTGCATAAAGTGTGTTTAATAGGAATGTGCAAAAGCCATATTAATTTGGACAATTACACAACATAAAGATAAGTGAATCCAACACCTAAACCATGTAACTAGTACCACTACTGCTCAAGTCACATGTCTAAATCCCAAACCAAACCTTGCATTTGGGGCATCTCTTATACAGTAAATGCAGTCAATACACCACTGGATGACTTGCAATTTTAAGGTTTCTTTTTTGTAAAACTAATTATACTATGTTATCATTATACTACTCCTTTGAGTGCTCTGGTCAAGAATGGGTCATATATTGTAATTAATTGTAAAGTATACCCATTTATATGCATGTATGCAGGAGCTAACATTTAGCTTGTTTTGGCCAAGGCTTACTTGAGGTCTATATCACCAAAGTGGTTCTATCCATAGGCATAAATATCCCATGTGTTGAATGAATGTGCTATGCCCAAAATAAGCAATGTCTTCAGACTTTCCAGTTATGGCAAGGATTAAAAAAGGTGGCAAGTCTGTATTTATTTATTTATTTCAATCAAAGTCCTTAGCACACTCCTACACTTGCTTTAGCACCCAAATTAACACCTTCCAAGTATAAGCTTTGTAGTACATTCTCCCTACATTCATAACAGTCTGTGTATGCACTTTAATGATCAAATGTGGGACTTCTGCAGCAAGACACTCATTAAAAGTGATACAGTGGCTAACTGGCAAACAGATCCTCTTAGAGAGGGGATATATATGCTGCCAAACTATGGCATAACCAACATGCTACATTTTTAAACAGGTAACATTCGTATATAATATTTGTAAACTAGAAAAGAGGCATGAAAACAAAAATGCACACAATATTGAACTGTTTTTAGCTATTTCATGGTGCCTGTCTGGTTGCCAATATAAGTGTAAATAGGGAGGCTTTACATAAAGAATTTTACTGCATCAAATCACGGAATCCAAAGCACAATTCTCAGTAAGTAAAATCAATTATGCAACATATACAGAATAAAGACTGAACTTACAAATGCCATATTGTTTGCAGATTTGTGAGAGTGGTTTTGAAATTGAATTGTAATTTTTATTCTCCACTTTTCATATTAACAGCTTTACCACAAGCAGGGCTGCTCCTGCCATCCTCAGACCAAAGGGTTAAGTGACTGGTGCAGGAACAGACTATGTTTACTAACATTGGAGATAAATATCTGGAGAGATTTCTGGAGATGTTGCCCATGGCAACCAATCAGCAATTAGATTTAAACAGCCAGCAAAGATCTGATTGGTTGCTATGGGCAACATCTCCAGAAATCTCTCCAGATATTTATCTCCAATGTTAGTAAACATGCCCCGACTCTTCCTGTGTCACCTAACCTTCCACCAGCCAGCCCTCTGAGCAATTTCTATTATTAATTAACTGCATTTAGTGCACTAGAATGTATATGCACATATACGCAGCACATATTTATATAAAATAACATTTACATATCAGCATATAGCTTATAACATACATATTTTAGTGGGGGTGGAGGGAGGTTAGGGTGATTAAATGCCCTGAATTGCCCAGAACTATTGCTCTAAATGAAAACCTAAACAAATACAGAAGGGGACATCCCCAATACAGAACCATTCTTTAAAAAATATTACAAAAGTAATATTTCAGCATCAGTCTAATAAACATTATTTACAAGCCCTAGAAACTAGAAATGTTATTTTTTAGTCCCTTTTATTGAAAAGTATTTTCTACATGTATGATGCCTTTTTTTCATTTTTCAATTTACTTGTGATTGCTACTTCTTTTGTGCCCTAACAATACATTGGTTGTTTTTTTTGTAAATAACAGAAATCTACTTAACATACAGTATATATTAACTTGTATAATCACGCATGACATACAGGCCATATATTTTTATGATTAAAGAGAAATATACTCTCTAACAGGAGACTGAGTTGCTCTGTGTTATGGCATGCAAAGGGTTAAAGGGTAAACTTATGTTATTAGTAAACTAGTGTATAGTGTACTGCATATAGCATTCATATGCTGTAGTCTTGTCCTCGCCTACATGAGTATCAGCTGCTGTATTACCTGCCATACTGAGATATACATGAAAGCTTTCATATTGGATGATGAGGAAAAACAGAAATAATCACTAGAATCTAGAATAGCAAAAATGGAACATGGACTAGCAGAGCTAAGCTGGAAACACAAGAGATCAGGGGTTTAAATACACAAGAAATAAACTCTGTGACTGAGGGGCCCAGTGGAAAACAGCTTCTGGCTTGATAAGCAGTTTCATTATAAGTTGATGAGAAAATCCCTTATTACAAAAGTTTAGGTGTGGCCTCACAATGATTTTACTGTGGGAACATTACCTTCTTATCATGCCAAGCACAAGATTTTTGGCTCACTCCATCTACTGAACAAAAGGATCACTGCCCGATCTAGAGATGGAAACTGGTTACTGTGGTGTATGTCAGTCTTTTCCTCTGTTTTTTGCAGTTAGCAGAACATGTAGAAGCAAATAGTGCTTTCAGTTGATGTTACATATGGACAGGATCATCAGTTGGGTAGTGTGCCTATTAATTATCTGGTGGAAGGACAAAGCAAACATGCAAGTAGCAGCACACAATAAAATGACCTTCAAATAATGTAAATTTCAGGGTTTTTTTTCATGCTTCTACAAATATAAAATGTTGGTACTGGGAAGAACCAAACACCTTTAAAGCTGAACAATATTTCCCTTTCCCACGGAAAGTTAAGCAGTTACACGTAATTTACTGCTTGTAAATGTATGATGTGCAGAGTAAGCACAGCAGAACTTGTGGGCACCATCTTCCAGCTCTTCTTTATTCTTCGATAAGTGAGTGCTGTATTGACTGAAGCACAGTTGGAGCAGTCTTCCAGTTCGTAGCAACTTTGCATGCACCAAAAGTTCCGAATATTGCCAAAAGAAAGGAAGAGGACCAAAACAATACAGAAGACCCAGAAGATTCCCCCTACAAGCTCCGCTGTGCTTACTCTTCACCTATATGTGAGTAATGAATTAGGGGCACCTTCAGGGTTAAGGGGGGTTAACTTTCAGCATGTTATAGAATGGCCAGTTCTAAGCAACTTTTTAATTGGTTTTCAGTATTTATTGTTTATGATTATAGAATTATTTGCCTTCTTCCCCTTACTCTTTTCAACTTTCAAATGGGGGTCACTGACTCCATCTAAAAACAAATGCAATGTAAGGTTACAAATGTATTGTTACTAATTTTTATTAGAAACTCAAAATATACTTAAGAAGCGCGCAAATCCTTTAAACTTCCAATATTTCACTATTAAAATGTTAATAACAATGTTGTACAGGCTTATTAATTCCTGCAAAGCTCACCCCTTCACTGAGTGGGTCTGGGTGCAAATTCCCCAAACCTATGACTTAAATCAGGATATTCAGATATGCATTCATATTAAACAGGTCACTCACCGCTCCTGGTCTCTGGTCCAACGCCCCGAACCCGCAGCTTTGGGAGGCTTTCACAACCAACACAATACCATTGCGGTGTGCACTCAACAGATCAGCAGACGGCGGTGAAATAAAACAGATTTATTAGCCAAACATTAACCAGATTGCAGAAAAGGCAAACTGGAGAGCTGCTGAATAAAAAGCTAAATAACTCAAAACCCATAAATGATAAAAAATAAAAACCAACTGCGAATCGTCAGAATATCACTCTCTACACCAGGCATGTCCAAAATGCAGCCCGGGGGCCAATTGCGGCCCGTTTTGAAATTCACACTGGCCTTCAGACTCCATCATGAAATTAATAATATTGAGGCCCCCCAGCACATTGAGGATATATTGAGGAATCCCATAGCAGTAATATTTGGGCACATTAGTGAAATGATCTGCCACTTGGTCTATACTGCTGCCTGTGTGCTGAAGGTATTGGCAATAGACATGTACTGGCACGTAGAGACGCGTTGTTGTCCCATGCTACTTTAGGGCTGAAGGTACCAATAGACGTACTGACGTGCCAGTACAGTAAACGAAAGAAGTATGGCATCACTACGTTCCAGCACGTGTCTATTGCCAATACCTTCAGCACAAAGGCAGAAGTATAGACCAAGTGGCAGATAATTTCCCTAATGTGCCCAAATATTACTGCTACGGCTAGGCGATTCCTGTCATTTAATGTTAATGGTTCAAAGAATGTCGGGCTGAATGGTCGGCCCCCACACATTTTCACCTCACCAAATCTGGCCCTCGTTACAAAAAGTTTGGGCACCCCTGCTCTACATCATACTAAAAAGAAGCTCAAATGTGAACCACTTTAAATATCTTTACATCTATGGCCACTTTAAGGCTACTCAGCAATGGTTATTGACTGCAGATAACGCTTTTCTGCATTTTCATACTGACTCATGTAATAGTTGTACAAAGAAGCCAAATGCCCCGCTGATAGAGCTTCTTCATAATCCTCTTCACCCAGGAGCTGTTCTTTTATCTGGATTGCTTTGATGTGCATTTCTTCAGCTTCCTAGGAAAAAACATCTATAACAATAATGATTCAGGCTCAAATATGTATGCAGGGGGTCACCATCTTGCATTCTGTTAGGAATTTTAGTGACACTGCACATGCTCAGCGTGCTCTGGGCAGCTGTTGAGGAGCTAAGCTTAGGGCTCATTGCAAAGCAGAAAATGGAGGTTCACATGTCATAGACACAGGGCTCATTGTAAAGATCTGATACAAATTGCACTGAGATGCCATGTAATAACAATCTGCATTTGGTGTAGTGACATCACAAAAGGGGTGGCGTGAGTCTATAAATTTAGGTGCTGGAAGCCAGCAGTGCTGGCAATCTGTGGGTTCGCTACTATAAGTTGCCATAAGTCAGTATTCAGTGGGCTGGTGGGGGCTGTTTGGGCCTCTGTGTACCTGAAATGCCAGGGCCTATTTTAATTCTCTGTCCGGACCTGGAGCTCAACCTGGACCCGAAGATTTTGTGCAGGAGTGGCCCACACATCACTAATGGGGAGTTACTGGTATATATTTGAATAAACAGATCTTGCCTGCTAATGAGCTATGAATGCCTTGGGCTTATACAGAATATGAAAACATCTTGTGCAGGATTTCTAGGTTTTTTAAAGGGGTTGTTCAACTTTTTATTAACTTGTATGTAGAGAGTGATATTCTGAGACAATTTGCAGTTGGTTTTCATGTAGAGAGTGATATTCTGAGACAATGTGCAGTTGGTTTGCATGTTTTATTATTTGTTTGGTTGCTAGGGTCCAAATTACCCAAGCAACCATGCACTGATTTGAATAAGAGACTGGACTATGAAGAGAAGAGACCTGAATAGAAAGACGAGTAATAAATAAAAATGAGCAATAAAAATTAGCAATAACAATACATTTGTAGCTTTACAGAGCATTGTTTTGTTAGTGACCCATCATATGAAAGCTGAAAAGAGACAGAATAAGAAGACAAATAAATAAAAAGAAAACTATAAAAAAATAAATAATGAAGACTACTTGAAAAATTGTTTAGATTTGGCCATTCTACTACATGTACTAAAAGTTACCTGAAAGGTTCGTTAACCACCCCTTTAAATTTTAATTCTCCTTTATCGCCCCTTCCCTTCATGGGAACATCAGAACTTTCAGCACATTGCGTTTATTTCACCAATGCAAATAAAAAGAAGGTGTCGTATTTATGTTGGTGCCTATGTCTGCTCTATATTGTCTGTGTGTGCCATACTCTGCCTGATCTACTTTCCTATGTGTGCCATATTCTGCCTGCCCTATGTTGTCTAAGTGTGCCATACTCTGCCTGTCCTACACTGCCTGTGGGATGTGAACTTGGTGGAAGTTCGGAAATAATTGTTGGCGGGTGTCTATGAGGTGTTTAATTATGTGCTGGGGGCAGCACTAATCTAGGACATATTCTCCCTGTGGACACAACACTCCAAAAACACCAGAACATTACTACTATTGATATATTATTTTAAAAATGATTTCGTTTTAAACTTACTAAAACCACTACAGTCACACCTGTGGACTAAAGTTATGCCAAATGAAATTATTTTCTTTAAACTGCTTTTTGTTAAAGGGGTGGTTAACCTTTAAGCTAACTTTTATTACGTTATAAAACATTCAATTCTAAGCAACTTTTCAATTGGTTTTCATTATTTTTTTTTTTTATAGTTTTATAGTTATTTGCCTTTTTCTTCTGCCTCTTTGAAGCTTTCAAATGGGCATCGCCGACTCCCATCTAAAAAACAAATGCTCTGTAAAGACTACAAATATATTGTTATTGCTACTTTTTATTACTGATCCTTCTATTCAGACTATCTCCTATTCATATTCCAGGCTCTTATTCAAATCAATGCATGGTTGCTAGGGTAATGTGGACCCTAGTTACCAAATTGCTTAATATGCAAATTGACGAGCTGCTGAATAAAAATCTAAATAGCTCAAAAAGCATCAATAATAAAAAATGAAAACCAAATGCAAATTGTCTCAGAATATCACACGTAGGGGCCGATTCACGAAATTCGAGTGAAGGGTTCGAATAAAAAAAAATTTGAATTTCGAAGTTTTTTTGGGCTACTTCGACCATCGAATGGGCTACTTTGACTACGACTTTGAATCGAACGATTCGAACTAAAAATCGTTCGACTATTCGACCATTCGATAATCGAAGTACTGTCCCTTTAAGAAAAACTTCGACCCCCTACTTCGGCAGCTAAAAGCTACCGAAGTCAATGTTAGCCTATGGGGAAGGTCCCCATAGGCTTGCCTGAGATTTTTTGATCAAAGGATTTTCCTTCGATCGTTGGATTTAAATCCTTCGAATCGTTCGATTCGAAGGATTTAATCGTTCGATCGAATGTATAATCCTTTGATCGATCGATCGCAGGATTTGCGCAAAATCGTTCGACTTCGATATTCGAAGTCGAACGATTTTAGTTCCCAGTCGAATATCGAGGGTTAATTAACCCTCGATATTCGACCCTTCGTGAATCGGCCCCTAAAAGTTATCTCAAAGGTGAACAACCACTTTAATATAAAACATGCATTGTGTCTGTACCTCCACACATATGCATCAGCGATCAAAACTTTTTGAATATGTAGGGGTATATTTATCAAAAAGTGAAGTTAGAGATCATCACAGTCCACTAGAGTTAAATACCGCCTCTCTCCATTCATTTCCATGGGATTTTTAAAGGCGTATTTATCAAAGGGTGAACTTTCACCCTTTGATAAATATGCCTTTAAAACCCCATAGAAAAGAATAGAGAGAGGCGGTATTGCACTCTAGTGGACTGTGGTGATCTTTAACTTCACTCTTTGATAAATATACCCCCTAATGTCCATGTATTACTAAATTTTCTTTGGTTTTCTTTTTCCTCTTTTTCCCTTTTTATTTCTGTTTTGAAATAAAAAAAATGTTCAAAATCATAAATAAAGATATTAAAATAAATATTGTGATCATAATACAGGTTAGGGAATTTAGTCTGAATCTTGTATATGTGACATGACATGAAATGGCACAATACAATGTCACCATTATAACATCACAAGGACATTATGACATCACAATGAATAAACAAAAGCTGTTTATTGTCCAGCTACTTCCTGATCAGTTGGAGTTTGGATTCTGTACAGTAAGCATTGCTACTCTCAGCAGCTCAATTTCAACATTTTTAGGGATTTTACAAATTCCATATTTGTATTCAAGTAACTATTCTGATTGGTAAGTATACTGTACTTGTTGTTATATGTCTTAGGAAGAGTAGTTGAGGCGTTGTTAGTTTTTAATAATGCTAAACCTAGCAAACTGGGGATAAGAAGCTTCATCTAAAAATATATGTTATAAATGGATTGCTAAAGGGTATATAATCTGAATTAGGAATTTGAATTTTCTGGTCACCTTTTTGTAAGTTTTACTTTATTGATTTTCAATTTATTGTCTGGCTGCCTTAAGGGACTTACCATTGCATATTCGCAAACTGTGCTATAAAAGGAATGTTATATTTGGCTACCTGGCAGAATATACAGTACTCTTTAGTAAGTTAAGGTGTCTAGGGTACAATTGTGACTATATGGGGGTGTTATGTAACAAACGGTCTAAAGATTGCTAATTGCTTAGTAACCCATAGCAAGCAATAAGCCGTTAACATTTACTGGTCAGCAGTTTGAAAAGAAGCAATTTGATTGGTTATTACAGTATGTTACCAGACATGGCCAAACTTAAAATCTTTTATTGTACAAGTGGGAGTTAAGTCACTGGTACTGGCTTTGCTGCATAGAGGCACAGAAGTAGAAACCACCTTACTGAGAAACAGCCTGTATCCAAAGATGGGGGGAGGGGTGTATCACGTGCCGCGCCTATGAGGAGTTGTGCCTGCATCATTTGTACGTCACGCGCGCGTCATGCGCTGGGGAGCTTTGTAGAAGCGGTCTGCTTGAGCAAAGCTCGTGGGCCGGCGTTCAGGGACCCGATTGAGGTTACACTAAATATTGTGTAGCAGAATGAATGTAGTGTTGATTATACAAGCGGATGGGAGAGCTCGGCAACAGAAGTCTGTGTGCTGCCACACTGATTGGATACGTGGATTAACTAATTCATGCCTGAACTATCACTCTCCATCCCGGTACAGATAGAGGCAGTTTCTCTAATCGTCCTTTCATTCCTCTAGTCTAGAGACAACATTCCAGCAAAACATTAGCACGCCACAGCCCCACCAATGAGCGTGTCCCTGGGCGGAGATTACTTAAATCACAGCGGCTCCTTAGAGTATATCGGAACAGGGCAACACAAAACTCACTTGTATGTCACTTTAGTTCTATTGCACGTCCCCCACTCCCACACACAGTCCTGCAGCGACAGGGAATTCACGGAGTTGCCTGAATTTATGCTGTCGTCTCTGCTGAAGCAGACAGACTCCCTGATTGGCTGCGGGTAGCCAATGATAATTTGGCGGCTAGTCCCGTTATCTCTGTCCAATCAGATGCTTGGAGCGGGAGCTTCCCCTCGCCGTTACTTCTCTCTCCCTTTCTCTCCCCCCACCTTGCTCCCGTCTCTGGTACTTGACTTATGTGAGTCCTTATCTGAGGCCAACGACCTGTATTGATGTGCTGTCAGTGTGTGCAGCTCACGCCGCTGTTACTGAGAAATGTCTGCGAATGATTTTTATCAGCTTTTCATTCAGATGAACGGTACCATCGGGTAATGGGGGGGGTATGACATGAACTGCGAGGAAATTGTTTAACACCTTGTAATGTTTTTCATTACCATAAACCTATAACAAATATATAAAGGTAAAACTAAGTACAGGTGCAACAGGCTGGCTGTCAGGGAGTGCCGTCGGGAGTTGAGTAGCTCAGTGGTCAAAGAATGTCATGTGACTGACTGAATATGTCACAATGCAATGTCACAATTTTTGACATCACAATGACATGGAAAGCTAAAACAATGAATAAACAAAAGCTGTTTATCTTCCAGCTACTTCCTGATCAGTTGGAGTTTGGATTCTGAACAGTAAGCATTGCTGCTGTCAGCAATTTTTAGGGATTTTACAAATTCCATATTTGTATTCAACTAACAATTTTGATTGGTAAGTATACTGTACTTGTTATATGTCTTAGGAAGAGTAGTTGAGGCGTTGTTAGTATTTACTAATGCTAAACCTACCAAACTGGGGATAAGAAGCTTTATCTAAAAATATATGTTATACATGGTTTGCTAAAGGGTATATAATCTGAATTAGGTACTTGAATTGCCTGGTTACCTTTTTGTAAGTTTTTCTTTATTGATTTTCAATTGATTTTCTGGCTGCCTTAAGGAGCTTTCCATTGCATATTCACAAACTGTGCTATAAAATGAATGTTATATTTGGCTACCTGGCAGAATATACAGTACTCTTAAGTAAGTTAAGGTGTCTAGGGTACAATTGTGACTATATGGGGGTGTTATGTAACAAACGGTCTAAAGATTGCTACTTGCTTAGTAACCCATAGCAAGCAATAAGCCGTTAACATTTACTGGTCAGCAGTTTGAAAAGAAAAATTTGATTGGTTATTACAGTATGTTACCAGACATGGCCAAACTTGAAATCTTTTATTCTACAAGTGGGAGTTATGTCACTGGTACTGGCTTTGCTGCATAGAGACACAGAAGTAGAAACCACCTTACTGAGAAACAGCCTGGTAACCAGTAATACTTGGCCTACAAAATCCTTTAATATTACACTCGCCAGAAGAGCATAAGAATGATAATGAAAAGAACCCTAAACCAGCAAGGGGAACAATGATGTTTGGCTGAACCTAAGGGCATGAGGAGTGACTGTATCGGGCTTATCAGAAGAACATGGGGACATAGTGATATTTTATTCTCCATATGGTTATATTTTTAAGAATTTTTGGTATTGGATTTTTATATAAATATAATTCATGTATTGGGTAATTTGTTAAGGCCTAGATAGACAATTGTATTGCTGAGTCCCCAAGGGGGTGGTTCCCTTTGCGGGGGGATGAATAGCTTAACCAAATTGGTCGTTCATGGCGGGTTTGGTTGTGGGCTGGTTTGAAGGGCCTCTTTGGTTGAGCATATGACCCCAAACAAAGGGAAAGGGTAGTGGTTCCCTTGGTGTCCTCAGTAATTCAATTATTCTCATATACATTTATATTGTTATTTTTCTAATGGTACTTTAGTTAATGAAGTGTTTAATTATATAAAATTTTGCAATCTAGAGATATATTGTGATAAATAGGGATAGATTTCTTTATAAAGTTTTTCAATTTAAATCTCTATAGTGTTATAGTTAGTGGTTTGTTTTACATGTGTATTCTATTCTCCAAATAGTTATGTTATTTTTAAGAATTTTTGGTATTAGATTTTTAAGAAAATGTGATTCATGTATTGGGTAATCAATTTATTTACGCCTAGATAGACAGTTGTATTGAGGAGTCCACAAGGGGGATGGAATGATTTTTTTAACCAAAGTGGTCCTTCATGGCAGGTTTGGTAAAGGGCAGGTTTGATGGGCCTTTTTGGTTGAGAGTATGACCCCAAGCAAAGGGAACGGTTACGGTTCACTTGGGATCCTCTGCAAATGATATGTTCTTATAAACATGTGTATTGTTATTTTACTAACAATGTTTTAGTTAATGAATTGTTCAATTATATAAGGCTTTCAATCTACAGGTATATTGTCATGGTTAGGGACATCTTCTACATAAGGGTTTTCTATATTCATCTGTATAGTGTTATAGTGAGTCGTTTGTTTTACATGTGCATTCTATTCTCTATATGATTATTTTATTCTTAAGAATTATTGGTATAGGTTTTTATGTAAATGTGATTCATGAATTGTTTGGCCGAACTGTTCAATTATATTAGGCTTTTCAATCTACAGTTATATTGTGATGGTTAGAGACAGCTTTTTTTATAAGGTTCTTCTATATTCATCTGTATAATGTTATGATTAGTGGTTTGTTTTACATGTGTATGCTATTCTCCATATGGTTATGTTATTTTTATGAATTTTTAGCTTTACATTTTTATGTGAATGTGATTCATGTATTGAGTAATCAATTATTTTAGGCCTAGATAGACAATTGTATTGCCGAGTCCCCAAGGGGGTGGGTCCCTTTGCGGGGGATGATTTACTTAACCGAATTGGTCCTTCATGGTGGATTTGGTAGTGGTCTGGTTTGAATGGCCTCTTTGGTTGAGCATATGACCCCAAACAAAGGGAAAAGGTAGCGGTTCCCTTGGGGTCCTCAGTAATTCAATTGTTCTTAATTATTTTAGGCCTAGATAGACAATTGTATTGCTGAGTCCCCAAGGGGGTGGGTCCCTTTGCGGGGGATGACTACCTTAACCGAATTGGTCCTTCATGGCGGGTTTGGTAGTGGGCTGGTTTGAACGGCCTCTTTGGTTGAGCATATGACCCCATACAAAGGGAAAGGCTAGCGGTTCCCTTGGGGTCCTCAGTAATTCAATTGTTCTCAATTATTTTAGGCCTAGATAGACAATTGTATTGCTGGGTCGCCAAGGGGGTGGGTCCCTTTGCGGGGGATGACTAGCTTAACCAAATTGGTCGTTCATGGCGGGTTTGGTTGTGGGCTGGTTTGAAGGGCCTCTTTGGTTGAGCATATGACCCCAAACAAAGGGAAAGGGTAGTGGTTCCCTTGGTGTCCTCAGTAATTCAATTGTTCTCATAAACATTTATATTGTTATTTTTCTAATGGTACTTTAGTTAATGAAGTGTTTAAATTAATAAATTTTTGCAATCTAGAGTTATATTGTGATGATTAGGCATAGATTTTTTATAATGTTTTTCAATTTAAATCTCTATAGTGTTATAGTTAGTGGTTTGTTTTACATGTGTATTCTATTCTCCATATAGTTATGTTATTTTTAAGAATTTTTGGTATTAGATTTTTAAGAAAATGTGATTCACGTATTGGGTAATCGATTTCTTTACACCTAGATAGACAATTGTATTGATGAGTCCACAAGTGGGATGGAATGATTTTTTTAACCAAAGTGGTCCTTCATGGCAGGTTTGGTAGAGGGCAGGTTTGATGGGCCTTTTTGGTTGAGAGTATGACCCCAAGCAAAGGGAAAGGATACGGTTCACTTGGGATCCTCTGTAAATGATATGTTCTTATAAACATGTGTATTGTTATTTTACTAACGATGTTTTAGTTAATGAATTGTTCAATTATATAAGGCTTTCAATGTACAGGTATATTGTCATGGTTAGGGACATCTTCTACATAAGGGTTTTCTATATTCATCTGTATAGTGTTATAGTGAGTGGTTTGTTTTACATGTGCATTCTATTCTCTATGTAGTTATTTTATTCTTAAGAATTATTGGTATAGGTCTTTATGTAAACGTGATTCATGTATTGTTTGGTCGAATTGTTTAATTATATAAGGCTTCTCACTCTACAGTTATATTGTGATGGTTAGAGACCGCTTTTTTATAAGGTTCTTCTATATTCATCTGTATAATGTTATGATTAGTGGTTTGTTTTACATGTGTATGCTATTCTCTATATGGTTATGTTATTTTTATGAATTTTTAGCTTTAGATTTTTATGTAAATGTGATTCATGTATTGGGTAATCAATTATTTTAGGCCTAGATAGACAATTGTATTGCTGAGTCTCCAAGGGGGTGGGTCCCTTTGCGGGGGATGACTAGCTTAACCGAATTGGTCCTTCATAGCGGGTTTGGTAGTGGGCTGGTTTGAAGGGCCACTTTGGTTGAGCATATGTCCCCAAACAAAGGGAAAGGGTAGCGGTTCCCTTGGGGTCCTCAGTAATTCAATTGTTCTTAATTATTTTAGGCCTAGATAGACAATTGTATTGCTGAGTCCCCAAGGGGGTGGGTCCCTTTGCGGGGGATGACTATCTTAACCAAATTGGTCCTTCATGGTGGGTTTGGTAGTGGGCTGGTTTGAAGGGCCTCTTTGGTTGAGCATATGACCCCAAACAAAGGGAAAGGGTAGCGGTTCCCTTGGGGTCCCTGTAATTCAATTGTTCTTAATTATTTTAGGCCTAGATAGACAATTGTATTGCTGAGTCCCCAAGGGGGTGGGTCCCTTTGCGGGGGATGACTAGCTTAACCAAATTGGTCTTTCATGGCGGGTTTGGTAGTGGGCTGGTTTGAAGGGCCTCTTTGGTTGAGCATATGACCCCAAACAAAGGGAAAGGGTAGCGGTTCCCTTGGGGTCCTCAGTAATTCAATTGTTCTTAATTATTTTAGGCCTAGATAGACAATTGTATTGCTGAGTCCCCAAGGGGGTGGGTCCCTTTGCGGGGGATGACTAGCTTAACCGAATTGGTCTTTCATGGTGGGTTTGGTAGTGGGCTGTTTTGCAGGGCCTCTTTGGTTGAGCATATGACCCCAAATAAAGGGAAAGGGTAGCGGTTCCCTTGGGGTCCTCAGTAATTCAATTGTTCTTAATTATTTTAGGCCTAGATAGACAATTCTATTGCTGAGTCCCCAAGGGGGTGGGTCCCTTTGCGGGGGATGACTAGCTTAACCGAATTGGTCCTTCATGGCGGGTTTGGTAGTGGGCTGGTTTGAAGGGCCTCTTTGGTTGAGCATATGACCCCAAACAAAGGGAAAGGGTAGTGGTTCCCTTGGGGTCCTCAGTAATTCAATTGTTCTCATAAACATGTATATTGTTATTTTTCTAATGGTATTTTAGTTAATGAAGTGTTTAATTATATAAAATTTTGCAATCTAGAGTTATATTGTGATGATTAGGGATAGATTTTTTATAATATTTTTCAATTTAAATCTCAATAGTGTTATAGTTAGTGGTTTGTTTTACATGTGTATTCTATTCTCCATATAGTTATGTTATTTTTAAGAATTTTTGGTATTAGATTTTTAAAAAAATGTGATTCATGTATTGGGTAATCGATTTATTTAGGCCTAGATAGACAATTGTATTGATGAGTCCACAAGGGGGATGGAATGATTTTTTTAACCAAAGTGGTCCTTCATGGCTGGTTTGGTAGAGGGCAGGTTTGATGGGCCTTTTTGGTTGAGAGTATGACCCCAAGCAAAGGGAAAGGATACGGTTCACTTGGGATCCTCTGCAAATGATATGTTCTTATAAACATGTGTATTGTTATTTTACTAATGATGTTTTAGTTAATGAATTGTTCAATTATATAAGGCTTTTCAATCTACAGGTATATTGTCAAGGTTAGGGACATCTTCTACATAAGACTTTTCTATATTCATCTGTATAGTGTTATAGTGAGTGGTTTGTTTTACATGTATATTCTATTCTCTATATAGTTATTTTATTCTTAAGAATTATTGGTATAGGTTTTTATGTAAACGTTATTCATGTATTGTTTGGTCGAATTGTTTAATTAAATAAGGCTTTTCAATGATGTTAGAGACCGCTTTTTTATAAGGTTCTTCTATATTCATCTGTATAATGTTATGATTAGTGGTTTGTTTTACATGTGTATGCTATTCTCCATATGGTTATGTTATTTTTATGAATTTTTAGCGTTAGATTTTTATGTAAATGGGATTCATGTATTGGGTAATCAATTATTTTAGGCCTAGATAGACAATTGTATTGCCGAGTCCCCAAGGGGGTGGGTCCCTTTGCGGGGGATGACTAGCTTAACCGAATTGGTCCTTCATGGTGGGTTTGGTAGTTGGCTGGTTTGAAGGGCCTCTTTGGTTGAGCATATGACCCCAAACAAAGGGAAAGGGTAGTGGTTCCCTTGGGGTCCTCAGTAATTCGATTGTTCTTAATTATTTTAGGCCTAGATAGACAATTGTATTGCTGAGTCTCCAAGGGGGTGGGTCCCTTTGCGGGGGATGACTAGCTTAACCGAATTGGTCCTTCGTAGAGGGTTTGGTAGTGGGCTGGTTTGAAGGGCCTCTTTGGTTAAGCATATGACCCCAAACAAAGGGAAAGGGTAGCGGTTCCCTTGGGGTCCTCAGTAATTGAATTGTTCTCAATTATTTTAGGCCTAGATAGACAATTGTATTGCTGAGTCCCCAAGGGGGTGGGTCCCTTTGCGGGGGATGACTAGCTTAACCGAATTGGTCCTTCGTGGAGGGTTTGGTAGTGGGCTGGTTTGAAGGGCCTCTTTGGTTAAGCATATGACCCCAAACAAAGGGAAAGGGTAGCGGGTCCCTTGGGGTCCTCAGTAATTGAATTGTTCTCAATTATTTTAGGCCTAGATAGACAATTGTATTGCTGAGTCCCCAAGGGGGTGGGTCCCTTTGCGGGGGATGACTAGCTTAACCGAATTGGTCCTTCATGGCTGGTTTGGTAGTGGGTTGGTTTGAAGGGCCTCTTTGGTTGAGCATATGACCCCAAACAAAGGGAAAGGGTAGCGGTTCCCTTGGGGTCCTCAGTAATTCAATTGTTCTTAATTATTTTAGGCCCAGATAGACAATTGTATTGCTGAGTCCCCAAGGGGTTGGGTCCTTTTGCGGGGGATGACTAGCTTAATCAAATTGGTCCTTCATGGCGGGTTTGGTAGTGGGCTGGTTTGAAGGGCCTCTTTGGTTGAGCATATGACCCCAAACAAAGGGAAAGGGTAGCGGTTCCCTTGGGGTCCTCAGTAATTCAATTGTTCTCAATTATTTTAGGCCTAGATAGACAATTGTATTGCTGAGACCCCAAGAGGTGGGTCCCTTTGCGGGGTATGACTAGCTTAACCGAATTGGTCCTTCATGGCGGGTTTGGTAGTGGGCTGGTTTGAAGGGCCTCTTTGGTTGAGCATATGACCCCAAACAAATGGAAAGGGAAGTGGTTCCCTTGGGGTCCTCAGTAATTCAATTGTTCTTAATTATTTTAGGCCTAGATAGACAATTGTATTGCTGAGTCCCCAAGCGGGTGAATCCCTTTGCTGGGTATGACTAGCTTAACCAAATTGTTCCTTCATGGCGGGTTTGGTAGTGGGCTGGTTTGAAGGGCCTCTTTGGTTGAGCATATGACCCCAAACAAAGGGAAAGGGTAGCGGTTCCCTTGGGGTCCTCAGTAATTCAATTGTTCTCAATTATTTTAGGCCTAGATAGACAATTGTATTGCTGAGTCCCCAAGGGGTGGGTCCCTTTGCGGGGGATGACTAACTTAACCGAATTGGTCCTTCATGGCGGGTTTGGTAGTGGGCTGGTTTGAAGGGCCTCTTTGGTTGAGCATATGACCCCAAACAAAGGGAAAGGGTAGTGGTTCCCTTGGGGTCCTCAGTAATTCAATTGTTCTCATAAACATGTATATTGTTATTTTTCTAATGGTATTTTAGTTAATGAAGTGTTTAATTGTATAAAATTTTGCAATCTAGAGTTATATTGTGATGATTAGGGATAGATTTTTTATAATGTTTTTCAATTTAAATCTCTATAGTGTTATAGTAGGTGGTTTGTTTTACATGTGTATTCTATTCTCCATATAGTTATATTATTTTTAAGAATTTTTGGTATTAGATTTTTATGAAAATGTGATTCATGTATTGGGTAATCGATTTATTTACGCCTAGATAGACAATTGTATTGATGAGTCCACAAGTGGGATGGAATGATTTTTTTAACCAAAGTGGTCCTTCATGGCTGGTTTGGTAGTGGGCTGGTTTGAAGGGCCTCTTTGGTTGAGCATATGACCCCAAACAAAGGGAAAGGGTAGCGGTTCCCTTGGGGTCCTCAGTAATTCAATTGTTCTCAATTATTTTAGGCCTAGATAGACAATTGTATTGCTGAGTCCCCAAGGGGGTGGGTCCCTTTGCGGGGGATGACTAGCTTAACCGAATTGGTCCTTCATGGCGAGTTTGGTAGTGGGCTGGTTTGAAGGGCCTCTTTGGTTGAGCATATGACCCCAAACAAAGGGAGAGGGTAGCGGTTCCCTTGGGGTCCTCAGTAATTGAATTGTTCTCAATTGTTTTAGGCCTAGATTGACAATTATATTGCTGAGTCCCCAAGGGGGTGGGTCCCTTTGCGGGGGATGACTAGCTTAACCGAATTGGTCCTTCATGGCGGTTTTGGTAGTGGGCTGGTTTGAAGGGCCTCTTTGGTTGAGCATATGACCCCAAACAAAGGGAAAGGGTAGCGGTTCCCTTGGGGTCCTCAGTAATTTAATTGTTCTTAATTATTTTAGGCCTTGATAGACAATTGTATTGCTGAGTCCCCAAGGGGGTGGGTCCCTTTGCGGGGGATAACTAGCTTAACCAAATTGGTCCTTCATGGCGGGTTTGGTAGTGGGGTGGTTTGAAGGGCCTCTTTGGTTGAGCATATGACCCCAAACAAAGGGAAAGAGTAGCGGTTCCCTTGGGATCCTCAGTAATTCAATTGTTCTTAATTATTATAGGCCTAGAAAGACAATTGTATTGCTGAGTCCCCAAGGGGGTGGGTCCCTTTGCGGGGGATGACTAGCTTAACCGAATTGGTCCTTCATGGTGGGTTTGGTAGTGGGCTGGTTTGAAGGGCCTCTTTGGTTGAGCATATGACCCCAAACAAATGGAAAGGGAAGTGGTTCCCTTGGGGTCCTCAGTAATTCAATTGTTCTTAATTATTTTAGGCCTAGATAGACAATTGTATTGCTGAGTCCCCAAGCGGGTGGGTCCCTTTGCGGGGTATGACTAGCTTAACTAAATTGGTCCTTCATGGCGGGTTTGGTAGTGGGCTGGTTTGAAGGGCCTCTTTGGTTGAGCATATGACCCCAAACAAAGGGAAAGGGTAGCGGTTCCCTTGGGGTCCTCAGTAATTCAATTGTTCTCAATTATTTTTGGCCTAGATAGACAATTGTATTGCTGAGTCCCCAAGGGGTGGGTCCCTTTGCGGGGGATGACTAGCTTAACCGAATTGGTCCTTCATGGCGGGTTTGGTAGTGGGCTGGTTTGAAGGGCCTCTTTGGTTGAGCATATGACCCCAAACAAAGGGAAAGGGTAGTGGTTCCCTTGGGGTCCTCAGTAATTCAATTGTTCTCATAAACATGTATATTGTTATTTTTCTAATGGTATTTTAGTTAATGAAGTGTTTAATTATATAAAATTTTGCAATCTAGAGATATATTGTGATGTTTATGGATAGATTTTTTATAATGTTTTTCAATTTAAATCTCTATAGTATTATGGGTAGTGGTTTGTTTTACATGTGTATTCTATTCTCCATATAGTTATGTTATTTTTAAGAATTTTTGGTATTAGATTTTTAAGAAAATGTGATTCATGTATTGGGTAATCGATTTATTTACGCCTAAATAGACAATTGTATTGATGAGTCCACAAGGGGGATGGAATGATTTTTTTAACCAAAGTGGTCCTTCATGGCTGGTTTGGTAGAGGACAGGTTTGATGGGCCTTTTTGGTTGAGAGTTTGACCCCAAGCAAAGGGAAAGGATACGGTTCACTTGGGATCCTCTGCAAATGATATGTTCTTATAAACATGTGTATTGTTATTTTACTAATGTTGTTTTAGTTAATGAATTGTTCAATTATATAAGGCTTTTCAATCTACAGGTATATTGTCAAGGTTAGGGACATCTTCTACATAAGGGTTTTCTATATTCATCTGTATAGTGTTATAGTGAGTGGTTTGTTTTACATGTGTATTCTATTCTCTATATAGTTATTTTATTCTTAAGAATTATTGGTATAGGTTTTTATGTAAACGTGATTCATGTATTGTTTGGTCGAATTGTTTAATTATTTAAGGCTTTTCAATCTACAGTTATATTGTGATGTTAGAGACCGCTTTTTTATAAGGTTCTTCTATATTCATCTGTATAATGTTATGATTAGTGGTTTGTTTTACATGTGTATGCTATTCTCCATATGGTTATGTTATTTTTATGAATTTTTAGCGTTAGATTTTTATGTAAATGTGATTCATGTATTGGGTAATCAATTATTTTAGGCCTAGATAGACAATTGTATTGCCGAGTCCCCAAGGGGGTGGGTCCCTTTGCGGGGGATGACTAGCTTAACCGAATTGGTCCTTCATGGTGGGTTTGGTAGTTGGCTGGTTTGAAGGGCCTCTTTGGTTGAGCATATGACCCCAAACAAAGGGAAAGGGTAGCGGTTCCCTTGGGATCCTCAGTAATTCAATTGTTCTTAATTATTTTAGGCCTAGATAGACAATTGTATTGCTGAGTCCCCAAGGGGGTGGGTCCCTTTACGGGGGATGACTAGCTTAACCGAATTGGTCCTTCGTGGAGGGTTTGGTAGTGGGCTGGTTTGAAGGGCCTCTTTGGTTGAGCATATGACCCCAAACAAAGGGAAAGGGTAGCGGTTCCCTTGGGGTCCTCAGTAATTGAATTGTTCTCAATTATTTTAGGCCTAGATAAACAATTGTATTGCTGAGTCCCCAAGGGGGTGGGTCCCTTTGCGGGGGATGACTAGCTTAACCGAATTGGTCCTTCATGGCGGGTTTGGTAGTGGGCTGGTTTGAAGGGCCTCTTTGGTTGAGCATATGACCCCAAACAAAGGGAAAGTGTGGCGGTTCCCTTGGGGTCCACAGTAATTCAATTGTTCTCAATTATTTTAGGCCTAGATAGACAATTGTATTGCTGAGTCCCCAAGGGGGTGGGTCCTTTTGCGGGGGATGACTAGCTTCATCAAATTGGTCCTTCATGGCGGGTTTGGTAGTGGGCTGGTTTGAAGGGCCTCTTTGGTTGAGCATATGACCCCAAACAAAGGGAAAGGGTAGCGGTTCCCTTGGGGTCCTCAGTAATTCAATTGTTCTCAATTATTTTTTGCCTAGATAGACAATTGTATTGCTGAGACCCCAAGGGGTGGGTCCCTTTGCGGGGGATAACAAGCTTAACCGAATTGGTCCTTCATGGCGGGTTTGGTAGTGGGCTGGTTTGAAGGGCCTCTTTGGTTGAGCATATGACCCCAAACAAAGGGAAAGGGTAGCGGTTCCCTTGGGGTCCTCAGTAATTGAATTGTTCTCAATTATTTTAGGCCTAGATAGACAATTATATTGCTAAGTCCCCAAGGGGGTGGGTCCCTTTGCGGGGATGACTAGCTTAACCGAATTGTTCCTTCATGGCGGGTTTGGTAGAGGGCTGGTTTGAAGGGCCTCTTTGGTTGAGCATATGACCCCAAACAAAGGGAAAGGGTAGCGGTTCCCTTGGGGTCCTCAGTAATTCAATTGTTCTCAATTATTTTTGGCCTAGATAGACAATTGTATTGCTGAGTCCCCAAGGGGGTGGGTCTCTTTGCGGGGGATGACTAGCTTAACCGAATTGGTCCTTCATGGCGGGTTTGGTAGTGGGCTGGTTTGAAGGGCCTCTTTGGTTGAGCATATGACCCCAAACAAAGGGAAAGGGTAGCGGTTCCCTTGGGGTCCTCAGTAATTCAATTGTTCTCAATTATTTTAGACCTAGATAGACAATTGTATTGCTGAGTCCCCAAGGGGGTGGGTCCCTTTGCGGGGGATGACTAGCTTAACCGAATTGATCCTTCATGGCGGGTTTGGTAGTGGGCTAGTTTGAAGGGCCTCTTTGGTTGAGCATATGACCCCAAACAAAGGGAAAGGGTAGCGGTTCCCTTGGGGTCCTCAGTAATTGAATTGTTCTCAATTATTTTAGGCCTAGATAGACAATTATATTGCTGAGTCCCCAAGGGGGTGGGTCCCTTTGCGGGGGATGACTAGCTTAACCGAATTGGTCCTTCATGGCGGGTTTGGTAGTGGGCTGGTTTGAAGGGCCTCTTTGGTTGAGCATATGACCCCAAACAAAGGGAAAGGGTAGCGGTTCCCTTGGGGTCCTCAGTAATTCAGTTGTTCTTAATTATTTTAGGCCTTGATAGACAATTATATTGCTGAGTCCCCAAGGGGGTGGGTCCCTTTGCGGGGATGACTAGCTTAACCGAATTGGTCCTTCATGGCGGGTTTGGTAGTGGGCTGGTTTGAAGGGCCTCTTTGGTTGAGCATATGACCCCAAACAAATGGAAAGGGAAGTGGTTCCCTTGGGGTCCTCGGTAATTCAATTGTTCTTAATTATTTTAGGCCTAGATAGACAATTGTATTGCTGAGTCCCCAAGCGGGTGGGTCCCTTTGCGGGGGATGACTAGCTTAACTAAATTGGTCTTTCATGGCGGGTTTGGTAGTGGGCTGGTTTGAAGGTCCTCTTTGGTTGAGCATATGACCCCAAACAAAGGGAAAGGGTAGCGGTTCCCTTGGGGTCCTCGGTAATTGAATTGTTCTCAATTATTTTAGGCCTAGATAGACAATTGTATTGCTGAGTCCCCAAGGGGTGGGTCCCTTTGCAGGGGATGACTAGCTTAACCGAATTGGTCCTTCATGGCGGGTTTGGTAGTGGGCTGGTTTGAAGGGCCTCTTTGGTTGAGCATATGACCCCAAACAAAGGGAAAGGGTAGCGGTTCCCTTGGGGTCCTCAGTAATTCAATTGTTCTTAATTATTTTAGGCCTTGATAGACAATTGTATTGCTGAGTCCCCAAGGGGGTGGGTCCCTTTGCGGGGGATGACTAGCTTAACCGAATTGGTCCTTCATGGCGGGTTTGGTAGTGGGCTGGTTTGAAGGGCCTCTTTGGTTGAGCATATGACCCCAAACAAAGGGAAAGGGTAGCGGTTCCCTTGGGGTCCTCAGTAATTCAATTGTTCTTAATTATTTTAGGCCTAGATAGACAATTGTATTGCTGAGTCCCCAAGGGGGTGGGTCCCTTTGCGGGGGATGACTAGCTTAACCGAATTGATCCTTCATGGCGGGTTTGGTAGTGGGCTGGTTTGAAGGGCCTCTTTGGTTGAGCATATGACCCCAAACAAAGGGAAAGGGTAGCGGTTCCCTTGGGGTCCTCAGTAATTGAATTGTTCTCAATTATTTTAGGCCTAGATAGACAATTATATTGCTGAGTCCCCAAGGGGGTGGGTCCCTTTGCGGGGGATGACTAGCTTAACCGAATTGGTCCTTCATGGCGGGTTTGGTAGTGGGCTGGTTTGAAGGGCCTCTTTGGTTGAGCATATGACCCCAAACAAAGGGAAAGGGTAGCGGTTCCCTTGGGGTCCTCAGTAATTCAATTGTTCTTAATTATTTTAGGCCTTGATAGACAATTATATTGCTGAGTCCCCAAGAGGGTGGGTCCCTTTGCGGGGGATGACTAGCTTAACCGAATTGGTCCTTCATGGCGGGTTTGGTAGTGGGCTGGTTTGAAGGGCCTCTTTGGTTGAGCATATGACCCCAAACAAATGGAAAGGGAAGTGGTTCCCTTGGGGTCCTCGGTAATTCAATTGTTCTTAATTATTTTAGGCCTAGATAGACAATTGTATTGCTGAGTCCCCAAGCGGGTGGGTCCCTTTGCGGGGGATGACTAGCTTAACTAAATTGGTCTTTCATGGCGGGTTTGGTAGTGGGCTGGTTTGAAGGTCCTCTTTGGTTGAGCATATGACCCCAAACAAAGGGAAAGGGTAGCGGTTCCCTTGGGGTCCTCGGTAATTCAATTGTTCTCAATTATTTTAGGCCTAGATAGACAATTGTATTGCTGAGTCCCCAAGGGGTGGGTCCCTTTGCAGGGGATGACTAGCTTAACCGAATTGGTCCTTCATGGCGGGTTTGGTAGTGGGCTGGTTTGAAGGGCCTCTTTGGTTGAGCATATGACCCCAAACAAAGGGAAAGGGTAGCGGTTCCCTTGGGGTCCTCAGTAATTCAATTGTTCTTAATTATTTTAGGCCTTGATAGACAATTGTATTGCTGAGTCCCCAAGGGGGTGGGTCCCTTTGCGGGGGATGACTAGCTTAACCGAATTGGTCCTTCATGGCGGGTTTGGTAGTGGGCTGGTTTGAAGGGCCTCTTTGGTTGAGCATATGACCCCAAACAAAGGGAAAGGGTAGCGGTTCCCTTTGGGTCCTCAGTAATTCAATTGTTCTTAATTATTTTAGGCCTAGATAGACAATTGTATTGCTGAGTCCCCAAGGGGGTGGGTCCCTTTGCGGGGGATGACTAGCTTAACCGAATTGGTCCTTCATGGCGGGTTTGGTAGTGGGCTGGTTTGAAGGGCCTCTTTGGTTGAGCATATGACCCCAAACAAATGGAAAGGGAAGTGGTTCCCTTGGGGTCCTCAGTAATTCAATTGTTCTTAATTATTTTAGGCCTAGAAAGACAATTGTATTGCTGAGTCCCCAAGGGGGTGGGTCCCTTTGCGGGGGATGACTAGCTTAACTGAATTGGTCTTTCATGGTGGGTTTGGTAGTGTGCTGGTTTGAAGGGCCTCTTTGGTTGAGCATATGACCCCAAACAAAGGGAAAGGGTAGCGGTTCCCTTGGGGTCCTCAGTAATTCAATTGTTCTCAATTATTTTTGGCCTAGATAGACAATTGTATTGCTGAGTCCCCAAGGGGGTGGGACTCTTTGCGGGGGATGACTAGCTTAACCAAATTGGTCCTTCATGGCGGGTTTGGTAGTGGGCTGGTTTGAAGGGCCTCTTTGGTTGAGCATATGACCCCAAACAAAGGGAAAGGGTAGCGGTTCCCTTGGGGTCCTCAGTAATTCAATTGTTCTCAATTATTTTAGACCTAGATAGACAATTGTATTGCTGAGTCCCCAAGGGGGTGGGTCCCTTTGCGGGGGATGACTAGCTTAACCGAATTGGTCCTTCATGGCGGGTTTGGTAGTGGGCTGGTTTGAAGGGCCTCTTTGGTTGAGCATATGACCCCAAACAAAGGGAAAGGGTAGCGGTTCCCTTGGGGTCCTCAGTAATTAAATTGTTCTCAATTATTTTAGGCCTAGATAGACAATTATATTGCTGAGTCCCCAAGGGGGTGGGTCCCTTTGCGGGGGATGACTAGCTTAACCGAATTGGTCCTTCATGGCGGGTTTGGTAGTGGGCTGGTTTGAAGGGCCTCTTTGGTTGAGCATATGACCCCAAACAAAGGGAAAGGGTAGCGGTTCCCTTGGGGACCTCAATAATTCAATTGTTCTTAATTATTTTAGGCCTAGATAGACAATTGTATTGCTGAGTCCCCAAGGGGGTGGGTCCCTTTGCGGGGGATGACTAGCTTAACTGAATTGGTCTTTCATGGCGGGTTTGGTAGTGGGCTGGTTTGAAGGGCCTCTTTGGTTGAGCATATGACCCCAAACAAAGGGAAAGGGTAGCGGTTCCCTTGGGGTCCTCTCAGTAATTCAATTGTTCTCAATTATTTTAGACCTAGATAGACAATTGTATTGCTGAGTCCCCAAGGGGGTGGGTCCCTTTGCGGGGGATGACTAGCTTAACCGAATTGGTCCTTCATGGCGGTTTTGGTAGTGGGCTGGTTTGAAGGGCCTCTTTGGTTGAGCATTTGACCCCAAACAAAGGGAAACGGTAGCGGTTCCCTTGGGGTCCTCAGTAATTCAATTGGTCTCAATTATTTTTGGCCTAGATAGACAATTGTATTGCTGAGTCCCCAAGGGGGTGGGTCTCTTTGCGGGGGATGACTAGCTTAACCGAATTGGTCCTTCATGGCGGGTTTGGTAGTGGGCTGGTTTGAAGGGCCTCTTTGGTTGAGCATATGACCCCAAACAAAGGGAAAGGGTAGCGGTTCCCTTGGGGTCCTCAGTAATTCAATTGTTCTCAATTATTTTAGACCTAGATAGACAATTGTATTGCTGAGTCCCCAAGGGGGTGGGTCCCTTTGCGGGGGATGACTAGCTTAACCGAATTGGTCCTTCATGGCGGGTTTGGTAGTGGGCTGGTTTGAAGGGCCTCTTTGGTTGAGCATATGACCCCAAACAAAGGGAAAGGGTAGCGGTTCCCTTGGGGTCCTCAGTAATTCAATTGTTCTTAATTATTTTAGGCCTTGATAGACAATTATATTGCTGAGTCCCCAAGGGGGTGGGTCCCTTTGCGGGGGATGACTAGCTTAACCGAATTGGTCCTTCATGGCGGGTTTGGTAGTGGGCTGGTTTGAAGGGCCTCTTTGGTTGAGCATATGACCCCAAACAAATGGAAAGGGAAGTGGTTCCCTTGGGGTCCTCGGTAATTCAATTGTTCTTAATTATTTTAGGCCTAGATAGACAATTGTATTGCTGAGTCCCCAAGCGGGTGGGTCCCTTTGCGGGGGATGACTAGCTTAACTAATTTGGTCTTTCATGTCGGGTTTGGTAGTGGACTGGTTTGAAGGTCCTCTTTGGTTGAGCATATGACCCCAAACAAAGGGAAAGGGTAGCGGTTCCCTTGGGGTCCTCAGTAATTCAATTGTTCTCAATTATTTTAGGCCTAGATAGACAATTGTATTGCTGAGTCCCCAAGGGGTGGGTCCCTTTGCAGGGGATGACTAGCTTAACCGAATTGGTCCTTCATGGCGGGTTTGGTAGTGGGCTGGTTTGAAGGGCCTCTTTGGTTGAGCATATGACCCCAAACAAAGGGAAAGGGTAGCGGTTCCCTTGGCGACCTCAATAATTCAATTGTTCTTAATTATTTTAGGCCTAGATAGACAATTGTATTGCTGAGTCCCCAAGGGGGTGAGTCCCTTTGCGAGGGATGACTAGCTTAACAAAATTGGTCCATCATGGCGGGTTTGGTAGTGGGCTGGTTTGAAGGGCCTCTCTGGTTGAGCATATGACCCCAAACAAAGGGAAAGGGTAGTGGTTCCCTTGGGGTCCTCAGTAATTCAATTGTTCTTAATTATTTTAGGCCTAGAAAGACAATTGTATTGCTGAGTCCCCAAGGGGGTGGGTCCCTTTGCGGGGGATGACTAGCTTAACTGAATTGGTCTTTCATGGCGGGTTTGGTAGTGGGCTGGTTTGAAGGGCCTCTTTGGTTGAGCATATGACCCCAAACAAATGCAAAGGGAAGTGGTTCCCTTGGGGCCTCAGTAATTCAATTGTTCTTAATTATTTTAGGCCTAGATAGACAATTGTATTGCTGAGTCCCCAAGGGGGTGGGTCCCTTTGCGGGGGATGACTAGCTTAACCAAATTGGTCCTTCATGGCGGGTTTGGTAGTGGGCTGGTTTGAAGGGCCTCTTTGGTTGAGCATATGACCCCAAACAAATGGAAAGGGAATGGTTCCCTTGGGGTCCTCAGTAATTCAATTGTTCTTAATTATTTTAGGCCTAGATAGATAATTGTATTGCTGAGTCCCCAAGGGGGTGGGTCCCTTTTCGGGGGATGACTAGCTTAACAAAATTGGTCCTTCATGGCGGGTTTGGTAGTGGGCTGGTTTGAAGGGCCTCCCTGGTTGAGCATATGACCCCAAACAAAGGGAAAGGGTAGTGGTTCCCTTGGGGTCCTCAGTAATTCAATTGTTCTTAATTATTTTAGGCCTAGAAAGACAATTGTATTGCTGAGTCCCCAAGGGGGTGGGTCCTTTTCCGGGGGATCACTAGCTTAACTGAATTGGTCTTTCATGGCGGGTTTGGTAGTGGGCTGGTTTGAAGGGCCTCTTTGGTTGAGCATATGACCCCAAACAAATGGAAAGGGAAGTGGTTCCCTTGGGGTCCTCAGTAATTCAATTGTTCTTAATTCTTTTAGGCCTAGATAGACAATTGTATTGCTGAGTCCCCAAGGGGGTGGGTCCCTTTGCGGGGGATGACTAGCTTAACCAAATTGGTCCTTCATGGCGGGTTTGGTATTGGGCTGGTTTGAAGGGCCTCTTTGGTTGAGCATATGACCCCATACAAAGGGAAAGGGTAGCGGTTCCCTTGGGGTCCTCAGTAATTCAATTGTTCTCAATTATTTTAGGCCTAGATAGACAATTGTATTACTGAGTCCCCAAGGGGGTGGGTCCCTTTGCGGGGGATGACTAGCTTAACCGAATTGGTCCTTCATGGCGGGTTTGGTAGTGGGCTGGTTTGAAGGGACTCTTTGGTTGAGCATATGACCCCAAACAAATGGAAAGGGTAGCAGTTCCCTTGGGGTCTTCAGTAATTCAATTGTTCTCAATTATTTTAGACCTAGATAGACAATTGTATTGCTGAGTCCCCAAGGGGGTGGGTCCCTTTGCGGGGGATGGCTAGCTTAACCGAATTGGTCCTTCATGGCGGGTTTGGTAGTGGGCTGGTTTGAAGGGACTCTTTGGTTGAGCATATGACCCCAAACAAAGGGAAAGGGTAGTGGTTCCCTTGGGGTCCTCAGTAATTCAATTGTTCTTAATTATTTTAGGCCTAGATAGACAATTGTATTGCTGAGTCCCCAAGCGGGTGGGTCCCTTTGCGGGGTATGACTAGCTTAACTAAATTGGTCCTTCATGGCGGGTTTGGTAGTGGGCTGGTTTGAAGGGCCTCTTTGGTTGAGCATATGACCCCAAACAAAGGGAAAGGGTAGCGGTTCCCTTGGGGTCCTCAGTAATTCAATTGTTCTCAATTATTTTAGGCCCAGATAGACAATTGTATTGCCGAGTCCCCAAGGGGGTGGGTCCCTTTGCGGGGGATGACTATCTTAACCGAATTGGTCCTTCATGGTGGGTTTGGTAGTGGGCTGGTTTGAAGGGCCTCTTTGGTTGAGCATATGACCCCAAACATAGGGAAAGGATAGTGGTTCCGTTGGGGTCCTCAGTAATTCAATTGTTCTTAATTATTTTAGGCCCAGATAGACAATTGTATTGCTGAGTCCCCAAGGGGGTGGGTCCTTTTGCGGGGGATGACTAGCTTAATCAACTTGGTCCTTCATGGCGGGTTTGGTAGTGGGCTGGTTTGAAGGGCCTCTTTGGTTGAGCATATGACCCCAAACAAAGGGAAAGGGTAGCGGTTCCCTTGGGGTCCTCAGTAATTCAATTGTTCTCAATTATTTTTGGCCTAGATAGAAAATTGTATTGCTGAGTCCCCAAGGGGTGGGTCCCTTTGCGGGGGATGACTAGCTTACCAAATTGATCCTTCATGGCGGGTTTGGTAGTGGGCTGTTTTGAAGGGCCTCTTTCGTTGAGCATATGACCCCAAACAAAGGGAAAGGGTAGCGGTAGCGGTGCTCAATCCCTTTGCGGGGCCTCTTTGGTTGAGCATATGACCCCAAACAAAGGGAAAGGGTAGCGGTTCCCTTGGGGTCCTCAGTAATTCAATTGTTCTTAATTATTTTAGGCCTTGATAGACAATTGTATTGCTGAGTCCCCAAGGGGGTGGGTCCCTTTGCTTAACTAAATTGGTCCTTCATGGCGGGTTTGGTAGTGGGCTGGTTTGAAGGGCCTCTTTGGTTGAGCATATGACCCCAAACAAATGGAAAGGGTATCGGTTCCCTTGGGGTCCTCAGTAATTCAATTGTTCTCAATTATTTTAGACCTAGATAGACAATTGTATTGCTGAGTCCCCAAGGGGGTGGGTCCCTTTGCGGGGGATGACTAGCTTAACCAAATTGGTCCTTCATGGCGGGTTTGGTAGTGGGCTGGTTTGAAGGGCCTCTTCAATTGTTCTTAATTATTTTAGGCCTTGAAAGACAATTGTATTGCTGAGTCCCCAAGGGGGTGGGTCCCTTTGCGGGGGATCACTAGCTTAATCAACTTGGTCCTTCATGGCGGGTTTGGTAGTGGGCTGGTTTGAAGGGCCTCTTTGGTTGAGCATATGACCCCAAACAAAGGGAAAGGGTAGCGGTTCCCTTGGGGTCCTCAGTAATTCAATTGTTCTTAATTATTTTAGGCCTAGATAGACAATTGTATTGCTGAGTCCCCAAGCGGGTGGGTCCCTTTGCGGGGTATGACTAGCTTAACTAAATTGGTCCTTCATGGCGGGTTTGGTAGTGGGCTCGTTTGAAGGGCCTCTTTGGTTGAGCATATGACCCCAAACAAAGGGAAACGGTAGCGGTTCCCTTGGGGTCCTCAGTAATTCAATTGTTCTCAATTATTTTTGGCCTAGATAGACAATTGTATTGCTGAGTCCCCAAGGGGTGGGTCCCTTTGCGGGGGATGACTAGCTTAACCAAATTGGTCCTTCATGGCGGGTTTGGTAGTGGGCTGTTTTGAAGGGCCTCTTTCGTTGAGCATATGACCCCAAACAAAGGGAAAGGGTAGCGGTAGCGGTGCTCAATCCCTTTGCGGGGCCTCTTTGGTTGAGCATATGACTCCAAACAAAGGGAAAGGGTAGCGGTTCCCTTGGGGTCCTCAGTAATTCAATTGTTCTTAATTATTTTAGGCCTTGATAGACAATTGTATTGCTGAGTCCCCAAGGGGGTGGGTCCCTTTGCTTAACTAAATTGGTCCTTCATGGCGGGTTTGGTAGTGGGCTGGTTTGAAGGGCCTCTTTGGTTGAGCATATGACCCCAAACAAATGGAAAGGGTATCGGTTCCCTTGGGGTCCTCAGTAATTCAATTGTTCTTAATTATTTTAGGCCTAGAAAGACAATTGTATTGCTGAGTCCCCAAGGGGGTGGGTCCCTTTGCGGGGGATGACTATCTTAACAAAATTGGTCCTTCATGGCGGGTTTTTAATAGTGGGCTGGTTTGAAGGGCCTCTCTGGTTGAGCATATGACCCCAAACAAAGGGAGAGGGTAGTGGTTCCCTTGGGGTCCTCAGTAATTCAATTGTTCTTAATTCTTTTAGGCCTAGATAGACAATTGTATTGCAGAGTCCCCAAGGGGGTGGGTCCCTTTACGGGGGATGACTAGCTTAACCGAATTGGTCCTTCATGGCGGGTTTGGTAGTTGGCTGGTTTGAAGGGCCTCTTTGGTTGAGCATATGACCCCAAACAAAGGGAAAGGGTAGCGGTTCCCTTGGGGTCCTCAGTAATTGAATTGTTCTCAATTATTTTAGGCCTAGATAGACAATTGTATTGCTGAGTCCCCAAGGGGGTGGGTCCCTTTGCGGGGGATGACTAGCTTAACCGAATTGGTCCTTCATGGCAGGTTTGGTAGTGGGCTGGTTTGAAGGGCCTCTTTGGTTGAGCATATGACCCCAAACAAAGGGAAAGGGTAGCGGTTCCCTTGGGGTCCTCAGTAATTCAATTGTTCTTAATTATTTTAGGCCTAGATAGACAATTGTATTGCTGAGTCCCCAACGGGGTGGGTCCCTTTGTGATGGATGACTAGCTTAACCAAATTGGTCTTCATGCGGGGTTTGGTAGTGGGCTGTTTTGAAGGGCCTCTTTGGTTGAGCATATGACCCCAAACAAAGGGAAAGGGTAGCGGTTCCCTTGGGGTCCTCAGTAATTCAATAGTTCTCAATTATTTTAGGCCTAGATAGACAATTGTATTGCTGAGTCCCCAAGGGGGTGGGTCTCTTTGCGGGGGATGACTAGCTTAACCGAATTGATCCTTCATGGCGGGTTTGGTAGTGGGCTGGTTTGAAGGGCCTCTTTGGTTGAGCATATGACCCCAAACAAATGGAAAGGGTAGCGGTTCCCTTGGGGTCCTCAGTAATTCAATTGTTCTCAATTATTTTTAGACCTAGATAGACAATTGTATTGCTGAGTCCCCAAGGGGGTGGGTCCCGTTGCGGGGGATGACTGGCTTAACCGAATTGGTCCTTCATGGAGGGTTTGGTAGTGGGCTGGTTTGAAGGGCCTCTTTGGTTGAGGATATGACCCCAAACAAAGAGAAAGGGTAGCGGTTCCCTTGGGGACCTCAATAATTCAATTGTTCTTAATTATTTTAGGCCTAGATAGACAATTGTATTGCTGAGTCCCCAAGGGGGTGGGTCCCTTTGCGGGGGATGACTAGCTTAACCAAATTGGTCCTTCATGGCGGGTTTGGTAGTGGGCTGGTTTGAAGGGCCTCTTTGGTTGAGCATATGACCCCAAACAAATGGAAAGGGAATGGTTCCCTTGGGGTCCTCAGTAATTCAATTGTTCTTAATTATTTTAGGCCTAGATAGATAATTGTATTGCTGAGTCTCCAAGGGGGTGGGTCCCTTTTCGGGGGATGACTAGCTTAACTGAATTGGTCTTTCATGGCGGGTTTGGTAGTGGGCTGGTTTGAAGGGCCTCTTTGGTTGAGCATATGACCCCAAACAAATGGAAAGGGAAGTGGTTCCCTTGGGGTCCTCAGTAATTCAATTGTTCTTAATTCTTTTAGGCCTAGATAGACAATTGTATTGCTGAGTCCCCAAGGGGGTGGGTCCCTTTGCGGGGGATGACTAGCTTAACCAAATTGGTCCTTCATGGCGGGTTTGGTAGTGGGCTGGTTTGAAGGGCCTCTTTGGTTGAGCATTTGACCCCATACAAAGGGAAAGGGTAGCGGTTCCCTTGGGGTCCTCAGTAATTCAATTGTTCTCAATTATTTTAGGCCTAGATAGACAATTGTATTACTGAGTCCCCAAGGGGGTGGGTCCCTTTGCGGGGGATGACTAGCTTAACCGAATTGGTCCTTCATGGCGGGTTTGGTAGTGGGCTGGTTTGAAGGGACTCTTTGGTTGAGCATATGACCCCAAACAAATGGAAAGGGTAGCAGTTCCCTTGGGGTCTTCAGTAATTCAATTGTTCTCAATTATTTTAGACCTAGATAGACAATTGTATTGCTGAGTCCCCAAGGGGGTGGGTCCCTTTGCGGGGGATGGCTAGCTTAACCGAATTGGTCCTTCATGGCGGGTTTGGTAGTGGGCTGGTTTGAAGGGACTCTTTGGTTGAGCATATGACCCCAAACAAAGGGAAAGGGTAGCGGTTCCCTTGGGGTCCTCAGTAATTCAATTGTTCTTAATTATTTTAGGCCTAGATAGACAATTGTATTGCTGAGTCCCCAAGCGGGTGGGTCCCTTTGCGGGGTATGACTAGCTTAACTAAATTGGTCCTTCATGGCGGGTTTGGTAGTGGGCTGGTTTGAAGGGCCTCTTTGGTTGAGCATATGACCCCAAACAAAGGGAAAGGGTAGCGGTTCCCTTGGGGTCCTCAGTAATTCAATTGTCCTTTATTATTTTAGGCCCAGATAGACAATTGTATTGCTGAGTCCCCAAGGGGGTGGGTCCCTTTGCGGGGGATGACTATCTTAACCGAATTGGTCCGTCATGGTGGGTTTGGTAGTGGGCTGGTTTGAAGGGCCTCTTTGGTTGAGCATATGACCCCAAACAAAGGGAAAGGGTAGCGGTTCCCTTTGGGTCCTCAGTAATTCAATTGTTCTCAATTATTTTAGGCCTAGATAGACAATTGTATTGCCGAGTCCCCAAGGGGGTGGGTCCCTTTGCGGGGGATGACTATCTTAACCGAATTGGTCCTTCATGGTGGGTTTGGTAGTGGGCTGGTTTGAAGGGCCTCTTTGGTTGAGCATATGACCCCAAACAAAGGGAAAGGGTAGTGGTTCCGTTGGGGTCCTCAGTAATTCAATTGTTCTTAATTATTTTAGGCCCAGATAGACAATTGTATTGCTGAGTCCCCAAGGGGGTGGGTCCTTTTGCGGGGGATGACTAGCTTAATCAACTTGGTCCTTCATGGCGGGTTTGGTAGTGGGCTGGTTTGAAGGGCCTCTTTGGTTGAGCATATGACCCCAAACAAAGGGAAAGGGTAGCGGTTCCCTTGGGGTCCTCAGTAATTCAATTGTTCTCAATTATTTTTGGCCTAGATAGAAAATTGTATTGCTGAGTCCCCAAGGGGGTGGGTCCCTTTGCTTAACTAAATTGGTCCTTCATGGCGGGTTTGGTAGTGGGCTGTTTTGAAGGGCCTCTTTCGTTGAGCATATGACCCCAAACAAAGGGGAAAGGGTAGCGGTAGCGGTGCTCAATCCCTTTGCGGGGCCTCTTTGGTTGAGCATATGACCCCAAACAAAGGGAAAGGGTAGCGGTTCCCTTGGGGTCCTCAGTAATTCAATTGTTCTTAATTATTTTAGGCCTTGATAGACAATTGTATTGCTGAGTCCCCAAGGGGGTGGGTCCCTTTGCTTAACTAAATTGGTCCTTCATGGCGGGTTTGGTAGTGGGCTGGTTTGAAGGGCCTCTTTGGTTGAGCATATGACCCCAAACAAATGGAAAGGGTATCGGTTCCCTTGGGGTCCTCAGTAATTCAATTGTTCTTAATTATTTTAGGCCTAGAAAGACAATTGTATTGCTGAGTCCCCAAGGGGGTGGGTCCCTTTGCGGGGGATGACTATCTTAACAAAATTGGTCCTTCATGGCGGGTTTTTAATAGTGGGCTGGTTTGAAGGGCCTCTCTGGTTGAGCATATGACCCCAAACAAAGGGAAAGGGTAGTGGTTCCCTTGGGGTCCTCAGTAATTCAATTGTTCTTAATTTTTTTAGGCCTAGATAGACAATTGTATTGGAGAGTCCCCAAGGGGGTGGGTCCCTTTACGGGGGATGACTAGCTTAACCGAATTGGTCCTTCATGGCGGGTTTGGTAGTTGGCTGGTTTGAAGGGCCTCTTTGGTTGAGCATATGACCCCAAACAAAGGGAAAGGGTAGCGGTTCCCTTGGGGTCCTCAGTAATTGAATTGTTCTCAATTATTTTAGGCCTAGATAGACAACAATTGTATTGCTGAGTCCCCAAGGGGGTGGGTCCCTTTGCGGGGGATGACTAGCTTAACCGAATTGGTCCTTCATGGCAGGTTTGGTAGTGGGCTGGTTTGAAGGGCCTCTTTGGTTGAGCATATGACCCCAAACAAAGGGAAAGGGTAGCGGTTCCCTTGGGGTCCTCAGTAATTCAATTGTTCTTAATTATTTTAGGCCTAGATAGACAATTGTATTGCTGAGTCCCCAACGGGGTGGGTCCCTTTGTGGGGGATGACTAGCTTAACCAAATTGGTCCTTCATGGCGGGTTTGGTAGTGGGCTGTTTTGAAGGGCCTCTTTCGTTGAGCATATGACCCCAAACAAAGGGAAAGGGTAGCGGTTCCCTTGGGGTCCTCAGTAATTCAATTGTTCTCAATTATTTTAGGCCTAGATAGACAATTGTATTGCTGAGTCCCCAAGGGGGTGGGCCTCTTTGCGGGGGATGACTAGCTTAACCGAATTGGTCCTTCATGGCGGGTTTGGTAGTGGGCTGGTTTGAAGGGCCTCTTTGGTTGAGCATATGACACCAAACAAACGGAAAGGGTAGCGGTTCCCTTGGCGACCTCAATAATTCAATTGTTCTTAATTATTTTAGGCCTAGATAGACAATTGTATTGCTGAGTCCCCAAGGGGGTGGGTCCCTTTGCGCGGGATGACTATCTTAACAAAATTGGTCCTTCATGGTGGGTTTGCTAGTGGGCTGGTTTGAAGGGCCTCTCTGGTTGAGCATATGACCCCAAACAAAGGGAAAGGGTAGTGGTTCCCTTGGGGTCCTCAGTAATTCAATTGTTCTTAATTATTTTAGGCCTAGAAAGACAATTGTATTGCTGATTCCCAAGGGGGTGGGTCCCTTTGCGGGGGATGACTAGCTTAACTGAATTGGTCTTTCATGGCGGGTTTGGTAGTGGGCTGGTTTGACGGGCCTCTTTGGTTGAGCATATGACCCCAAACAAATGGAAAGGGAAGTGGTTCCCTTGGGGTCCTCAGTAATTCAATTGTTCTTAATTATTTTAGGCCTAGATAGACAATTGTATTGCTGAGTCCCCAACGGGGTGGGGTCCCTTTGTGGGGGATGACTAGCTTAACCAAATTGGTCCTTCATGGCGGGTTTGGTAGTGGGCTGTTTTGAAGGGCCTCTTTCGTTGAGCATATGACCCCAAACAAAGGGAAAGGGTAGCGGTTCCCTTGGGGTCCTCAGTAATTCAATTGTTCTCAATTATTTTAGGCCTAGATAGACAATTGTATTGCTGAGTCCCCAAGGGGGTGGGCCTCTTTGCGGGGGATGACTAGCTTAACCGAATTGGTCCTTCATGGCGGGTTTGGTAGTGGGCTGGTTTGAAGGGCCTCTTTGGTTGAGCATATGACACCAAACAAACGGAAAGGGTTAGCGGTTCCCTTGGCGACCTCAATAATTCAATTGTTCTTAATTATTTTAGGCCTAGATAGACAATTGTATTGCTGAGTCCCCAAGGGGGTGGGTCCCTTTGCGCGGGATGACTATCTTAACAAAATTGGTCCTTCATGGTGGGTTTGCTAGTGGGCTGGTTTGAAGGGCCTCTCTGGTTGAGCATATGACCCCAAACAAAGGGAAAGGGTAGTGGTTCCCTTGGGGTCCTCAGTAATTCAATTGTTCTTAATTATTTTAGGCCTAGAAAGACAATTGTATTGCTGATTCCCCAAGGGGGTGGGTCCCTTTGCGGGGGATGACTAGCTTAACTGAATTGGTCTTTCATGGCGGGTTTGGTAGTGGGCTGGTTTGACGGGCCTCTTTGGTTGAGCATATGACCCCAAACAAATGGAAAGGGAAGTGGTTCCCTTGGGGTCCTCAGTAATTCAATTGTTCTTGATTATTTTAGACCTAGATAGACAATTGTATTGCTGAGTCCCCAAGGGGGTGGGTCCCTTTGCGGGGGATGACTAGCTTAACTAAATTGGTCCTTCATGGCGGGTTTGGTAGTGGGCTGGTTTTGAAGGGCCTCTTTGGTTGAGCATATGACCCCAAACAAAGGGAAAGTGTAGCGGTTCCCTTGGGGTCCTCAGTAATTCAATTGTTCTCAATTATTTTAGGCCTAGATAGACAATTGTATTGCTGAGTCCCCAAGGGGTGGGTCTCTTTGTGGGGGATGACTAGCTTAACCGAATTAGTCCTTCATGGCGGGTTTGGTAGTGGGCTGGTTTGAAGGGCCTCTTTGGTTGAGCATATGACCCCAAACAAATGGAAAGGGAAGTGGTTCCCTTGGGGTCCTCAGTAATTCAATTGTTCTCAATTATTTTAGGCCGAGATGGACAATTGTATTGCTGAGTCCCCAAGGGGTGGGTCCCTTTGCGGGGGATGACTAGCTTAACCGAATTGGTCCTTCATGGCAGGTTTGGTAGTGGGCTGGTTTGAAGGGCCTCTTTGGTTGAGCATATGACCCCAAACAAACGGAAAGGGTAGCGGTTCCCTTGGCGACCTCAATAATTCAATTGTTCTCAATTATTTTAGGCCTAGATAGACAATTGTATTGCTGAGTCCCGAAGGGGGGTGGGTCCCTTTGCGGGGGATGACTAGCTTAACTGAATTGGTCTTTCATGGCGGGTTTGGTAGTGGGCTGGTTTGAAGGGCCTCTTTGGTTGAGCATATGACCCCAAACAAATGGAAAGGGAAGTGGTTCCCTTGGGGTCCTCAGTAATTCAATTGTTCTTAATTATTTTAGGCCTAGATAGACAGTTGTATTGCTGAGTCCCCTAGGGGGTGGGTCCCTTTGCGGGGGATGACTAGCTTAACTAAATTGGTCCTTCATGGCGGGTTTGGTAGTGGGCTGGTTTGAAGGGCCTCTTTGGTTGAGCATATGACCCCAAACAAAGGGAAAGGGTAGCGGTTCCCTTGGGGTCCTCAGTAATTCAATTGTTCTCAATTATTTTAGGCCTAGATAGACAATTGTATTGCTTAGTCCCCAAGGGGTGGGTCTCTTTGCGGGGGATGACTAGCTTAACTGAATTAGTCCTTCATGGCGGGTTTGGTAGTGGGCTGGTTTGAAGGGCCTCTTTGGTTGAGCATATGACCCCAAACAAATGGAAAGGGTAGCGGTTCCCTTGGGGTCCTCAGTAATTCAATTGTTCTTAATTATTTTAGGCCTTGATAGACAATTGTATTGCTGAGTCCCCAAGGGGGTGGGTCCCTTTGCGGGGGATGACTAGCTTAACTGAATTGGTCTTTCATGGCGGGTTTGGTAGTGGGCTGGTTTGAAGGGCCTCTTTGGTTGAGCATATGACCCCAAACAAAGGGAATGGGTAGCGGTTCCCTTGGGGTCCTCAGTAATTCAATTGTTCTTAATTATTTTAGGCCTAGATAGACAATTATATCGCTGAGTCCCCAAGGGGGTGGGTCCCTTTGCAGGGGATGACTAGCTTAACCGAATTGGTCCTTTCATGGCGGGTTTGGTCGTGGGCTGGTTTGAAGGTTCTCTTTGGTTGAGCATATGACCCCAAACAAAGGGAAAGGGTAGCGGTTCCCTTGGGGTCCTCAGTAATTCAATTGTTCTTAATTATTTTAGGCCTTGATGGACAATTGTATTGCTGAGTCCCCAAGGGGGTGGGTCCCTTTGCGGGGGATGACTAGCTTAACCAAATTGGTCCTTCATGGCGGGTTTGGTAGTGGGCTGGTTTGAAGGGCCTCTTTGGTTGAGCATATGACCCCAAACAAATGGAAAGGGAAGTGGTTCCCTTGGGGTCCTCAGTAATTCAATTGTTCTTGATTATTTTAGACCTAGATAGACAATTGTATTGCTGAGTCCCCAAGGGGGTGGGTCCCTTTACGGGGGATGACTAGCTTAACTAAATTGGTCCTTCATGGCGGGTTTGGTAGTGGGCTGGTTTGAAGGGCCTCTTTGGTTGAGCATATGACCCCAAACAAAGGGAAAGGGTAGCGGTTCCCTTGGGGTCCTCAGTAATTCAATTGTTCTCAATTATTTTAGACCTAGATAGACAATTGTATTGCTGAGTCCCCAAGGGGGTGGGTCCCTTTGCAGGGGATGACTAGCTTAACCGAATTGGTCCTTCATGGCGGGTTTGGTAGTGGGCTGGTTTGAAGGGCCTCTTTGGTTGAGCATATGACCCCAAACAAAGGGAAAGGGTAGCGGTTCCCTTGGGATCCTCAGTAATTCAATTGTTCTCAATTATTTTAGACCTAGATAGACAATTGTATTGCTGAGTCCCCAAGGGGTGGGTCTCTTTGTGGGGGATGACTAGCTTAACCGAATTAGTCCTTCATGGCGGGTTTGGTAGTGGGCTGGTTTGAAGGGCCTCTTTGGTTGAGCATATGACCCCAAACAAAGGGAAAGGGTAGCGGTTCCCTTGGGGTCCTCAGTAATTGAATTGTTCTCAATTATTTTAGGCCTAGATAGACAATTATATTGCTGAGTCCCCAAGGGGGTGGGTCCCTTTGCGGGGGATGACTAGCTTAACCGAATTGGTCCTTCATGGCGGGTTTGGTAGTGGGCTGGTTTGAAGGGCCTCTTTGGTTGAGCATATGACCCCAAACAAAGGGAAAGGGTAGCGGTTCCCTTGGGATCCTCAGTAATTCAATTGTTCTTAATTATTTTAGGCCTTGATAGACAATTGTATTGCTGAGTCCCCAAGGGGGTGGGTCCCTTTGCGGGGGATGACTAGCTTAACCGAATTGGTCCTTCATGGCGGGTTTGGTAGTGGGCTGGTTTGAAGGGCCTCTTTGGTTGAGCATATGATCCCAAACAAAGGGAAAGGGTAGCGGTTCCCTTGGGGTCCTCAGTAATTGAATTGTTCTTAATTATTTTAGGCCTAGAAAGACAATTGTATTGCTGAGTCCCCAAGGGGGTGGGTCCCTTTGCGAGGGATGACTAGCTTAACCGAATTAGTCCTTCATGACGGGTTTGGTAGTGGGCTGGTTTGAAGGGCCTCTTTGGTTGAGCATATGACCCCAAACAAATGGAAAGGGAAGTGGTTCCCTTGGGGTCCTCAGTAATTCAATTGTTCTCAATTATTTTAGGCCGAGATGGACAAATGTATTGCTGAGTCCCCAAGGGGTGGGTCCCTTTGCGGGGGATGACTAGCTTAACCGAATTGGTCCTTCATGGCGGGTTTGGTAGTGGGCTGGTTTGAAGGGCCTCTTTGGTTGAGCATATGACACCAAACAAACGGAAAGGGTAGCGGTTCCCTTGGCGACCTCAATAATTCAATTGTTCTCAATTATTTTAGGCCTAGATAGACAATTGTATTGCTGAGTCCCCAAGGGGGTGGGTCCCTTTGCGCGGGATGACTATCTTAACAAAATTGGTCCTTCATGGTGGGTTTGCTAGTGGGCTGGTTTGAAGGGCCTCTCTGGTTGAGCATATGACCCCAAACAAAGGGAAAGGGTAGTGGTTCCCTTGGGGTCCTCAGTAATTCAATTGTTCTTAATTATTTTAGGCCTAGAAAGACAATTGTATTGCTGATTCCCCAAGGGGGTGGGTCCCTTTGCGGGGGATGACTAGCTTAACTGAATTGGTCTTTCATGGCGGGTTTGGTAGTGGGCTGGTTTTACGGGCCTCTTTGGTTGAGCATATGACCCCAAACAAATGGAAAGGGAAGTGGTTCCCTTGGAGTCCTCAGTAATTCAATTGTTCTTGATTATTTTAGACCTAGATAGACAATTGTATTGCTGAGTCCCCAAGGGGGTGGGTCCCTTTGCGGGGGATGACTAGCTTAACTAAATTGGTCCTTCATGGCGGGTTTGGTAGTGGGCTGGTTTGAAGGGCCTCTTTGGTTGAGCATATGACCCCAAACAAAGGGAAAGTGTAGCGGTTCCCTTGGGGTCCTCAGTAATTCAATTGTTCTCAATTATTTTAGGCCTAGATAGACAATTGTATTGCTGAGTCCCCAAGGGGTGGGTCTCTTTGTGGGGGATGACTAGCTTAACCGAATTAGTCCTTCATGGCGGGTTTGGTAGTGGGCTGGTTTGAAGGGCCTCTTTGGTTGAGCATATGACCCCAAACAAATTGAAAGGGAAGTTGTTTCCCTTGGGGTCCTCAGTAATTCAATTGTTCTCAATTATTTTAGGCCGAGATGGACAATTGTATTGCTGAGTCCCCAAGGGGTGGGTCCCTTTGCGGGGGATGACTAGCTTAACCGAATTGGTCCTTCATGGCGGGTTTGGTAGTGGGCTGGTTTGAAGGGCCTCTTTGGTTGAGCATATGACCCCAAACAAACGGAAAGGGTAGCGGTTCCCTTGGCGACCTCAATAATTCAATTGTTCTCAATTATTTTAGGCCTAGATAGACAATTGTATTGCTGAGTCCCCAAGGGGGTGGGTCCCTTTGCGGGGGATGACTAGCTTAACTGAATTGGTCTTTCATGGCGGGTTTGGTAGTGGGCTGGTTTGAAGGGCCTCTTTGGTTGAGCATATGACCCCAAACAAATGGAAAGGGAAGTGGTTCCCTTGGGGTCCTCAGTAATTCAATTGTTCTTAATTATTTTAGGCCTAGATAGACAGTTGTATTGCTGAGTCCCCAAGGGGGTGGGTCCCTTTGCGGGGGATGACTAGCTTAACTAAATTGGTCCTTCATGGCGGGTTTGGTAGTGGGCTGGTTTGAAGGGCCTCTTTGGTTGAGCATATGACCCCAAACAAAGGGAAAGGGTAGCGGTTCCCTTGGGGTCCTCAGTAATTCAATTGTTCTCAATTATTTTAGGCCTAGATAGACAATTGTATTGCTTAGTCCCCAAGGGGTGGGTCTCTTTGCGGGGGATGACTAGCTTAACTGAATTAGTCCTTCATGGCGGGTTTGGTAGTGGGCTGGTTTGAAGGGCCTCTTTGGTTGAGCATATGACCCCAAACAAATGGAAAGGGTAGCGGTTCCCTTGGGGTCCTCAGTAATTCAATTGTTCTTAATTATTTTAGGCCTTGATAGACAATTGTATTGCTGAGTCCCCAAGGGGGTGGGTCCCTTTGCGGGGGATGACTAGCTTAACTGAATTGGTCTTTCATGGCGGGTTTGGTAGTGGGCTGGTTTGAAGGGCCTCTTTGGTTGAGCATATGACCCCAAACAAAGGGAATGGGTAGCGGTTCCCTTGGGGTCCTCAGTAATTCAATTGTTCTTAATTATTTTAGGCCTAGATAGACAATTATATCGCTGAGTCCCCAAGGGGGTGGGTCCCTTTGCAGGGGATGACTAGCTTAACCGAATTGGTCCTTTCATGGCGGGTTTGGTCGTGGGCTGGTTTGAAGGTTCTCTTTGGTTGAGCATATGACCCCAAACAAAGGGAAAGGGTAGCGGTTCCCTTGGGGTCCTCAGTAATTCAATTGTTCTTAATTATTTTAGGCCTTGATGGACAATTGTATTGCTGAGTCCCCAAGGGGGTGGGTCCCTTTGCGGGGGATGACTAGCTTAACCAAATTGGTCCTTCATGGCGGGTTTGGTAGTGGGCTGGTTTGAAGGGCCTCTTTGGTTGAGCATATGACCCCAAACAAAGGGAAAGGGTAGCGGTTCCCTTGGGGTCCTCAGTAATTCAATTGTTCTTAATTATTTTAGGCCTAAAAAGACAATTGTATTGCTGAGTCCCCAAAGGGGTGGGTCCCTTTGCGGGGGATGACTAGCTTAACCGAATTGGTCCTTCATGGCGGGTTTGGTAGTGGGCTGGTTTGAAGGGCCTCTTTGGTTGAGCATATGACCCCAAACAAATGGAAAGGGAAGTGGTTCCCTTGGGGTCCTCAGTAATTCAATTGTTCTCAATTATTTTAGGCCGAGACGGACAAATGTATTGCTGAGTCCCCAAGGGGTGGGTCCCTTTGCGGGGGATGACTAGCTTAACCGAATTGGTCCTTCATGGCGGGTTTGGTAGTGGGCTGGTTTGAAGGGCCTCTTTGGTTGAGCATATGACACCAAACAAACGGAAAGGGTAGCGGTTCCCTTGGCGACCTCAATAATTCAATTGTTCTCAATTATTTTTGTCCTAGATAGACAATTGTATTGCTGAGTCCCCAAGGGGGTGGGTCCCTTTGCGGGGGATGACTATCTTAACAAAATTGGTCCTTCATGGCGGGTTTGCTAGTGGGCTGGTTTAAAAGGCCTCTCTGGTTGAGCATATGACCCCAAACAAAGGGAAAGGGTAGTGGTTCCCTTGGGGTCCTCAGTAATTCAATTGTTCTTAATTATTTTAGGCCTAGAAAGACAATTGTATTGCTGAGTCCCCAAGGGGGTGGGTCCCTTTGCGGGGGATGACTAGCTTAACTGAATTGGTCTATCATGGCGGGTTTGGTAGTGGGCTGGTTTGAAGGGCCTCTTTGGTTGAGCATATGACCCCAAACAAATGGAAAGGGAAGTGGTTCCCTTGGGGTCCTCAGTAATTCAATTGTTCTTGATTATTTAGACCTAGATAGACAATTGTATTGCTGAGTCCCCAAGGGGGTGGGTCCCTTTGCGGGGATGACTAGCTTAACTAAATTGGTCCTTCATGGCGGGTTTGGTAGTGGGCTGGTTTGAAGGGCCTCTTTGGTTGAGCATATGACCCCAAACAAAGGGAAAGGGTAGCGGTTCCCTTGGGGTCCTCAGTAATTCAATTGTTCTCAATTATTTTAGGCCTAGATAGACAATTGTATTGCTGAGTCCCCAAGGGGTGGGTCTCTTTGTGGGGGATGACTATCTTAACTGAATTAGTCCTTCATGGCGGGTTTGGTAGTGCGCTGGTTTGAAGGGCCTCTTTGGTTGAGCATATGACCCCAAACAAATGGAAAGGGAAGTGGTTCTCTTGGGGTCCTCAGTAATTCAATTGTTCTCAATTATTTTAGGCCGAGATGGACAATTGTATTGCTGAGTCCCCAAGGGGTGGGTCCCTTTGCGGGGGATGACTAGCTTAACCGAATTGGTCCTTCATGGCGGGTTTGGTAGTGGGCTGGTTTGAAGGGCCTCTTTGGTTGAGCATATGACCCCAAACAAACGGAAAGGGTAGCGGTTCCCTTGGCGACCTCAATAATTCAATTGTTCTCAATTCTTTTAGGCCTAGATAGACAATTGTATTGCTGAGTCCCCAAGGGGGTGAGTCCCTTTGCGGGGGATGACTAGCTTAACCAAATTGGTCCTTCATGGCGAGTTTGGTAGTGGGCTGGTTTGAAGGGCCTCTTTGGTTGAGCATATGACCCCAAACAAAGGGAAAGGGTAGCGGTTCCCTTGGGGTCCTCAGTAATTCAATTGTTCTTAATTATTTTAGGCCTAGAAAGACAATTGTATTGCTGAGTCCCCAAGGGGGTGGGTCCCTTTGCGGGGGATGACTAGCTTAACTGAATTGGTCTTTCATGGCTGGTTTGGTAGTGGGCTGGTTTGAAGGGCCTCTTTGGTTGAGCATATGACCCCAAACAAAGGGAAAGGGTAGTGGTTCCCTTGGGGTCCTCAGTAATTCAATTGTTCTTAATTATTTTAGGCCCAGATAGACATTTGTATTGCTGAGTCCCCAAGGGGTGGGTCCCTTTGCGGGGGATGACTATCTTAACCGAATTGGTCCTTCATGACGGGTTTGGTAGTGGGCTGTTTTGAAGGGCCTCTTTGGTTGAGCATATGACCCCAAACAAAGGGAAAGGGTAGCGGTTCCCTTGGGGTCCTCAGTAATTCAATTGTTCGTAATTTTTTTAGGCCTAGATAGACCATTGTATTGCTGAGTCCCCCAAGGGGGTGTGTCCCTTTGCGGGGGATGACCAGCTTAACCGAATTGGTCCTTCATGGCGGGTTTGGTAGTGGGTTGGTTTGAAGGGCCTCTTTGGTTGAGCATTTGACCCCAAACAAAGGGAAAGGGTAGCGGTTCCCTTGGGGACCTCAATAATTCTATTGTTCTCAATTATTTTAGGCCTAGATAGACAATTGTATTGCTGAGTCCCCAAGGGGATGGGTCCCTTTGCGGGGGATGACTAGCTTAACCGAATTGGTCCTTCATGGCGGGTTTGGTAGTGGGCTGGTTTGAAGGGCCTCTTTGGTTGAGCATATGACCCCAAACAAAGGGAAAGGGTAGCAGTTCCCTTGGGAACCTCAATAATTCAATTGTTCTTAATTATTTTAGGCCTAGATAGACAATTGTATTGCTGAGTCCCCCAAGGGGGTGGGTCCCTTTGCGGGGGATGACTATCTTAACAAAATTGGTCCTTCATGGCGGGTTTGGTAGTGGGCTGGTTTGAAGGGCCTCTCTGGTTGAGCATATGACCCCAAACAAAGGGAAAAGGGTAGTGGTTCCCTTGGGGTCCTCAGTAATTCAATTGTTCTTAATTATTTTAGGCCTAGAAAGACAATTATATTGCTGAGTCCCCAAGGGGGTGGGTCCCTTTGCGGGGGATGACTAGCTTAACTGAATTGGTCTTTCATGGCAGGTTTGGTAGTGAGCTGGTTTGAAGGGCCTCTTTGGTTGAGCATATGACCTCAAACAAATGGAAAGGGAAGTGGTTCCCTTGGGTTCCTCAGTAATTCAATTGTTCTTAATTTTTTTTAGGCCTAGATAGACAATTGTATTGCTGAGTCCCCAAGGGGGTGGGTCCCTTTGCGGGGGATGACTAGCTTAACCAAATTGGTCCTTCATGGCGGTTTGGTTGTGGGCTGGTTTGAAGGGCCTCTTTGGTTGAGCATATGACCCCAAACAATGGGAAAGGGTAGCGGTTCCCTTGGGGTCCTCAGTAATTCAATTGTTCTCAATTATTTTAGGCCTAGATAGACAATTGTATTGCTGAGTCCCCAAGGGGGTGGGTCCCTTTGCGGGGGATGACTAGCTTAACCGAATTGGTCCTTCATGGCGGGTTTGGTAGTGGGCTGGTTTGAAGGGCCTCTTTGGTTGAGCATATGACCCCAAACAAATGGAAAGGGTAGCAGTTCCCTTGGGGTCCTCAGTAATTCAATTGTTCTCAATTATTTTAGACCTAGATAGACAATTGTATTGCTGAGTCCCCAAGGGGGTGGGTCCCTTTGCGGGGGATGACTAGCTTAACCGAATTGGTCCTTCATGGCGGGTTTGGTAGTGGGCTGGTTTGAAGGGCCTCTTTGGTTGAGCATATGACCCCAAACAAAGGGAAAGGGTAGCGGTTCCCTTGGGGTCCTCAGTAATTGAATTGTTCTCAATTATTTTAGGCCTAGATAGACAATTATATTGCTGAGTCCCCAAGGGGGTGGGTCCCTTTGCGGGGGATGACTAGCTTAACCGAATTGGTCCTTCATGGCGGGTTTGGTAGTGGGCTGGTTTGAAGGGCCTCTTTGGTTGAGCATATGACCCCAAACAAAGAGAAAGGGTAGCGGTTCCCTTGGGGTCCTCAGTAATTCAATTGTTCTTAATTATTTTAGGCCTAGAAAGACAATTGTATTGCTGAGTCCCCAAGGGGGTGGGGCCCTTTGCGGGGGATGACTAGCTTAACCGAATTGGTCCTTCATGGCGGGTTTGGTAGTGGGCTGGTTTGAAGGGCCTCTTTGGTTGAGCATATGACCCCAAACAAATGGAAAGGGAAGTGGTTCCCTTGGGGTCCTCAGTAATTCAATTCTTCCCAATTATTTTAGGCCTAGATAATGGTATTGCTGAGTCCCCAAGGGGTGGGTCCCTTTGCGGGGGATGACTAGCTTAACCGAATTGGTCCTTCATGGCGGGTTTGGTAGTGGGCTGGTTTGAAGGGCCTCTTTGGTTGAGCATATGACCCCAAACAAAGGGAAAGGGTAGCGGTTCCCTTGGCGACCTCAATAATTCAATTGTTCTTAATTATTTTAGGCCTAGATAGACAATTGTATTGCTGAGTCCCCAAGGGGGTGGGTCCCTTTGCGGGGGATGACTAGCTTAACCAAATTGGTCCTTCATGGCGAGTTTGGTAGTGGGCTGGTTTGAAGGGCCTCTTTGGTTGAGCATATGACCCCAAACAAAGGGAAAGGGTAGCGGTTCCCTTGGGGTCCTCAGTAATTCAATTGTTCTTAATTATTTTAGGCCTAGAAAGACAATTGTATTGCTGAGTCCCCAAGGGGGTGGGTCCCTTTGCGGGGGATGACTAGCTTAACTGAATTGGTCTTTCATGGCTGGTTTGGTAGTGGGCTGGTTTGAAGGGCCTCTTTGGTTGAGCATATGACCCCAAACAAAGGGAAAGGGTAGTGGTTCCCTTGGGGTCCTCAGTAATTCAATTGTTCTTAATTATTTTAGGCCCAGATAGACATTTGTATTGCTGAGTCCCCAAGGGGGTGGGTCCCTTTGCGGGGGATGACTATCTTAACCGAATTGGTCCTTCATGACGGGTTTGGTAGTGGGCTGTTTTGAAGGGCCTCTTTGGTTGAGCATATGACCCCAAACAAAGGGAAAGGGTAGCGGTTCCCTTGGGGTCCTCAGTAATTCAATTGTTCGTAATTATTTTAGGCCTAGATAGACCATTGTATTGCTGAGTCCCCAAGGGGGTGTGTCCCTTTGCGGGGGATGACCAGCTTAACCGAATTGGTCCTTCATGGCGGGTTTGGTAGTGGGTTGGTTTGAAGGGCCTCTTTGGTTGAGCATTTGACCCCAAACAAAGGGAAAGGGTAGCGGTTCCCTTGGGGACCTCAATAATTCTATTGTTCTCAATTATTTTAGGCCTAGATAGACAATTGTATTGCTGAGTCCCCAAGGGGATGGGTCCCTTTGCGGGGGATGACTAGCTTAACCGAATTGGTCCTTCATGGCGGGTTTGGTAGTGGGCTGGTTTGAAGGGCCTCTTTGGTTGAGCATATGACCCCAAACAAAGGGAAAGGGTAGCAGTTCCCTTGGGAACCTCAATAATTCAATTGTTCTTAATTATTTTAGGCCTAGATAGACAATTGTATTGCTGAGTCCCCAAGGGGGTGGGTCCCTTTGCGGGGGATGACTAGCTTAACCAAATTGGTCCTTCATGGCGGTTTGGTTGTGGGCTGGTTTGAAGGGCCTCTTTGGTTGAGCATATGACCCCAAACAATGGGAAAGGGTAGCGGTTCCCTTGGGGTCCTCAGTAATTCAATTGTTCTCAATTATTTTAGGCCTAGATAGACAATTGTATTGCTGAGTCCCCAAGGGGGTGGGTCCCTTTGCGGGGGATGACTAGCTTAACCGAATTGGTCCTTCATGGCGGGTTTGGTAGTGGGCTGGTTTGAAGGGCCTCTTTGGTTGAGCATATGACCCCAAACAAATGGAAAGGGTAGCAGTTCCCTTGGGGTCCTCAGTAATTCAATTGTTCTCAATTATTTTAGACCTAGATAGACAATTGTATTGCTGAGTCCCCAAGGGGGTGGGTCCCTTTGCGGGGGATGACTAGCTTAACCGAATTGGTCCTTCATGGCGGGTTTGGTAGTGGGCTGGTTTGAAGGGCCTCTTTGGTTGAGCATATGACCCCAAACAAAGGGAAAGGGTAGCGGTTCCCTTGGGGTCCTCAGTAATTGAATTGTTCTCAATTATTTTAGGCCTAGATAGACAATTATATTGCTGAGTCCCCAAGGGGGTGGGTCCCTTTGCGGGGGATGACTAGCTTAACCGAATTGGTCCTTCATGGCGGGTTTGGTAGTGGGCTGGTTTGAAGGGCCTCTTTGGTTGAGCATATGACCCCAAACAAAGAGAAAGGGTAGCGGTTCCCTTGGGGTCCTCAGTAATTCAATTGTTCTTAATTATTTTAGGCCTAGAAAGACAATTGTATTGCTGAGTCCCCAAGGGGGTGGGGCCCTTTGCGGGGGATGACTAGCTTAACCGAATTGGTCCTTCATGGCGGGTTTGGTAGTGGGCTGGTTTGAAGGGCCTCTTTGGTTGAGCATATGACCCCAAACAAATGGAAAGGGAAGTGGTTCCCTTGGGGTCCTCAGTAATTCAATTCTTCCCAATTATTTTAGGCCTAGATAATGGTATTGCTGAGTCCCCAAGGGGTGGGTCCCTTTGCGGGGGATGACTAGCTTAACCGAATTGGTCCTTCATGGCGGGTTTGGTAGTGGGCTGGTTTGAAGGGCCTCTTTGGTTGAGCATATGACCCCAAACAAAGGGAAAGGGTAGCGGTTCCCTTGGCGACCTCAATAATTCAATTGTTCTTAATTATTTTAGGCCTAGATAGACAATTGTATTGCTGAGTCCCCAAGGGGGTGGGTCCCTTTGCGGGGGATGACTAGCTTAACCAAATTGGTCCTTCATGGCGAGTTTGGTAGTGGGCTGGTTTGAAGGGCCTCTTTGGTTGAGCATATGACCCCAAACAAAGGGAAAGGGTAGCGGTTCCCTTGGGGTCCTCAGTAATTCAATTGTTCTTAATTATTTTAGGCCTAGAAAGACAATTGTATTGCTGAGTCCCCAAGGGGGTGGGTCCCTTTGCGGGGGATGACTAGCTTAACTGAATTGGTCTTTCATGGCTGGTTTGGTAGTGGGCTGGTTTGAAGGGCCTCTTTGGTTGAGCATATGACCCCAAACAAAGGGAAAGGGTAGTGGTTCCCTTGGGGTCCTCAGTAATTCAATTGTTCTTAATTATTTTAGGCCCAGATAGACATTTGTATTGCTGAGTCCCCAAGGGGGTGGGTCCCTTTGCGGGGGATGACTATCTTAACCGAATTGGTCCTTCATGACGGGTTTGGTAGTGGGCTGTTTTGAAGGGCCTCTTTGGTTGAGCATATGACCCCAAACAAAGGGAAAGGGTAGCGGTTCCCTTGGGGTCCTCAGTAATTCAATTGTTCGTAATTATTTTAGGCCTAGATAGACCATTGTATTGCTGAGTCCCCAAGGGGGTGTGTCCCTTTGCGGGGGATGACCAGCTTAACCGAATTGGTCCTTCATGGCGGGTTTGGTAGTGGGTTGGTTTGAAGGGCCTCTTTGGTTGAGCATTTGACCCCAAACAAAGGGAAAGGGTAGCGGTTCCCTTGGGGACCTCAATAATTCTATTGTTCTCAATTATTTTAGGCCTAGATAGACAATTGTATTGCTGAGTCCCCAAGGGGATGGGTCCCTTTGCGGGGGATGACTAGCTTAACCGAATTGGTCCTTCATGGTGGGTTTGGTAGTGGGCTGGTTTGAAGGGCCTCTTTGGTTGAGCATATGACCCCAAACAAAGGGAAAGGGTAGCAGTTCCCTTGGGAACCTCAATAATTCAATTGTTCTTAATTATTTTAGGCCTAGATAGACAATTGTATTGCTGAGTCCCCAAGGGGGTGGGTCCCTTTGCGGGGGATGACTATCTTAACAAAATTGGTCCTTCATGGCGGGTTTGGTAGTGGGCTGGTTTGAAGGGCCTCTCTGGTTGAGCATATGACCCCAAACAAAGGGAAAGGGTAGTGGTTCCCTTGGGGTCCTCAGTAATTCAATTGTTCTTAATTATTTTAGGCCTAGAAAGACAATTATATTGCTGAGTCCCCAAGGGGGTGGGTCCCTTTGCGGGGGATGACTAGCTTAACTGAATTGGTCTTTCATGGCAGGTTTGGTAGTGAGCTGGTTTGAAGGGCCTCTTTGGTTGAGCATATGACCTCAAACAAATGGAAAGGGAAGTGGTTCCCTTGGGTTCCTCAGTAATTCAATTGTTCTTAATTATTTTAGGCCTAGATAGACAATTGTATTGCTGAGTCCCCAAGGGGGTGGGTCCCTTTGCGGGGGATGACTAGCTTAACCAAATTGGTCCTTCATGGCGGTTTGGTTGTGGGCTGGTTTGAAGGGCCTCTTTGGTTGAGCATATGACCCCAAACAATGGGAAAGGGTAGCGGTTCCCTTGGGGTCCTCAGTAATTCAATTGTTCTCAATTATTTTAGGCCTAGATAGACAATTGTATTGCTGAGTCCCCAAGGGGGTGGGTCCCTTTACGGGGGATGACTAGCTTAACCGAATTGGTCCTTCATGGCGGGTTTGGTAGTGGGCTGGTTTGAAGGGCCTCTTTGGTTGAGCATATGACCCCAAACAAATGGAAAGGGTAGCAGTTCCCTTGGGGTCCTCAGTAATTCAATTGTTCTCAATTATTTTAGACCTAGATAGACAATTGTATTGCTGAGTCCCCAAGGGGGTGGGTCCCTTTGCGGGGGATGACTAGCTTAACCGAATTGGTCCTTCATGGCGGGTTTGGTAGTGGGCTGGTTTGAAGGGCCTCTTTGGTTGAGCATATGACCCCAAACAAAGGGAAAGGGTAGCGGTTCCCTTGGGGTCCTCAGTAATTGAATTGTTCTCAATTATTTTAGGCCTAGATAGACAATTATATTGCTGAGTCCCCAAGGGGGTGGGTCCCTTTGCGGGGGATGACTAGCTTAACCGAATTGGTCCTTCATGGCGGGTTTGGTAGTGGGCTGGTTTGAAGGGCCTCTTTGGTTGAGCATATGACCCCAAACAAAGAGAAAGGGTAGCGGTTCCCTTGGGGTCCTCAGTAATTCAATTGTTCTTAATTATTTTAGGCCTAGAAAGACAATTGTATTGCTGAGTCCCCAAGGGGGTGGGGCCCTTTGCGGGGGATGACTAGCTTAACCGAATTGGTCCTTCATGGCGGGTTTGGTAGTGGGCTGGTTTGAAGGGCCTCTTTGGTTGAGCATATGACCCCAAACAAATGGAAAGGGAAGTGGTCCCCTTGGGGTCCTCAGTAATTCAATTGTTCTCAATTATTTTAGGCCTAGATAATGGTATTGCTGAGTCCCCAAGGGGTGGGTCCCTTTGCGGGGGATGACTAGCTTAACTGAATTGGTCCTTCATGGCGGGTTTGGTAGTGGGCTGGTTTGAAGGGCCTCTTTGGTTGAGCATATGACCCCAAACAAAGGGAAAGGGTAGCGGTTCCCTTGGCGACCTCAATAATTCAATTGTTCTTAATTATTTTAGGCCTAGATAGACAATTGTATTGCTGAGTCCCCAAGGGGGTGGGTCCCTTTGCGGGGGATGACTAGCTTAACAAAATTGGTCCTTCATGGCGGGTTTGGTAGTGGGCTGGTTTGAAGGGCCTCTCTGGTTGAGCATATGACCCCAAACAAAGGGAAAGGGTAGTGGTTCCCTTGGGGTCCTCAGTAATTCAATTGTTCTTAATTATTTTAGGCCTAGAAAGACAATTGTATTGCTGAGTCCCCAAGGGGGTGGGTCCCTTTGCGGGGGATGACTAGCTTAACTGAATTGGTCTTTCATGGCGGGTTTGGTAGTGGGCTGGTTTGAAGGGCCTCTTTGGTTGAGCATATGACCCCAAACAAAGGGAAAGGGTAGCGGTTCCCTTGGGGTCCTCAGTAATTCAATTGTTCTCAATTATTTTAGGCCTAGATAGACAATTGTATTGCTGAGTCCCCAAGGGGGTGGGTCTCTTTGCGGGGGATGACTAGCTTAACCGAATTGGTCCTTCATGGTGGGTTTGGTAGTGGGCTGGTTTGAAGGGCCTCTTTGGTTGAGCATATGACCCCAAACATATGGAAAGGGAAGTGGTTCCCTTGGGGTCCTCATTAATTCAATTGTTCTCAATTATTTTAGGCCTAGATAGACAATGGTATTGCTGAGTCCCCAAGGGGTGGGTCCCTTTGCGGGGGATGACTAGCTTAACCATATTGGTCCTTCATGGCGGGTTTGGTAGTGGGCTGGTTTGAAGGGCCTCTTTGGTTGAGCATATGACCCCAAACAAAGGGAAAGGGTTGCGGTTCCCTTGGCGACCTCAATAATTCAATTGTTCTTAATTATTTTAGGCCTAGATAGACAATTATATTGCTGAGTCCCCAAGGGGGTGGGTCCCTTTGAGGGGGATGACTAGCTTAACCGAATTGGTCCTTCATGGCGGGTTTGGTAGTGGGCTGGTTTGAAGGGCCTCTTTGGTTGAGCATATGACCCCAAACATATGGAAAGGGAAGTGGTTCCCTTGGGGTCCTCATTAATTCAATTGTTCTCAATTATTTTAGGCCTAGATAGACAATGGTATTGCTGAGTCCCCAAGGGGTGGGTCCCTTTGCGGGGGATGACTAGCTTAACCAAATTGGTCCTTCATGGCGGGTTTGGTAGTGGGCTGGTTTGAAGGGCCTCTTTGGTTGAGCATATGACCCCAAACAAAGGGAAAGGGTAGCGGTTCCCTTGGGGTCCTCAGTAATTGAATTGTTCTCAATTATTTTAGGCCTAGATAGACAATTATATTGCTGAGTCCCCAAGGGGGTGGGTCCCTTTGAGGGGGATGACTAGCTTAACCGAATTGTTCCTTCATGGCGGGTTTGGTAGTGGGCTGGTTTGAAGGGCCTCTTTGGTTGAGCATATGACCCCAAACAAAGGGAAAGGGTAGCGGTTCCCTTGGGATCCTCAGTAATTCAATTGTTCTTAATTATTTTAGGCCTTGATAGACAATTGTATTGCTGAGTCCCCAAGGGGGTGGGTCCCTTTGCGGGGGATGACTAGCTTAACCGAATTGGTCCTTCATGGCGGGTTTGGTAGTGGGCTGGTTTGAAGGGCCTCTTTGGTTGAGCATATGATCCCAAACAAAGGGAAAGGGTAGCGGTTCCCTTGGGGTCCTCAGTAATTGAATTGTTCTTAATTATTTTAGGCCTAGAAAGACAATTGTATTGCTGAGTCCCCAAGGGGGTGGGTCCCTTTGCGGGGGATGACTAGCTTAACCGAATTAGTCCTTCATGGCGGGTTTGGTAGTGGGCTGGTTTGAAGGGCCTCTTTGGTTGAGCATATGACCCCAAACAAATGGAAAGGGAAGTGGTTCCCTTGGGGTCCTCAGTAATTCAATTGTTCTCAATTATTTTAGGCCGAGATGGACAAATGTATTGCTGAGTCCCCAAGGGGTGGGTCCCTTTGCGGGGGATGACTAGCTTAACCGAATTGGTCCTTCATGGCGGGTTTGGTAGTGGGCTGGTTTGAAGGGCCTCTTTGGTTGAGCATATGACACCAAACAAACGGAAAGGGTAGCGGTTCCCTTGGCGACCTCAATAATTCAATTGTTCTTAATTATTTTAGGCCTAGATAGACAATTGTATTGCTGAGTCCCCAAGGGGGTGGGTCCCTTTGCGCGGGATGACTATCTTAACAAAATTGGTCCTTCATGGTGGGTTTGCTAGTGGGCTGGTTTGAAGGGCCTCTCTGGTTGAGCATATGACCCCAAACAAAGGGAAAGGGTAGTGGTTCCCTTGGGGTCCTCAGTAATTCAATTGTTCTTAATTATTTTAGGCCTAGAAAGACAATTGTATTGCTGATTCCCCAAGGGGGTGGGTCCCTTTGCGGGGGATGACTAGCTTAACTGAATTGGTCTTTCATGGCGGGTTTGGTAGTGGGCTGGTTTGACGGGCCTCTTTGGTTGAGCATATGACCCCAAACAAATGGAAAGGGAAGTGGTTCCCTTGGGGTCCTCAGTAATTCAATTGTTCTTGATTATTTTAGACCTAGATAGACAATTGTATTGCTGAGTCCCCAAGGGGGTGGGTCCCTTTGCGGGGGATGACTAGCTTAACTAAATTGGTCCTTCATGGCGGGTTTGGTAGTGGGCTGGTTTGAAGGGCCTCTTTGGTTGGGCATATGACCCCAAACAAAGGGAAAGTGTAGCGGTTCCCTTGGGGTCCTCAGTAATTCAATTGTTCTCAATTATTTTAGGCCTAGATAGACAATTGTATTGCTGAGTCCCCAAGGGGTGGGTCTCTTTGTGGGGGATGACTAGCTTAACCGAATTAGTCCTTCATGGCGGGTTTGGTAGTGGGCTGGTTTGAAGGGCCTCTTTGGTTGAGCATATGACCCCAAACAAATGGAAAGGGAAGTGGTTCCCTTGGGGTCCTCAGTAATTCAATTGTTCTCAATTATTTTAGGCCGAGATGGACAATTGTATTGCTGAGTCCCCAAGGGGTGGGTCCCTTTGCGGGGGATGACTAGCTTAACCGAATTGGTCCTTCATGGCAGGTTTGGTAGTGGGCTGGTTTGAAGGGCCTCTTTGGTTGAGCATATGACCCCAAACAAACGGAAAGGGTAGCGGTTCCCTTGGCGACCTCAATAATTCAATTGTTCTCAATTATTTTAGGCCTAGATAGACAATTGTATTGCTGAGTCCCCAAGGGGGTGGGTCCCTTTGCGGGGGATGACTAGCTTAACTGAATTGGTCTTTCATGGCGGGTTTGGTAGTGGGCTGGTTTGAAGGGCCTCTTTGGTTGAGCATATGACCCCAAACAAATGGAAAGGGAAGTGGTTCCCTTGGGGTCCTCAGTAATTCAATTGTTCTTAATTATTTTAGGCCTAGATAGACAGTTGTATTGCTGAGTCCCCTAGGGGGTGGGTCCCTTTGCGGGGGATGACTAGCTTAACTAAATTGGTCCTTCATGGCGGGTTTGGTAGTGGGCTGGTTTGAAGGGCCTCTTTGGTTGAGCATATGACCCCAAACAAAGGGAAAGGGTAGCGGTTCCCTTGGGGTCCTCAGTAATTCAATTGTTCTCAATTATTTTAGGCCTAGATAGACAATTGTATTGCTTAGTCCCCAAGGGGTGGGTCTCCTTGCGGGGGATGACTAGCTTAACTGAATTAGTCCTTCATGGCGGGTTTGGTAGTGGGCTGGTTTGAAGGGCCTCTTTGGTTGAGCATATGACCCCAAACAAATGGAAAGGGTAGCGGTTCCCTTGGGGTCCTCAGTAATTCAATTGTTCTTAATTATTTTAGGCCTTGATAGACAATTGTATTGCTGAGTCCCCAAGGGGGTGGGTCCCTTTGCGGGGGATGACTAGCTTAACTGAATTGGTCTTTCATGGCGGGTTTGGTAGTGGGCTGGTTTGAAGGGCCTCTTTGGTTGAGCATATGACCCCAAACAAAGGGAATGGGTAGCGGTTCCCTTGGGGTCCTCAGTAATTCAATTGTTCTTAATTATTTTAGGCCTAGATAGACAATTATATCGCTGAGTCCCCAAGGGGGTGGGTCCCTTTGCAGGGGATGACTAGCTTAACCGAATTGGTCCTTTCATGGCGGGTTTGGTCGTGGGCTGGTTTGAAGGTTCTCTTTGGTTGAGCATATGACCCCAAACAAAGGGAAAGGGTAGCGGTTCCCTTGGGGTCCTCAGTAATTCAATTGTTCTTAATTATTTTAGGCCTTGATGGACAATTGTATTGCTGAGTCCCCAAGGGGGTGGGTCCCTTTGCGGGGGATGACTAGCTTAACCAAATTGGTCCTTCATGGCGGGTTTGGTTGTGGGCTGGTTTGAAGGGCCTCTTTGGTTGAGCATATGACCCCAAACAAATGGAAAGGGAAGTGGTTCCCTTGGGGTCCTCAGTAATTCAATTGTTCTTGATTATTTTAGACCTAGATAGACAATTGTATTGCTGAGTCCCCAAGGGGGTGGGTCCCTTTACGGGGGATGACTAGCTTAACTAAATTGGTCCTTCATGGCGGGTTTGGTAGTGGGCTGGTTTGAAGGGCCTCTTTGGTTGAGCATATGACCCCAAACAAAGGGAAAGGGTAGCGGTTCCCTTGGGGTCCTCAGTAATTCAATTGTTCTCAATTATTTTAGACCTAGATAGACAATTGTATTGCTGAGTCCCCAAGGGGGTGGGTCCCTTTGCGGGGGATGACTAGCTTAACCGAATTGGTCCTTCATGGCGGGTTTGGTAGTGGGCTGGTTTGAAGGGCCTCTTTGGTTGAGCATATGACCCCAAACAAAGGGAAAGGGTAGCGGTTCCCTTGGGATCCTCAGTAATTCAATTGTTCTCAATTATTTTAGACCTAGATAGACAATTGTATTGCTGAGTCCCCAAGGGGTGGGTCTCTTTGTGGGGGATGACTAGCTTAACCGAATTAGTCCTTCATGGCGGGTTTGGTAGTGGGCTGGTTTGAAGGGCCTCTTTGGTTGAGCATATGACCCCAAACAAAGGGAAAGGGTAGCGGTTCCCTTGGGGTCCTCAGTAATTGAATTGTTCTCAATTATTTTAGGCCTAGATAGACAATTATATTGCTGAGTCCCCAAGGGGGTGGGTCCCTTTGCGGGGGATGACTAGCTTAACCGAATTGGTCCTTCATGGCGGGTTTGGTAGTGGGCTGGTTTGAAGGGCCTCTTTGGTTGAGCATATGACCCCAAACAAAGGGAAAGGGTAGCGGTTCCCTTGGGATCCTCAGTAATTCAATTGTTCTTAATTATTTTAGGCCTTGATAGACAATTGTATTGCTGAGTCCCCAAGGGGGTGGGTCCCTTTGCGGGGGATGACTAGCTTAACCGAATTGGTCCTTCATGGCGGGTTTGGTAGTGGGCTGGTTTGAAGGGCCTCTTTGGTTGAGCATATGATCCCAAACAAAGGGAAAGGGTAGCGGTTCCCTTGGGGTCCTCAGTAATTGAATTGTTCTTAATTATTTTAGGCCTAGAAAGACAATTGTATTGCTGAGTCCCCAAGGGGGTGGGTCCCTTTGCGAGGGATGACTAGCTTAACCGAATTAGTCCTTCATGACGGGTTTGGTAGTGGGCTGGTTTGAAGGGCCTCTTTGGTTGAGCATATGACCCCAAACAAATGGAAAGGGAAGTGGTTCCCTTGGGGTCCTCAGTAATTCAATTGTTCTCAATTATTTTAGGCCGAGATGGACAAATGTATTGCTGAGTCCCCAAGGGGTGGGTCCCTTTGCGGGGGATGACTAGCTTAACCGAATTGGTCCTTCATGGCGGGTTTGGTAGTGGGCTGGTTTGAAGGGCCTCTTTGGTTGAGCATATGACACCAAACAAACGGAAAGGGTAGCGGTTCCCTTGGCGACCTCAATAATTCAATTGTTCTCAATTATTTTAGGCCTAGATAGACAATTGTATTGCTGAGTCCCCAAGGGGGTGGGTCCCTTTGCGCGGGATGACTATCTTAACAAAATTGGTCCTTCATGGTGGGTTTGCTAGTGGGCTGGTTTGAAGGGCCTCTCTGGTTGAGCATATGACCCCAAACAAAGGGAAAGGGTAGTGGTTCCCTTGGGGTCCTCAGTAATTCAATTGTTCTTAATTATTTTAGGCCTTGATAGACAATTGTATTGCTGAGTCCCCAAGGGGGTGGGTCCCTTTGCGGGGGATGACTAGCTTAACCGAATTGGTCCTTCATGGCGGGTTTGGTAGTGGGCTGGTTTGAAGGGCCTCTTTGGTTGAGCATATGATCCCAAACAAAGGGAAAGGGTAGCGGTTCCCTTGGGGTCCTCAGTAATTGAATTGTTCTTAATTATTTTAGGCCTAGAAAGACAATTGTATTGCTGAGTCCCCAAGGGGGTGGGTCCCTTTGCGAGGGATGACTAGCTTAACCGAATTAGTCCTTCATGACGGGTTTGGTAGTGGGCTGGTTTGAAGGGCCTCTTTGGTTGAGCATATGACCCCAAACAAATGGAAAGGGAAGTGGTTCCCTTGGGGTCCTCAGTTATTCAATTGTTCTCAATTATTTTAGGCCGAGATGGACAAATGTATTGCTGAGTCCCCAAGGGGTGGGTCCCTTTGCGGGGGATGACTAGCTTAACCGAATTGGTCCTTCATGGCGGGTTTGGTAGTGGGCTGGTTTGAAGGGCCTCTTTGGTTGAGCATATGACACCAAACAAACGGAAAGGGTAGCGGTTCCCTTGGCGACCTCAATAATTCAATTGTTCTCAATTATTTTAGGCCTAGATAGACAATTGTATTGCTGAGTCCCCAAGGGGGTGGGTCCCTTTGCGCGGGATGACTATCTTAACAAAATTGGTCCTTCATGGTGGGTTTGCTAGTGGGCTGGTTTGAAGGGCCTCTCTGGTTGAGCATATGACCCCAAACAAAGGGAAAGGGTAGTGGTTCCCTTGGGGTCCTCAGTAATTCAATTGTTCTTAATTATTTTAGGCCTAGAAAGACAATTGTATTGCTGATTCCCCAAGGGGGTGGGTCCCTTTGCGGGGGATGACTAGCTTAACTGAATTGGTCTTTCATGGCGGGTTTGGTAGTGGGCTGGTTTTACGGGCCTCTTTGGTTGAGCATATGACCCCAAACAAATGGAAAGGGAAGTGGTTCCCTTGGGGTCCTCAGTAATTCAATTGTTCTTAATTATTTTAGGCCTAGATAGACAGTTGTATTGCTGAGTCCCCAAGGGGGTGGGTCCCTTTACGGGGGATGACTAGCTTAACCGAATTGGTCCTTCATGGCGGGTTTGGTAGTTGGCTGGTTTGAAGGGCCTCTTTGGTTGAGCATATGACCCCAAACAAAGGGAAAGGGTAGCGGTTCCCTTGGGGTCCTCAGTAATTGAATTGTTCTCAATTATTTTAGGCCTAGATAGACAATTGTATTGCTGAGTCCCCAAGGGGGTGGGTCCCTTTGCGGGGGATGACTAGCTTAACCGAATTGGTCCTTCATGGCAGGTTTGGTAGTGGGCTGGTTTGAAGGGCCTCTTTGGTTGAGCATATGACCCCAAACAAAGGGAAAGGGTAGCGGTTCCCTTGGGGTCCTCAGTAATTCAATTGTTCTTAATTATTTTAGGCCTAGATAGACAATTGTATTGCTGAGTCCCCAACGGGGTGGGTCCCTTTGTGGGGGATGACTAGCTTAACCAAATTGGTCCTTCATGGCGGGTTTGGTAGTGGGCTGTTTTGAAGGGCCTCTTTCGTTGAGCATATGACCCCAAACAAAGGGAAAGGGTAGCGGTTCCCTTGGGGTCCTCAGTAATTCAATTGTTCTCAATTATTTTAGGCCTAGATAGACAATTGTATTGCTGAGTCCCCAAGGGGGTGGGCCTCTTTGCGGGGGATGACTAGCTTAACCGAATTGGTCCTTCATGGCGGGTTTGGTAGTGGGCTGGTTTGAAGGGCCTCTTTGGTTGAGCATATGACACCAAACAAACGGAAAGGGTAGCGGTTCCCTTGGCGACCTCAATAATTCAATTGTTCTTAATTATTTTAGGCCTAGATAGACAATTGTATTGCTGAGTCCCCAAGGGGGTGGGTCCCTTTGCGCGGGATGACTATCTTAACAAAATTGGTCCTTCATGGTGGGTTTGCTAGTGGGCTGGTTTGAAGGGCCTCTCTGGTTGAGCATATGACCCCAAACAAAGGGAAAGGGTAGTGGTTCCCTTGGGGTCCTCAGTAATTCAATTGTTCTTAATTATTTTAGGCCTAGAAAGACAATTGTATTGCTGATTCCCCAAGGGGGTGGGTCCCTTTGCGGGGGATGACTAGCTTAACTGAATTGGTCTTTCATGGCGGGTTTGGTAGTGGGCTGGTTTGACGGGCCTCTTTGGTTGAGCATATGACCCCAAACAAATGGAAAGGGAAGTGGTTCCCTTGGGGTCCTCAGTAATTCAATTGTTCTTGATTATTTTAGACCTAGATAGACAATTGTATTGCTGAGTCCCCAAGGGGGTGGGTCCCTTTGCGGGGGATGACTAGCTTAACTAAATTGGTCCTTCATGGCGGGTTTGGTAGTGGGCTGGTTTGAAGGGCCTCTTTGGTTGAGCATATGACCCCAAACAAAGGGAAAGTGTAGCGGTTCCCTTGGGGTCCTCAGTAATTCAATTGTTCTCAATTATTTTAGGCCTAGATAGACAATTGTATTGCTGAGTCCCCAAGGGGTGGGTCTCTTTGTGGGGGATGACTAGCTTAACCGAATTAGTCCTTCATGGCGGGTTTGGTAGTGGGCTGGTTTGAAGGGCCTCTTTGGTTGAGCATATGACCCCAAACAAATGGAAAGGGAAGTGGTTCCCTTGGGGTCCTCAGTAATTCAATTGTTCTCAATTATTTTAGGCCGAGATGGACAATTGTATTGCTGAGTCCCCAAGGGGTGGGTCCCTTTGCGGGGGATGACTAGCTTAACCGAATTGGTCCTTCATGGCAGGTTTGGTAGTGGGCTGGTTTGAAGGGCCTCTTTGGTTGAGCATATGACCCCAAACAAACGGAAAGGGTAGCGGTTCCCTTGGCGACCTCAATAATTCAATTGTTCTCAATTATTTTAGGCCTAGATAGACAATTGTATTGCTGAGTCCCGAAGGGGGTGGGTCCCTTTGCGGGGGATGACTAGCTTAACTGAATTGGTCTTTCATGGCGGGTTTGGTAGTGGGCTGGTTTGAAGGGCCTCTTTGGTTGAGCATATGACCCCAAACAAATGGAAAGGGAAGTGGTTCCCTTGGGGTCCTCAGTAATTCAATTGTTCTTAATTATTTTAGGCCTAGATAGACAGTTGTATTGCTGAGTCCCCTAGGGGGTGGGTCCCTTTGCGGGGGATGACTAGCTTAACTAAATTGGTCCTTCATGGCGGGTTTGGTAGTGGCTGGTTTGAAGGGCCTCTTTGGTTGAGCATATGACCCCAAACAAAGGGAAAGGGTAGCGGTTCCCTTGGGGTCCTCAGTAATTCAATTGTTCTCAATTATTTTAGGCCTAGATAGACAATTGTATTGCTTAGTCCCCAAGGGGTGGGTCTCTTTGCGGGGGATGACTAGCTTAACTGAATTAGTCCTTCATGGCGGGTTTGGTAGTGGGCTGGTTTGAAGGGCCTCTTTGGTTGAGCATATGACCCCAAACAAATGGAAAGGGTAGCGGTTCCCTTGGGGTCCTCAGTAATTCAATTGTTCTTAATTATTTTAGGCCTTGATAGACAATTGTATTGCTGAGTCCCCAAGGGGGTGGGTCCCTTTGCGGGGGATGACTAGCTTAACTGAATTGGTCTTTCATGGCGGGTTTGGTAGTGGGCTAGTTTGAAGGGCCTCTTTGGTTGAGCATATGACCCCAAACAAAGGGAATGGGTAGCGGTTCCCTTGGGGTCCTCAGTAATTCAATTGTTCTTAATTATTTTAGGCCTAGATAGACAATTATATCGCTGAGTCCCCAAGGGGGTGGGTCCCTTTGCAGGGGATGACTAGCTTAACCGAATTGGTCCTTTCATGGCGGGTTTGGTCGTGGGCTGGTTTGAAGGTTCTCTTTGGTTGAGCATATGACCCCAAACAAAGGGAAAGGGTAGCGGTTCCCTTGGGGTCCTCAGTAATTCAATTGTTCTTAATTATTTTAGGCCTTGATGGACAATTGTATTGCTGAGTCCCCAAGGGGGTGGGTCCCTTTGCGGGGGATGACTAGCTTAACCAAATTGGTCCTTCATGGCGGGTTTGGTAGTGGGCTGGTTTGAAGGGCCTCTTTGGTTGAGCATATGACCCCAAACAAATGGAAAGGGAAGTGGTTCCCTTGGGGTCCTCAGTAATTCAATTGTTCTTGATTATTTTAGACCTAGATAGACAATTGTATTGCTGAGTCCCCAAGGGGGTGGGTCCCTTTACGGGGGATGACTAGCTTAACTAAATTGGTCCTTCATGGCGGGTTTGGTAGTGGGCTGGTTTGAAGGGCCTCTTTGGTTGAGCATATGACCCCAAACAAAGGGAAAGGGTAGCGGTTCCCTTGGGGTCCTCAGTAATTCAATTGTTCTCAATTATTTTAGACCTAGATAGACAATTGTATTGCTGAGTCCCCAAGGGGGTGGGTCCCTTTGCAGGGGATGACTAGCTTAACCGAATTGGTCCTTCATGGCGGGTTTGGTAGTGGGCTGGTTTGAAGGGCCTCTTTGGTTGAGCATATGACCCCAAACAAAGGGAAAGGGTAGCGGTTCCCTTGGGATCCTCAGTAATTCAATTGTTCTCAGTTATTTTAGACCTAGATAGACAATTGTATTGCTGAGTCCCCAAGGGGTGGGTCTCTTTGTGGGGGATGACTAGCTTAACCGAATTAGTCCTTCATGGCGGGTTTGGTAGTGGGCTGGTTTGAAGGGCCTCTTTGGTTGAGCATATGACCCCAAACAAAGGGAAAGGGTAGCGGTTCCCTTGGGGTCCTCAGTAATTGAATTGTTCTCAATTATTTTAGGCCTAGATAGACAATTATATTGCTGAGTCCCCAAGGGGGTGGGTCCCTTTGCGGGGGATGACTAGCTTAACCGAATTGGTCCTTCATGGCGGGTTTGGTAGTGGGCTGGTTTGAAGGGCCTCTTTGGTTGAGCATATGACCCCAAACAAAGGGAAAGGGTAGCGGTTCCCTTGGGATCCTCAGTAATTCAATTGTTCTTAATTATTTTAGGCCTTGATAGACAATTGTATTGCTGAGTCCCCAAGGGGGTGGGTCCCTTTGCGGGGGATGACTAGCTTAACCGAATTGGTCCTTCATGGCGGGTTTGGTAGTGGGCTGGTTTGAAGGGCCTCTTTGGTTGAGCATATGATCCCAAACAAAGGGAAAGGGTAGCGGTTCCCTTGGGGTCCTCAGTAATTGAATTGTTCTTAATTATTTTAGGCCTAGAAAGACAATTGTATTGCTGAGTCCCCAAGGGGGTGGGTCCCTTTGCGAGGGATGACTAGCTTAACCGAATTAGTCCTTCATGACGGGTTTGGTAGTGGGCTGGTTTGAAGGGCCTCTTTGGTTGAGCATATGACCCCAAACAAATGGAAAGGGAAGTGGTTCCCTTGGGGTCCTCAGTAATTCAATTGTTCTCAATTATTTTAGGCCGAGATGGAAAAATGTATTGCTGAGTCCCCAAGGGGTGGGTCCCTTTGCGGGGGATGACTAGCTTAACCGAATTGGTCCTTCATGGCGGGTTTGGTAGTGGGCTGGTTTGAAGGGCCTCTTTGGTTGAGCATATGACACCAAACAAACGGAAAGGGTAGCGGTTCCCTTGGCGACCTCAATAATTCAATTGTTCTCAATTATTTTAGGCCTAGATAGACAATTGTATTGCTGAGTCCCCAAGGGGGTGGGTCCCTTTGCGCGGGATGACTATCTTAACAAAATTGGTCCTTCATGGTGGGTTTGCTAGTGGGCTGGTTTGAAGGGCCTCTCTGGTTGAGCATATGACCCCAAACAAAGGGAAAGGGTAGTGGTTCCCTTGGGGTCCTCAGTAATTCAATTGTTCTTAATTATTTTAGGCCTAGAAAGACAATTGTATTGCTGATTCCCCAAGGGGGTGGGTCCCTTTGCGGGGGATGACTAGCTTAACTGAATTGGTCTTTCATGGCGGGTTTGGTAGTGGGCTGGTTTTACGGGCCTCTTTGGTTGAGCATATGACCCCAAACAAATGGAAAGGGAAGTGGTTCCCTTGGAGTCCTCAGTAATTCAATTGTTCTTGATTATTTTAGACCTAGATAGACAATTGTATTGCTGAGTCCCCAAGGGGGTGGGTCCCTTTGCGGGGGATGACTAGCTTAACTAAATTGGTCCTTCATGGCGGGTTTGGTAGTGGGCTGGTTTGAAGGGCCTCTTTGGTTGAGCATATGACCCCAAACAAAGGGAAAGTGTAGCGGTTCCCTTGGGGTCCTCAGTAATTCAATTGTTCTCAATTATTTTAGGCCTAGATAGACAATTGTATTGCTGAGTCCCCAAGGGGTGGGTCTCTTTGTGGGGTATGACTAGCTTAACCGAATTAGTCCTTCATGGCGGGTTTGGTAGTGGGCTGGTTTGAAGGGCCTCTTTGGTTGAGCATATGACCCCAAACAAATGGAAAGGGAAGTGGTTCCCTTGGGGTCCTCAGTAATTCAATTGTTCTCAATTATTTTAGGCCGAGATGGACAATTGTATTGCTGAGTCCCCAAGGGGTGGGTCCCTTTGCGGGGGATGACTAGCTTAACCGAATTGGTCCTTCATGGCGGGTTTGGTAGTGGGCTGGTTTGAAGGGCCTCTTTGGTTGAGCATATGACCCCAAACAAACGGAAAGGGTAGCGGTTCCCTTTGCGACCTCAATAATTCAATTGTTCTCAATTATTTTAGGCCTAGATAGACAATTGTATTGCTGAGTCCCCAAGGGGGTGGGTCCCTTTGCGGGGGATGACTAGCTTAACTGAATTGGTCTTTCATGGCGGGTTTGGTAGTGGGCTGGTTTGAAGGGCCTCTTTGGTTGAGCATATGACCCCAAACAAATGGAAAGGGAAGTGGTTCCCTTGGGGTCCTCAGTAATTCAATTGTTCTTAATTATTTTAGGCCTAGATAGACAGTTGTATTGCTGAGTCCCCAAGGGGGTGGGTCCCTTTGCGGGGGATGACTAGCTTAACTAAATTGGTCCTTCATGGCGGGTTTGGTAGTGGGCTGGTTTGAAGGGCCTCTTTGGTTGAGCATATGACCCCAAACAAAGGGAAAGGGTAGCGGTTCCCTTGGGGTCCTCAGTAATTCAATTGTTCTCAATTATTTTAGGCCTAGATAGACAATTGTATTGCTTAGTCCCCAAGGGGTGGGTCTCTTTGCGGGGGATGACTAGCTTAACTGAATTAGTCCTTCATGGCGGGTTTGGTAGTGGGCTGGTTTGAAGGGCCTCTTTGGTTGAGCATATGACCCCAAACAAATGGAAAGGGTAGCGGTTCCCTTGGGGTCCTCAGTAATTCAATTGTTCTTAATTATTTTAGGCCTTGATAGACAATTGTATTGCTGAGTCCCCAAGGGGGTGGGTCCCTTGCGGGGGATGACTAGCTTAACTGAATTGGTCTTTCATGGCGGGTTTGGTAGTGGGCTGGTTTGAAGGGCCTCTTTGGTTGAGCATATGACCCCAAACAAAGGGAATGGGTAGCGGTTCCCTTGGGGTCCTCAGTAATTCAATTGTTCTTAATTATTTTAGGCCTAGATAGACAATTATATCGCTGAGTCCCCAAGGGGGTGGGTCCCTTTGCAGGGGATGACTAGCTTAACCGAATTGGTCCTTTCATGGCGGGTTTGGTCGTGGGCTGGTTTGAAGGTTCTCTTTGGTTGAGCATATGACCCCAAACAAAGGGAAAGGGTAGCGGTTCCCTTGGGGTCCTCAGTAATTCAATTGTTCTTAATTATTTTAGGCCTTGATGGACAATTGTATTGCTGAGTCCCCAAGGGGGTGGGTCCCTTTGCGGGGGATGACTAGCTTAACCAAATTGGTCCTTCATGGCGGGTTTGGTAGTGGGCTGGTTTGAAGGGCCTCTTTGGTTGAGCATATGACCCCAAACAAAGGGAAAGGGTAGCGGTTCCCTTGGGGTCCTCAGTAATTCAATTGTTCTTAATTATTTTAGGCCTAAAAAGACAATTGTATTGCTGAGTCCCCAAAGGGGTGGGGTCCCTTTGCGGGGGATGACTAGCTTAACCGAATTGGTCCTTCATGGCGGGTTTGGTAGTGGGCTGGTTTGAAGGGCCTCTTTGGTTGAGCATATGACCCCAAACAAATGGAAAGGGAAGTGGTTCCCTTGGGGTCCTCAGTAATTCAATTGTTCTCAATTATTTTAGGCCGAGACGGACAAATGTATTGCTGAGTCCCCAAGGGGTGGGTCCCTTTGCGGGGGATGACTAGCTTAACCGAATTGGTCCTTCATGGCGGGTTTGGTAGTGGGCTGGTTTGAAGGGCCTCTTTGGTTGAGCATATGACACCAAACAAACGGAAAGGGTAGCGGTTCCCTTGGCGACCTCAATAATTCAATTGTTCTCAATTATTTTTGTCCTAGATAGACAATTGTATTGCTGAGTCCCCAAGGGGGTGGGTCCCTTTGCGGGGGATGACTATCTTAACAAAATTGGTCCTTCATGGCGGGTTTGCTAGTGGGCTGGTTTAAAAGGCCTCTCTGGTTGAGCATATGACCCCAAACAAAGGGAAAGGGTAGTGGTTCCCTTGGGGTCCTCAGTAATTCAATTGTTCTTAATTATTTTAGGCCTAGAAAGACAATTGTATTGCTGAGTCCCCAAGGGGGTGGGTCCCTTTGCGGGGGATGACTAGCTTAACTGAATTGGTCTATCATGGCGGGTTTGGTAGTGGGCTGGTTTGAAGGGCCTCTTTGGTTGAGCATATGACCCCAAACAAATGGAAAGGGAAGTGGTTCCCTTGGGGTCCTCAGTAATTCAATTGTTCTTGATTATTTTAGACCTAGATAGACAATTGTATTGCTGAGTCCCCAAGGGGGTGGGTCCCTTTGCGGGGATGACTAGCTTAACTAAATTGGTCCTTCATGGCGGGTTTGGTAGTGGGCTGGTTTGAAGGGCCTCTTTGGTTGAGCATATGACCCCAAACAAAGGGAAAGGGTAGCGGTTCCCTTGGGGTCCTCAGTAATTCAATTGTTCTCAATTATTTTAGGCCTAGATAGACAATTGTATTGCTGAGTCCCCAAGGGGTGGGTCTCTTTGTGGGGGATGACTAGCTTAACTGAATTAGTCCTTCATGGCGGGTTTGGTAGTGCGCTGGTTTGAAGGGCCTCTTTGGTTGAGCATATGACCCCAAACAAATGGAAAGGGAAGTGGTTCTCTTGGGGTCCTCAGTAATTCAATTGTTCTCAATTATTTTAGGCCGAGATGGACAATTGTATTGCTGAGTCCCCAAGGGGTGGGTCCCTTTGCGGGGGATGACTAGCTTAACCGAATTGGTCCTTCATGGCGGGTTTGGTAGTGGGCTGGTTTGAAGGGCCTCTTTGGTTGAGCATATGACCCCAAACAAACGGAAAGGGTAGCGGTTCCCTTGGCGACCTCAATAATTCAATTGTTCTCAATTCTTTTAGGCCTAGATAGACAATTGTATTGCTGAGTCCCCAAGGGGGTGGGTCCCTTTGCGGGGGATGACTAGCTTAACCAAATTGGTCCTTCATGGCGAGTTTGGTAGTGGGCTGGTTTGAAGGGCCTCTTTGGTTGAGCATATGACCCCAAACAAAGGGAAAGGGTAGCGGTTCCCTTGGGGTCCTCAGTAATTCAATTGTTCTTAATTATTTTAGGCCTAGAAAGACAATTGTATTGCTGAGTCCCCAAGGGGGTGGGTCCCTTTGCGGGGGATGACTAGCTTAACTGAATTGGTCTTTCATGGCTGGTTTGGTAGTGGGCTGGTTTGAAGGGCCTCTTTGGTTGAGCATATGACCCCAAACAAAGGGAAAGGGTAGTGGTTCCCTTGGGGTCCTCAGTAATTCAATTGTTCTTAATTATTTTAGGCCCAGATAGACATTTGTATTGCTGAGTCCCCAAGGGGGTGGGTCCCTTTGCGGGGGATGACTATCTTAACCGAATTGGTCCTTCATGACGGGTTTGGTAGTGGGCTGTTTTGAAGGGCCTCTTTGGTTGAGCATATGACCCCAAACAAAGGGAAAGGGTAGCGGTTCCCTTGGGGTCCTCAGTAATTCAATTGTTCGTAATTTTTTTAGGCCTAGATAGACCATTGTATTGCTGAGTCCCCAAGGGGGTGTGTCCCTTTGCGGGGGATGACCAGCTTAACCGAATTGGTCCTTCATGGCGGGTTTGGTAGTGGGTTGGTTTGAAGGGCCTCTTTGGTTGAGCATTTGACCCCAAACAAAGGGAAAGGGTAGCGGTTCCCTTGGGGACCTCAATAATTCTATTGTTCTCAATTATTTTAGGCCTAGATAGACAATTGTATTGCTGAGTCCCCAAGGGGATGGGTCCCTTTGCGGGGGATGACTAGCTTAACCGAATTGGTCCTTCATGGCGGGTTTGGTAGTGGGCTGGTTTGAAGGGCCTCTTTGGTTGAGCATATGACCCCAAACAAAGGGAAAGGGTAGCAGTTCCCTTGGGAACCTCAATAATTCAATTGTTCTTAATTATTTTAGGCCTAGATAGACAATTGTATTGCTGAGTCCCCAAGGGGGTGGGTCCCTTTGCGGGGGATGACTATCTTAACAAAATTGGTCCTTCATGGCGGGTTTGGTAGTGGGCTGGTTTGAAGGGCCTCTCTGGTTGAGCATATGACCCCAAACAAAGGGAAAGGGTAGTGGTTCCCTTGGGGTCCTCAGTAATTCAATTGTTCTTAATTATTTTAGGCCTAGAAAGACAATTATATTGCTGAGTCCCCAAGGGGGTGGGTCCCTTTGCGGGGGATGACTAGCTTAACTGAATTGGTCTTTCATGGCAGGTTTGGTAGTGAGCTGGTTTGAAGGGCCTCTTTGGTTGAGCATATGACCTCAAACAAATGGAAAGGGAAGTGGTTCCCTTGGGTTCCTCAGTAATTCAATTGTTCTTAATTATTTTAGGCCTAGATAGACAATTGTATTGCTGAGTCCCCAAGGGGGTGGGTCCCTTTGCGGGGGATGACTAGCTTAACCAAATTGGTCCTTCATGGCGGTTTGGTTGTGGGCTGGTTTGAAGGGCCTCTTTGGTTGAGCATATGACCCCAAACAATGGGAAAGGGTAGCGGTTCCCTTGGGGTCCTCAGTAATTCAATTGTTCTCAATTATTTTAGGCCTAGATAGACAATTGTATTGCTGAGTCCCCAAGGGGGTGGGTCCCTTTGCGGGGGATGACTAGCTTAACCGAATTGGTCCTTCATGGCGGGTTTGGTAGTGGGCTGGTTTGAAGGGCCTCTTTGGTTGAGCATATGACCCCAAACAAATGGAAAGGGTAGCAGTTCCCTTGGGGTCCTCAGTAATTCAATTGTTCTCAATTATTTTAGACCTAGATAGACAATTGTATTGCTGAGTCCCCAAGGGGGTGGGTCCCTTTGCGGGGGATGACTAGCTTAACCGAATTGGTCCTTCATGGCGGGTTTGGTAGTGGGCTGGTTTGAAGGGCCTCTTTGGTTGAGCATATGACCCCAAACAAAGGGAAAGGGTAGCGGTTCCCTTGGGGTCCTCAGTAATTGAATTGTTCTCAATTATTTTAGGCCTAGATAGACAATTATATTGCTGAGTCCCCAAGGGGGTGGGTCCCTTTGCGGGGGATGACTAGCTTAACCGAATTGGTCCTTCATGGCGGGTTTGGTAGTGGGCTGGTTTGAAGGGCCTCTTTGGTTGAGCATATGACCCCAAACAAAGAGAAAGGGTAGCGGTTCCCTTGGGGTCCTCAGTAATTCAATTGTTCTTAATTATTTTAGGCCTAGAAAGACAATTGTATTGCTGAGTCCCCAAGGGGGTGGGGCCCTTTGCGGGGGATGACTAGCTTAACCGAATTGGTCCTTCATGGCGGGTTTGGTAGTGGGCTGGTTTGAAGGGCCTCTTTGGTTGAGCATATGACCCCAAACAAATGGAAAGGGAAGTGGTTCCCTTGGGGTCCTCAGTAATTCAATTCTTCCCAATTATTTTAGGCCTAGATAATGGTATTGCTGAGTCCCCAAGGGGTGGGTCCCTTTGCGGGGGATGACTAGCTTAACCGAATTGGTCCTTCATGGCGGGTTTGGTAGTGGGCTGGTTTGAAGGGCCTCTTTGGTTGAGCATATGACCCCAAACAAAGGGAAAGGGTAGCGGTTCCCTTGGCGACCTCAATAATTCAATTGTTCTTAATTATTTTAGGCCTAGATAGACAATTGTATTGCTGAGTCCCCAAGGGGGTGGGTCCCTTTGCGGGGGATGACTAGCTTAACCAAATTGGTCCTTCATGGCGAGTTTGGTAGTGGGCTGGTTTGAAGGGCCTCTTTGGTTGAGCATATGACCCCAAACAAAGGGAAAGGGTAGCGGTTCCCTTGGGGTCCTCAGTAATTCAATTGTTCTTAATTATTTTAGGCCTAGAAAGACAATTGTATTGCTGAGTCCCCAAGGGGGTGGGTCCCTTTGCGGGGGATGACTAGCTTAACTGAATTGGTCTTTCATGGCTGGTTTGGTAGTGGGCTGGTTTGAAGGGCCTCTTTGGTTGAGCATATGACCCCAAACAAAGGGAAAGGGTAGTGGTTCCCTTGGGGTCCTCAGTAATTCAATTGTTCTTAATTATTTTAGGCCCAGATAGACATTTGTATTGCTGAGTCCCCAAGGGGGTGGGTCCCTTTGCGGGGGATGACTATCTTAACCGAATTGGTCCTTCATGACGGGTTTGGTAGTGGGCTGTTTTGAAGGGCCTCTTTGGTTGAGCATATGACCCCAAACAAAGGGAAAGGGTAGCGGTTCCCTTGGGGTCCTCAGTAATTCAATTGTTCGTAATTATTTTAGGCCTAGATAGACCATTGTATTGCTGAGTCCCCAAGGGGGTGTGTCCCTTTGCGGGGGATGACCAGCTTAACCGAATTGGTCCTTCATGGCGGGTTTGGTAGTGGGTTGGTTTGAAGGGCCTCTTTGGTTGAGCATTTGACCCCAAACAAAGGGAAAGGGTAGCGGTTCCCTTGGGGACCTCAATAATTCTATTGTTCTCAATTATTTTAGGCCTAGATAGACAATTGTATTGCTGAGTCCCCAAGGGGATGGGTCCCTTTGCGGGGGATGACTAGCTTAACCGAATTGGTCCTTCATGGCGGGTTTGGTAGTGGGCTGGTTTGAAGGGCCTCTTTGGTTGAGCATATGACCCCAAACAAAGGGAAAGGGTAGCAGTTCCCTTGGGAACCTCAATAATTCAATTGTTCTTAATTATTTTAGGCCTAGATAGACAATTGTATTGCTGAGTCCCCAAGGGGGTGGGTCCCTTTGCGGGGGATGACTAGCTTAACCAAATTGGTCCTTCATGGCGGTTTGGTTGTGGGCTGGTTTGAAGGGCCTCTTTGGTTGAGCATATGACCCCAAACAATGGGAAAGGGTAGCGGTTCCCTTGGGGTCCTCAGTAATTCAATTGTTCTCAATTATTTTAGGCCTAGATAGACAATTGTATTGCTGAGTCCCCAAGGGGGTGGGTCCCTTTGCGGGGGATGACTAGCTTAACCGAATTGGTCCTTCATGGCGGGTTTGGTAGTGGGCTGGTTTGAAGGGCCTCTTTGGTTGAGCATATGACCCCAAACAAATGGAAAGGGTAGCAGTTCCCTTGGGGTCCTCAGTAATTCAATTGTTCTCAATTATTTTAGACCTAGATAGACAATTGTATTGCTGAGTCCCCAAGGGGGTGGGTCCCTTTGCGGGGGATGACTAGCTTAACCGAATTGGTCCTTCATGGCGGGTTTGGTAGTGGGCTGGTTTGAAGGGCCTCTTTGGTTGAGCATATGACCCCAAACAAAGGGAAAGGGTAGCGGTTCCCTTGGGGTCCTCAGTAATTGAATTGTTCTCAATTATTTTAGGCCTAGATAGACAATTATATTGCTGAGTCCCCAAGGGGGTGGGTCCCTTTGCGGGGGATGACTAGCTTAACCGAATTGGTCCTTCATGGCGGGTTTGGTAGTGGGCTGGTTTGAAGGGCCTCTTTGGTTGAGCATATGACCCCAAACAAAGAGAAAGGGTAGCGGTTCCCTTGGGGTCCTCAGTAATTCAATTGTTCTTAATTATTTTAGGCCTAGAAAGACAATTGTATTGCTGAGTCCCCAAGGGGGTGGGGCCCTTTGCGGGGGATGACTAGCTTAACCGAATTGGTCCTTCATGGCGGGTTTGGTAGTGGGCTGGTTTGAAGGGCCTCTTTGGTTGAGCATATGACCCCAAACAAATGGAAAGGGAAGTGGTTCCCTTGGGGTCCTCAGTAATTCAATTCTTCCCAATTATTTTAGGCCTAGATAATGGTATTGCTGAGTCCCCAAGGGGTGGGTCCCTTTGCGGGGGATGACTAGCTTAACCGAATTGGTCCTTCATGGCGGGTTTGGTAGTGGGCTGGTTTGAAGGGCCTCTTTGGTTGAGCATATGACCCCAAACAAAGGGAAAGGGTAGCGGTTCCCTTGGCGACCTCAATAATTCAATTGTTCTTAATTATTTTAGGCCTAGATAGACAATTGTATTGCTGAGTCCCCAAGGGGGTGGGTCCCTTTGCGGGGGATGACTAGCTTAACCAAATTGGTCCTTCATGGCGAGTTTGGTAGTGGGCTGGTTTGAAGGGCCTCTTTGGTTGAGCATATGACCCCAAACAAAGGGAAAGGGTAGCGGTTCCCTTGGGGTCCTCAGTAATTCAATTGTTCTTAATTATTTTAGGCCTAGAAAGACAATTGTATTGCTGAGTCCCCAAGGGGGTGGGTCCCTTTGCGGGGGATGACTAGCTTAACTGAATTGGTCTTTCATGGCTGGTTTGGTAGTGGGCTGGTTTGAAGGGCCTCTTTGGTTGAGCATATGACCCCAAACAAAGGGAAAGGGTAGCGGTTCCCTTGGGGTCCTCAGTAATTCAATTGTTCTTAATTATTTTAGGCCTAGATAGACCATTGTATTGCTGAGTCCCCAAGGGGGTGGGTCCCTTTGCGGGGGATGACTAGCTTAACCGAATTGGTCCTTCATGGCGGGTTTGGTAGTGGGCTGGTTTGAAGGGCCTCTTTGGTTGAGCATATGACCCCAAACAAAGGGAAAGGGTAGCGGTTCCCTTGGGGTCCTCAGTAATTCAATTGTTCTTAATTATTTTAGGCCTAGATAGACAATTGTATTGCTGAGTCCCCAAGGGGGTGGGTCCCTTTGCGGGGGATGACTAGCTTAACCGAATTGGTCCTTCATGGCGGGTTTGGTAGTGGGCTGGTTTGAAGGGCCTCTTTGGTTGAGCATATGACCCCAAACAAAGGGAAAGGGTAGCGGTTCCCTTGGGGACCTCAATAATTCAATTGTTCTCAATTATTTTAGGCCTAGATAGACAATTGTATTGCTGAGTCCCCAAGGGGGTGGGTCCCTTTGCGGGGGATGACTAGCTTAACCGAATTGGTCCTTCATGGTGGGTTTGGTAGTGGGCTGGTTTGAAGGGCCTCTTTGGTTGAGCATATGACCCCAAACAAAGGGAAAGGGTAGTGGTTCCCTTGGGGTCCTCAGTAATTCAATTGTTCTTAATTATTTTAGGCCTAGATAGACAATTGTATTGCTGAGTCCCCAAGGGGGTGGGTCCCTTTGCGGGGGATGACTAGCTTAACTAAATTGGTCCTTCATGGCGGGTTTGGTAGTGGGCTGGTTTGAAGGGCCTCTTTGGTTGAGCATATGACCTCAAACAAATGGAAAGGGAAGTGGTTCCCTTGGGTTCCTCAGTAATTCAATTGTTCTTAATTATTTTAGGCCTAGATAGACAATTGTATTGCTGAGTCCCCAAGGGGGTGGGTCCCTTTGCGGGGGATGACTAGCTTAACCAAATTGGTCCTTCATGGCGGTTTGGTTGTGGGCTGGTTTGAAGGGCCTCTTTGGTTGAGCATATGACCCCAAACAATGGGAAAGGGTAGCGGTTCCCTTGGGGTCCTCAGTAATTCAATTGTTCTCAATTATTTTAGGCCTAGATAGACAATTGTATTGCTGAGTCCCCAAGGGGGTGGGTCCCTTTGCGGGGGATGACTAGCTTAACCGAATTGGTCCTTCATGGCGGGTTTGGTAGTGGGCTGGTTTGAAGGGCCTCTTTGGTTGAGCATATGACCCCAAACAAATGGAAAGGGTAGCAGTTCCCTTGGGGTCCTCAGTAATTCAATTGTTCTCAATTATTTTAGACCTAGATAGACAATTGTATTGCTGAGTCCCCAAGGGGGTGGGTCCCTTTGCGGGGGATGACTAGCTTAACCGAATTGGTCCTTCATGG